>OZ020614.1:27334215-28028910 GCA_963971575.1 Liopterus haemorrhoidalis | reverse complement strand
CGGACAAGAGGTCCATATACTTGGACCTCTTTTTCCTCCTCCTTGAGAGAGATATTCTTCTCAGCTGGACTTGAGAATTCGATCACAAATATCTGTTTGGTCTCGATATCCAGGAGGGTTATGTCCGGCTTAGTGGCTGTCAGTAACCTCGAGGTGGGAAGGAGTAATTCCAATAAATTCGGCACTTGAAATTTTCCACCACCGATTCTATGTCAGAAGGGACGTACAGTATAACCGGTATTTGGTCAATACCATAGGCATGTCTAAGATGATAGTAGAGCACGCGGAGAGCAGCATTATGTCGAGACACGTAGCTCGACGCTGCAAGAGATGGACAAGCAGACAGAATGTCCATAATTATTTCAGGATGGTGGTGGCACAACCTTGTTATTATTATTATTATTATTATTATTATTATTATTATTATTATAACAGGATATGGACTGAGGGAAAGTGCCCGACCAAGTGGAAGGAATCTCATATAATTCCTATCCCCAAAGTCGGGAAATATAAACACTTGCCTTCTAGCTATAGACCTATATCGCTGACCAGTTGTCTCTGCAAGCTCATGGAGCGAATGATCAGCAAGCGTCTGATTTGGTTTTTAGAATCAAACGACTTGCTGGCCAACACACAGTGCGGCTTTCGCCGTCACCGCTCAACAGCAGATCATCTGGTCAGACTAGAGACAGCTATCAGGAATGCTTTCGTTGAAAAAAAACACCTGGTAGCTGTGTTTTTCGATATTGAGAAAGCCTATGACACTGCATGGATTTATGGCATTCTCCGTACTCTGCATTCCTGTGGTCTCCGGGGACGCTTGATGTTCTTTATAAAAGACTTCATGTCGAACCGGCGTTTCAGGGTGCAGATCGGAAATACCCTGTCACAAATGTTCGCACTGGACAATGGGGTCCCACAGGGCTCCATACTGAGCGTTAGGCTATTTATAATTGCCATTAATGGTGCAGCTTCAAGTATTCGATTACCTGTACAGAGTTCGATATTTGTCGACGACATTGGTATCTTTGTCGCCGGACAAAAGACTAGTACAATCGAACGTCAGCTTCAGCTGACTATCAATCGTCTCGATACATGGGCAACCGAAAATGGCTTTAAATTCTCGACCAGCAAAACTGTATGTGTCCATTTTAGTAGGAAAAGGGGTGTACATCCCAATCCTACACTCACACTAAATGGAACACAGTTACCATTTGCCGATACTGCCAGATTTCTGGGTCTCGTGTTCGATAGTCGCTAACTTGGCGGGCACATTTTTTGTCCGTCAAGAAAAAATGCCAAAAGTCGCTCAATTTGTTGCGGGTCCTCAGTCACAAAACATGGGGTGCAGACCGCACTGTCATGTTGCGTTTATATCGTTCTCTAGTGCATTCTAATCTGGACTATGGATGTCTAGCTTATGGGTCAGCTAAACACCAAGAGATAAGAATTCTTGACACTGAACATCACACTGGGGTTAGATTGGCCACAGGTGCATTTCGCACCAGCCCAATACTAAGCCTGCTGTGTGAAGCAGGCGAACCGTCACTGTGCAATCGTCGTAAAATTCTATCCTTGCGGTATATGGCTGCACTCAGTGCCAAGCTAGATCATCCCGCGTATGACCCTATTCTACAAAATAGGCAAACAGAGATTTATGACCGAAAACCAAGACCCAATAGGCCTTTTGGTCTGAGGACTTTCGACATTTTGGGCGATATTGATTTTAGTATGCCTGAAATGGCAAGTTTCGTTTTGTGTGCTGTTCCACCATGGACGCTACCACGTCCACTTGTGAACCTCACATTAACTAGGTTTGATAAAGATACTACGTTGCCTATCGAATACCAACATGAGTTACAAAGAACACTGGTCCCTAAGTTCGAGGATACTGTCATTTTTACTGACGGATCAAAATCCGGAACCAGGGTTGAGTGTGCGTTCGTTGTTTTGAATCCACGCCAACAGTTTCAGTACCGTCTGCACTCTATAACGAGTGTGTACACTGCTGAGCTGTATGCTATTTTCAAGGCCCTGTGTTTTGTTTCGTCAGAGCAAAGTCGGTCAAGTGTTATCTTGACGGACTCGCTGAGCGCTCTGAACAGTATCCAAGATCCAGATCCAGTGCATCCTCTAGTACTAAAGATCCGGTTGCTACTCCACAATCTGAATGCTCAGAATGTGAGGGTAGAGCTGTTTTGCATACCGGGACATGTTGGTATTAAAGGCAACGAAGCGGCATATGCAGCTGCAAAAGCCGCCTCTCACAGACCTATGATTGATGTGAGTTTCGTTTTTCCAGATGACGCAAAGAGTCATCTGAAACATCTGGTTTTAGACATGTGGCAACATGAGTGGAGCCGCACACAGAACGTTAAGTTACGACAGATTAAGGGAGACGTTAAACCATGGGGTTCTTCCTGCAGGATTAACCGCAGGGAGGAAACCGCCATTTCACGCCTCCGTAAAGGTCACTGTTGGTGGACCCATGGACACCTCCTTCGAGGAGAAGAGTCCCCTATCTGTGAGACGTGTAACACAGATTTGTCTGTTTTACACTTTTTAACTGAATGTGTACAGTTCGAGGATGTCAGGGAGAGGTTAGGCCTGTGCTATGACCTGTCAGTTGCTTTAGGTGACGACAGAGTACTCATGGACAGGCTGATACTCTTCCTGAGAGAATCGAACTTACTGTTTTATGTGTGAAGTCTTGCACCTTATTTTAATGTGTTTCTAGTTATTGACTGTGATATTCGATGGTAATTGGCCCCTTTACAGCTCTTACCATCACTCTGAGTCTGTTCAAATTTTTATATTATAAACAGACTTTTTATATTATTTATTTGTGTTTGTTAGTGCAAGATTTCTTTTATTGAGTATGTGTAATTTTGTTGATTTTATCTATTTATTAATTGTTTAATTTATTGTTTTTAATATGTAATGTAGTCTTTTAGATGGGCTGAGTTAGGCGCAAATAGCCTTTGTCGCTGTGCGCCAAAAATTTTAACTAACTAACTAACTAACCTAGGCCTTGCGGCGTTTACGGTTTTAACTATTACATTGTGAAAAATAATCGTAATAATAATAAAATAATTCATTTTATGATTTTCTTTCTTCTTCTTCTTCTACTTTCTGCCTCCGGTGTTCCTCTCTTTCTTCGTGTTCTCTTTTAGGCTTTCGTCTCCGGTCTCCTTCCTTCTTGACTCCAGTTCTTCTTCCCCTCTTTCTTCGCTTCTCTTCCCTCTTTTCTTTCCTCCTCCTTTGTCTCCCTCTTCCTTCCTGTTCTCAGTTTTGTCTTACCTCTCCGCATTCCTTCCTTCTTTCCTCGAGTACTCTCACCCACCTTTCTCCCTTTCCTTCTTCACTCAACAGCTCCTTTATCTCTCCCTCCCATTTTGTCATCTTTCCACATCTTTTTGTTAGATGTTCCAAGGATTCTTCCTCCACTCTACACATTCTGCATATTCTATCCTCTGGTTTTGCCTAATACCTATTACTCCGTTCTTCATTTCCGCATCTTAATCTGGCAATTCATCTAACTCTGCCCCCTGCCTTTCCTCTCCTCCCTTTCAAATATTTAGGTATTCCTACCGTCCTTATCTCCCTATACCTTTTCACATTCCTTGAATTGTCTATTTTTACTGTTCTTTCCTGCTCCTGCACCTCCTTGTTTCTCCTTCTCAATTCTTCTACTATGTTTCTTCCTCCATTTCTCTTTCGCTCAGCTTCCCTTATGTCCATCCCACATCTTCAATAGTACTCTTTCCTTGTTTCTCCCCATTCCGACAGTTTACCTTTTTGTTCTTCCTTCATTCTTTCTTCCCAGCATTCTCTTAATATAGTCCTTATTTCGTCCCTCCTGATTTTCTCCTCATACTTCGCCGCCCTCGCCCCGGCTCCAACTCTCAGCTTTTCCCTCTTCATTTCCTCTCTCACTATATATCCTGGTGTCGTTCTGTCTAATCCCATAATCCATCTCATGTATCCCTCTTGTACCCTTTCTACTATCTCTCATTCTTTCCATCGCAGATCTCTACTCCGTACATGAGGATACTCTTCACAATCCCGTCAAACAATTTCATTCTCCACCTGATATCGTCGTCAAACCTTCTCTCTCCTATGCTCCACAGGTTCCCCATAACCATTCTTGCTTTCTTCACCCTTTCTATAACATGCTGCTCTGCTCTGTTGTTCCTCGTTAGAACATATCCGAGGTACTTCATACTCTTTACCTCTTCAATTTCTGTCCCTGGCCATTCCCGTCTTATATTCTTTCTCTTTCCTCCCCCCTTTCCAAACACCATCACCTTCGTTTTATCTCTGTTTACCTCCAGTTTTTTTCTTCTAAAGTACTTGTTCGCTCTGACCATCATCCTCTTTAGTCCCTGCTCATTATCTGCCATCAGAGTCAGGTCATCTGCGTACCCCATTGTCCAATACTTCATCCTTCCCACCACCACTCTTCCGTCTTGCCCCTTCATCATTGTTTCTTGCAGGTCAGCTACGTATATATTAAATAATGTTGGGCTCAACGGACAGCCCTGCCTCACCCCATTATTTATCCAAAAGCTTTCGGACTCTTCTTCTCCCACCTTCACCTTGCACTTCGTCTCCTCGTATATTTTTTAATCCTATTAAATTCCTTTACACCCCTTCTTTCCAATACTTCCCACAATTCTTGCCTGTCCAGTTTGTCAAAGGCAACCTTAAGGTCGATAAATACCATATACACCTTCCCTCTTTTCCTCTTTATTCTCTCAGCCACTATGTGGTTTATCGTGTATATATTATCTATCGCCCCCTTCCCTTCCTAAAACCTGACTGCGTCTCCTCTAATATTTCTTTATCCTCTATTTCCTCCACTAGCCTCTTATTGAGCACTGTCGCATACACTTTGTATGCCGTGCTCATCAGGGTTACTCCTCTGTAATTCCCTGCGCTATTCCTGCTTCCTTTTTTGTGGATGGGAATTATTATTCCTTCCCTCCAGTCTTCTGGGTATCCTTCTCCCTTCCACACGCCTCGGATTATTTCAGCCATCTTTTCCGCCACTTTCTCTCCTCCATATATCCATGCTTCGTTATTTATTTTATCAGGTCCTGCCGCTTTTCCCCTTTTCAGGCTCTTAGTTACGCTCCACACTTCCTCCTCTGCTGGTTCTTCTTCCTTCTCCTCCTCTCTTCTTCTTTTCTCTGCCGCTTTATCCCCCTCCCTTGCTCCCCATACCCTTTGTTCCTCCACGGATTCTTCCCTTCTGCCTTCACTTCCCTCCAATAATTCCATAAAGTGTTTTCTCCAGCTCCCCATAGTTATCTTCTTGCTAATTCCTACCTGTTTCTCTCTGGCCTTATTTTTATATTCCCACGCTTGTTTTTCATGCTTTATATTTTCAACTTCATCCTGTTGCCTCTTCATGTGCTTTTTCTTTTCCTCCTCGCAAGTTTTTTTATATTGTTTCATTTTTCCCTTGTATTCATCTTCCGTCCCCCCTCCTTTTATTTTTTTCCTCCAGGCCTTTTGTGCTTCCTTTTTCGCCTTTCTACAATTCATTCCGCACCATGGCTTCTTCCCCAACTTTGGACTCCTCCATTTTCTCTTTTCCACCGCTCTCTCTATTCCCTCTCTCAGCTCTCTCCATCCTCTCTCCACCAACGTTCCTTTCCATTCCACCTTCTCAATTGTTGCCATATATTTACTTATTCCCTTCTCCGTCCAGTTTTGTGTATCCTTTACCTCCTCTTCATTCTCTCTCTTTCTCCCCCTCCTTATCTCTACTATTATCGGTTGGTGGTCTGACTCTATTCTCTCCCTCACTTCAAACCTGCTTATCTTTTCCCACGCCCCTTCATTTACTACGGCGTAGTCGATAGTTGATTTCTTCTCTCCCTTATAATACGTCCAACTCCCCTCTTCGTCCCCTTCTTTGTTTCTATTTAGTACACTCAATCCCTTCTCTTCAATCCATTCCAGCATAACATCCTTTTCCTTATTTCTCTCTTTGTCCTTCGCGCCTCTCGTCTCTTCGTCTCTCTTCGTTTCCCACCCCCTCACTCCCCCCGTTTCTCCTATTCTCGCATTAAAATCCCCTCCCACAATGATCAGCTTCCCCTCTTTCTCTTCCATTAATTTCTCGTCTATCTCCTTCAATTTTGTCTTACTTCCTCCTCTATTGTACAGTGTGACTATTCGCCACTTCTCTTTTCCTACTTTCACTCTTCTCTCTTCTACCCCCTCAATCCCCAACTCTTCCTCCAAATTTTTTTTTTTCAAAGTTTCAAAGTTTTTCCAATAATAGTTTTGCGCTAAATAATTTACTGTTTCGTTTATACCTCTATGATTTTGTTTTCCTTCATGATGGTTTCTAATTAGCATTAATTGTTCTTCTTTATCAATTACTGTATTTACTCTTTTGGTGCATTTAATTAATTTCGGTCCTTTTTCCGAAAAATGAGTTAAATAAATGTTATTAAAATCTTTATAAAGTGATTCTATCTGGAAGTACATGTAATACGTTCTTTCGGTTATTGCGTAATCTTTTAGGAATTCTAATATGAATTTTTTATTTTTAGTGGTTGGAATTTTGACAGTGGTAATTTTTTGGTTTTCTAAATTATCTTGTTTTACATCTAATTTGTGATATGATTGACGGAATATTAATATTTGATTTGATTTATTGTTAATTATTTCGTCAAGTATTTTTATTCCGTCATTAGTCGTTTCATTGAAAATTGTATGTTGTGTCGATGAGATAGTATCAACGTCAATAGGTATTATTTTGTCATTGTCATGAATTGTTATTATTTCGTCAGGGTTATCGTTATCTGTTATCGTGACGGGGTATGGGGGTTTAATTTGTACGTTAGACAGAATTTTGAATTTATCTTCTAATTATTTTCTTTAATCGACTTTGTTATTAATTAAGTATACAAAATTTTTAGGATTGTATAGGTCAAATTAATAAACAAATTTTAATTTAATTGAACAAGACCGGTTTGGATGAATTTATTCATATTCTTCAGTATTCTGAAGAGAAACAAAAGAGAAACAAAAAACAGTCATGATAAATCATACATATATATATATATATATATATATATATATATATATATATATATCAGCAAACAATGTGTAACATATAATATAGACTTACTCAAAATATAATTGACATTGATAATGGCTGAAGGTGACATCATTTTTATTGGTCGTGCATAAGTAACATTAATTTGTAATACTAATGTTACTTAAAAATTAACACATTAAAAACTGTTGGAAAACGTAGACAGATTAAAAATAATAAATAATTTAAAAAACATATCACAGTAATTTGAAATAGCACAGTAATATCACATTTGTCAATTAATAATATAATAAAATAAATGTTAAATTCTAGGTAGACGACATGTTTAAGTTAACAAGTTACAGTACAGAATGACAAGATCAGACAGTAAAATCAGATATTAATTAATACTACCGCGCATGGTTTTATTATCTTTTATACATTTGATGATATAATCATAACAACTGTTCAAATTTGCCGCGTCTAGTTGAATGTTTAATATTATTACTATTTTGTTTAATAAATATCATTTCTTTTACCAACTTTATAATAATTATTTTCTGTAACTAATATTTTTACATCTTCAAAATTAAAATTTTGATCATTTTCAATAATGTGTGTGGGAATGGGTAATTTTTTTAAAATCTTAAAGTCTTGTTTATGTTGTCTCATCCTTGTTTCTAAGTATTGTTTTGTTTGTCCTGTATAAGTAGCAGGACACTGATTGCATTGAATTTAATATATAACATTGTTTTGCTTACTCATATGGTCTTTATCTTTATGTCTCGTAAAAAGTGAATGGACAGTTTTATAATATTTGAATGAGATATTAATTTTTTTATTTTTTATTTTATTTTTTTTAAATATTTGAAAATTGAGGTATAAATGGCGAAATGACGAACAATATTTCATATTATTATCATTGACAGATCTAGATTTCAGTGTTCAAAATAATGTTACTTAGTTTTTTTGGAAATTTGTTAAAAGTTAAAATTTTTGATATATGTATTTTTACTTCATTATGAAAATCAGGATGTTTTAAGGAAAGTGCAGTATTTGTTCAATTATACGCTGAATTATTTTTTTGTTTATTGATATGTAACGAGTTAAAATTTAAAAATCGATCTGAAGCAATCTCTTTCTTGTACCATTTAGTTTTTTATATTATTATTATTACGAATGAGAGTCATATTCAAAAAAAGGATACAGTTATCTTCCTCAATTTCAACAGTAAATTTGAGATTATCATCATATATATTAAAATATTGTACTATGGAGTCTATGTATTCACTCGGTATTATTAATATGAGATCATCTACATATTTTTTTATAAGTTTACATTCAAACGGTAATCTGTTTAAACAATTGTCTAGCAGATCATTCATAACTAAGTTTGCTAGTGCTGGGTTGCTGGGACTACCCATACTAGTGCCAAAAATTTGTTGGTATATATTATTATTGTATTTAAAAAAAACTACTGTCAAATATGAACTCAATCCATTTTATAAACATATTTTGATCAATATCTGTATGTAATGTAAATAGGTCCTATTTCTTTTTTATAACTTGAACAGCTAATTCTTTAGGTATATTAGTTGTTGCGCCCGTGGAGCGCAAACAATAATATTATTACCTGGGTGGAAAATATTGTGCGATATTTTCCAGACACCCGGTATATAATTCTTATATTTCAGTTGGGACCGAACGTATCCGTCCGAATTGTAAGTTTGGACCGGTCGGTTACCGCTAATGCGGGTATATCTCCCGCAAAAACATTATTATTGCAGCAAACTTGTGGCAGTGAACATCCAAGTTTAGTCTTTTTGTGATTTTTTACGTTCTTTTCGAACATTGTGGGCCATCAGCGCCAAATATAGGCAAAAGATTTGCGGATCTCTGACCTCCTATAATCCGCGCGATTATCTGGCTACGTGCCAGCAAACCAGAAGAATTTCGGACGAGTTCCAGATTCTTCCTGGATCACAGCAACCCAAGGGACTTTCAGCACCCCCTGCGGTCACCTAAGTATCCCTTTTTTAATCTTATTTGTAAATAAGATACGTGTAAGTAGAGAATCATATTAATTTTCACTTTAGATACAACTTCCTCTGTTTCCAAAACCACGTGTTTTGAACAAAGGATAGTTGTTTTTTTGCTATTTAGGAGCTTACAACTCCTAAATATTTTTGTGTGTGTGTGTATGTGATATACTCTAGCAGATTGCCCGTTTTATACGGCATCTTTTTCTTGCATTTAATGTTGTAAATGCATTTTACATTCAAATATATTAATTGTTTAAATAATTATTATTTATTAAGCACCATTTATTAAGACATGAAGAAAAAGCTTTGTATAAGGTTTCTCTCCCAATTAGAGCAACTAGTTACACAAGCGATCCGTCTGACATTGCTTTAGTACGCGTCCAATTTGAAGCTCTGACAGCCAAAAGAGAGACGTTTGAAGAATGTCAAATGAAGTTGTTAGCTCTTCCCGAAAACGAGCGACTGCAAGAGACGCTGTTTAGCGAATACGACGAAGTCATCGCAAGATTTTTTCATCTCTCATCTACTTGCAACCAGCCGCCCTTCGTTCAGGTTGAAAGACAGTCTATGAACGTTTCTGACCTGCACGACACTGCGTTCCACATTTCTAGTCAATCGACAATGAGCCATGCAAAACTACCGAGCTTCAATATCCTGCCTTTCCATGGAGATCTTCAAGATTGGCAGTCGTTTTACGATATTTTCGCGAGCTCTGTCGACGCCAACGAGACGTTAACACCGGTGCAGAAGCTGCAGTACCTTCGGTCTTGTCTGCGAGGTCCTGCCCTGGCAGAGATCCAAGACTTTAAGGTGACTGATGCGAACTATCCTGAAGCATTAGCCACACTCACTGGAAAATACCAACGTAAACGCCTCATAGCGATGCTTCATGTAGAAGGAATTGTGAATTTGCCATCTCTCAAGAGCACGTCCTACAAGAACGTCAACTCATATGTTGCAAAATCAAGGGACACCTGGCTGCACTACGAGCCCTTAACGAACCGGTAGGTCAGTGGAGCAAGATTATTGCTGTCATTCTTTCAGGCAAGTTGGAAACAACAATTCGTAACCGCTTCGAAGAAAAGCTCGATAACAATGAATTACCACGAGACAGCGAGACCCTGCTGAAATTTCTGGAAAAATACATATCCGCTCAGCAATGGTAATCCCTCAACTCAGGGAAAGTCGCCACCAGTACGACTCAAGAGGACAGACAGCGACGTTTTAGCCCGAAACCGTTCAGTAGAGCCAAAGTTACCTTCACCGCGCAAACATACACCAAACAGTGTATTAAATGCAAGGCCTTACACCCCTTGCATTCCTGTCCGCAATTTCGCATAACTACACGAATTGCCCCTCCAAGATGAATTGTCGTGTTTGCCAGCAACGTCACCATACGCTGCTTCACTTTGACAAACCCTCAAGTTCAGGAGAGGTAAATAGGAATCACCCTACTCAGTCTGGGTCAATCCAAACCCCGGACAGTCACCAAAATTCTCAAGTTATGGTCACGCATAATGTCAGATACAACCGTACCAATAGGAAATCAAGCGTTCTGTTGGGCACCGCATTAATCCAGGTGCAAGATGTTAATAAAAAATGGACTGAAGTCAGAGCACTCCTGGATAGCGGTAGTCAAACCAGCTTAATATCTGAAAGCTGTAGCGCCAAGCTAGGCTTAAAACCACAGCCAACAACCCTGTCCATTAGTGGCGTGTCAAACGTTGAGGTAAACGCGGTATCGGGAGTAGTGACCTGTCCTTTCCGCCCATGTCATAGCCGACCAAACTTTCAGGTAGACGCTCTGGTAGTTAAAACCATTGCAGCTCACTTGCCTAGCCATAGGTTCCACCCTTTCCAGTCTTCAGCATTGAAAATAGTCAAATTACCACATACCTGGCCCGATAGAGATGCTACTGGGTGCTGATGTAAACTTTTCATTAGTGAAGAAAACATCACTAAAATTGCCAGAAGGTCCCTATGCGGTTGAAACAGCGTTAGGGTATATTATCTCAGGTTCAATGGCAGGACCCGCCCGGGATTTCAACTCCTACCACATTTCGGTGGATCGAAAATTGTCTCAAACGCTAAGACGGTTTTGGGAGTTAGAAGAAATCCCGCGTAGACTCGTTCAGACTGTAGAAGAACTCCAAGCTGAAACGATGTTCAACGACCAGCATACACGTACGGCGGAAGGCCGCTACGTAGTTCCATTGCTGTTCAAGCACGATGTAGTTGAGATAGGTCGATCTTTTGGACCTGCTCAGGCCTGCTACGGATCTTTGCGTACCTGGCTCAACAGCAACTCTTCTCTTCGCGAAGAAAACAAAGCATTTATGCAGGATTATCTAAAATCCGGGCATATGTCTCCTGTAAAGTGCAACCCATCATGAAGAAAGATGGTTACTTTATTCCACACCAACCCGTGATAAAGTACAATGGACCGGAGATGAAGCTAAGAGTAGTATTCAATGCGTCCAAAGCCTCATCTCACGGCGTGTCTCTGAACGACATCCTTTTGGCAGGCCAGTCGTTACAATTAGACTTAGCGCGAGTCGTAATGCGTCAGCACCTGCACACTATCATCCTGACGGCCGACATCCGTCAGATGTTTCGCCAAGTGCTTATTCAGCACAACCACCGTCAGTACCAGCGGATCCTTTGGGACTCCAACCTGTCTACAACTCCACAAGTATACCAACTTAATACCGTTACTTATGGGACTACCAGCGCGCCATATTTAGCTACCAGAACGCTACACCAGTTGGCCAAGGACGAGGGTGATGCCGTTCCTCTAGCCTCCAAAGCGTTGAAGGATGATACCTTCGTGGACGACATCATCACCGGGGCTGACTGCATCCAAGGGGCGCTCGAGTTAAAGACTCAACTTGTCAGTCTACTATCCAAGGCTGGAATGGAGTTGCGTAAATGGTCTAGCAACTCAGGTGAAGTCCTCCAAGATATCCCTGAGGATCACAGACTGACTGGCACCTCACTCGATCTGGACAAAGATCACACCATCAAGGTCCTAGGCCTGATGTGGAATCCAGCTACAGATGATTTTCTGTACTAAATCAACTTGCCGGAGTCTACTCTTTCGAAACGGCAACTCCTGTCAGAAGCGGCCAGAATTTTCGACCCCCTAGGGTGGTTATCTCCAATCACCAACGTACCGAAAATGTTGATCCAGGAACTCTGTAAAAGAGGACTAGATTGGGATGAACCACTCCCATCGTCTGTAGGCGAGAGTTGGATAATGTTCAAATCCCACCTGCCAAGTATCAGCGATGCAAAGATAGCCAGATGGATTCCCACGAAAGACATTACCAACGACCTATTAGGTTTTTGTAAAGTCTCTGAGAAAGGGTATGCCGCAGTAATATACGTTCGTAGTGAGACGAATAATCAAAGTTATCGCTGGTTATGGCCAAGTCCAAAGTAACTCCCGTGAAGCAAGTATCCTTGCCCCGCCTGGAACTCTGTGCGGCTTTTTTACTTGCACAACTCAAAGGTTGCGTCAACGACACTCTGAACCTTGTCGTGAGACGTTACTCTTGCATGGATTCTGGCTCCCCCACACCGTTGGAAGACATTTGTGGCAAATCGAGTGTCACAAATAAACGAACACACCCAAGTATCCGATTGGTACCACATTCGCTCGCAAGACAATCCTGCTGATTGTGCGTCTCGCAGTTTATGGCCTCACGAACTCCCATCTCATCCATTGTGGTGGTCACGGCCTAGTTTGCTGAAGTCGCCAAATTCAGATTGGCCATTGGAGTCCAAACCCAACCCCTCGGTATCAGAGGATCGCGTGAAAGACGAGGCTAAACTCATAGTCTCCCTGGTCCAGGACACCCAACCAGAGAACGAGATATTTATTTCATTCTCTTCTTATCCCAAGCTGCTAAGAGTTACGGCGCTCTGTCTCAGATTCGCTGCTAATTGTCGCCCTGGATCTGTCAGGAAAACTGGAGTATGTAGTGCTGACGAAATACAGCAAGCCAGAGTACGTCTGATTAAACTAGTACAGCAGGAGTCGTTCCCAGACCACTTGAACAAACTCAACGACGGTAAGCCCATCAGCGCATCTCTACGGCCGCTAGACCCGTTCCTTGACCGGTTCGGTATCATTAGAGTTGGGGGGAGAACACGACATTCACAACGCTCTTTCTCCCACACTCACCCCTGCCTTGAACCACCGAAACATCCATTTACTAGCCTCATGGTAAGAAACTACCATGAGAAATACCTGCACGTTTCCCCCCGAACAGTCCAGACTATTGTGGAGCGCACCTTCTGGATAATAGCGCGAAACATAATCAGAGGGTTATGCAGAAAGTGCGTCACTTGCTTTCGGAATAGGCCTACAACCCAGAACCCATTGATGGGAGATCTTCCTCTTCATCAGGTCACCCAGCAAAAACCATTTGAAGTAACAGGGACTGACTATGGCGGCCCATTTATTATAACACCCTATCAGGGAAGTTAGTTAGTTAAAATTTTTGGCGCACACCAACAAAGGCTATTTGCACCTAACGCAGCCCATGTAAATGACTAGACTATGTATTAAAAACAATAAATTACACAATAAATAAATAAATAAAATCATTAAAAATATGCAAACTCAATGAAAGAAATCTTGCACTGACAAACACAAATAAATAATATAAAAAAAAGTCTGTTTGAAAATTTGAACAGACTCAGGGTGATGCTAAGAGGCTGTAAATGGGCCAATTACCATCGAATATCACAGTTTAGAAATAGAACACATTAAAAAAGGGTGCAAGACTTCACACATAAAACAGTAAGTTCGATTCATTCAGGAAGAGTATCAGCCTGTCCATGAGTACTCTGTCGTCACCTAAAGCAACTGACAGGTCATAGCACAGGCCTAACCTCTCCTTGACATCCTCGAACTGTACACATTCAGTTAAAATGTGTAACACAGACAAATCTGTGTCACACGTCTCACAGATAGGGGACTCTTCACCTCGAAGGAGGTGTCCATGGGTCCACCAACAGTGACCTATACGGAGGCGTGTGATGGCGGTTTCCTCCCTGCGGTTAATCCTGCAGGAAGAACCCCATGGTTTAACGTCTCCCTTAATCTGTAGCAACTTAACGTTCTGTGTGCGGCTCCACTCATGTTTCCATATGTCTAAAACCAAATGTTTCAGATGACTCTTTGCGTCATCTGGAAAATAGAAACTCACATCAATCATAGGTCTGTGAGAGCCGGCTATTGCAGCTGCATCTGCCGCTTCGTTGCCTTTAATATCAACATGTCCCGGTATCCAAAACAGCTCTACCCTCACATTCTGAGCGTCCAAGTTGTAGAGTAGCAACCGGATCTTTATTACAAGAGGATGCACTGGATCTGGATCTTGATAACACTTGACCGACTTTGCTCTGACGATACAAAACACAGGGCCTTGAAAATAGCGTACAGCTCAGCAGTGTACACACTCGTTATGGAGTGCAGACGGTACTGAAACTGTTGGCGTGGATTCAAAACAACGAACGCACACCCAACCCTGGTTCCGGATTTTGATCCGTCAGTAAAAATGACAGTATCCTCGAACCTAGGGACCAGTGTTCTTTGCAACTCATGTTGGTATTCGATAGGCAACGTAGTATCTTTATCAAATCTATTACTAAACCGTTAATGTGAGATTCACAAGCGGACGTGGCAGCGTCCATGGTGGGACAGCACACAAAACGAAACTTGCCATTTCGGGCATATTAAAATCAATATCACCCAAAAAGTCGAAAGTCCTCAGACCAAAAGGCCTATTGGCTCTTGGTTTTCTGTCATAAGTCCCTGTATGCCTATTTTGTAGAATAGGGTCATACGCGGGATGATCTGGCTTGGCACTAAGTGCAGCCATATACCGCAGGGATAAAATTTTACGACGATTGTACAATGACGGTTCGCCTGCTTCACACAGCAGGCTTAGTATTGGGCTGGTGCGAAATGCACCTGTGGCCAATCTAACACCAGTGTGATGAACAGTGTCAAGAACTCTTATCTCTTGGTGTTTAGCTGATCCATAAGCTAGACATCCATAATCCAGCTTAGAGCGCACTAGAGAACGATATAAACGCAACATGACAGTGTGGTCTACACCCCATGTCTTATGACTGAGGACCCGCAACAAATTGAGCGACTTTTGGAATTTTTTCTTGGCGGACAAAATATGTGCTCGTCAAGTAAGACGAGTGTCAAACACGAGACCCAGAAATCTGGCAGTATCGGTAAAGGGTAACTGTGTTCCATTTAGTGTGAGTGTAGGATTGGGATGGACACCCCTTTTCCTACTAAAATGGACACATTCAGTTTTGCTGGCCGAAAATTTAAAACCATTTTCGGTTGCCCATGTATCGAGACGATAGATATTCAGCTGAAGCTGACGTTCGATTGTACTAGTCTTTTGTCCGGCGACAAAGATACCAATGTCGTCGACAAATATCGAACTCTGTACAGGTAATCGAATACATGAAGCTGCACCGTTAATGCCAATTAAAAATACCGTAACCTTCAGTATGGAGCCCTGTGGGACTGGACAATGGAGTCCCACAGGGCTCCATCCCTGTGGGACTCCATTGTCCAGTGCGAACATTTGTGACAGGGTATTTCCGATCCGCACCCTGAAGCGCAGGTTCGACATGAAGTCTTTTATAAAGAACATCAAGCGTCCCCAGAGACCCCAGGAATGCAGCGTACGGAGAATACCATATATCCATGCAGTGTCATAGGCTTTCTCAATATCGAAAAACACAGCTACCAGGTGTTTGTTTTCAACGAAAGCATTCCTGATAGCTGTCTCTAGTCTGACCAGATGACCTGTTGTTGAGCGGTGCCGGCGAAAGCCGCACTGTGTGTTGGCCAGCAAGTCGTTTGATTCTAAAAACCAAATCAGACGCTTGCTGATCATTCGCTCCAAGAGTTTGCAGAGACAAGTGGTCAGTGATATTGGTCTATAGCTAGAGGGCCAGTGTTTATCTTTCCCGACTTTGGGGATAGGAATTATATGAGATTCCTTCCACTTGGTCGGACACTTTCCCTCAGTCCATATCCTGTTATATCATTCAAAAGCCTAGACTTAGATGATTCCGGAAGATTTCGGTTCATACGATAATGTATCGCATCTGGACCAGGAGAGATATCCTTGCACTTTGACATCGCGCTATCTAGCTCTTCACGAGAGAAAAGCAGGTTGTACACCTCGTCATTCCTAGAAAATAAATTTAGAGGTATAGATTCAAGGCCTGCTTTACGAGTTAGAAACTCGGGTGGATAGTGTTCAGAGCTAGAATTGAACGCAAAGTTAGATGCCAAAGTGTTGGCAATTTCGACCGCTGAAGTAATTACGTTACCATTTACCGATAAGTCAGCAATGGTTGTAGCTGTATTTAGGCCGGATATTTTCCGGACCTTCTCCCAAACTTTGGCCACTGGAGTGGCAACTGTAACGGTGGATACGTATTTGCGCCATGATTCGCGCTTGCTTTCTTTCACAATCCTCTTAGCACGAGCTTTCGCTCGTTGAATGGCTATCATGTTTTCCTCTGTTGGAAGACGACGGAATGTTTCGAAGAGGTGTCTCCTTTCACGTAGCGCCAAGTCGCATTCCTCGTTCCACCAGGGAACGGGAACTCGACGGGGCTGAGTGGATGACAGCGGTATGTTGTTTTTAGCCGCGCTTGTGATGGAGTCCGTGAAATTATTCACCTCCTCGTCTACGCTCAAGTTCGGAATATCCTCGTGAGAGAATGTTTCTGCGAACTTGGTCCAATCTGCTTTCCGAAGAACCCACTGTGGCCAGCGGGATTCGGTAACAGTATTAAACAGAGGCCTTAAGAGGATTGGAAAGTGATCACTACCGCACAGGTCGTGATGCACGTCCCATTTGAACAACGGAGCGATGGCTCCTGAAACGACGCTAAGATCTATAGCACTGAATGTATCCGTTTCTGCACAGAAGTGCGTGGGTCTGCCGTCGTTCAAAAAGCTCAAATTCAAGTCGTTCAACATATTCTCCAGGTGACGTCCCCGTCGATCGTTCCGCACCGATCCCCAACACACATTGTAGGCGTTAAAATCGCCTAGTAGTATGAAGGGTGGTGGGAGTTGATCGATGATGTTCACGACATCTCGGATATCAGTTCGAATACCAGGGGGAAGGTAGATAGACCTAATCGTCACCTGGAGGGGAAGTGCAACACGAACTGCTACGACTTGCAACTCAGTGTCAATGTCTACAGGGTCGTGGTACAATGTGTCTCTAACGAGAATTGCCACGCCGTCACATGCTCTTGCCCCCGTAAGGAAATCCGTGCGAAACACGGAATATCCTCGAGGAGAGAACGTGTCGTTTTCCGTGAAATTTGTTTCCTGTAGACAAACACGTAAAGGCGCAAAATCCGACATTAAGAGCCGCAGTTCTTCGTAGCGCTGAAATACACCAAGACAGTTCCACTGCATTAGTGGAGCACTCATTTTTGTTTAGAGGAGTTACCCCGGAACCTAATGATTTTTGGTTTACCCTTAGCTTGCGGGTCAGCAGCCATTTTCTCGGCCATGATTTCACTTGTTTGTCCAGGTGCTTTGGTGGACACACTTGACTCTCTTTGGATGGTTTGGCTCTCACTGGTATCCATTGAGAGCCAACATTTCCCTTATCAGTCTCCTTTTCGGGAGTGGCTGATGAGGAATTTATAGGAGCGACCATGTTCTGACCGCTTCCTGTTTGTGGAGAAGACTGTGGGTTCTTCTCCTTAGGTGGTGGGGAGAACTGAGGTTGAGTGCGTTCTCCTCTTGGTTTGGGGGTTTTATTCAGACCCGATCTCCCGGGTTTTGGGGTCTGAATTTTGGTCTCTGGGACCAATTCCAACACCTTCTCACTGCCAGCATTTGGCACGACTGTCCCTGGTTTTGTAGATGTCGGACGAGACACTGTCTCCGTCTGCGTCTGGACGCTTGTTGTTCGTTTTGCCGCTACTTGTGCAAAGGATTTCGCGAAAGTAACCGGCGCACTCTCCTTGTACTTCTTCTTGGCATCATAATAAGGTATTCTATCTTGCGTTTTTATCATCTGTATTGCCTTCTCTTCCAAATACGTTGGGCAGTGGCGTGATGTCGATGCGTGTGCACCTTTACAGTTCACGCAAAAAGCCGCATTTGGACAGGTTTCAACTTCATGTTGGTCCTGTCCGCAGTTGGCGCAAACGGTCTGTTTACCACAACGACTTGATGTGTGTCCATAACGTTGGCACTTGTACCATCGCATCGGGTTGGGATAGTAGAGACGAACGTTACACACGTTGTATCACACACTTACCGATGCTGGACACACTAGTGTCAGCGAAGGACACCACCATTGAAATAGAAGGCTTACCATTCCAGGGTTTAAGTTTCTTGCATTCCATGACACCTTGCGATGCCATTTCCTGCACAAACTCATCCTCCATAACGTAAGCAAGGTCACGGTCTGTTATGACGCCCTTTGAAGTATTCAGTGCCTTATGTGGCTGAACTGTAATACGGTCATCGGCAAATACTTCGCATTTCTGCAGCGTTGACGAAGCTTCTGTCTCTGCTTCTACCAGCAGTGTACCGTCCGACAATTTACGCACTGACTTAACACCAGTTGGACACACTTTTCTCAAAGTTCGGGCAACAAAGAAAGGGGACATCTCTTTAAAAGATTTGCCCTCTTCTTGCACCCTCACGACGAGGTATCGTGGTACTGGCGCACAATATTCAACATTAATCTCTGCTTTTTTAGCAGCAGGCTTTCCCCATCCCTCGTCAGACTACTGAACATCCCGACGAGGTCTCTTGTTTGATTTTTTACGGAGTTTACTCTCAACTTTGGCGGAATTTAAAGAAATTTAATCCCTCCGGGTAGACGCCATACCCGTATAATAAGTTTCATCACCCTGCCATGCCCACCCACCAGGGAGCATCGCGGGAAGTAGTCACGGGTTGCTCGACCCGCTCGAGAACCAAGAGTAGCCAACTCTGGAATCTTGCGATCTGCATCCGCTTCCACAGACTCCCGAATACTTATCTAGTGGCACGGCATTACTCCGGCATCCACGATCCAGTAGTGGAGCCACTCTATTCATGAACCGTGACACCAGCCGATTGACTGAGCTGACCAGACTCAGCCTCCCGTTTTACCGAATCCGAGGCCAAAGAAGGCGTGTTGGGATCGTACTGTCCGCGGGCCAGTACTCCCTCAACCGACCAGGATCCTCTTCTCCGGCGTTATGGGTCTCCACGCACGGCAAACACGTGGGTAGGAATTTAAGTGGGAGATAAAAGAGACAACATATAAGCCTATTCCCACAATCGGCTTCTATGAACTGTCTTCTCCCAAATGATATGTGATTCAGGGTACGTGGGATCTTCAGGCCCAAAAGCTCTATATAGTCAGGTGATGCGACCATTATGAAATTCCCTTGCGTGATTGAGGGTACGCGGGATCATCAAGCCCGAAAGCTCGACAAATGGCCAGGTGTTATGGCCATGATGAACTTCCCCTGCGGGGCCTATCAGGGAAGGGGATACCGGTGTCATAAAGCGTACTTATGTCTATTCATTTGTTTTGCAACTAAGGCAGTTCACTTGGAACTCGCCTCAGATCTCTCGACTCAGACATTTCTGCAAGCGTTTAGGCGGTTCGTGGCTAGAAGAGGACGACCCAACTAACACAAAAGGTGCAACATAAAACCTAAAAGATATATAGCATATTTATTATGGCAAGAAATATAATTTAATTGATTTATATAACCTTCAAATATACTAAATGGCTGTATAAGCAATTTGGTGTCGAAAAATAGTTTTAAAAATGTTCTATCAGCTTTAATATAAAGTAATTATACACTATATTTATAATTATTATTTTGTGATATATAGAACTCTTGTTATAAAGCTAAATTCCTATATAAAAGTTTTTTAACATTATTTTTAAATTTGGTGGCATAAATGTATTTATGAAAATCATTTATATAACGTATACTTGATGCAACTCATAAAAAACATAAAATATTTGACCTAAGAATAGTTCAGATCATGATAAACAATTTAATTTTTAGGGTCACGAGCCTTATTAGTTTTTTTTTATTACAAATCAATGGTAAATCAAATTAAAAAATTAAATTCCTAATTAAAGCATGTGACCAGATATTTTGTTAACGCCACATATAGTTTATTTTAGTTTTATTCATAAAAGTATATTATAATCTCATAGGATTAATATAAGCAAATCTTAAATTAACCTTTTTTATTTTTCTACCTAAGAATGTTGAGACGGTTTATAACATGCAGTCACTATATTACACAGGTCTCGGGTTCGAGTCAAGTTCAAAGCATGGGTGTTTTATGATGCCAAATAAGTTCGTAATAAATAAAACATATTTCCTGATTAACAACCATAGTTGCTATGAAAAACGGTTTATAACACTAGTAATAAAGCCTAAATAAGAAATTAAGTTCAATTTATTGTTATTATATTCGATTTAAAACCAATTATAAAGCCAGTTTATAACTTTTATCTGATATTTTGATGTTATAAAAACTGCAATAGATACAATATAAGATTCTTATATTTTTTAAAGAGAATAATTATAAAACAATTTTCAGTCTATGTGATTCTTGCAATTTATTAGAATACTGTATAAAGAAAAGTAAATCTAAAACTTCAAGAAATGATAAAACAAAGCCAAAATCAACAAGCAAATTTATTTGTCACTTCTTCATGATTACTTAAACCTTATCTATCATTACTGGAACATAAATGAAATGGAAGAGGAACAAATATGTGAAAACCCTATTCCAGCATTTAAACATAATTTGATAACTCTTAATAAATTAGATATGTGGGCCAATAATTTTCACATAAACCAGAAGGCCCTAAAAGAGTTATTAATCATTTAGAGGTAAAAAGTTCTAATAAATGCTTTATTTAGAAGGCAAGCAAATACATCGGTGGAATAATGCGACTTTATATCAAATTATAGCTACGAAGCTAGTTCTATTAAAATTCATATAACACTGTAAGCAACAAATTGCACAATTATAAAATCAAATCGTTGTATACATATTATATTATAGTAAAGATTATATAATATATAAACCTTTTAAATAATAATTTGGTTCTTCTAATGTCTAAATATTTTTATAGTAGTTTTATAAGGTTTCTTAAGGTTTTATAATCAAAGCGGCCATATTTTTATGAACAATGTAAATACAAAGTGACGTCCATTTTGACTTAATGTATATTTAACTTAGAAAAATATAGATTTTTTTCCATTTTTCTTTTATTTAATTTATTTTTTTAATATTTTACCCTTTAATACAAACTTTTCCTATTTATTGAAATAATAGATAAATTATATATTTTTTTCTTTCTTTTTCTGTAACATTTTTAATTGAATTAATTAGCAAAAAATGAATATTTCTTTGGCGAGTTGTAATTTTTGAATGTTTTACTTTATATTTTCACAGTAAATTGGCCTTCGCAAGATAATTTTAGGTCAGAAGTAGCAATAAGATAAATATAAAAATGCATATATATTTCATTGCATAGTGATTTTATACTTCAATAAGATTTTTCATCTATATGTATCACAGTTGCAAAATTGTTGTAATATGCAGCTACAACAGAGCAAATCTATAAATATAACAGATAAAGAGTTGCTGCTATATAACTAATCAAAAAGTTTTATAAATGTTTTATTGTTTATTTTATAACTATTTTAAGAACTTTTCCAAAGGGTGCCATTAGGTTTTTAAAATGTTGCATATGCAATAATAATATAGACAAAAGGTTTTATAAACCTGTGCCTATTTTGGAAGTTTAAGTGTTCTTTTGTTGCTCGATAGATATTCTTGTTGCTGAATTATAAAGTTCTCAGTTGTATAATATTGCTGTAAAAATATTTGTACAATTTTTATAAAGCATTTTGTGCTAGTTGGGGTGTGTCTCACATCTATAGCGACGGGGGAACCAATTACATTGGAGCAAAATCTTACTTCTCGGACTTACAAAAGCTGATTGCCTCTTCAGGGTTTAATGACTTTGTGGCAAACAAATTAACCGAAGACGGTATCCAGTGGCACATTAACCCTCCATTTGCCCCCCATTTTGGTGGATTGTGGGAAGCTGCAATAAAGTCTGTCAAGTTTCATCTGTCGAGAGTAATAGGTCAAAAAGTTCTCACCTATGAAGAAATGGTCACTGTTTTCTGTCAGGTTGAAACCATTTTGAACTCAAGACCATTGACACCATTATCTTCCAGCCCTGACGAGTGTAGATTCCTAACGCCGAGCCACTTCCTCACTATGGAACCAGGAGTGGCGCTCCCTGAACCCATTGTAGAGACTGAGCCTCAAGTAAATCTGATACGATGGAAACGCGTTCAAAGAGTGTCTCAAGAATTTTGGCACCGTTGGTCAAACGAATATTTGAATACACTCCAACTACGACCAAAATGGAACAAACCAACGCTGAACCTTGAGGTTGGTCATCTGGTCCTGATAAAAGACGACTGCTTACCCCCGTTGCAGTGGAAGCCGTTCTCCGGGGAGCGACCAAGTTGTCCGAGTCGCCACCGTGAAAACGGATAAAGGCACATTCGTTAGGCCAGTGGTAAAACTGGCCCCTTTACCCGTTGATCCAGTTCAACCTTAGGTTGACTATTGTCTATTAAGAACTTTTCACGAGTTTAAAACGTTTGTTTTGGCCGGCGGTATATTATTAAAACTAAAATATTATTACCTGGGTGGAAAATATTGTGCGCTATTTTCGAAACACCCAGTATATAATTTTTTATATTTATTTGAGACCGAACATTTCCTACACATTGTAAGTTTGGACTGGTCGGTCTCCGCTAATGCGGTGATTTCTCCCGCAAAAACATTATTATTGCAGCAAACTTGTGACAGTTAACATCCAAGTTTTGTGTTTTTTTGTGATTTTTTACGTTCTTTTCGAACATTGTGGGCCATCAGCGCCAAATATAGTCAGAAGATTTGCGGATCTCTGACCTCCTATAATCCGCGCGATTATCTGGCTTCCTGCCAACAAACCAGAAGAATTTCGGACGAGTTCCAGATTCTTCCTGGATCACAGCAATCCAAGGGACTTTCAGCACCCCCTGCGGTCACCTAAGTATCCCTTTTTTAATCTTATTTGTAAATAAGATACGTGTAAGTAGAGAATCATATTAACTTTCACTTTAGATACAACTTCCTCTGTTTCCAAAACCACGTGTTTTGAACAAAGGATAGTTGTTTTTTTGCTATTTAGGAGCTTACAACTCCTAAATATTTTTGTGTGTGTATGTATCTGATATACTCTAGCCGATTGCCCGTTTTATACGGCATCTTTTTCTTGCATTTAATGTTGTAAATGCATTTTACATTCAAATATATTAATTGTTTAAATAATTATTATTTATTAAGCATTTGCCACGATTAGTTATTAATTATTATTCATTTCTTGTTTCTAGTCGTTTGAGACTAGTTGTGTTACCCACAAAGTGTTTCGGACAACACCAGTGGCGTACTTCTTTATTATTTTCATTAAGATAATCTCTTATTATATTTTGTGAGTGTGGATATGTTTATATATATGTATGTATGTTCCGGTACCTTCCTAACTTCTTTTTCTAAAGGCTTTCTTTGGGCAATACGTTGAACGTGAAACTAAATTGAATCTGATTCGTTAATCTTTCGTGTGTTGTTTAAGGACTTTTTTATGTCTCTGGAGGGTCGAAATTTTTTAAAATTAACGTTTTCTTTCGGTTGTGTTTCGATTTTTGAGAGGAAACAATTGAAATTTTACCCGTAGAATTAACTGTCAAAAATCCAACATGGCCGTTCACGCACATTTACGAAGATAATCAAAGTGAAAAAATGGTAATTTCGGTTCAAAATAGTTTTTTTAATGTGCCGAATACTATTTTCAGGTATCAGAAGACATTTTTCAAAAAATCTGGGTCATTATCTGTGCAATTTGAGGTGAAAATATGTTAAAAAGATTTCAAGAGTTGACAACTGTCAAAATTTCAGCATTCTAAAATGTGACGATTTTTCATATTTTGAACGTATTTCTTGACAGAAGAAAGCTAATTAAGGTTTTAAGGTGAGTTAACGATAAAGTTTAATCCATTTGCAGGGCGAAAAATCGTAAAATAGTGTTAAAAAAATATATATGCATATTAAAAATATTAGGGTTACTTCAGCGTTCACCAAGCGTAGGTTCGTAAAAACTGAATTCTTCCAGCCACCAGAAATAAATTTTTCTACCTAAAAATATAATTTACTACAACTAAAATATATTTAAAACATGTAAGTACTTCTTTTATAACATTAGAATGTTTATTGCAAACGATTTTTAAGACTTTTGGGTCATAAATATCACAAGATTTCGAAACATGGCAGCTGTCAAATTTTTAGCATTTCAAAACGTGACGAGATTTCATATTTTGAACGTATTTTCGACAGACTAAAGCTATTTTTTGGTTTCAGGTAAATTTCCGATATAGTTAAAGATATTTTCAAGCTGAATTTCCATAAAATAGTGTTAAAAAAGATTTATAGTAATTAAAAAGTACAAGGTTATATCATGTATGCGCTGGACAGACGTAAATGTGAAAATTTTCATGTGGCAAAATCCATTATTAATCAATATTAAGATATAAAGAAATATTAAATGAATAAACTAAATATCCAAATTCATTCTGGACACATTTTGGTAAGTGCAAAGATTAAATTTTAAAAGAATTACATGAAATTAATAATGTTTGGGAGATGTCTAAAGTAATCCATTAAATTTTAAGTTTAAAATGACATTTATAGCCCAAAATGGCTGTTTTAATGGGAGAAATATTTATTTGTGTCATTAGAAATTATTTTTTAAAGAAATCCAATGTTTTTTTGCAGTAAAAAGACTGATTTTAGAGGAAATTAAGAAAAAAGTAATAGAAACATACTAAATTGTGTGTTTACATTCGCACGCTGCAAATACTTCTCGATACTATTACAGCGCCTCTCTTGAAAAATTAAACAACTACCGACACTTCAAAGAACGTATTTTCCACAGACGAAAGCTATTTTTTGGTTTGAGGTAAATTTCCGATATATTTAAATACATTTTCAAACCGAATTTCCATAAAATAGTGTTAAAATGATTTATAGATATTAAAAATTACATGGTTAATTCATGTATGCGTTGGAAAGACGTAAATGTGAAAATTTTCATGTGGTAAAATCCATTATTTATCATTTTTAAGATATGAATAGATATGAAGATATGAGATAGGAATAGAATTTGGATAAAAAATATATCCAGACTCATTTCTGGACACGTTTTGGTAAGTGCAAAGAGAAAATTTTAAAAGAATTACATGAAATAAAAAGGTTTTTGGGAGATGTCAAAAGTTTTCTATTAATTTTTAAGATAAAAATTACATTTATGGCCCAAATGGCTGTTTTAAAGAGAGAAATATTATTTTGTGGCATTAGAAATTATTTTTTAAAGAAATCCCATGTTTTTTTGCAGTAAAAAGACTGATTTTAGAAGAAATTAAGAAAAAAGTAATAGAAACATACTAAATTGTGTGTTTACATTCGCACGCTGCAAATACTTCTCGATACTATTACAGCGCCTCTCTTGAAAAACTAAACAACTACCGACAATTCAAATTTAGGAGGTAATTAACATGTAATATATTCACGTGTAGACGTTAAGGTTAGGATTGGGGTTGGGGTTGGGATTGGATTGGGATTGGGATTAAGATTGGGATTGGGACTGGGATTGAAAATATGCAAGTTTCACATCAATCAGTGTATCTAAAAAGTTTTTCTAAATTTCCAAAGTGGCATAATTAATAGTGTATCCCATATACAAATATTTAAGATGCCTTATAATATTAAAATAATATAAACAATAATAATAAAATAATAGTAATAATAATAATTAACTGATAATAAAATATGAATAATAAAAATAATAAGAAATGATAATGACTGGGTTTGGGGTTGGGGTTAGGGTTGGGATTGGCATTGGGATTGAGATTGGGAATGGGATTGGGATTGGGATTGGGATTGGGATTGGGATTGGGATTGGGATTGGGATTGGGATTGGGATTGGGATTGGGATTGGGATTGGGAATGGGATCGGGATTGGGATTGCGATTGGGATTGGCATTGGCATTGGCATTGGCATTGGCATTGGGAATGGCATTGGCATTGGGATTGGGATTGGGATTGGGATTGGGATTGGGATTGGGATTGGGATTGGGATTGGGATTGGGATTGGGATTGGGATTGGGATTGGGATTGGGATTGGGATTGGGATTGGGATTGGGATTGGGATTGGGATTGGGATTGGGATTGGGATTGGGATTGGGATTGGGAATGGGATTGGGATTGGGATTGGGATTGGGATTGGGATTGGGATTAAGATTGGAATGGGAATGGGAATGGGAATGGGAATGGGAATGGGAATGGGATTGGGATTGGGATTGGGATTGGGATTGGGATTGGGATTGGGATTGGGATTGGGATTGGGATTGGGATTGGGATTGGGATTGGGATTGGGATTGGGATTGGGATTGGGATTTGGATTGGGATTGGGATTGGGATTGGGATTGGGATTGGGATTGGGATTGGGATTGGGATTGGGATTGGGATTGGGATTGGGATTGGGATTGGGATTGGGATTGGGATTGGGATTGGGATTGGGATTGGGATTGGGATTGGGATTGGGATTGGGATTGGGATTGGGATTGGGATTGGGATTGGGATTGGGATTGGGATTGGGATTGGGATTGGGATTGAGATTGGGATTGGGATTGGGATTGGGATTGGGATTGGGATTGGGATTGGGATTGGGAATACGATTGGGATTAAGATTGGGATTGGGATTAAAATTGGGATTGGGATTGAGATTGAGATTGGGATTGGGATTGGGATTGGGATTGGGATTGGGATTGGGATTGGGATTGGGATTGGGATTGGGATTGGGATTGGGATTGGGATTGGGATTGGGATTGGGATTGGGATTGGGATTGGGATTGGGATTGGGATTGGGATTGGGATTGGGATTGGGATTGGGATTGGGATTGGGATTGGGATTGGGATTGGGATTGGGATTGGGATTGGGATTGGGATTGGGATTGGGATTGGGATTGGGATTGGGATTGGGATTGGGATTGGGATTGGGATTGGGATTGGGGTTGGGGTGGAGATTTGGATTGGGATTGGGATTGAGATTGGGATTGGGATTTGGATTGGGACTGTGATATTGATAATAATGTAAAAATGGTTATAATAAATATAATTTTTGATGACAATTCGTGGAACATCCGCGGGCGCGCCCGCGGTGCTTCAATTCATTAACCACGTGACATATTAAATATGACTCGCAAAGCAACGATTTTTGTAAATGACAAGTGCGGCAAAATGCTTTATTATATTTAAACGAGTTTTGTACACCAACACAGTACGCGCCGCGGGCGTGCCCGCGGTGCGTTACTCTTTTAACCACGTGACAGGCAGGGGGCCGGAGGCCCCCTGTTTACGTAGAAGCGCAAGTCGGCGAAGCAAAAGACGTGCCACGGGCGTGCCCGTGGTGCGTCTCTTTATTAACTAAGTGACAGGCAGGGGGCCGGAGGCCCCCTGTTTACGTATGAGTGCAGGTCGGTGAAGCTCAGGAGGTGCCGCGGGCGTGCCCGCGGTGCGTCCCTGTTCGTGCCCTGTTCATTTTTTAAGCGCAGGCCGGCGACACAGCGCGTAAGAGCGCAGGTAATAATCGAAATAACATTAACTTTAACTACTTTAATAATAATACTAATAACAGTAAAAATAATAATAATCGAAGTAAAAGGGATTTTTGTTCTCCTCTATAAATATGTTATGTACCTATCATGATTCTATGCACCATCACAGCAAGTACCTATTGTGATTTTGTGCACCATTATAGGAACATCCGCGGGCGTGCCCGCGGTTTGTCATTTCATTAACCACTGTACAGGCAGGGGGCCGGAGGCCCCCTGCTTCACGTAGGAGCGCAGGTCGGCGAAGCCGACTAAGCTCCTAGTCTCTTATTATATTTTGTGTGTGTGGATATGTTTATATGTATATATATTTGTATGTTTGTTCCGCAAACCTTCCTCATTTCTTTTTCTAAAGGCTTTTTTTCGGCTATACGTTGAGCGTGAAACTTAATTGAATCAGGTTCGTTAATCTTTCGTGTGTTGTTTAAGGATTTTTTTATGTCTCTGGGGGGTCGAAATTTTTTAAAATTAACGTTTTCTTTCGGTCATGTTTCGATTTTTGAGAGGAAACAATTGAAATTTTACCCGTAGAATTAACTGTCAAAATTCCAACATGGCCGTTCACGCATATTTACGAAGAGAATCAAAGTGAAAAAATGGTAATTTCGGTTCAAAATAGCTTTTTTAACGTGCCGAATACTATTTTCAGGTATCAGAAGACATTTTTCAAAAAATCTGGGTCATTATCTGTGCAATTTGAGGTGTAATAATGTTAAAAAGATTTCAACAGTTGACAACTGTCAAAATTAATTGCATTTTAAAAGTGACGAGTTTTCATATTTTGAACGTATTTTTTGACAGAAGAAAGCTAATTAAGGTTTTAAGGTGAGTTTACGATAAAGTTTAATCCATTTGCAGGGCGAAAAATCGTAAAATAGTGTTAAAAAAATATTTATGCATATTAAAAATATTAGGGTTACTTCAGCGTTCACCAAGCGTAGGTAAGCAAAAACTGAATTCTTTCGGCCGCCAGAAATAAATTTTTCTACCTAAAAATATAATTTAATACAGCTAAAATATATTTAAAACATGTAAGTACTTCTTTTATAACATTAGAATGTTTTTTGCAAACGATTTTTAAGACTTTTGGGTCATAAAATATCACAAGATTTCAGAACATGACGGCTGTCAAATTTTTAGCATTTCAAAACGTGACGAGAATCCATATTTTGAACGTATTTTCGACAGACTAAAGCTATTTTTTGGTTTCAGGTAAATTTCCGATATATTTAAAGATATTTTCAAGCTGAATTTCTATAAAATAGTGTTAAAAAAGATTTATAGGAATTAAAAATTACAAGGTTATATCATGTATGCGCTGGACAGACGTAAATGTGAAAATTTTCATGTGGCAAAATCCATTATTAATCAATATTAAGATATAAAGAAATATTAAATGAATAAACTAAATATCCAAATTCATTCTGGACACATTTTGGTAAGTGCAAAGATTAAATTTTAAAAGAATTACATGAAATTAATAATGTTTGGGAGATGTCTAAAGTAATCCATTAAATTTTAAGTTTAAAATGACATTTATGGCCCAAAATGGCTGTTTTAATGGGAGAAATATTTATTTGTGTCATTAGAAATTATTTTTTAAAGAAATCCAATGTTTTTTTGCAGTAAAAAGACTGATTTTAAAAGAAATTAAGAAAAAAGTAATAGAAACATACTAAATTGTGTGTTTACATTCGCACGTTGCAAATACTTCTCGATACTATTACAGCGCCTCTCTTGAAAAATTAAACAACTACCGACACTTCAAAGAACGTATTTTCCACAGACGAAAGCTATTTTTTGGCTTGAGGTAAATTTCCGATATATTTAAATACATTTTCAAACCGAATTTCCATAAAATATTGTTAAAATGATTTATAGATATTAAAAATTACATGGTTAATTCATGTATGCGTTGGAAAGACGTAAATGTGAAAATTTTCATGTGGTAAATTCCATTATTTATCATTTTTAAGATATTAAGGAATAGAATTTGGATAAAAAATATATCCAGACACATTTCTGGACACGTTTTGGTAAGTGCAAAGAGAAAATTTTAAAAGAATTACATGAAATAAAATGGTTTTTGGGAGATGTCAAAAGTTTTCTATTAATTTTTAAGTTTAAAATTACATTTATGGCCCAAATGGCTGTTTTAAAGAGAGAAATATTATTTTGTGGCATTAGAAATTATTTTTTAAAGAAATCCAATGTTTTTTTGCAGTAAAAAGACTGATTTTAGAAGAAATTAAGAAAAAAGTAATAGAAACATACAAAATTGTGTGTTTACATTCGCACGCTGCAAATACTTCTCGATACTATTACAGCGCCTCTCTTGAAAAACTAAACAACTACCGACAATTCAAATTTAGGAGGTAATTCACATGTACTATATTCACGTGTAGACGTTAAGGTTAGGGTTGGGGTTGGGGTTGGGATTGGATTGGGATTGGGATTAAGATTGGGATTGGGACTGGGATTGAAAATATGCAAGTTTCACATCAATCAGTGTATCTAAAAAGTTTTTCTAAATTTCCAAAGTGCCATAATTAATAGTGTATCCCATACACAAATATTTAAGATGCCTTATAATATTAAAATAATATAAACAATAATAATAAAATAATAGTAATAATAATAATTAACTGATAATAAAATATGAATAATAATAATAATAAGAAATGATAATGACTGGGTTTGGGGTTGGGGTTAGGGTTGGGATTGGCATTGGGATTGAGATTGGGATTGGGAATGGGATTGAGATTGGGATTGGGAATGGGATTGGGATTGGGATTGAGATTGGGATTGGGAATGGGATTAAAATTGGGATTGGGATTGGGATTGGGATTGGGATTCAGATTGGGATTGGGATTGGGATTGGGATTGGGATTGGGATTGGGATTGGGATTGGGATTGGGATTGGGATTGGGATTGGGATTTGGATTTGGATTGGGATTGGGATTGGGATTGGGATTGGGATTGGGATTGGGATTGGGATTGGGATTGGGATTGGGATTGGGATTGGGATTGGGATTGGGATTGGGATTGGGATTGGGATTGGGATTGGGATTGGGATTGGGATTATGATTGGAATTGGGATTGGGATTGGGATTGGGATTATGATTGGAATTGGGATTGAGATTGGGATTTTGATATTGATTATAAAGTAAAAATGGTTATAATAATAATAATTTTTGTTGACGTTTCATGGACCATCCGCGGGCGCGCCCGCGGTGCATCAATTCATTAACCACGTGATATATAAAAAATGGGTCGCGATTGACAAGTGCGGCAAAATGCTTTCTTATATTAAAACGAGTCGCGAAGCGACGAGTTTTGTACACCATCACAGTACGTGCCGCGGGCATGCCCACGGTGCGTCCCTAATTTAACCACGTGACAGGCAGGGGGCCGGAGGCCCCCTGTTTACGTAGAAGCGCAAGTTAGCGAAGCACAAGACGTGCCACGGGCGTGCCCGTGGTGCGTCACATTAACTACGTGACAGGCAGGGGGCCGGAGGCCCCCTGTTTACGTATGAGTGAAGGTCGGTGAAGCTGAAGACGTGCCGCGGGCGTGCCCGCGGTGCATCACTTTATTAACTACGTGACAGGCAGGGGGCCGTAAGAGCGCAGGTAATAATCGAAATAACGTTAACTTTAACTACTTTAATAATAATACTAATAACAGTAAAAATAATAGTAATCGAAGTAAAAGGGATTTTTGTTCTCCTCTATAAAAATGTTATGTACCTATCATGATTCTATGCACCATCACAGCAAGTACCTATTGTGATTTTGTGCACCATTATAGGAACATCCGCGGGCGTGCCCGCGGTTTGTCATTTCATTAACCACTGTACAGGCAGGGGGCCGTAGGCCCCCTGCTTCACGTAGGAGCGCAGGTCGGCGAAGCCGACTAAGCTCCTAGTCTACCATTATATTGTACAAGTGTTGGTATGTATGTTCTATTCAACTTCTGGTGTATCTTCATTTTTCCGGTAACGCGGAGAGAGGAAAATGAACCGCCGTCTTATCCGGGTGATATTTTTTTAGTGCTTAGGCTTAATTTTATTTCGACGGGGGGTATTGACTAATTTTTATTGATAAAAATCATGCATTTTTTCCTCGAAACCGTACCGTTGATCGTCAACAAATTTCTAAAAAGCTGAACATATCACGGATACTTCAACGACACGGATAGTTCTTAGTTGACGATATACGAATGTGTTATAATTCAAAAGATAAATTTAGCACAAAACTAAGTCGAAAAATGTACAATCGATTTTTTTTTTAATAATCGCTGAATTGTGTAAAAAATACATAAGTGTGGGTAAATATTACGCATTTTTTTTTTTTTTTTTTTGTAATCTTCAAGATTTCAAACATTTTTTCTGACCCAAAAATTGTCTTACAGTTAAAAATGTTACTGAACTGAAAATTACTAAGTAAGTAGGTAATAATCGAAAACTAAATATTATTTCAAACATGTAAAATACTATTTTAAGTTGTAAATATCTTTCAATAATTAATCGCCAGAGTTTTACAATTCATAGCAAAACCAAGCTCCACTACATTTTGAGTGTAAATCGACAGAAGAAATGACAACTTAGTTTTCTATATAAAATAACCATGATATTACTTTTAAATTATTTTAAAAACGTGTAAAATCGTTTTTAAGATATGTATGATTTTTGATTAGTTAATCGAGACAATTTTGCTAAATTTTTCTTAGGTTAAACCAAGACTCACCATATATTCTCTCCCACAGTTATAATGACATTTCTTGAGGTTATTTTTCGAAGAATATATCTATAAAGATTAAATTTGCTTTAATTTGCATAAAAATTGTTAAACTGCTGGAGGATTTAAGTTAATTTAATTACAGAAATGTATAAAAATACATAAAATTTAATAAGTGTTTATATTGGTTATTTTTTTAAATGTTCTATAAGTATTTTGAATATTTGTCAGCTATGAGATGAGACAAAGTATTTGTTGTTAAATTTTTACATGGAGAGAAGATGAAACGTCTTTATTGGTGTATTCGAAATGTATGAAAATAGTTTTGGTTCAGGTTTATCGAATATTTGTACTGAAAAACCTATCATCAAATTTTAGTCTCTCCGATAAAAACTATATGCTGTTATATAAAATGATTACGCATGGTTTCGAAATAAAATTTTTAAACTGAGCTATCTATATAGTTTGTAATCAGAATAGTAAGCAGTGCTATTAATAATATGTACCATAAGTTAATCATAGGAACCCGTAGCTGATTATTCCTTCCGTACTAATTTAAAACCTGTCACCGATTAGTTTACGGAACACAATTTTTGAGAAAGTTTTACTACTGATCACTACCAAAAGTAACAGTGATATAAACTCAAGCTCAAACACGGATACTACAACTAACGAAATCATGATATCATCCTCGTGCAAACTAGAAAGATTATCTAAAATGTTTTTTAGTTCATGTGCGTTTTTTATATCATAATTATTATGTGAATTGACTTTATTAATGATTTGTGTAAGATATTTAGATAATTTATAATTAGGTGATCTTATACAGGACACCACAGGTCTTATCGGAAAATTAGTTTTATGTGTATTAATAAGGCCATAAAATTTGGGTGAAACGGCATTAGGTAGATATTTTTAGAGATTTACCTTGTATGTCAGTCATCATATCCTTATCTACCAATTCTTTAATAATACTATTATTTATTTATTTATTTTTTTTTGAAAAGAATCTGTAGGGTCTTTATTTAATAATTTATAATATTTATCATCTAGTGATAATTCATTACATTTTTTAAGGTAATCATCTTTGTACAAAATCACGGTCTGTTTACATTTGTCAGAATTTGCTAATACTATGTTACTATTATTTTTAAGAAATCTTTTTGTTAATTGAAAACTTTTTATTAATTTCTGATCTGTGTGAGAATTTATAGTATTATTTTTTTAATTTATTAATATGATTGGTTATTAAATTTACAGTTCTGCATCTAATGTTGTCTACGTCATGATTCTCTTCTTTATCAAAATTGTTGAATATATTTTCTATATCACTAATCAATTTGGAATCTCATTATTATTGTATGGAACTACAAATTTAGGTCCATAACTAAGTAATTCTAATATATCTTTAGGAATAATTTCAGTAGTTAAATTTAAAATACCAGTGTTTCTAGAATTTTCTGTATAATTACTAATATCAACATTATTATCAACAACAATATTCGAACAATCGCTATGTATTACATCACCAATTGTACTAGGATTAATATTCTCATTGTCACTGAAGAAGATGAATAAATTCATCGAAACCGGTCTTGTTCAATTAAATTAATATTTGTTTATTAATTTGACCTATACAATCCTGAAAATTTCGTATACTTAATTTTGAATTTAGGTTGATTTGATTTTAAGTTTTGATCTTGTTCAGTTGTTTCAGAATCAAAAGGTAAAATACCTAAGTTTGGTAAAATTTTATACTTCGGTTTTCTAACAGTCTTATTTTGGTATGGGTTTTCATATGTTTGTTTGGATGTACTAGGTTGGATTTGAAAGGGATTTGCGGCTAAGTTACGTAAAAAATCTATTATTCCTTGATCTATTTCGCTGAGATTATTCATGACTGATTCGTTCTCCAAAGCGTTAATAGTGATGCCAGACAAAGCATCAGTATTTGAATTGAGTTTACCTTTTTTATAAATAATCTCATAATCAAATTCCTCTAAACGTAATCGCCATCGAACTAACTTGCTGTTCGGTTCTATTAGGCGAATAGGTACGGTCTGAAATATTTCCACGCCCAAACAATGCCTAAAAGTTCTCTTTCGATCTTACTATATTTCTGTTCCGATTCGTTCAGTGTTCTTGAAGCGAACGCGATTTTCTGAACCTACTTGTCCTTGCGAGAGGACTGAACCTAAAGCAATATTTGAGGCATCTGTTGTCAATATAAAGGGTTTTGTGAAGTCCGGATATTGTTATATCGGAGCATTAATTAATAAATTTTTACAGTCATTAAAAGATTTTATAAAGTTTTGGTCATGAAGAATTTTGAAATTCTTTTTGAAACATGTTAGGGGTTTCTTGATTTGAACAAAATTTGGAATGAATTTTCTGTAGTATCCGATAAGTCCTAGATAGTTCTGAATTTCTTTTCTAATTTTTGGAATAGGAAATTTTTTAATAACTTTAATTTTGTCTTGGTTTGGTTTGATACCGGCGGGTGTTATAACATGTCCTAGGTAATTAACTTCTTTGCGAAGGAATTCGCATTTGTCTAGTTGCATTTTTAAATTCTATTGCCTAAGTCTGTTAAATACGTTTCTAAGTCTGTCATTGTGTTCTTGTAAGGATGTACTGTAAATAACTATATCGTCGAGATAAACTAAACATGTTTCGTTTTGTAATCCGCGAAGTACGTTGTCCATTACTCTTTGAAAGGTCGCAGGAGCTGTCTTTAATCCAAAAGGGGGTCTTTTGAATTCATAATGTCTGTTTTTTGAATATCGTCTGTATCCATTTCAATTTGATGGAAACCGTTAGCCAAATCAAGTGTTGTGAAATACTGACTCTTACCTAATTTGTCTAAAATGGTGGTAATATTCTGTAAGGGTACTTGTCGCCTATTGTCTTCTCGTTAATTTTCCTATAGTCAATTACAAGTCTCCATTTTTTTCTACCTGTCGCGTCTAATTTTTTGGGAACGACCCAAATGGGACTAGACCAAGGTGACGTTGAAGGCTGTATGTTATCTTGGTACGTTATTTATTTGCTTTTTTACTTCATTTCTGTGAATTTCGGGATATCTATATGTTTTCGTAAATATGGGTGTCTCATTCGTTAGTCTAATTTTATGTTTAATCTTATTAGTAAAAGAAAGGGGTATGTATTCACTATAGAAAATGTCTCTAAAATCGTAACATAAGTTTCGAATTCTTTTTTTCTCTTCCGGGTTACAATTGGTGATTTTTGTTGTGCCAATTCCGGTTTCGGTTTAATCAGAATACGCGATTTGTTGGAATAATATTCTCATTCTATTCATTCTACTTATTCGATGATTTGAGGTCGAACGACTGGAATGAATAAGTGTGGTGGGGATGAAAAGTAATATTTGAATGCACTTGTTTTCATTTGGTTTTTAAATATATTAGAATTAAATTTTCGTATTACTGATTCAAAATAATTTTCACTTTTAGTTATTTTCTCATTAAATTTCCTCACTATGTTCTAGATTATTTGCTTCAAATATAAAGTTTTCCTATTCTGCATTTATTATTTAGATTATCCATTTAGGTGAAATACGTTCGATATTTGTTCTACAACCATGACTTAACCTCCATGCAAATGTCATTCCATGTTTACTTCACGATCAAAATTATCGTTTTCTTGCGCATCAATTCTAGTACTTCTAACCAGCCACCAACAAAACGCACCCATTGTCCTATTCTTATATTTTTTTTTAATTTGATTTAAGAATTGAATCATGGGATTTATCTAAAATAGTTTCATTCGATATTTCGATTTCATCATGAAAGTTAATTTCGCTTATATCCAAAGGTTCAAATTTTAGTGGTTTGTCGAAAATTATTTCTACGGGTACCCAAATGAAAATTTTGGGTTAATTAATGTAGTAAAGGCAAAATAACTTTTTACATTTACTAATGCGCTGGGACATTCTATATTTTTGTCAAATTTTTTATACTCTAGGATACCTAGTCCTTCGTTGTGATTAACAGGGATTTTTACGATTTGTTCCGTTTTAGCTGGAATAATAATTTTATAGTTTTTAACTTGAGTATTATTTTTAAAATTGTTATAATTTTCACTTCAGAAAATTTACTGTGTTTTCATAAATATCTGACTCATTGTTAGTGTTTGTTTCATTGTAAGTTTCATTATTAGAGTCATATTGATTATAAAAGTCATTATAACGTTGTTCAAAATTTTGATAAGAATCTTGTGCGTTAAAATATTCGTAATTTTTGTAATAAGGATTCTCGTTTTGTTGATAGTTAAAATTATTTTCAATTGGGTTTTGAAAATTATTTACGTCCTGTAAAAATAATTCTTGATGTGTGAATTTAGGTCTATTACTTAATTTAGATAAATTTGAACGGTCTTCTTCCATTGGCTCTGGTTTAAAGGGTGTATTATTTTGATTTTGAAAGGGTTGATTCCTTGATGCGTTATATATGTATTGTTGGTGATTGCGTTTAATAACACTAGGTCTTTGCTGGAAGAACAGGTGCTTTTGCATTTAAAGGTTGAATCTATTGAAATTTTGAGCATATGGTGGAGTTTGGGGCAAAGTTGGCAAATTAGGTCTTTGATAATTGTGTGTGTTAAAATTAGAAGTGGAAGGTTGAGAGTATTGGGGTTGGTATTGTGGTCTTGCACGATTATGTGGACCTGTTGGCATTATTCTTTGAGCCGGTTTAAAAGTTCTATTTGTGTTTAGGGTGTTTTTCAAATTTTGGCTATAAAAGAAATTTTCTTCTTCTAATACGAGTAACATAGCCTTTTCAAGGGTGTCTGGATGTCATAGACGTACGTTCGTAAATAACTTGTTAAATTTCTTGTAAATGTTTTTAAGGCTAGGTCTTCGTAATTTCTAATTTGTAATAATTTATCTGGTTGCGGTATATTTAAACTATTTACCTTTCAAATAATTAAACTTCTAGCGTCTTGAATTCTCATTCCGAAATTGTATGGGCTATCATTTTTATTTGATTATTTTATTTGATTAATAGTGACTCGGCATGGATAGGAGGTTCTATAAAAAATATTTGGTGTTTATTAAAGTGTTAAAAATAGTAATTAGAATTGTTTCTAAAAAGTCTAAAAATCACGATCTAGTGCAATATAGTTCTAGTGATAATTGCATTAATTTCCTGGAATCTAAAGAGGGAATTTTTATAGAAAACAAGATTATCCCTGAAGTGAGGTTATGTTTCCGAAATCATGAATTACTCTTGTCTTAAATGTAAATTAGACAAGGTTGAAGAAGATGATGGAGAAACAACTTTTGCTTGTGATGGGTGTAAAAAGAAGATTTGTGAGAAATGTGCTGGAGATGTATTTTCAACATCAAGTGTTACGGAGTGTTACGAGTTAAAGGAGTTAAGAAGCAACGAGCGTTAATGTTTTTCTGTGATAATTGTCTGCAAATATTGAGGAATGACTATTTTAAAATAATGATAGAGGAGGGTATAAAAAGCGCACTCAGAAATATTAGTTTAGCAGAATTAGAACAAAAGATAGTGGCGTTGAAAGAAGATATAATTATAATGAATCAACAAACTTATAGTAAAGATGAGTTAGCAAAAGAGATTAAAGTATTATATGATAAAGTCGGTGTAGAAAAGAAACCTAAAACCTATGCAGAGGTACTTAATAACAGCAGTAAAGAAAAGCTAGTAATAAAACCGAAAAATAGTAGTGGAACTGTCAACGCAAAGAAAACAAAAGACGAATTAAAAAAAGTGATAAACCCAGCTGAATTAGAAATAGGGATTACAAATTTAAAAAGTGTCTCAAATGGGGCAGTAGTAATTACATGTGACAGTAAGATGGATAGGGATATATTAAAAGATTAGGCTCAAAATAAGCTAGGCTCTAAGTTCATCATACATACACTGAATAAAATGAAACCTAAAATAAAAATTATTGGAATAGAAGAAAATATGGCAGAAGGACAATTAAAAGAAATTATTCTCAGGCAAAATAATTTCATTGTAAGAGAAGAAGCGATTATGGAAATTCTTGTTATTAAAAAGATGAAAACTAGATACATGGCAATAGTGGAAGTAGATAATACGACGTTCAAAAATATTATGGAAATAGGAAGACTGAAAGTAGGATGGAGTGTATGCATGGTACATGAGCATATTGATATACTAAGGTGTTTTAATTGCTATGGTTATAATCATAAAGCAGTGAATTGTACTAATAGTCCAGTTTGCAGTACCTGTGGAGAATCTGGTCATAAGTCAGATAATTATAAGAATGAAAACTTAGTATGTGTAAACTGCAAGATAGCATGTACAAAATTTGGACTAAATTTAAATATTGATCACTCGACGTTTGACGTTAACTGTCCTGCATACATAAGACAAGTGGAAAAAAGGCGAGAAAGAATACAATATATTCCATAGCAATCAGTGAAGGAAGACGGAATAATTTACATGATGAATATACAAGGCATCATTGCACATTATGATGAGACTGTTTATTTCATTGAGGTATATAAGCCGTTAGTGTTATGTTTAACAGAGACACATTTAACTAAAGAAATAGAGGATTTTGAAGTTACTATTAAGGGATATAATATTATTTGATTCAGAAAGTCGGCATACTGGCGGAGTAATGTGTTACATAAAAAAAGGCATAAACTACCAAATAAGTAATAAAGTTGTGTTGCATAAAAATTATTGGTTCTTAATGTTGAAAATGCATTTTAATAACAGACAATTAATATTGCGTTGCATATATCGATCACCAGGTGGTTCTCAATTACAATTCTTGAAGTTTTTTGAAGGCTGGTGTGAAGAAAATATAGACAATATTAAAGGCGAAATGATGATAGTTGGAGATTTTAATATTGACTGGAAATCGGAAGAGTTGTATGCAGTAAGATTAAGAAGGTGTGTTAGAGAGTACGGGATGAAACAGATAGTAGACAATTATACTCATATTTTAGCAAGAAGTAAAACATAGTAATAGTAATAGACTTAGTCATTACAAATGATTTAACTTTCCGAACTAAAGTGTTAAACGAAGTCTCTATATGTTATCACAAAGCAGTGGCTGTTTTCACCAAGTTAAAATCAAAAGACAATTTGAGAATACAAGTGAGAGGTAAAATTAGTGATACTGCAGAATGTGCATACCTGTTGCAAAGTATAAAAATAAATTACAAAGAACGAGACATGAATACAAAATTTAATAACTTTAAAGAAAATGTGTTACAAGTTATAGAAAGAGTTATGCCTAAGAAGGAAATAATTTGTAGAACTAAAAGCTGGTTCAGTGCTGAAGTCCTATTTGCTATCAAGAACAGAAATAATGCTTACAAAAGATTTGTATTCACTAACGAGCATCAAGATTGGATTGTGTATAAATCTAAAATAAATATTGTAGTAAATTCAATAAGAAATGGGAAACGGAAATATTTTGAGGACTTAATTGATAATAACAGAAACAACTCAGTCGGCTTGTGGAAAACTCTAAAAAGTATTATTAAGAAAGATGGTTGTGAAGAATATAATAATATAATATTCGGAGATTCAGTTGTCAATGATCAGTTAACTGTAGCAAACGCCTTTAATGAATATTTTATTAATAGTATTATAGACATTGAAGAAGATATTCCAATAGTAGACCAAATTTACGAAATAGAAGTATTTGAAAATAAATTAGAAGAATTTAAATTGTTAGATAAAACTAAATTAAGTCATATTATAGCCACTTTGGCAAATAAAAGTAGCCCAGATGACATCAACATAAAATTTTTAAAAGAATATTTTGATAATGTATGGGAACCTTTGCTTCACTTTATAAATGTGTCATTGGAAGAAGGTAAAGTACCTGATGCATTGAAAACAGCAACAATTATTCCCATCAGAAAAGTTGCTGGGACGAATAGAAGTGATGAATTCCGACCAATAAATATGTTGCCGGCAATTGAGAAAATTTTGGAAAAGGTGGTGTACGAACAATTGTTGATTTTGTTAATGAACATGGTTTATTAATTATTTATCAATCTGGTTTTCGCAAAGGTTTCAATTGTGAAACGGCTTTGCAATACGTGTTGAATGACTGGAAAGAGGCTATGGAAAATAATTTGGCAGTTTGTGTTGTTTTTTTAGACTTAAAACGTGCTTTTCAAACTGTGAACCGCAGCCAGTTAATTGAGAAACTGTGGAAGTATGAAATACGCGGTAAGGTGTTAAAATGGTTCGTGGATTATTTAACTAACAGAAAGCAGAGAGTGAAATGTGGTAAAGTGTTTTCAGAAGAGAAAGACGTTAATATAGAAGCACCACAAGGCAGCATACTCGGTTCACTTCTATTTGTCTTATATTTAAATGACATATCAAATATTTTTAAATTTTGTAAGTTTCATCTATTCGCAGATGATACAATCATTTATCACAGTGGTGATGATTTACAAAATGTGATTGGTCTAATTAACATAGAGTTAAATGCATTAAATGATGGGTTTTGTGGTAACAAATTAAAACTAAATGTAAAAAAGACTAAAGCCTAAAGACTAAAGCTTTTTTATACTATTGCACATTACCATAATGTGCAATAGTACTTTATATAGTGTTTTTAGAGATAGTCAATTGAAAATTAAAATTAATGAAGAAGTAATAGATGTTGTAGATGAGATAAAATATTTAGGAATCATAGTTGACAGGAAGCTAAAATTTAAGGAGCATGTGGACTATATTTGTAAAAAGATAGCAAAAAAATTGTCTCTGTTGTATAGAATAGGAACTTCTTTATCTTTATATTCCCGAAAATTGGTTTTTAACACTATAATATTACCACATTTTTATTATTGTGCGACTGTTTTGTATTTAAGTAACGAGACTGACCTTAATAGATTACAAAAATTACAAAATCGAGCAATGCGAATTATACTGCATTGTAACAGACGTACTAAAATAGATGCTATGTTGACAGCATTGAACTGGTTAAATATTAAAGATCTAATTGAATACCAAACTCTTGTTTTTTTACACAAAATTAAATTGGGCTTGATGCCATCATATTTTGAAAATATTTTAACTGAGTGCAATGTAATTCATAACTATAACACTCGTAATAAGAACAACTTTTATATTGAATGTAAAAAGAAAAATGTAGCATATAATTCGATATTTATTAAAGGTATAATAAAATACAACGGACTGGACAGTGATATTAAGCACAGTATGAATATTGCACTATTTAAAAGAAAAATAAAATTTATGTATATGTAGATTACTTTTCTCTCTCTATTTTTTGTATACTATTATTTTGTAAATATTAACATTTATTTTTTATAGAACATTTGTATAATTAGATTTATTGTTTGAAATTGTAATTACTAGCATTTAGCTAAATAAATATATTGTTGGGCCCGCTAGGCGCCCCAAGTTCCTTATTTTGTAATTTTAATTAATTTAAATGTTCAAACATAATTCCTATATAATTTTCTATGTTTAAGGCCAACTAGGGCCATCTACCAATTTTTCCTTGCAGTTTTATGCAAATTTAATTCATTAGTTAACCGCAATTAACAGGTCGCTGACCGTTCATTACAAATTAACCTGTTCGTTAATATAACGTTTTTCCAGACCGCATGGTAAATTTAACCTAAAATCAGAGTTTTTCTTCCCGGCTAATTTTTATGCCGTATATATTTTGGATTTACGACCCGAAATATCAGTGATTTAAACCGCCCTTTGTCAGATTTACAACCTGACAAAATTATATAGTGCATCTTATAAATTAGTGAAACCAAGATCAGCTGTTATCTGCTCCAGAAGGGATCTCCGTCTCCTCAGGAATATCCAGAATCCAGCTAAGTGTCGTACACTGTAGTTTTATTCTGTTTATTTGTATTAGAAAATATTCTATTTAGAATTTTGTTTGTATCAAAATATTGTTTACTTTGGAGTAAGTTCATTCCGAACTTACTCATTTTCAGGTTTCAATTTATTATTGTTGTTAAATTCTTTAGTATAGCCTTCAGCTAATATAATTTAGTAACAATAATACTGCATATTATTGTTAATTTGCAGATATTATTGTCCTAGTATTCAATTAATTGTAGTTTATTTTCACGTGCCTTCAGCTGATATTTCTTTATTTATTAATGCAATTTAACCATTTGTTTGTTGCATATTTAATTGTAGTTCAATTATTACTGAACTAAGGCTTGGTTTTCACCAAGACACGTCTAGATTTAGTGTGTCAATTATAAGTTTTGTACTGTGCATTATTTGTATTGTGTCCGACAAAGTACACTGGCCAGTTTACATTGTACCGTATCTTGCCAGGTGTACTTTACATCCAGTGAGTTGAGTCTACGATATTTTCGTGTTAGGTACATCGTCGGTAGGAGTCATCGAGGGAAACATCAAGTATTGGCTCCTCCTTTCACCTTATTTGTGGACCTGGACTTTAACCCTTCTCTCCCCAGCGAGGGCTTCCACTCCTTTGTGCAGTCTTTTAGATTTGCCCCTAGGAGCAGAAGAGTTAAAATCCCCCCCCTTTCCTTAAGGTTGAAACCGGCGGTTACTCAACTCACTGTGCGTACGTCCGTGACACAATAGACCAATTTACCGGCGCGCTGCGCTTCCAATATATCGGTCCTTCGAGTTTTTAGATTGTCGACCACTGTGTAACGCTGTCTTGTCCTACGGTTACCACCAAACGTAGGCGGGCGCTACATATATTATTATTATTATTTAAGAACAATCAAATCTTGAACCAGGCAATCGATGTTTCGTTGATCTCCGAAACTTAGAATTAATACAGATTTTATTTCTGCCCAAGTTCGTAATTCAATACGTGAGCCTATGACACTCAACGCTCTGCCGGATGATTTTGAAATTATCGCTTTCAACATTGTTTATTAACACTAGATCATTTGTGTTAAAATTATTAATTAAACTTTCGCAATTTTCAATAAAAATGCCTAATATATGAGGGTTACCGTCATACGATGGGATTGTGTCTACAAATAATTTTAATAATTGATAGCTAGTAGCCATATCGTCTGTTTTATTTTCGTGAATATTAGCATGGCTTAACAAATTAACTATATGTTCTAGCTCATCAATTTCTTGCATTCATGATTCTGTATTATTTTATTAAATATTTTATTTTTATAATTTGTGTTATAGTTATTTAGATAATGGGAAATTGGGTAATGGGATATTTTCTCAATGATAAAAATTATATTTATCTTAATTGATCAAAGTTGTTTTCATAGCTGGTGGGATCGTTAGACGATTTTTCTTCTGGCTTTCCCTGGAGATGTCGGCGATGCTGTCCTCGATCTCTGTTGCTGGATTCAGCGATGTTTGTCCTCTTCCAACTGTTGCACTCGAAATTTGCACAGTTTTTGACACTTAATTATCTTTAGTTTTTGAACTAGAGTTTTTGTCACTGTTCACGAAGTATTTAAATACACCGGAATCGCGATTTTTGTCGATATCCGTTGAACAAATCCTATAAGACTGCGCTAGTTATATGTTCAAACCAAAGATTCGTGTTTATAAAAACTGTTAAGTTTAATTTCAAGTACAATTTAACTATGAATTTTCAAAGTAAGATATTTTATAATTTTTATATTAATCTAATGTCTTATATGTGTAAAACAAAACGTGTAATTGATAAAAAGACATGGTTTATATATCAGTGGAAAGGTGATATGTGCGTTTGGTCTTGCTCAGCATTTTGTTATCCTTTCCTGTGGAAACGTATGTAACTTGCGTACGGCTAACCCCAGTAAGTAAAAAGCAAGTCGTTATATCATCGAGAGATATTGAGAAATTCGTTTTCACCCCCCAGAGGTTGAATTTCGAGAAAAAGGGTGCTTACGTCATGGAAGAAATATAGTACCCGAATTTCCAAAGAAATCAATGTACTAATGAAATTTAGTGTAATGTAAATACTAATACAATTTAGGAGTGAAATATAAAAAAATTGATGTGAAGTGTGAATATTCACACATTTCAGGGTTTCGCAGGTATATAATAAGTGAAGGCGGTATGCTGAGTGTGTAGGACAAATTTTACTTTGTAGTAATCACGGCAAAATGAACGATATTTTTAAAATAATTTATCGTCTGTTAATCATATAATAAGACTGGTTATTAAATTTACGCTCTTAAAAATTAAATGCAACATTTGTCAAAATATAACTAGAATTTTGACAAAATAATTTCAACATAATAAAAATGCAAAAAAAAAACAGAAAAAATAAAATTCACTCCGTACTCGAACTCGAAACCCTTCGTTTCACACCAGTGCTCTAACCCATTAAGCTATCGCACGCCTTGCATGTGAGTGTCTTACATTGGTATAACTTCTGACAATTGAGATATTTTGTTTTTTTTTTTTATTGTTTTCAAAGCTTGCTACGTTCAACTTTGTAAAACTTACGTTGATTATTATTTTGTAAATAAATGGTCGCCATTTTGTAATGGTTAACATAAAAATATGATTTTTTGGTGTCATAGTAAAGCTAATTTAATGTACTTTTAGGAAAAAAATATAAAATTATCGAGTCCCTATGCTAGATCAAAAGTTGACATCATTGCCGGTGAAACCGGAAGTGCCTCAGAATTCTTATAGTAACCTTTAGATGGGCCTTTTTGTCTAGTTTAACTTTTGTTTTGAAGATTTTTTGTATCTTTACAAATAAAGGAGATTTTCGGGGTGCCCGTTTCAAACAAACACCCTGTATATATATTAAATTTAGTGTAAATTTTTAAATAAGGGGTGGTAAATTTTGCTCGCCTCGTCAATGTCTGTCTTTTTGTTCAAGTTTGGTCCTAGTGTGTCGAGTATATGTAACATTTCAAATGTATGTAAGTCTTTTATCTCAATTTTTTTCTTTGTCCAATATTTTGACATTAGGGTAGTCAAAATTGTGATTGTACTTTGTGGCGTGAATGGCAAGAGCAGTACTTTGAGGCTTAAGCCTTACATCTGATTTGTGTTGGGTGATCCTGTGTCTTAGCTTTTGAGATGTAGTACCTATATACGTGCGAGGGCAGGAAGAGCATGGGATAGAATATACAAGGTTGGATTGATCTAGACTTTTCATTTTTTTTTTTTTTGTATATATGTACATATGTATATATCATTTGCGTATTGCTTTACCCTTGAGAATTTGAAATTCGAAAAGCTTTGTTCCCGCCCGACCGGCGGCTTCAAACTGAAGGTGTGTTCGTTTGTGTTGCCCAACCTACACTGAACTACACCACAGCTACTCTATGGCGTTCTTTTGTGTTCCGACACCTGTACATTAAGTGTTCGTTTGTATTTATGAACTTGTTCGGGACAGGCAAATTCTACACTTGCTCGGGAGTGAGTGTAGCTTCAGGCAGCCTTTAAAAAGGCGGCAAACTTAATCTAACTTGGTTCGGTCTAGCGAAAATTTTTATTTTACATCTATCTATCTATCATATATCGATCATGAATCGAGTAATATGAATAGAAGGAAAGTACTTTTCCTACAATGCTGGTAACTAACATAAATAAATTTTATAACATCTGTCAAAACATGAATTTTTATTATTTATTTTAAAAAAAATTATTTCAGCATTTAAACTGTTCATATTATCTTATTTATTTACTATTACTTTAGCACAAATTTGTTTTAAAAAGTGAAGTTATCAACTTTATCTGGAAATGTCTTTCGCCTGCCTGGAAAACCGTTCGTTTGTATTCCTGTTTCGAGCAGTTCGGAAGAAGTTTTTAGTTGCACTGTGACGTCAGCTGCTCTTGTCCTGGACAAGTTTGGTGCAATACAAACGAACAAACCTTGAGAAACGTAGGTTTCTATAGAGGTAACTGTTCAATTGTTTAGGTGACGTCACACCGTAAACTTCAAAAATATTCTTAATACAATCTGCCGGTCCATTATATTTACACCAAGAATCAATGTGTAAAATGGTAATTTTGGTTCAAAATAGCTTTTTCAAAATGCGAAATGCCATTTCAAGGCATAATAAAACGTTTTCCACAGATCTGGGTTCTTTTTGTGCATTTTGCGGCATAAATTTGCTTAAAAGACCTCAAAGTCGCAGCTGTCACTTTCTCGCATATTACCTAAGATATGACGATATTTTACATTTTGAACGTATTTTTCGACAGAGAAAGGTTTTAAGGTGAATTTACGGTAAGGTTTAAGATATTTGCGGGGTGAATACGTTAGTAACAGAAATCATAGTATCTATATACGTAAAAATATAATTTATCAGAACTAAAATAAATGAAAAACATGTAACTACTTTTATAACATTAGAATATATTTTTCAAACAAGCTTTAAAACTTTTGAGTCATAAAATATCACAAGAAACTAATACGTAAATGTCGAGACACGCGTCTCTTAAAATCAAATTTTTTATCAATATTTTAAAAAATTGATATACATCGGAACAGTTTTCGGTAAGTGCAGGGGCGTACCTAGGGTAAATGGCGCCAATGGCAAACATTAAAATTACGCCCCCATCCAAACATGTGACATCCACATTTTTAAAATTTAAATTTAAAATAACTTCGCTGAAAATAGGTTATATTTACATGCTAATATTCAATTCAATTCAATTCAATTCAAAAAGTTTATTAAAAGTAAGTTGTACAATTATTTACATGTTACTAAACAATATTAATAAACACAGCCTTGTATGGCCGTACTCCACAATGACCACAGTTCAGCGTGTGGTAACAATATCTACATAGGTGTGTTCTTTTGTGTTGCCCAACCTACACTGAACTACACCACAGCTTCCCCCACCAATGCTATCTTATATAGTGACGTCAGCTGCTCTTGTCCTGGACAAGTCTGGTGCAACACAAACGAACAAACCTCATGTAATAAATGAAGGATGTGACTTGTGCAATAAGATTTAATGTTTTCAATTTATTATTATTTTTTTTATGAATGAATGATCAATGAACAGAAAGACAACAATATCAATTGGATTTAACCAAAATATTATTAATTTCGACAGTAGACAGCGATTGTACCCATTTTTTTGTATACAATTTATAATTAACGCAAGTTAAATTAAAATTATATTTTCGTATAAAATTATTAAAAGAGTTCTGAATTTTGCTTAAAAAATAATAGTAATAGCATTCTAACTTTTGTTTAGAATGTTTAAGTGGTATAGCTTGTTTATTGATTTGAAATCTAGTAGGATAGTTATGATTAGCATAAGCAATATTGAGGGGTTTTTAAGAATTTGTGTTATGACAGATTGAACATAGAGATGATTTAGACTTAAAATTTGAGTATCAATAAATATTTGATTAGACGAATAAATTCTAGGTTTAAAAGTCATAACCTTCAGAATAGTCTTTTGTAGTATATTAAGTTGGTTTATATGACTACTATTAGCACCACCCCAAGTTAAAATAGCATATTGTAATAATGATTGTGCTAGACCATAGTAAAAAAAAAGTAATTTAATTAACGGTAGTATATGTCTAAGTTTTTTAAAAATGTATATAGTTTTTCTCAGATTTTTACTAATTTGATTAATATGGTAGTTCCACCTAAGATGTCTATCTATTGTAACTCCTAAGTATTTTACAAATTCCTTTTTATTTAATTTACTACAGTTACAGGCATCAATATGATCACATTCACTGTCATGTATATTGATTATATCGAAATTTGATTGTGTTGTCTTATTGCAAGGGAAAGTAATAAAATGCGATTTCTGAACATTTAATGTTAGCTTTTTTAGAGCCAACCATTGTTTAATTTTTTTTAAATCTTCCATAGCAAAGTTCGCGACTTCGTGCCACGAGTTTCCTTCCGTATATATAGCACTGCCATCCGCATAAGAGATAATTTTAGAGTGTAAGTTAAGACTAAAAAGACTATTAACATATAAAATGAAAAATAAAGGACCAAGTACAGTTCCCTGCGGAACACCTGCAGTTAAGGTTAATTCAGAGCTCAGTTGATTCCTTATTTTTGTTTTTTGTGTTCTGTTTGAGAAATAGCTTTTAATTAGTTTTAGCGGAATACCTCTTATGCCATGCATTTCTAGTTTGTAAAAAAGAAGCTCGTGGTCGACAGTGTCAAAGGCTTTTGCTAGGTCTAAAAATGTGGTCATACATGGCCTAAAGTTGTCCAGAGCTTTTTAGATATCATCAGTTAGGAAAGTTATTGCATCTTTTGTTGACTTACCAGGTCGAAATCCAAATTGGTTGGATGATAAAATTTTATTTTTATTAATGAAGGAATATAATCTATTATAAATAATTTTTTCAAATATTTTGCCAAAATTACTGATTAACGTAATTGGTCTATAGTTGCCTACGTTTTCTTTATCGCCCATTTTGTGTATCGGAATAATTACTGATTTCTTCAAAGCTTTGGGAAATTAGGCCTTTTCAAAACATAAATTAAAAATATCACTTAAAGTAGGGAGAATATATTGCGCAATCACTTTAATTATTCTAAAATTGATTTTATCACTCCCAGCTGTCTTATTATTAGTAAACCCGCGGATCACTTGGAGTATTTCTTGTTCGCTAACTGGTGTTAGAAAAATTGAGTCACCATTGCGCAATATATTTTCTGGGGTATTTCTTAGGTTGGTAGTTTTAATTTCCTGTGACAATTTCTCTCCTATCGTTACAAAATACTTATTGAACTCATTACTTATGTTCCTGATATCGGCCATAGGGGTTCCATTAACATTAATTTTTTCAATGTAGATGTTGTTTTTTGATTTGTTACAAAAATATTCATTAGCTATGTTCCATAAATCTTGAGGTTTTGTGCTTTGAACTTTATTACTGAAATAATTATTTTTGGTTTTTTTAATTAAGATTGGAATTTGTTTTTTATAATTGTTGTAGACTTTTTTAATTTCTGCATTTAAGGGATCAGATTTTAAATTTTTATATAGTTTATCTCTGATTTTTATTGATTTAATAAGACCTTTAGTAATCCAAGGAGCACGTTTACGAGTTTTAGTATTTATATAGCGATAGGAAGTAGTTATGTCCACTGCCTTCTTTATTGTATTAATTAAGCTGTCAATATATAAATCAATATCAGAATTTTTTGTTTTCTCCCAATCCGTATCTTTTATAATATCAGCTAATTTATTATAATTAATAAAGGATAATTTGTTATTATTTGAACTTGTTTTATGCATTGGATTATTAAAGTTAAATAAAAGTAATGTAGGATAATGATCGGTAATTTTAGATTTCAGTATTATGGGTGAGATTATAGCATTTATGTTCGTTTTGACAAAAATGTGATCGATACTGCTTTTGGAATCATTAAAAACTCTGGTGTATTTATTTATATATGATTTAAAACCATGTGAAGATAGAGAGTTTAAATAATTGGATTTAATAAAATCGATATGTGGATAATAAATCGATATTCATATCTCCGCAAATTATTTCGGTTTTTCTGTTACATAAAGTTTGAAGATAAATATCTAAGTTGTTAACAAAATTAGTTTGATTGTAATCTGGAGATTTATAAATTGGGGAAATAGCGAATATCTCATTATTGACCTTACATTCTATTTTAAGGAAGTGAAAATTTTCAATAATATGATAGTGACCTATGTGCTCAATTTTTTCATGGACATACACCACAACTCCGTCATTTTGATTATATCTACTTTCATTAAAATAAATTTTATAATTATCAATATTATATAATTCTGGAAATTCAATATATCTTGTTTCTGTGCAAATAATGATATGAAAAGGAGATCTGAGTTCAGATAAAAGTAATTTAAGTTCATCTAAGTTCTTGTCCAGACTTCTAATATTTCTGTGAAATATATTAAAAGTGTTATTTAAATTATGAGTATTACCAAAATTTTTAAATTCATCGATATTATTTACAATGTTAGTACTTATATCTAGTTTAGCTAATTCGTTTAGATATCCAAAATCCATAAATAGAAATATTTAACAGAGACGTACCGCGCGGGTATTAATTATTTATGTCGATTTGATTTTCTCAACGTCCTCTTCGCAGGTTATTCTAAGAATCGGACTTTCAGAATTTTTTCTTGCGAAAAGTTTCCCGTTCTTAAACCACACAAATTGAAAGTTCGAGTCTCTGGCTTTAATTCTAGTTAGGCGATACAAATTTTTGAAATAGGGAGACATATTTTCATTGAAGTAAATTGTTGATCCAATAGATGTTCCTGGAAACGTGTGGTCTAAAATGCAAAATTTTCTTTTTTCCATAAACATGTCCCTCTTAATCCTAGTAGCAAACTGAGCAATTAGCACACGAGGTTGTTTATTCAGTCTTGATGGTAAACGGTGTGCAATGTCTAGGTCATCTTTCTGAATGGGGAGTTGCATTTTTTCGGCCAGTTTTACTATTAGTTCCTTGCAATCTTCATTTGCTGCTTCTTGAACTCCATGTACTTCCAGATTGATGTTTCGGGAATATTGGTCCGCATAGTTAATTTTATCACTTAATATTTTTATTGTCTTCTCATTCGTAGAATTTCTCTCGTTCAAAGTTACAATTTCCTTGTCGAATTCCTGAATTCGTGATTTTTGTTGTTCAGACATTTTGCACAGTGGTTTTAAGTTCCAGTAGAACTAAGAGTTTATTATTTATATCTTGTAAAAAATTCCTAATTTCTCGCATTTCATTACTGCAAGAACACTTATTTGCTTCACTGTCAATATTCGCAGAGCCGCTCCTGGTCTCAGGTTTCCTACGACCTTCTTCAATTGGCATGTTTAATTTCGTTAAATATTGCACTTTTTTGTACGGTAACACAGTTCACTCACATAGAATTTATTCACACTTCCGTTCGACAAAATACACTCAGTAGCGCACTGTTAATAAAAATTAACTTATCCACCATATAAGGAAAAATCTTACTGGTTTCACTGATATTTTTCAAGAATCAATAAGGCAAAAATGGCCTGTATTTTAGGCAAAAAACGGAGATAAAATTACACGTGCCACACCCAAACAAATATCTCACAAAAAACCGATAATAAAATCAATAAGTTTTATACGTACAATATTTTCTACATATTGAAATATTAGATTTTTGTTTAAACATAAATCACAGTTTATTAAAGATCACTTTCTCTGAAGGATCAAATTAACATGGGTATTTAATAATTAATTAAAGTTCAAATTTACACACATGTTACAATTTCACCTTCCTAGCTTTGGCTAATGCAAATTGGTCTATAATACATTCAAAGTCTGTTCGTGTCATCTCTTCCCTTTCTACACTCAGCAGAATAAGATCTCTTAAATGTGAAACTATCAATTTTAACTTGCTGAATGATCTTTCACAACTGACAATGGAAACGGCGATGGTTAACATTATTTGTATAGCTATACGAATATTGGGGAAGACGCTTTCATCTCCATATTCAATAATAAAATGGAGAACCTCTTCAGGTCTTGATAATTTTTCGACCCGATTTGACAGTAACATTCTGCAATCTAAAATTTATTCATACAGTTGCGGTCCATCAACATCGCAGCTATACGATTTCAACAAATATTCACACCTCTCCCTAAGAAAGTTACTGTCGGCATCGTAACATAGTCCCTTCACGTCGTGAAGGAAACCAAATTTGGCGTCGATGTCTTGCAAACGAGTGCACCTGCCGTCCATTTCTTTGTGGAGTCGATCGATAGTTCCCTTCATTACTCTTTCCATTTCTTCCTTAGCTGTCAGCCCATTGTCTCTCGACTTCTCACCAGCCATTTGTTTCTTTCGTCTCTGACGTCTATCAACTTCAACATTCCATTCTTCACAGAGATCGAATACTTCTTTAAGTGCTTCACTGACCAGTACTTCTCTTTTATTATAAAAATATTTTTGTAGGGAGTTCAAATCCAGGGCAGCATCGTGGAAATTCATGCTAGGATCCTGCAGTCTCTTTTGAACACGGTCAATGCGAATAAGGATTTTATTCCAAAATCCTAGCAGTGTCAAGAAATCGTAACTGAATATGTGATTGTATAGCTGCCTTGCGTCACTTCTTGTTTCACTAGTCGCAGTTTCATTGTCCATCATGTCCTGAAGTATCTCCTCAAGGTAATTGCTGACGGGCTTCACTGCTTCTGTCTTTGCACTCCATCTTAAGAACGAGTCCGACTTAAGAACAACAGGCACAGGTTTTTGAGTTTTTCCCAACGCTGGGTTGTACGAGAGAAGAAAACGTAAAGTGGTTCTATGGTTCCAAAAAACGTTACCTTCATAAAATCCTGCTTGGCTGCATGTACACCTACCAAGTTAAGTGAGTGATTATCACAATTCACAAACACTGCCTGGTTATTTATACTATTTATTCTTTGATGAACACCAGTTTTGTGACCAGGCATCACAACAGCGTTGTCGTAGCACTGTGATCGACAATCTTGTAGATCCATTTCGTCTTTCTCTAATTGCTTTAAGATTTCCTGAACCCAGATCTGAGCATCCTTGGCGCTTATCTGGATAAACCCAAAGAAGAACTATCTAATGTGCACAGTTCTCTTTTCAAAATCAATGTCAACGTATCTCAATATTTTTGACATCTGTTCACGGTGTGTCTGATCAGAAGTCGAATCAAACATGAGACCATAATACTTGACTTTCCGAATACTCCTCAGAAAACTCACACGAACAGTCGATGCCATGAGGTTGATGAATTCGTTCTGGATCCTCGGTGAAAGATAAGACGTGGATGTAGGATGCTTTTCTGCATGATTGAGGTATTCTTTTATGATAGGGTCAAAGTTAGCCAGTAGTTTCAGTAAGCCAAGGAAACTGCCCGCATTAAAATCTTGCTGAAGTGACTCCTGCCATATATATTACTATTATTATAGTCACCCATGACATATATGTATATATTATTATAGTTACCCATAATATGTATTTTTAATGTTTTAACATCTGACGAACATCACTAGAGAGACAGTTGTAAATAAGAGTAAAATAAAATAAATATGATATTTTGTCAGTATTAAAAGTTTATTATTAAAATATAATATCACTCGTACATGACATGGCGCAGCCGAATTAAAATAGTGTTAAAGAAAAAACTTACGTGCATTGTATAAAGTAAATAAAGTACAATGGGCAAAATAAGTATAATTGGTGATACTCGAGGGATCAGTCCATTAAATATGGAAGGCTGAAAACTGGAAAGCTTGAAAAATGCGTTTCCAAAACTAATTGTTGGCGACTGAAATATCCAAGAAAAGTGAAGAAACACAATGTGCTCAACTTCTTCATTATATAGGCGAAGAAGGATTTAATATTTATATAACATTTGTCTTTGAAGAAGAAGAGAAGAATAAAGCAGCAAAGAAAATTTTTTCAAGTAGCACGTAGAACTGGTTCGAGTAAAGTGTCGACTGAGAAGAAACAACAACCAACATTCCAGGTAAAAGATGGCCGAAGAAATTGTTTTAAATGTGGTAAAATACACCGTAAATTTAAATGTCCCGCTTATAATAAAGAATGTCAAAAATGTCATATCAATGGACATTTTGCAAATTGTTGTAAAAGCAAATTTAATTATATATCTAATTCAGATAAAGTCGATAAATACGCTTTTATTGGTAGTATAGAAAATAAAAAATGTAATACTAATAATTGGTATATTAAAATGATTTTGCAAGGTAACTACGAAACTGCTTTTAGAATTGATTCGGGTGCTGAAACTAATTTAATTTCCTACCGAATATTTAAAAATTTAAAAGGAATTAAATTAAAAAACCCAAAAATTAATTTAACGACTTATACTAATCAGAAAATTGAAATAATTGGTGAAGTTGTAGTAGATGTTTCATATAAAAATATTCACAAACAAGTTAAATTTTATGTATCAAAAACAAATTCACCATCTTTGATAGGTTTAAATACGTCACTAGATTTTAATTTAATAAAAAAGATCAACACTGTAAATAAAGATATAGATGTTTTTAAAAAATATAGTGACCTATTTGAAGGTATAGGTTGTGTGGCAAATTCATACCATATTAATTTAAAAGAAAATGCAAACCCACAAGTAGCTGCAACGCGCAAAGTTTCTTTAGCCTTGCTTGATAAACTGAGACCTACGCTTAATGAGATGGAGAGTTTTAAAATTATTAAAAAAGTCGATGAACCAACGGAATGGAATCCAACAGTGCTAGTTAGAAAACCAGACGGTAGTTTACGCATATGTTTAGATCCAACTGAACTAAATAAGGCAATAAAACGTGAGTGGAGATTGGTTTTGAGAGGTCGCTGCTACCAGTACGTCTCCCAAAATCCAGGTCATAAAGTTAATATATTTTATGTCAAGTGAGAGTGCCAACTATTGATGACTGCAAGCGGTTAAATAAGGTAAAGCTCTTTCTAATTAATACAGTCTTAACTCCTTTTCCTACCCGGGGAGGAAGTTTTTCTCTCCACAAGTAGGCATCCATCAAAATCATACAAGGAACCCCATCTTTTATTCAATAGTTGTATATCTGCTTACTTAAGCCAGGTCTCCAACAAGTCAAAACAACGCCGAACACCTCTGTCACAAGAGGTCGTTCTAATCCAACATGTTCGATCCACAAAATACAAACAGGACAACCTTTGCTAACGTCACCGCCAATAACACAGACATGTACCCATCTAAAGAACACGCAATTGTAATGAACTCTGAACCATCCCTACATATCATGGATTACATAACCGAAATTGGAAACTTTACAGGACCACCAAATATAACATTTGCATCTAAAATATCAAAAAATAGAGTCTGTTTATACCTAAAAACTAAAGAAACTGTCGACAACTTACTCACGCACCATAAAACTGTCACCTTAAAAAATTACAAAATAGATTTGAGAAGACTAACGGCCAAGAGACTAATACTATCCAACGTTTCACTTTCGCTCCCACATAATTTAATAGTAGAAGAATTACAAAAGAACCAAATAAAAATGGTGTCGCCTATCAACTTTCTTAGAGTAACTCAAGCAACAATAGACCAAAACAAAGACCCTATATATGCACACATACAAAGTTTAAGACGACAAGTGTATATATCTTTAGATGACAAGACCCACATACCAGATTATCTACATGTGTTATCTACAAAGACGGCCCCCACATAATATTTCTCTCTGAAGAAGGAACACAGTGTTTCCGGTGCAAAAGACAAGTTCACACAGCCAGTCAACGTGAATTCAGAGATACCGAGAACCAACAAATTACCGAACTATTACCTGAACAACTGCCACTCAATAATCAAAAAGAAAACGATGAAGAAAGACAAAAGTTAGTTAGTTAGTTAAAATTTTTGGCGCACAGCAACAAAGTCTATTTGGGCCTAACGCAGGCCATCTAAATGACTACACTACATATTAAAAACAATAAATCAAACAATTAATAAAAAGATAAAATCAATAAAATTACACATACTCAATAAAAGAAATCTTGCACAGACAAACACAAATAAATAATATAAAGAGTCTGTTCGAAAATTTGAACAAACTCAGAGTGATGGTAAGAGACTGTAAAGGGGCCAATTACCATCAAATATCACAATTTAGAAATAGAACACACTAAAATAGGGTGCAAGACTTCACACATAAAACAGTAAATTCGATTCTCTCAGGAAGAGTATCAGCCTGTCCATGAGTACTCGTCCTGTCCATGAGTACTCGTACCTGTCGTCACCTAAAGCAACTGACAGGTCATAGCACAGGCCTAGCCTCTCCCTGATATCCTCGAACTGCGCACATTCGGTTAAAAAGTGTAAGATAGACAAATCTGTGTTACACGTTTCACAGATAGGGGACTCTTCACCTCGAAGGAGGTGCCCATGGGTCCACCAACAATGACCTATACGGAGCCGTGTGTTGGCGGTTACCTCCCTGCGGTTAATCCTGCAGGAAGAACCCCATGGTTTAACGTCTCGTTTAATCTGTCTCAACTTAACGTTCTGTATGCTGCTCCACTCATGTTGCCACATGGCTAAACAAGATGTTTTAGATGACTCTTTGCGTCATCTGGAAATATAAAACTCACATCAATCATAGGTCTGTGGGAGGCAGCTTTTGCAACTGCATCAGCCGCTTCGTTGCCTTTAATAACAACATGTCCCGGTATTCAAAACAGCTCTACCCTCACATTCTGAGCATTCAGATTGTAAAGTAGCAAACGGATCTTTAGTACAAGAGGATGCACTAGATCTGGATCTTCGATACTGTTCAGAGCGCTCAGCGAGTCCGTCAAGATAACACTTGACCGACCTTGCTCTGACGAAACAAAACACAGGGCCTTGAAAATAGCGTACAGCTCAGCACTGAACACACTCGTTATGGAGTGCAGACGGTACTGAAACTGTTGACGTGGGTTCAGGACAACGAACGCACACCCAACCCTGGTTCCGGATTTTGATCCGTCAGTAAAAATGACAGTATCCTCGAACCTAGGGACCAGTGTTCTTTGTCGGGAGAACTGAGGTTGAGTGCGTTCTCCTTTAGGGGAGGAGGATTTATTCAGACCCGATACCCCAGGTTGTGGGGTCTGAATTTTGGTCTCTAAGACCAATACCACCTTTTCTTTCGCAGTATTTGTCGCGACTGTTACTCTGTCTGAGTTTGGACACTTGCAGTTCGCATTGCAGCTACTTGCGCGAAAGATTTCGCGAAAATAACCGGCGCGCTCTCTTTGTATTTCCTCTTGGCGTCGAAATACGGTATCCTGTCCTGCGTTCTAATGACCTGTATTGCCTTCTCCTCCACGTACGTTGGGCAGTGGCGTGAAGTAGAGGCATGCGCCCCTTTGCAGTTCACGCAGTGTGCCGCGTTTGGCCAAGTTTCAACTTCATGTTGATCTTGTCCGCAGTTGGCACAGATGGTCTGCTTACCACAACGACTTGAGGTGTGCCCATAACGCTGACACTTGTAGCATCGCATCGGGTTGGCATAGTAGGTGTGAACGTTACAAACGTTATACCCCACCCTTACCGATGTTGGACACCTGGTACCAGCGAAAGACACCATCATGGAGATCGAAGGCTTGCCGTTTCGGGGGTTGAGCTTCCTGCATTCGATAACACCTTGCGATGCCATTTTCTGCACGAACTCTTCCTCCGTAACATATGCAAGGTCACAATCCATTACGCCGCCTTTAGAACAATTCAGTGCCTTGTGCGGCTGAACTGAAATGCCAAACTCACCAAACTTAACACATTTCTGTAGTGCTGATGACGCTTCTGGTTCTGCTTCGATAAGCAATGTACCGTCCGACAACTTACGCACCGACTTTATACCAGTAGAGCACGTATTTCTCAACGTTCGAGCTACAAGGAAGGGGGACATCTCCTTAAAGGACTTACCCTCTTCTTGTACCTTCACGAGGAGAAATCGTGGTACTGGCGCACAATACTCAACTTGCCTTTTACCTTCTGCCTTCTTGGCAGCTGGCCTAACACATCCCTCGTCGGATGTCTGAGCATCACGACGAGGTCTCTTATTTGATTTTTTACGGAGTTTACTCTCAACTGTGGCGGAAACTGAAAAGTTTTTATCCTTCCGGGTAGTCGCCATACCCGTATAAAAAGTGTCATCACCCTGCCATGCCCACCCCTAGGGAGCCCCAAACAGGGGACGTTGGCCGCAAACCGGCTCATTGCGCCAGGCATGTCAGGATGATATAGCATCGGGGGAAGTAGTCACGGGCTGCTCGACCCGCTCGAGAACCAAGAGTAGCCAACCCTGGAACCTTGCGAGCTGCAGCCGCTCCCACAGACCCCCGAATACTTGTCTAGTGGCACGTCATTACCCCGGCATCCACGATATAGTAGTGGAGCCACTCTATTCATGAACCGTGACACTAGCCGATTGACTGACCCGACCTGACTCAGCCTCCCGTTTTACCGAATCCGAGGCCAAAGAAGGCATGTTGGGATCGTACTGTCCGCGGGCAGCAGTCTCCCTCAACCGACCAGGATGCTCTTCTCCGGCGTAACGGGTCTCCACGCACGGCAAACACGTGGGTAGGAATTTAAGTGGGAGATCAAAGAGACAACAGATAAGCCTATTCCCACAATCGGCTTCTCTGAACTGTCTCCTCCCAAATGATATGTGATTCAGGGTACGTGGGATCATCAGGCCCAAAAGTTCTATATGGTCAAGTGATGCGACCATTATGAACTTCCCTTGCGTGATTGAGGGTACGCGGGATCATCAGGCCCGAAAGCTCGACAAATGGCCAGGTGTTATGGCCATTATGAACTTCCTCTGCGGGGAGAAGAAAGACAAAAACCAGAAACAAGTGCTCCACAGCAATTCAGCAAAAAAACACAAGACACCAATCAATCCTCCTCACCTGAGGTACCTACGTCACAAAAAAGAACGGCTAAGGAAATGTCAAACTCCGACACGGCAGAAAATAGTCACCAAAAAGAAAAAACTAATGATGAAGATACCCAAAGTGACAATCCAATAAATGATAAACCCATAAAAAATTTAAACAAAGAAAAAAAATCCAAGAAAAAACATAGAACTGACACCCCGACCACAGTTATAGCCGTTACTGAAGCGATTCTTCCACTCAAAAATAAAATAAAATCAAACCAAAAAAAAATCACACTTACTTTCCAAGAACTCTATGAATTTATTAGTAGCACAATATGACAACAGAACCACTTGGACATTGCGAAAGAACTCACCACCGACATAAAAGACCTTTTGAAAATGCTATCTGAACTCTATCCACTTCTACAAAACAGCGCTATGAAGGAAAGATTCACCAAAATAATGAATAGTATAATAAAAAATAAAAAAAGAGGAAAAGAACATATCTACAAACAGCCTTGATTCCTTTTAATAAGACTTAAAAATAATAATAATAACCTAAATTAATAAATAATAAAATAAAAGATAAACAAAATATGGACATAATTCAATGGAATTGCAACGGCCTCAACAGCCATAAAGGAGAACTACAAAAATTAACTTCGGAAATAAATCCAAATTTTATATGCATTCAGGAGACTCGACTACATGACTACCAAACATTTAACTTACACGGATACAATATACATAGACAAGACAGACTAAACAGAAACAACGCTAGTGGCGGTGTGGCCATATTATCAAAAAACAACATATTCCTACAAAAATTGATTTACAAACGAACATGGAAGCCATCGCGGTAACAACACACGCCCCTCAAAAAACAACAATATGCTGTATATATATAGTACCCAACGAAAACATGAACAATGATGATCTCCAGACCCTGATGCAACAATTACCATCTCCATACATATTACTGGGTGATTTCAACGCTCACAACACCCTATGGGGCTCGCAACGTACCGATAGAAGAGGAAAACAAATAGAAACTATTACGGAAAACCTTTTAATATTATTAAATGACGGCTCTCCTACACACTTTTGTTCCAGATCCGGAAATTTCTCTAACATCGACCTAACCTTCTGCTCACCAAATTTATACCCCACACTAAAATGGAAAGTAATACCCAATCTTTCCACTGGAAACCATTTCCCAATCCATATCACATCGCTAAACAACAATACCGAGAACCACAATATCCGTGAAAAGTGGAAAATGGAAACAGCGAACTGGGAACTTTTTGCTGCACACATAAAAACAAACCTGCATCAAATATTTTAGGACAGAATAGACAAACAAATTGAAAACAATATAGCCCATATAAAAAACGCGGCAGATATGTCCATTGAAAAAAACAAAATCCAGAATAGAAATAAAAATGTACCATGGTGGAATCCGGAATGCCAAGAGGCAACAAAAGCAAACAAGAAAGCACTGTACCACTATAAAAAATATAAAACTTGATTGCCTTAAAATGAACTCGAGCAAAACTCAGACGTACAATATAACAGAGCAAAAAGGAATCTTGGCAACAATTTGTGTCGTCCATATGTCCAAACACACCAATTAAATCTGTATGGGAAAAAGTCAGAAAAATTAAGGGTATAAAACCATCAAATTCAATACCAGCCCTGAAAATAAATGACAAAGTAATAACATCCTCACAGAAAATAGCAGATATCCTGTCAGACACTTTTCAAAAGAATTCAAGCGATGCACATTACAGCCAAGAGATGATAAACATTAAGGAACAATCCGAAAATATCCAAAATTTACCAACAAATAACGAGAGCGATATAAACAAACCATTCACAGGGAAGGAACTAGAGATAATAATTAAAAGTCTACCAGTCAATAAATGCCCAGGACCAGATGGAATCCCATACGATTTATTCAAACACCTACCCTCGAAAATGTTAAATGTTTTACTGATAACATACAACCGGATATGGGGAGAAAATATCTACCCAAAAGATTGGAAAAAAATTATAATAATACCAATTCCAAAACAAGGTAAAGATAACACGAATCCTCAAAGCTATAGACCAATATCTCTGTCAAACTGTTTGAGTAAGATTATGCAAAAATTAGTAAATAAGCGACTACTATGGCCCCTAGAAACAGAAAAATTACTCAACAAAAACCAAAGCTCTAGAAGAGGAAACTCAACAACCCTTCGGCAACAGACAACACCTCATTGCAGTCTTTTTGATGCCGCAAAGGCATATGGTACCATTTGGCGACACCGCAAAATCCAAGCAATGAAAGAATTCGGGCTGACTGGAAATGTCTTATACCAGTGATTTTTTGACAGACAGAGAATTTAAAGTACAAGCAAATGGAAATATATCAGAAACAAGAACACAACAAAACCGAGTACCCCAAGGTGAAATCCCGCAGGGGAAACTCATAATGGCCATAACATCTGGCCATTTGTCGAGCTTTCGGGCCTGATGATCCCGCGTATCCTCAATCACGCAAGGGAAGTTCATAATGGTGGCACCACCCGACCATATAGAGCTTTTGAGCCTGATGATTCCACGTACCCTGAATCACATATCATTTGGGAGGAGACAGTTTAGAGAAGCCGATTGTGGGAATAGGCTTATCTGTTGTCTCTTTTATCTCCCAATTATATTCCTACCCACGTGTTTGCCGTGCGTGCAGACCCGTAACGCCAGAGAAGAGGATCCTGGTCGGTTGAGGGAGACTGCTGCCCGCGGACAGTACGATCCCAACCCGCCTTTTTGGCCTCGGATTCGGTAAAACGGGAGGCTGAGTCTGGTCAGCTCGGTCAATCGGCTGGTGTCACGGTTTATTTATAGAGTGGCTCCACTACCGTATCGTGGATGCCGGGCAATGCCGTGCCACTAGACAAGTATTCGTGGGTCTGTGGGAGCGGATGCAGCTCGCAAGGTTCCATAGTTGGCTACTCTTGGTTCTCGAGCGGGTCGAGCAGCCCGTGACTACTTCCCCCGATGCTATATCATCCTGACATGCCTGGCGCAATGAGCTGGTTTGCGGCCAACGTCCCTTGTGTGGGGTTCCCTGGTGGGTGGGCATGGCAGGGTGATGAAACTTTTTATACGGGTATGGCGTCTACCCGGAGGGTTAAATTCCGCCAAAGTTGAGAGTAAACTCCGTAAAAAATCAAACAAGAGACCTCGTCGGGATGTTCAGTCATCCGAACTTTGAGAAAAGTGTATCCCACTGGTGTTAAGTCAGTGCGTAGAAGCAGATATTGAAGGTTCGTCAACGCTGCAGAAATGCGAAGTATTTGGCGATGACCGTATTTCAGTTCAGCCACATAAGGCACTGAATACTTCAAAGGGCATCATAACAGACCGTGACCTTGCTTACAATACGAAGGATGAGTTTGTGCAGGAAATAGCATCGCAAAGTGTCATGGAATGCAAGAAACTTAAACCCCGGAATGGTAAGCCTTCTATTTCAATGGTGGTGTCCTTCGCTGGCACTAGGTGTCCAGCATCGGTAAGGGTGGGAAACAACGTGTGTAACGTTCGTCCCTACTATCCCAACCCGATGCGATGCTACAAGTGCCAACGTTATGGACACACATCAAGTCGTTGTGGTACACAGACCGTTAGCGCCAACTGCGGACAGGACCAACATGAAGTTGAAACCTTTCCAAATACGGCCTTTTGCGTGAATTGTAAAGGTGCACACGCATCGACATCACGCCACTGCCTAATGTAGTTGGAAGAGAAGGCAATACAGATGATAAAAACGCAAGATAGAATACCTTATTATGACGCCAAGAAGAAGTACAAAGAGAGTGCGCCGGTTACTTTCGCGAAATCCTTCGCACAAGTAGCGGCAAAACGAACAACAAGCGTCCAAACGCAGACGGAGACAGTGTCTCGTCCAACATTTACAAAGCCAAGGACAGTCGTGCCAAATGCTGGCAGTGAGAAGGTGTTGGAATTGGTCCCAGAGACCAAAATTCAGACCCCACAACCCGGGAGATCGGGTCTGAATAAAACCCCCAAACCAAGAGGAGAACGCACTCAACCTCAGTTCTCCCCACTTCCTAAGGAGAAGACCCCACAGTCTTCTCCACAAACGGGAAGCGGCCAAAACATGGTCGCTCCTATAAATTCCCCATCAACCACTCCCGAAAAGGAGTCTGATAAGGGAACTGTTGGGGGACCAAACCATCCAAAAGAGAGTCCAGTGTGTCCACCAAAGCACCTGGACAAACAAGTGAAATCGTGGCCAAGGAAATGGCTGTTGACCCGCAACCTTAGTGTCGCCAGTCAGTCTGAGTACGTGACTGAGACAATATCTTTTTTCCGTGACGTCACAAATCTTGCACGTGCGTCCTAAAGTTTTACGACTGCTTTTCCCTCGCTCTGAAATTTGGACCAATCAGAGCGCAGGATCCGAGATAAGCCGTCACCAAACCCGGCCAATGGGAGAGCCGCATGGGGTAGGGGTAGAACACCGAACTTCGTATAAAAACCCCGACAACGAGAGAAACTAGACAGTATCCAGCGGACAGTATCCAGCAAGCAGTCTAGCAGAGTACAACTAACTACATACAAGCGAATTATCAAGTGAGTTAAAGAAGCGAAACCGGCAGTGCCGTATATACAGAAGAATTTATGCACTTGTGCATCTCTACTGTTATTTTTGTGTCATATATTTCTTTGTTTTATTTGCATTAACTTTCACAATTAACGCTGACACCTTAAGCGGGGCTTGTGATTGTTACCTGTATTTGTTTCATACGTATACACAGCGCGCTGACCGCCTTCGGCATGTCTGTGTCCCGTCCGCTGACGGTTTAGCGGACCTCGTCGATACGTATCCCCGTTCTTTTCGTACCTTTGCCGCTTCACGCTATATTTACATCTTCGCTTCACGTCAACGCCCGTTTTTTATCACGTCTTCAACCGTCTCATCTCTTCGCTTCACGTGTACGTCCGTTATCGCCACGTTGCTTCACGTCTACGCCCGTCACCGTCAAGACACGTCTACGTCCGTAGCCGTCTTGTCCGTCGCCGTCACGTCCGTACCTCAGCTACGAACGCACGGCCGCCGTCGCACTAAGAAGCCAACGTCATCGCCGATTCACGTCGTCGCCTGTCCTGTAGCGCCGCTACAGAGCGCAACGATCCGGACATCATCACCGCGGAAGCCCAGCACGTTCACGGCAGTTCAGCCGTCCGCACTGGCTCCCAAGAAGAGAGGCACTGAATCGCGCCGTCGTCACGCCGCCGCGTGGAATTACCGGCGTAACCTACGGGCTTGTGAAGCCTCTAGGCCGTACCAAGACCTCAAGAAGTCTGTGAGGAAGGCCCTCTACGAGGCAGGCGACCCCAGGATTCGCCGCTTCCCACCGCCTACACCATCACCGCTCAAGGCAACAGCTCGCCCGCTCAGGTTGCTGTCTCCCTTGACGGTCACCCATCCAACGAAGAAAAACAGAAAACTACTGCGCCGCCTATTCGAGCTGTTCGGCTCTTCATCGCTGCCTTAAACATAGTGTCGAGCGACACTATCGAGCGACGAACGCCGACCAACGTATAGACCCGTCTTTCTCCTTCTCTCTCTTCCTTTCCTCACTATTGTCATTTATTATTATTATTCTCTGTTTTGTTACTTATATATTTATCTATCGTCACTATTGTTCTATACATATTCTCTGTTTAATAAAAACCATAAATCCAAACTGTCCGACTATTATTTTTCAAACCCTGGGGAATCAAGTTTTACCTTTCAGGGCATCTAGAACGGACGTGCATAGTTCAGACTCGCCGCAACGCTAGCCGCGGCCGGTAGTAGTGGCTACTCACCTAGGGTTCGACCCCCTGGCTGAGTCCGTCCCGCAACATAAGGGTAAACCAAAAATCATTAGGTTGCGGGGTAAATCGCCTAAACAAAAATGAGTGGTCCACTAATGCAGTGGAACTTTAACGGTGTATATCAGCGCTATGAAGAGCTACGACAATTAATGTACGAGTTTGCACCATCATGTGTCTGTCTACAGGAAACAAATTTCAAGGAAACCGACACATTCTCTCCTCGAGGATACTCCGTGTTTCGCACGGATTTCCTTACGGGGGTAAGAGCATGTGACGGCGTGGCAATTCTCGTTAGAGACACCTTGTACCACGATCCTGTAGACATTGACACTGAATTGCAGGTCGTAGCAGTTCGTGTTGCACTTCCCCTTCAGGTGACGATTTGTTCTATCTACCTTCCCCCTGGTGTTCGAACTGACATCCGAGATGTCGTGAGCATCATCGATCAACTTCCACCACCCTTAATACTACTAGGCGATTTTAACGCCTACAATGTGTGTTGGGGATCGGTGCGGAACGATCGACGGGGACGTCACCTGGAGAATATGTTGAACGCTTTGAATTTGAGCTTTTTGAACGACGGCAGACCCACGCACTTTTGTGCAGCTGCGGGCACATTCAGTGCCATAGATCTTAGCGTCGTTTCAGGAGTTATCTTTCCGTTCTTCAAATGGGATGTGCATCACGACCATTGCGGTAGTGATCAGTTTCCAATCTTCTTAAGGCCTCTGTTTAATACTGTTACCGAATCCCGCTAGCCACAGTGGGTTCTCCGGAAAGCAGATTGGACCAAGTTCGTGGAATCATTATGTCATGAGGATAATTCGAAATTGACCGTAGACGAGGAGGTGAATCATTTCACGGATTCCATCACGAGCGCGGATAAAAACAGCAAACCGCTGTCATCCACCCAGCCCCGTCGAGTTCCCGTTCCCTGGTGGAACGAGGAATGCGACTTGGCGCTACGTGAAAGGAGACCCCTCTTCAATACTTTCCGTCGTTGTCCAACAGAGGAAAACATGATTGGCTTTTCAGCGAGCGAAAGCTCGTGCTAAGAGGATTGTGAAAGAAAGCAAGGGCGAATCATGGAACAAATATGTATTCACCGTTACAGTTGCCACTCCAGTGGCCAAAGTTTAGGAGAACGTCCGGAAGATTTCCGGCCGAAATACAACTAAAGCATTTGTTAGTTTGTCGGTAAACGGTAACGTAGTTACCTCAGCGGTCGAAATAGCTAACACTTTGGCGTCTCATTTCGAATTTAATTCTAGCTCTCAACACTACCCACCCGAGTTTCTAACTCGCAAACAGGCCTAGAATCTATACCTCTAAATTTCTTCTCGAAGAATGACGAGATATATAACCTGCTTTTCTCTCGTGAAGAGCTAGATAGCGCGATGTCAAAGTGCAAGGATAATTCTCTCGGTCCAGATGCGATACATTATCGTGTGATCCGTAATCTTCCGGAATCATCTAAGTCTAGGCTTCTGAATGTCGATAATAGGATATGGACTGAGGGCAAGTGCCCGACCAAGTGGAAGGAATCTCATATAATTACTATCCCCAAAGTCGGGAAAGATAAACACTTGCCTTCTAGCTATAGACCTATATCGCTGACCAGTTGTCTCTGAAAGCTCATGGAGCGAATGATCAGCAATCGTCTGATTTGGTTTTTAGAATCAAACGACTTGCTGGCCAACACACAGTACGGTTTTCGCCGTCACCGCTCAACAGCAGATCATCTGGTCAGACTAGAGACAGCTATCAGGAATGCTTTCGTTGAAAACAAACACCTGGTAGCTGTGTTGTTCGATATTGAGAAAGCCTATGACACTGCATCGATATATGGTATTCTCCGTACTCTGCATTCTTGGGGTATCCGGGGACGCTTGATGTTCTTTTTAAAAGACTTCATGTCGAACCGGCGCTTCAGGGTACGGATCGGAAATAACCTGTCACAAATGTTCGCACTGGACAATGGAGTCCCACAAGGCTCCATACTCAGCGTGACGCTATTTTTGATTGCCATTAACGGTGCAGCTACATGTATTCGATTGCCTGTACAGAGTTCTATAGCTGACCAACAATCGTCTCGATACATGGGTAACCGGAAATGGCTTCAAATTCTCGACCAGCAAAACTGTGTGTGTCCATTTTTGTAGGAAAAGTGGTGTCCATCCCAACCCTACACTCACGCGAAATGGAGCACAGTTACCATTTGCCAATACTGCCAGATTTCTGGGTCTCGTATTTGACACTCAATTTGTTGCGGGTCCTCAGTCACAAGACTTGGGGTGCAGACCGCACTGTCATGTTGCGTTTATATCATTCTCTAGTGCGCTCTAAGCTGGACTATGGATGTCTAGCTTAGAGCTAGGGTCAGTTAAACACCAAGAGATACGGATTCTGGACACTTTACATCACACTGGGGTTAGATTGGCCACAGGTGCATTTCGCACCAGCCCAATACCAAGTCTGCTGTGTGAAGCAGGCGAACCGTCACTGTACATTCATCGTAAAATTCTATCCCGGCGGTAAATGGCTGCACTCAGTGCCAAGCCAGATCATCCCGCGTATGACCCTATTCTACAAAATAGACATACAGAGACTTATGACAGAAAACCAAGAGCCAATAGGCCTTTTGGTCTGAGTACTTTCGACATTTTGAATGACATTGATTTTAATATGCCCGAAATGGCAAGCTTCGTTTTGTGTGCTGTTCTACCATGGACTCTGCCGCGCCCACTTGTGAACCTCACATTAACTAGGTTTGATAAAGATACTACGTTGCCTATCGAATACCAACATGAGTTACAAAGAACACTGGTCCTTAGGTTCGAGGATACTGTCATTTTTACTGACGGATCAAAATCTGGAACCAGGGTTGGGTGTGCGTTCGTTGTCCCTTAACCCACGTCAACAGTTTCAGTACCGTCTGCACTCCATAACGAGTGTGTACACTGCTGAGCTCTACGCTATTTTCAAGGCCCTGTGTTTTGTTTCGTCAGAGCAAAGTCAGTCAAGTGTTATCTTGACGGACTCGCTGAGCGCTCTGAACAGTATCCAAGATCCAGATCCAGTGCATCGTCTTGTACTAAAGATCCGGTTGCTACTCCACAATCTGAATGCTCAGAATGTGAGGGTAGAGCTGTTTTGGATACCGGGACATGTTGGTATTAAAGGCAACGAAGCGGCAGATGCAGCTGCAAAAGCCGCTTCCCACAGACCTATGATTGATGTGAGTTTCATTTTTCCAGATGACGCAAAGTGTCATCTGAAACATCTGGTTTTAGACATGTGGCAACATGAATGGAACCACACACAGAACGTTAAGTTGCGACTGATTGAGGGAGACGTTAAACCATGGGGTTCTTCCTGCAGGATTAACCGCAGGGAGGAAACCGTCATCACACGTCTTCGTATAGGTCACTTACTGTTTTATGTGCGAAGTCTTGCACCCTATTTTAATGTGTTCTATTTCTTAACTGTGATATTCGATGGTAATTAGCCCCTTCACAGCCTCTTATCATCACCTTGAGTCTGTTCAAATTTTCGAACAGACTTTTTATCCTATTTATTTGTATTTGTCTGTGCAAGATTTCTTTTATTGAGTATTCGTAATATTATTGATTTTATCTTTTTATTGATTGTTTAATTTATTGCTTTTAATATGTAGTGTAGTCATTTAAATGGGCTGCGTAAGGCGCAAATAGCCTTCGTTGCTGTGCGCCAAAAATTTTAACTAACTAACCAAGGTGAAATTCTACTAGTGTCACATTATTTCGTATCGCAATTAATGAAATCTCAAAATGCATTCCAACCCAAGTAAAATGGTCCCTATTTGCCGATGATCTCATTATTAACTTAAGAGGAAGTGACCTTACTGAGCTTCAAAATTGTCTACAAATTACAATTGACAAGTTAACAAGATGGACTAAAACAACTCGTCTTAAACTTTCAGAAGAAAAAACCCGAGCAATCCATTTCTGTAAGCTTCGAAAACCACACGGAAACCCTGAATTAAAAATACATAACATGGACATACAGTACACTAACAATGTAAAATTTCTTGGTGTAACCTTCGACAACAAATTAACATGGAAACAACATTTAATGAACATAAAAACTGATTGCACAAGAAGGCTTGACATCATGAAAATACTAGGACACTCAAAATGGGGAGCACACAGAGAGACGCTGTTAAACATATACAGAGCCCTTATAAGAACTAAGCTGGACTATGGCAGTACAGTCTACCAAAGGGCAATAAAAAAAAAAAAAAAAAACTTAAACCTAATCAACAGTATACATACGACTGCCCTGAGGATAGCAACAGGAGCCTACAGAACCAGCCCATTAGATAGTATCTTCTGTGAGACAAGCGAACCTCCTTTGAAAACTAGAAGGACGCAGCTAACCCTAAAGTATTTAGCAAACCTGGCAAGTAACGCAGATATACCGGCACACTCCTACTTTTTCGAAAACAATGACCTAGCAAATCTTGTAACCCCTCTACAGAAATAAGTTTATAAGTCAATCCATAGAAACCCTTAATATAATATTCCCACAAATTGATCCAAAAACTTTCAGTAAAATACCTCCTTGGACTTTCAAACCACCTGCACATAATCTAGAGCTCACCTTATACCGCAAACAAGAAATGCCTCCCGCTCTATACCGCAGCAGATTCCAAGAAATATGCGATGCATATTTAGGATACAACATTATTTATACTGACGGCTCCAAAATCGACAACCAAGTAGGATCTGCAGTGAATAACGGGGAAAAAAGCCTCAAATACCATCTACCGGAAGCAGTCTCCACATACACAGCAGAAATATTTAGCATATACAAGTCCATTGAAGAAATTGAAAATAATGATACCGAACAAAAAAATTATATTATATGTACTGATTCGCTGAGCTCTATCCAGAGCATTTGTCAACCATCCTTCAAAACAAAAACCATCACCTATTTCCAAGAGAAAGTTCAAAAACTATATATATATATATATATATAAGGTTTCTCAGTTAATCTATTGTTTACTATTGACATCCAATGAATGTCAATAACAATCAATAGTATTTAAAAATTTATATGAGGCTAAAAAATTTAATTTTTGATCGGTTACAGTGGTAATAATAAAACAATTTTTTTACTTGCATTCCGCTATATCCTCAGAACTGTCTTTGTACTTCCTATGATTCTTTTCACTTACGAATTTTTAAAATTATTTAACTTGAACTTCGAAACTATTTTTTAAGAATGAAAGTGATTCTAATTTTTCTATTTCTTGATACGTTTTCCATTTACCATGTACGCCATAAAAATTATAGTATAATAAAACAATGATTCAAAACATTTTACTGTACGACCAACACAGAGCGTGTCATGGTAGTTTTTTTTTTTTTATGTATATAATAATAATTTTATTTATGGGTGCTCCAACATCTAGGTTATTAGCTGTTGGAGCACCCTATTCCCTGTTACATTAAGGAATTTTACATTGTACATTTCATATTTAAATTTACCATTGACCAACCGTCTTTTTTATTTAAACACGATGTCTTAGTAATTTGGGTAAAAAATTATGATAATCCGAGTCTTATTATGATTTTTTAAATGGTAACGTATGCCGAGTTGGGAGTCTTTGGACCTTTTGAAAAGAAATACCTATTACTTAAAGATTTTTTAATATATTTTACGCTTTAACCTCTTAATCCGTGAATAAACAAACACATTTTTATTTTTGTAAAATCATTTAAAAGATTTTCGCCAAAAAGCGTTAGTTTCCCACCTTATCTCCTAGAGAGGGTGATCTAAAAATCTGAAAAAATCTCCATTATGTACATTGTTGGAAACCGGATTAGTTCAACAGGAATTTTTTATCTGATAAGTTTTTCGAAAATATCGATTTTTTGTGTCGTTGAAAATTGTAATTATTTAAAAAAAATGTATTGTGATATCAAAAGAAAGATCTTAAAACGTAGATTAAGGATCCAAATGATATTTTTCAAAAAAAAAAAAATTCTATGTATATATATTTTAATGTTTTCACAAATATGCTAAAAAAATTACTGTCCCCTTTAATCGAAAACTAAAAAAACGGAAACAAATTCTAAGTAATGTACATAAAAAAATAAAAATATTGCAATTTTGATGTTTTTGACTAAATTAATTATTTTTTTAATGCATGGCGAAATTATCGCTAATACAGTTATGGTTTTTTGTATTTATGACTAAGGTAGTGCATATCTTTTTTGAAATTAACAAAAAACATTTATAGTAGTGCAATTTTATAATCTCGTGTGCCTCCAATAAATTTAATTTTGGACCTTTTGGTAGTGAATGAATAACATCTGGCTTGAAAGTTGTAAAATGATTTTCATAGTTGAGGTGTGCAGCGAATGTGGAATCGGTTTTTTTGTTTCTTCCAGGAGGTTCTATGTTCTTCAATTCGGATGGCAAAAGATCTTCCTGTTTGGCCACAATAAACGGAGTCACACGTGTCACATGTTAACATGTAAACGCCACTCTTGTCCATTATGTTTGATTTTTGTTTGTTATTTACTATGGATTTTTTAGTACTATTAACGGTTCTAAATGAAACTTTGATGTTGTTAGAGTTAATTTGGTTGGCTAATTTGTTGCTGATAGGACCTATGTAAGGCAAGGAAGCATATTGGATGGGATTAGATTCTTTAATTTTAGGGTATATTTTATCCAGGGCTAATTGTTTGAGTTTTTTGTCTAACAGTGTGTCAATTAATTGAGGGTTGTACTCATTGTTTTCTGCTATGGTCTTGATCAAGAAAATTTCATTGTTGAAATCTACTGTGTTTAAGGGTACTGTTACTAAGCGATGAATCATACTATGGAAGGCTGCTAGTTTATGTGATGTTGGGTGAATTGAAGAGTTGTGAATGACAGTGTCTGTATGAGTGGGTTTTCTGTAAATTTTAAATGCGTGAAGGTTTTAAAATTTAGAAATAGTTAAATCCAGGTAGTTTATGGAATTATTGATTTCTTTTTCTTTGGTAAATTTAATGTTTTTGTTGATAGAATTGCATTGATTGAAAAATTGTTCAAATTGTCTGTCTGTGCCTAACCAACAGATGCAAAATTTACAATGTTTTTTATTTCAACCATTATTAAATATACAACATTTTCACAAAGTTAATTTGTCGACATTAAATTATATTATAAATTGTTAAGATTAAACTTTTGCATCTGTGGATCTTACGTATTTAACATTTCATCATTGCTGGGTGCTATATATTTAATTTATTACATTACCGTTTTAGAACAATATTATTTCTGTGATCTGTTTTGTAACGGAGAGTGAAAAAAATATTTTATATCACTACAAACAAAATGTTTTTTCTGTGAATGTATATTTTCATTCAGGAATGCTAGTCCGTAATTATTCAATAACAAATGTAATTTCAACAAACGTTTTTCGAAAATATTATGTTAATTTTAATTTTATGGCAGACCATTTTAGGAACCCTATTTTATCAGGGCCCCGGACCTGTGCCTCTTCCTAGTTACGTATCTGGTGATAAATACGTTTCTGAAATTGAAATATACGAAGCCACTTATCAATATATTTCTTACTAATTTAAAAGAGATTTAGATACGAAGCAAACTTAGATACGCAGGATTTTTTAATTTAATTTTTTTTGTGACAAAACTTTTTGAAATTATTTAAATTTAGTTTTAAAAAATTAAATGGAAGCTCTTGGTACTCAAAGATCGAAAAAAAAAAAATTGTTGATTTGTGATCATTGAAAAAATGTTGTCCTGAAATCCAACATTCTGTTGAGTTCTTACACTTATTAAATACCTACAAAACCCTGAAATGTATGAAAAATCACGTTGCACATTAATTTTTGTTAATCAAACCAGGTAATATAAATTAACGTCACGGGCCGCATGTGGCTCACGATCTGTAGTTTGCTCATTCCTATACAATACTATATATCGGATTACGATTATTAAAACTACACAAATATTTGTTAAAATTAATATATATGCGTAAATATATTTTATACATGGACGGTTTCTAAATAAAAACAAAACAAGTGAAAAAGGATCACATTCTTAATAACATAAAAATTATTCAAAATCGCCATGTTGCTTCGTTCAATAGGACTTTGGTTAAACTGAGACATCTGGTCACTTCAGTTACATACATGTTAGCATCTAGCCTTCCACGAAGCCCTGTTACATCACCATAAAATGTTATCTAGATGCAATCCTAATGATGACGACTCATTAACGATAATGATGACGGCTCATTACACTAATTGGTTTTTATAAAACACACGTAGAATTTGATAGAGAGATCAGATGTTTTCTTACGTTGTAAGAGTGAATACCTAGAATAAAATAGTCTGTGAACAACTTGAGTTTTATTTAAACAATAAATCCCTTATTTGTTTACATCAGAAGTGGGATCGAGTCAACGTTTCTACTTGTGAATGGGATTCATGCACATCTTAATAATATTTTGTTATTTTATTGGGGATCTTGCTTTGATGCATTTTTGCAGTGTTTTGTTTAAATTATTAATTTGATGATTAAGTGACAAATAGTGAAAGTGAAAAACGCAAGTGACACGTTTCAATTATTGCAAATAATAAGTGATGGTGGAACACTTTGGTGGAACTTCCACCGTGGAAGGAAAACGAAACGTTTGAAAACGTTTTCCGACGTTTTCAGATGAAACACTTTTGCAGGCTATAATTTTTCAGGTATTATTCGTGCTATCAAACTAGTTACGTCTGGTAAAGCTATTTCCTAATGGAATTTATACTTAGCGATTGACAACAGATTGAGGTGCAGTTAAGACGAAATAGCAAATGTATTGATGAAAATTATCAAAATGGACAAGCATTGTTTTATTTAGGGACAGACAACTTACATACAGGAAAATCTTTAGATGATGAATAATATAGTTCCAGTAATGAAGTAGAAATACAAAAAAAAAAAATGGTCAGAAGGGACGAGCGGTATTTAGTTTATGGACAAATTGTATGAAGGTAATGTTTAGAACATGAGTAAAATGGTACGAGAAGTTTTATTAGTTTGATTATGTAGCAGAGACAGTCACTGAGCTTGTTGAGTACCGCAAGACACACTGGTCGTTTTTGCTTTGTGAAGGCACTGAGTATGAAGAAGCGACAATCACTGAGCTTGTTGGGTACTGTAGACAATCTGTAATGAAATAAACTAATGGATAGTTGAGTTGAGAATTGATAGCTTGTCGAGTACCGCAAGACACACTGGTCGTGTTGAAGGCAGTTGAACGATTAGGGACCAACCTGCCAGTTGAGAGCAGTTGAATGGTCAGGGATCGTCTCTGCCAGTTGAACCCTCGAATGTGGTGTGAACCTCAAATGGTCAATGGTGTGGATCTTAAATGGTCATTGGTGTGGATCTTAAATGGTCAATGGTGAGGATCCTAAATGGTCAATGGTGTGGATCTTAAATGGTCAATGGTGTGGATCTTAAATGATCAGGGATCTTAAATGGTCAGGGACCTTAAAAGGTCAATTATATTGGACCTTAAATCTTTTCTAATCTTTTTGAAGACTTTCAGACAATTCTAAGGCTTACATGATCATCCCCTGTTGTCATCTACCACATCATCATTTACCAGATATTCGTCTACAGAAAGGACGTGAGGACACGCCAGGAGCAGGACGGCCGTGTTAGCATCTAGCCTTCCACGAAGCCCTGTTACGTCACCATAAAATGTTATCTAGATGCAATCCTAATGATGACGACTCATTAACGATAATGATGACGGCTCATTACACTAATTGGTTTTTATAAAACACACGTAGAATTTGATAGAGAGATCAGATGTTTTCTTACGTTGTAAGAGTGAATACTTAGAATAAAATAGTCTGTGAACAACTTGAGTTTTATTTAAACAATAAATTCCTTATTTGTTTACATACATATGCAAATTATATAAAATGATTAATCCAGTCTTCCAAAATCATTGACGTGTTTATATTTTGTATGTTATATTTATACTATTTACTTTGTATAGGTAGTTTTGAGTTTTTTTTTTTGAAATTTTTGTTTTCAGAAAATTTTATTATAAATCCTAAATAAATTGGTGCGTAATGCTTCTAACAAGTTGGGACATTGTTAAAATACAAGTCAACTAAGCTAACAAGAGAATTCAAAAAAATAAAAGGAGCGTATTTTCAACTGAAGTCAGTTATAGATATAATAGATGGAGCTATTTTTATATAAGTTATAATAAATTTTGCTTAAAATTATCTATATAGGTAACCCCTTTTAAGATTGCAGCGCCAAAGTTTCAAAATTGAAACTAACCAAATAGACAATAACAACTTTTTGATATATGGACAATACGTTGTAATCTGACATTTAGCAGATACAAAAACAATTTAAACAGATACAAAATCTAAAAACCCAAAAATATGTAACACGTGCGTCAAAACAATAACAAACTTGTCTATTTGGTTACTTCAACATAATTTCGCAAGATAGAATCTCTGTTATGATCATTTACCTATATGTTTTAGCATTAAATTTGTGATTATCTTTTTTTATATAAATCATTTCTAACAATAGGAGTTTTGTTAAATTTTGTCCAACATTTAGAATTCTTTTATTAGGAAAATCAAACTAATGTTTTAAATTGTTTGCAAGTTCCACTATTAAATTATTAGTTCTATTTTATTTTTAATAATGTTATTCTCGTTTTCTTTTAATCTAGTTATTAAATATCGTTTGCTTTGACCAATATATTAGGCTTCACAATTTTATCCAGGTATGCAATAAATAATATTTGATACTGCAATTGTATGATTACTTACATAAGAAATTATGGTACTTTTATTTATATTTAATATTTTTTAGCTTAGTTGACTTGTATCTTAACAATGTCTCAACTTGTTAGAAGATAGTGAAATATTTTTTCTCTTAAATTAATACTAATAATATTATATATGTGTAAATAATATATTTGTTGGATTTTACTTTTATATAATTGTATGTAAGTAAGTGTTTAAAATGTTCTTAAATACCTAATTTGTATAATACATTGCATTTGATATATAATTAAATTAGGCTTTGATAATGTTAAGGCAAACAGAATTAAAATAAAGCTTACTTTAAAGCTTACTTTAGTCTAAAATAACAAAGATTGTGTAGGTGTCGTGAGTATATATAATATCTGATAGCCATATTACATTTACAGACCCGGTATGTATCTTAACAGACCCAAACAGTGTTGCCAAGTTTCGGGTCTGTGAAGGTATATAGCAGGGGTGGGCACACGTGGAGCTAAAGAGAGCCGCAATCAGGTTTTTTATATTTTATAAAGAGCCACACATAATACACATTCAATTTTTTTAATTTAATGTAATTGCATATTTTCTATAAGAACACAAAAACACATAAAAAATATAATTATGAAAAAACCAGTGGCGAAGGTAAACCTACGCTAGACTTGCCCTCCCATAAAAAATAAATAAATAAAAAAAAAATTATTTAAATTTTTTTTTTTTTTTAAATATTTAGATAAATCTTCAAAAATACATCAAATTATGTTCTATACAAATTTTTGTACAAGGCTTGGTTTACTAGTTACGAATTAATTATCATAACCATGGAAACGTTACATATAAGTATAATAAAATTGAGACCTTTTTTTGAAATTTTAAACAATTTTACAAAAAAAATTCGAAATTTTTCGTTTTATCAAAAAACGTTTCAAATAAAAGTTATTAGTTATTGCATTTATAGTAACTTTTGTTCAATAAATCTTTTCGAAATATTTTTCTGTTACTAAATATTCGCAAAAATCTTAAAATCGACACGAGTAAACTCCCATTTCTAGTCAACCGATCTTCATAAAAAACAATAAGGTTCTTCCCATTTAATAGTAGATTTTTTTAGTACCAGAACGAATTCTCTAAGTTGAACCGTTCTTGAGTTATCGTGTATACACACACACACACGCACACGCACACGCACACGCACACGCACACGCACACGCACACGCACACGCACACGCACACGCACACGCACACGCACACGCACACGCACACGCACACGCACACGCACACACACACACACACACACACACACACACACACACACACACACACACACACACACAATTCAATTTTTTATAATCTCTAAATTATAACAGCGGTAATAAAAATGTCTTGCACATCATGTTCAAAACCGCTACCTGAAAATGACTATGTAAAGTGTGCTATAAAAAATTGTAAATTACATTACGAATGTGCGAATATCGCAAAGAAGACCTACATTCAGATGGGAAACAGTCGGCGGGAGACTTATAAATGCCTACTGTGCAGAGGAGCCGAGGGGATCTCTAATTCACAGCCACAGGACTTAGACCTACAATCTGAGCAATTTCTTTTGAAGATTGAAGCGAGGATTGAAAGTGCCGTAAGAAATGCCCTCGCCGAACAAAGTAATCTGCTCGACAAGCAACTGGCTGAGATGAAGAAATGTATTGAGTTTGTTTCTTCCAAGTACGATGATATAGTGGAAGAAAATCAAAATCTGAAGAAACAACTAGTCAATATTGAAAATACTGTTGTTGCCCATTCCGCGAAAAATCAACTTCTTCAGGGAGAAATAGACTCATTGAAGCTGCAAATGGAAGAGTCCCAACAGTACAGCAGAAACCGCAACATCGTAATAGACGGAGTACCGGAAGTGAACAACGAGAATATGATGGAAGTAGTGAACAAGCTAGCTATAGCTATAGACGAACCAATTGTGCTGAATCATGATATTCAGGCAGTTCACCGGCTTCCATCCAAGAACTCATCCAGGCCCAGACCGATAGTAGTTCAGTTCACGAACAGACAGAAACGTGATGCTGTGCTCTCAAAATCAAGAGCGAAAAAGGTAAAGACTGTGGATTTCCTTTCTAATGTTCCGGTAAGTGCAGTCTACGTTAATGAACATTTAACCCCCTACTACAAAAAACTTTTATATGAGGCCAAGAAACAAAAAAGTGAAAATAATTTCAAATATGTGTGGGTATCAAACTCAAAAATATTTATGAAAAAAGACGATAATGCCCCTGTAATTCGCATTACATCTATGGCTAGTCTTTCCACGTTGAATTGATTATCTATAGTTTCCTCTTGCAATCTAATCTGTTAATTTTTTTTTTTTTTTTTTTTAACTTCATAAAATAAAAATGGATTATAACTCCTTTGAAATTTTTCATATTAATATACGTAGCATAAGAAAACATTTTGATGAACTTATGATACATCTCAACAGTCTTGATAAGAAATATAAAATAATAATTTTAACAGAAGTATGGATATTCCAGGAGGAAATTTATAGATATTCAATTCCAGGCTACGACATACTACTCCAGCCACGAAATAGGGACCAATCGGGAGGCATTGTGGTTTATATAACACAGGAATTTAATTGTAGTCATGATTACTTTGTCTCCTCTTACGGAGAAGGTATTATTCTAACTATTAAAATTAAAATGTCCGGAAAAATAGAAAACATGTCAATCTTTGGAATATACAGAAATGGCAAGTTTAATTTTAAAAATATTGAAAATAAATTTGAATGTATCTTAAAAAATTCTAGCGATCCGGCATTAGTAATGGGAGATATCAATATCAATATTTTAGAAAATACCCCGGAAATGCTTGCATATACGTCCTTACTTGCGTCTTATGGATACAAGTCATATGTAAACGAGCCAACAAGAGTTACTTTGCAAAGTGCTACATGTCTAGATCATGTATTTGTAAAAAATTCTAGGAACCTAACGTTTATTGCTAATGTCGTGCAGATAGGTATTACTGATCATTTTGGCACATCTGTAAAATGTTTTGTTAATCCAATTCAGGTAAGAACTGTTCTATACACTAGACTAATATACTACAACATGCTCAGGCGGTGTTTATTAGCACAGGATTGGTCTAAAGTTTATGATGAACCGGATGTAAACAAATCCCTGGACATTATTTACAGAAAATATGACCAATCTATTGAATCCTCATCTTACATTAAAAATAAAACTAGAAACATGCATAAAAGAAATCAGTGGATAACCGACATGTTGATTTCTAAAATAAATTATAAAAATCAAATTTAAAAAAAAATTAAACTAAATAAGAATAATTCAGAGTTATTAAATCAGTACAAATTGCTTTCTAAAGAAGTTACATCTTTAATTAGAAAAGAGAAAAGGTCATACTACATGAAACAAATAGATTCAGCTAAAGGTAATAGTAAAAAATATTGGTCTGTTATTAAAAAAATTATAAGTAAACAAAAAGACGAAATAAAAAATATTAATATAGACCAAAAACTGCTAAATCTAAATGATAATGGCGAAGAAATTGTAAACAAATTCAATGAATACTTTATTGATATTCCACGTAAACTACTGAATATTGAATATGGGTCAGATTTGTTTGAACCATATACAATCCCTGAGTCTAATTGTAGTTTTTGTTTCCCGGACTTTACTATTCACTAAATCTGGAAAGCAATTTGTAAGATGAATAACAAAAACAGCACAGGTTTAGATGGTATTAATATAACTACTATAAAAAATAATATTGATATATTTCTTCCGTTGCTACTCTATATATTTAATCTTTCTGTAAATAGTGGATCATTCCCAAACAAATTTAAAACTGCCTGTGTAACACCTGTTTTTAAATCTGGTGACAGGACTAACATGGACAATTATAGACCTATCTCTGTGTTAAACACATTTTCAAAAATATTAGAGAACATTATGCATGCCAGAATACTCGAATATTTTGAAACGAACAATTTATTATCCGTCCATCAGTATGGATTCTTGCCTGGATTGGGTACAGACATTTCTATTGAACGGCACATCACTGAAGTCGTAAAATCAGCAGATTGTAACAAACCTACTGCTGCCCTGTATGTAGATTTAAGAAAAGCATTTGACATAGTTGATCACAGAACCTTACTTATGAAATTAAACAAGTATGGTTTTTATGGTTATACTCTACGATGGCTTAAATCATACCTCACTAACAGAAAACAAGTGACAAAAATTGGACATGCAGTAAGTACAGAAGAGGTTGTTAATTTCGGAATACCGCAGGGTGGAGTATTGGGCCCGTTATTATTCATCATTTATATAAATGATTTACTGCAACTTCAATTTCACTCATCCGTCTTTGCCTATGTGGATGACACCTCACTCGTATGTTCAGCGGAAAACTTAAGTACATTATCGGACTACCTTAACTACGATTTAAATCTTCTTTCCACCTGGTTAATTAATAATCGTATGATTATTAATGCCTCAAAAACAAAGGCCATTTACTTTACATACAAATCTTCTACTTCAAAAAACAATATTAATAATCTTAAAATCATATGTCACCGTCATAAATGTATTTACCAGTGTTCGTGCGACAATATAGAAATAGTAAATTCTATAAAATACTTGGGAGTTACTATTGACTCTGGTCTAAAGTGGGATATTCATACTAATTTACTTTCAAACAAGTTAAAGCAGATCAATTATAAATTATATTATATGAAAAAAGTCCTTCCATAAGCAGAACTCAAAAAGCTTTATATTGCTTGGTACGAATCCACCCTAAGATATGGAATCATACATTGGGGAGGTACCTATCCGACAATATTAAGTAACGTAAAAATTTGTCAAAAAATGGCCCTACGAACCATATGCGGAGCTCGTAAGTACGACAGCTCTGCTCCTTTGTTTGAAGAACTAAAGGTAATGAATTTGCAGCAATTGTATGAATATAGTACAATAAATTTCGTTAAATTTTTTTTTTCCGTTTTTAAAATAAAAATTTCCAACGTGCGAACCAGGTCCGCTAATCAGCTGCAACTAGAATTACCTAAGCTAAATAAAACGACTAGCAGGAATCAATGTTGTTATAGTGCGGTTAAACTAATAAATCTTAGAAATGACGAACTTGATTTTAGTCTTGCAAGTAAAAAGTTTTCAAAATGCCTCAAAGATAAAATACTAAACAATTCAACTGCTTAATAACTATCGAATGTTATAAATCTAATTTATCAATTTACATTTTTAGTTTCTGTAACTTATTTATTTTATTTATTTATTTATTTATTTAGTTATTTACTTATTTATTTATTAATTTGCTGAAATTTATCTATTTATTCTTCTATTTATTTATTTATTTATTTAATTTTTTATCTAATTCTTACCTCATTCACAATTTCAACAACTCAGTGAAATACTACAAATGCTTTTCTTAAAATCTGTAAATAACAATGCCTCGGTACGTCTTAAAAAACAAGTTATTAATTTATTATTCATTTATTTATTTATTTATTTGCTGAAATTAATTTATTTATTCATTTATTTATTTTTTTATTTAGTTATTCATTTATTTATTTATTTGCAAGGTACTATTTTATTTCATCTTTTGTTTTTTTACATCGCTTTTTACTTTTATCTTTTGTTTTTTATCCTTTGATTTTTACTTCGTTTTTTACTTTATTTTATTTTATTTTATTTTACTTTATTTATTTATTTATTTTTTATTTTAATTTATTTTATTTTTATTATTATTTATTTTTTATTTTTTAAAATTTTATTTAACTTTAATTTTATTTATTTTATCTTTTTACTTTTTTTACTTAATCCTGAAGCCTTTCTACCTTGCGGTGTAAGGCTTTTATCTTTATTTTATCTTATTTATTTATTTATTTAGTTTTACTTCATTCATAATTTCAACATCTCATTGAAATACTACAAATACCTTTCTTTAAATCTGTAAACAGCAATGCCTCGGTACGTCTTACAAAAAAGTTTGTTTGTTAGTAATAGAGTATTTATTTATTTATTTATTTGTGGTGATTTATTTTTATCTTACTTTATTTCACTTTGTTTCATTCATTTCATTTATTGTTCCACTTTGTTATATCTTTCAATTGTATTTGTCTATTTATTTATTACAAGAGTCTGAAGAGCTCATTATTATAAAGTAGAAATAAAGTGGACACAAAAAATGTAATTGTTTATTTATTTATTAATTTATCTTATTTAAGTTACCGTAGCGATTCTCGCTGACTAAACGTTAACATGACACCCCTAACCATTCTTAGTATTAAGTAATTAGATAATATGCTAGAGTAGGTAATTTTGTAATGTAACATATTCACATTTTGTATTTTTGTAAATCAGTTTAGAATCAGCTTCCTTAGGAATAAGACATACTTTGTAATATAAAAATAAATCTTTTTAAAAACAAAGTTGTCGTGTGAAGAAATATAATTGGCGCAGTCGACTAGGATATTGGTCAACGGTATTAACGAACATAATATCGTTTCGTTTTAACGATTTATTGACCAACCGAATTACAGTTTCCAAGTTTTAAAGTGTGAACACTTATCGCGAAACGTTAAGTGAAAGACTAAGTGAAGTTAAACGAACAATCCTCCAGTTGTGACGACAGCCAAGACGTCTCCGAGCGTACATCGTAGACAACGGCACCAAGTTCCAGTGAACCGCTCACCAAGATCCCGTCCATGGAGAAAAGACTACTCTACACGCTGATATTTGCACTGTGAGTAACTTATGTCTTTTAGAGGCCCTAGAGAAATTAATAGTTCAGATTCTGACTCCGATCGTGAAGATCATATAACAAAAATTAGTAACAAAGATAAATTTTTCAAAAGAAAAAACTTAAATAAAACTAGCAAAATGAATACCTCAACACCCGTGAACGTTGTACCCCGTTTCCCAATCTTGAAAAAGGAGTACATTAACATGATTCCCGAGTTCAAAGGTGAACGCGAGCTTTTACCCAGGTTCATAGAAATTAGTGAAAAATTAGTAACAAAATTCTATAATACAATTGATATTAATGACTTTCAGAACGAATATCTGATGTCAAGTATCTTAGCCAAAATTAAGGGTGAAGCCGCAATCAATATTTCTAGTTGTGTGATTACCAATTGGTCATCACTTAAAGATGCGTTACTTAATACATACGCAGACAAAAGAGACATGTACACGTTAAATATTGAAATGTCGGAATTAAAACAAACGTATAACGAGTCTGTCTTTGATTTCTTTAATAAGCTGCAACACTTGTTAAATTTACAAATCTCGCATATAACGACACATGCTAATGCTCAAGAAGCAATTTACCTGTGTCAATATTTTAGAAACTTTGCACTAAGAATTTTATTGAGGGGTTTGAAGGACCCCATTGGTCAACTGATGCGTGCAAAGAACCCGCTTGATTTGAATTCAGCCTTGAACATGCTAACAAATGACTTCCAGTTCGAGTCTGGGTCAAAACCAAACAAGCCTCTAATACAAACCAAAATCGGTAATAGATCTAACTTTAATAATAATAAACCAAATTTAGTAAAACCTATGCAGTCCTCAAACAGTTTTTATAAACCGTATTCTGCACCCAACAACTCAGCATACAAAAATAATTATCAAAATTCACAACCAAATAAATTTATCCCTCCTAACCTAAATAACAGAACACAAGTCTTTAACAAACCCAGTCAACCAAAACCCACTCCGATGAGCATAACAACCAATAGAACCTTCCAACCAAGACCTGGCCCATCCAGACAAATACAAAGACCAGTAAGACAAGATTTTATTTCCGAAGAGTTATTTAACATTGACGAAAATACGACCGAATATGCAATTGATCCTAATTTCGAGGAATCTGTCAATACTCTTGAAAATCCGTCTGACTATTCGGAAAATGTCTCCTATGGTTCTGAAGACCAAAATTCTGAAAATCATTTTTTAGAGGTAGATGCCTCGATTCAAGATCTGTACCTAGAATAGAATCACTAAATTTAACAAATAACCCAAGTAAACTCCCTTTTATTATTTTACCGGAGCATAACCTAAAAGCCCTTATAGATACAGGTAGTACAAAATCATTTGTTAAACCAGAAATTGTAGAAAAATATTTCAAAAATTCAGTAATTTCAGATCCTTTTAAAGTCACAACCGCTCACGGATCTTCCTTAGAAAAATTCAGCTCCATAATTCCTGCCTCAAAAATTTTTAATTTAAAACAGAGACTAAATTTAAAGTATCACATTTTTAATTTTCACGATACTTTCGATCTACTGTTAGGTATGGACAACTTAAAATTACTCAAAATAATAATTGACACGAATAAAAATTTACTCATTACTCCTAAAACACAAATAAAAATTCATGGTCAAAATACAGAAAATAAACCGAACGTTAATAATATTTCGAACTTTAGTAACCAACAAATTTTAGAACCAAAAACAGAAAGAGTGATAAAAGTCCGCGTAGATAAAAAGAACGGTGCTATTTTAATACCTAATTATAAAACAAACAATCTAATTGTCCCGGAGTGTATCTCAGTAGCGGAAAACTTTTACGCGTACTGTACCATCATGAACACTAGCGATAACGAAATTCATTTTAAAACATTAAAACCTCTAAACGTAGAATCTTTGAACGATTACAAAACTTACAGTAGTCCAAATCTTAATTCAATAAAAACCGAAAAACCTAAATTTGACATGTCTTCTATTCGCACAGAACACATGAATTCAGAAGAAAAATCGGCAATAACTAAATTATTAAAACAATACTCGGACGTATTTCACTTGGAAAATAATGAACTTACATTCACTAATCAGATTAAACACGCAATTAAAACAAAAGACGAAATCCCCATTTATACTAAATCATACAGGTATCCGGAGATACATAAACAAGAGGTACGACAACAAATAGAAAAAATGCTAAATCAAAACATTATAAGACCATCCAATTCCCCATGGTCCTCTCCTATTTGGGTTGTCCCTAAAAAGTTGGACGCTTCCGGCAAACGAAAATGGCGCGTGGTCATTGATTATAGGAAACTAAATGAAAAGACAATTGACGACAAATATCCCATTCCCAACATTACTGACCTACTAGACAAACTTGGACGCTGCCTATACTTTACCACAATCGATCTGGCTTCGGGTTTTCACCAAATCGAGTTAGAAAAGAACGATATTCAAAAAACAGCTTTTAACACGGAAGACGGTCACTTTGAATTTCTGCGCATGCCCTTTGGATTGAAAAACGCACCTGCTACCTTCCAAAGAGTAATGGACAATATATTAAGAGGATTAGTAGGAACCATTTGTTTAGTATACCTCGACGATATTATCATTTTTTCAACCAGCCTAGAAGAACACATTGTAAATCTAAAATTTGTACTTGACAGACTTAGAAAAGCTAATCTAAAAATACAATTAACAAGTCGGAATTTTTGAAGAAGGAAGTAGCCTACTTAGGTCACATCGTCACACCTGAGGGCGTAAAACCCAATCCTGATAAAATTTCCGCCATATTAAACTATCCGACACCCAAAACTCCTAAGCAAATAAAAGGTTTTCTTGGACTTTTGGGGTATTACCGTAAATTTATAAAAGATTTTGCCCGTATTACTAAACCCCTTACAAAATGTTTGAAAAAAGACGCGATTATTAACATTAATGATTCCGAATACGTAAAATGTTTCCAAATATGTAAAAATTTACTTACAAATGAACCGTTACTGCAGTATCCCGATTTTACCAGAGAATTCAACTTAACATGCGATGCTAGTAACGTATCCTTAGGGGCCGTCCTGTCTCAAGGACACCCACCAAATGATTTACCTATCGCGTACGCTAGCAGGACCCTTAACGAAACCGAAATTAGTTACTCTGCCATCGAAAAGGAGCTCCTAGCAATTGTATGGGCGACTCAATATTTCAGGCCATATTTATTTGGGCGTAAATTCAAGATCTACACAGATCATAGACCATTACAGTGGCTCACTTCATTAAAAAATTGCAGTCAAAAACTAATTCGCTGGCGTCTTAAATTAGAGGAATACAATTTTGAAATCGTGTATAAAAAAAGGCAAATTAAATACTAACGCCGACGCACTAAGTCGCATCCCATTGACAAGTGACAATCCTCTACAAATTTTGAAAGAAAATGCAACATATGACACCCCATTAGCCGAGTATCAAAATTACTTAGAGCACAAACAAAACAATTTACTCAACTCCAATGTAAACAAAATTTTGGAAGTTGAAGGGGACCTTTTCAATGCTCCTCTTGAAGACAGCTTAGTCCATTGCGTTAGCAAGGATTTAAAAATGTCCCGCGGTTTAGGAAAATTATTTAGAGAAAAATTTCAAAATGTAGAAACGCTAAATAAACAAAATCCGAAACTTTTTAATGTAGTATATTTAAAGTTTAGAGACCGTTATATTGTGTACTTAATTACAAAATCTAATTACTACGACAAATCTACAAGTCAAGACATGTTTTACTCCTTATTAAATCTTAGAAATTTCTGTCTAAAGCACAAAATTAAAAAACTGAGTATACCTAAATTAGGTTGTGGAAGAGACAATTTAAATTGGTCGGATGTCAAACTTATGATTCAGTACGTGTTTAGGAATTCAGAAATTATCATAACCGTTTTCAAACTTCCTAGATTAGAATTGAATGCAAATGAGTCTAACGAATTTGATGCCTTCTTTACGTACATGGACGATTTTAATAAAAATTTCAAAAATAATGCCAGCCAGTCCATGATAGTCGAACCAGACGATATAATCGAAATTATCGACGATAGTAACTCAGATAGTGGCGCAACCGTACATTCGAATAGAGAACACCCCATAGTAGGAATTCCTGTCGTAGACAGCCCTGTAAACATGGGAAAAAATCAAATTATAATTTCGCAAGTTGCACATAGCCCTAGTAGTCCACAGATCACTAAACATCACGATCTTAAACAACGTATTTCTATTCAATTTTCAAAATCAGACTATGAAAAGGAGATAGTAAAATTTATAAAAGATTACATCGCTCCAAAAGTAAAATATCACGTTTATTTCAAAGATGAACTTTATGAAAAATTCAGCGTTGTTTTGCAAAATTATTTTAAAAATTCAGAAATTAACATGGTCAAATGTACTCAGTTCCTAACAGACGTAGAAACGGAAGAAGAAATCATTGAAATTATAAAAAATTATCACGAGGGTAAAACGAACCACCGCGGCATCGACGACACAGAAACGCGAATAAAAGAATTATACTACTGGCCCAAATTACGCGAATCCATCCAAACGTATATTAATAGATGTGAGATCTGCCAGATAACCAAATATGACAGGAACCCGTTGAAATTAAAATATAACGTGACGCCCACAGCAAATAAACCGTTTCAGATATTACATATAGACAGCATTACCTTGGAAAGCACAAAATTCTTGACCGTAATAGATTCTTTTTCTAAATACGCACAGGCGTACAAATTAAACTCAGCCCAAGGAATTGAAATTGTCAATAACCTATTGAGATTTTTCTCGCATCACGGTACCCCAGAACAAATCATTTCGGATAACGGGTTAGAATTTAAAAACTCCCTTGTCAAAGAATTATTGGAACTTCATAAAATCAAAATCCACTTTATATCCTCACAACACCCGGAATCCAACGGCGCAATTGAAAGATTTCATTCCACATTAATTGAGCACATTCGGCTTCTTAATAACCAAACCGAATATAAAAAGGAACCTATAGACGTGAAGGTAAATTATGCTCTTATCGCCTACAATGATTCTATACATTCAACAACAAAATTAAAACCATTTGAAATTATATCCGGAGCCTTAGACACAAAATCACCTTTTAATATAGAAATAGAAAGACAACTATTGAACAATTACATAGAAAATCACAAAAATAAAATGAAACTATTATTCCAAAAGGTTAACGAAAAACTTCAGGAAAGTAAAGCAAAGACGACAGAGTACCACAATAAAAATCGCGAAATATTACCGGAAATCCCAGGAACCGTGTATGTTAAAAACAGACAGAAACAAGCTAAAACGAAAAATAAATACAAACGCGAAAAAATAAAATCTTTAAATGAAAATCTAAAAACGGCAAAAATTAAAACTCGCCACGGTAACACATCTGAAAATATTCACCTATCTAACATAAAAAGACCTAAACAAAAAACTTACAAATTTAAAAATGTTCCAGGCTGTTCGCATTGGGACAAGGAGCAATCTTAAAAGATATCTCTAATAATCTCGGAGTTCTACCTATAAATTTGGGCCCAGCTAAACTAGAATAAACAGAACACACTTTCGTGCATTACTTCAATCTAGAACCATTATACGAAGAAAATGAAAATTTAAAAGAACAATACCAAAATTTAAAAAACGGAATTTTTAACAGCACTCTCTATACGAGAAAAGAAATTGATAATTACGGCAAAATTGTTGAATTTTTACAAAAATCCACACAGGAAAAAATTAACAACATAAAAATACATCCTAAAATTAGGAATAAACGCGGATTTATTGACGGATTGGGATCAATAGTAAAATCTATATCCGGTAACTTAGACGCCGAAGATGGCAAAAGATATGATAAAATTATAAACCAATTAAAAGGTAAAGTAACTAACATACAAGAACAACTTAAATTCCAATATAGTATTAACGAAAAAATTATCGAAAATTTCAACTCATCCGTTCAGAATATTCAACATAACGAAAGATTGTTAAAAACAAGAATAAATCAATTAAACAGCATAGTCAATGACAGAATACAACAGACAGACATTTTATTCACAAAAGACTTATATAACCAGTTAATAATTCTCTATAACGCAATCTTGAATGTTCTTCAAGATGTAGAAAATTCTATAACCTTTTGCAAATTGCAAACCCTTCACCCAAGCATCATAAAAACTACGGAACTCTTTGACGAGTTACAAAAAATTTCAAAATTTTATAAAAACCAGTTACCTTTCGATCTAACTTATGAAAATATATTGGACTTCGAATCTATCATAAAAATTAATTGCAAAATTGAAAGTGACCAGATAATATACTTTCTATCACTTCCAATAGACTTTGAACAAAATTATGATTTGTATTATTTACGACCCGTGCCTACAAAACACGAGTCAGAATTTGTTACTATTATACCAGATATCAAATATCTTTTGAAAAATAAAAATAACATAATACCTCTAAACGACATATGTACTAACGGCAATAAAGTGTTCCAATGTCGCCGTCATCTACAGACAAATTACAAATCTAAATGCGAAGAACAAATATTGCTGCAAGGAGACCCAAAGTATTGCCAATATACGAAATTAACCATCGAAGAAAACAAGTTAGACTACATATCCAAAATAGATCAGTATTTAGGAGTATTCCCGAATGAAGAAAACATCATCATAAAATGTTTACAACAAACAGAAACAAGAACGCTAAAAGGAATATTTTTGATAAAAAACGATCACTGTAAATTATTCCTAAATCAGCAAGAAATAACTTATAACAACAAAAGTTATGGGACACCACTGATCTTAAACAATGTGAATCTCCAACTACAAAAACCAAGATTCTCAAACTTTACCATTCAACTAAAAACTTTAAAATTGGAAGAACTACCATCGAATTCTGCCATACCAATTCACCAAAATTCCAAAATCATCCGCAACATGCCGAGCCTATGGACATTGATTCTTTACATCGGAATCCTAATCATTACCTGTTCGATCATCACGAAGTGGATCAAAAAGAAAATCAAGGAAAACTCCAACAAAAATCAAAATTCACAAGGACATACAACCGAGTCAAGCCCAAAACAAGGTCAAGAAGACATCGAACTTCCAGGAGGAGCCTCGTTCCAAGGGGGGAGGAGTTACCGTAGCGATTCTCGCTGACTAAACGTTAACATGACACCCCTAACCATTCTTAGTATTAAGTAATTAGATAATATGCTAGAGTAGGTAATTTTGTAATGTAACATATTCACATTTTGTATTTTTGTAAATCAGTTTAGAATCAGCTTCCTTAGGAATAAGACATACTTTGTAATATAAAAATAAATCTTTTTAAAAACAAAGTTGTCGTGTGAAGAAATATAATTTTTATTTATTTATTTACTTTAATTTATACTGTTGTCTTATTATTTATTTATATTATTTATTTATTTTTTTATTTTATTCCAGTCTATTTTAAAATAAAAATAAAGTGATATTAGTGTAAGGATGGAAAATGCCAAATACGTTATTATATATCTTCGTATAATTTCTGTATTTTATTTTAAATTAATTGTTTATATATTTATTGTCCTTATCTATTTATTATCTTATCTTATTTATTTATTTATTTATTACTATATTAATGTCTGCTTTAAGATTTAAAATCAAAATAATATGAAATGAATGTAAAGGATGGAAAATGCTTAATATGTTTTGTATAATTTTGTACAATATAGTGATTTACTATTTTTCATTGTACAATAAAAATACTTTTCTGTGTGTAAATGTGTAAATAACTATGTATTAGTAACTGTAGTATTAGCTCCGCGCGTGTTTTCCAGCACTTGGCGCAGTACACAGTATCTAATTATTAATTTTCTCAAAATTATCAAATTTTTGTAAAGATATATGTACATGTATATGAATTTTGAATAAACAATTTTGAACACACACACACGCACGCACGCACGCACGCACGCACGCACGCACGCACGCACGCACGCACGCACGCACGCACGCACGCACGCACGCACGCACGCACGCACGCACGCACGCACGCACGCACGCACGCACGCACGCACGCACGCACGCACGCACGCACGCACACACACACACACACACACACACACACACACACACACACACACACACACACACACACACACACACACACACACACACACACACACACACACACACACACACACACACACACACACACACACACACACACACACACACACACACACACACACACACACACACACACACACACACACACACACACACACACACACACACACACACACACACACACACACACACACACACACACACACACACACACACACACACACACACACACACACACACACACACACACACACACACACACACACACACGGACGGCACTTCGAAAATAGGTTTTTTGGAGTCCCTGGACCACGAAACGTGGTCATCAGTCAAAATCTCGACATCGAAAATTTTCGCGATTACAATACTTGCCCCTTATACATTAAGGTCGGGCAAGTAAAAATTATTTCAAAATTTTAGTAATAAACTTCAAATATAATAAAAATCAAATATAATTTCAATATTAAATAAATCAATAATCAAATATAATAACAATATATTAATATAAAGTATAATAACATCTAACGACAATCTTTGGTCAAATGTTTAAAATTTGGCGTAAAATTAGTTAAAGCTGTCCGCAGTAATTCTGTAAGATGTTGATTGGTCAACCGTGAACGATGTTTCGACTTCACGATCTTCATGGTGGAGTATAAAGATTCACAGCAATATGTTGTACCAAAAATCGAAAATAGACGACAAGCAGCTTTCTTTAAGTTTGGATATTTTGATTCAGGCACGAGTTTCCAAAATTCAATCATAGAGGAAGCTTTGTGCAACATTTGCAATGCCTGATCCTCTTTCAACTCCAGTAACTCCAATTCCCCCGCCGCTTTTTCAGTAAATATTATTTCAGAAATTGGAAATCCATCTTCAATAATGTCACAAATAAATGGGTTCACAAAATATGCAAATGTAGATTTCAAACTTTTCAAATCTTCAAACCTATGTTTGAAATTTGCTTGTAATTCTTTCAATTTTTCTTCATATTCATTCAACTTTTCTTCTTTGATACTAATTACATTTGCTTTTACTGGTGGAAAATGATTAAATATTTTGTTCTCAAGATCGTAAACAAACAGTCGAAGTTTTGCTTCAAAACTGAATACAGTTTGTGACAAATCAATAATATTTTTTTTCTTTTCCTTGTAAAGCCAAATTAAGTATTTGCAAATGTTCTAGCACATCTGTAAGGAACATTAAGTCAGAAAGCCAATTTTCATTTTCTAATTCTGGGTATTCTTTGCCTTTTTCTTTTGTAAATGTTATGATAGGATTTAGTAGTTCCACAAAACGGCCCAAAACATTATAAGTTGACAGCCATCTTACAATACAGTATGAGGATAAATCACAGGGGAATTAATCCATTTCGTCATTCGCCCGCAAGTCATCTAAAAATTTTTGAATTGACGGTGTGTTTTGGCATTAGTTCTAATCAAATTCACAATCTGCAAAACAATCTTCCACACATTTTCGTATTTGAAGTACTTCGCTACGAGATGCTCACGGTGAATTATGCAATGAAGTGATAAAAAACGTGGGATTTTATGATCATTGTTTAAAAGACCAATGAGACCTAGATTTTTCCCTACCATTGCAGGCGCTCCATCAGTAGCAACACTTACAAGTTTATTATGAGGCAATTCAAACCTGTGCATTACTTCATCAAGAGCTTATTAACATCGATACCACGAGTTGTCTCGATAAGAGCTACTAGATCCAACATTTCTTCCTTCACATTTACGTCTAGATCTAAATAGCGGATAAAAATGGCCAAACATCCTGAACGTCTGTAGACTCGTCGAGAGCTAAACTAAATGCTGTACAATTTTGCAACTCACATATCAAATAATTTGCAACATTTTTACTAATCGCACCAATACGTCGCTCAGTTGTTCAACGTGACATGGGAACCTGTGCGATCAATTTATGCAGTTTTAAATTACTTGGATCCAAAATTTGAACCACTTCTTCCAAGTTTTTTTTTAATGAATTATCCTTCTCCATATGGACGTTTTTCGCGAGCAATATTCCAGGATAACAAAAAACTAGCTTCGCATATTGTGTCATTCTCGTGACTAAATGAAGTTAAGAGACCTTGTTGTTTAACAAGACCAGATTGCAGGGATTTAAGTTTCTCAGTTCGTAATTTTGAATTGAGTGGATATTGAGTTGAAAAGTGCGAGTGATTTGTGTCGTAATGACGACGTAAATTGCTTACTTTTTTTGATTAGTTTTTAATTGTAATATTACAAATCAGACACAACGACTTTCCATTATTATTTCCTTCACACACAAACACATCATACAGAAAACACAGGAGACATCTGTGACACATGCAAATCTCCAATAACTGTCCATCACGTAGTAACAGAATGCACAAAATACAGCCGCTACAGACAACAACATAACATACCCAATAACGTACAACAAGCACTCTCACCCACTGACACCACAGAAACAAACATCATAAACTACCTGAAAGATATAAATATATATAAGTTGAGTTAGTTAGTTAGTTAGTTAAAATTTTTGGCGCACAGCAACAAAGGCTATTTGTGCCTAACGCAGCCCATTTAAATGAGTACACTACATATTAAAAACAATAAATTAAACAATCAATAAATAGATAAAACCAATAAAATTACACATACTCAATAAAAGAAATCTTGCACAGACAAACACAAATAAATAAGACAAAAAGGTCTGTTCGAAAATTTGAACAGACTCAGGGTGATGGTAAGAAGCTGTAAAGAGGCCAACTACCATCGAATATCACAGTTTAAAAACAGAACACGTTAAAATAAGGTGCGGCGATTAGCCTCGTTGCAGAAATAAAGGCCGATGTAAAATAAATAAATTAAAATAAGGTGCAAGACTTCACACATAAAACAGTAAGTTCGATTCTCTCAGGAAGAGTATCAGCCTGTCCATGAGTACTCTGTCGTCACCTAAGGCAACTGACAGGTCATAGCACAGGCCTAACCTCTCCCTGACATCCTCGAACTGTACGCATTCAGTTAAAAGGTGTAACACAGACAAATCTGTGTTACACGTCTCACAGATAGGGGACTCTTCACCTCGAAGAAGGTGTCCATGGGTCCACCAACAGTGACCTATACGAAGGCGTAAGATGGCGGTTTCCTCCCTGCGGTTAATCCTGCAGGAAGAACCCCATGGTTTAACGTCTCCCTTAATCTGTCTCAACTTAACGTCCTGTATGCTGCTCCACTTATGCTGCCACCTAGCTAGAACCAGATGTTTCAGCTGGCTCTTTGCGTCATCTGGGAATGTAAAACTCACATCAATCATAGGTCTATAGGAGGCGGCTTTTGCAGCGACATCAGCCGCTTCATTGCCTTTAATATCAACATGTCCCGGTATCCAAAACAGCTCTACTCTCACATTCTGAGCATTCAGATTGTGGAGTAGCAACCGGATCTTTAGTACAAGAGGATGCACTGGATCTGGATCTTGGATACTGTTCAGAGCGCTCAGCGAGTCCGTCAAGATAACACATGACCGACTTTGCTCTGACGAAACAAAACACAGGGCCTTGAAAATAGCGTACAGCTCAGAAGTGTAAACACTCGTTATGGAGTGCAGACGGTACTGAAACTGTTGACGTGGGTTTAGGACAACGAACGCACACCCAACCCTGGTTCCGGATTTTGATCCGTCAGTAAATATGACAGTATCCTCGAACCTAGGAACCAGTGTCCTTTGTAACTCATGTTAGTATTCAATAGGCAACGTAGTATCTTTATCAAACCTAGTTAATGTGAGATTCACAAGCGGACGCGGCAGCGTCCCGGGTGGACAGCACACAAAACGAAACTAGCCATTTCAGGCATATTAAAATCAATATCGCCCAAAATGTCGAAAGTCCTCAGACCAAAAGGCCTATTGGCTCTTGGTTTTCTGTCATAAATCTCTGTATGCCTATTTTGTAGAATAGGGTCATACGCGGGATGATCTGGCTTGGCACTGAGTGCAGCCATATACCGCAGGGATAGAATTTTACGACGATTGTACAATGACGGTTCACCTGCTTCACACAGCAGGCTTGGTATTGGGCTGGTGCGAAAAGCACCAGTGGCCAATCTAACCCCAGTGTGATCTACAGTGTCAAGAATTCTTATCTCTTGGTGTTTAGCTGACCCATAAGCTAGACATCCATAGTCCAGCTTAGAGCGCACTAGAGAACGATATAAACGCAACATGACAGTGCGGTCTGCACCCCATGTCTTGTGACTGAGGACCCGCAACAAATTGAGCGACTTTTGGCATTTTTTCTTGACGGACAAAAAATGTGCCCGCCAAGTAAGACGAGTGTCAAACACGAGACCCAGAAATCTGGCAGTATCGGTAAAGGGTAACTGTGCTCCATTTAGTGTGAGTGTTTTCCTACTAAAATGGACACATACAGTTTTGCTGGTCGAGAATTTAAAGCCATTTTCGGTTGCCCATGTAACGCGACGATTGATAGTCAGCTGAAGCTGACGTTCGATTGTACTAGTCTTTTGTCCGGCGACAAAGATACCAATGTCGTCGACAAATATCGAACTCTGTACAGGCAATCGAATACATGAAGCTGCACCGTTAATGGCAATCAAGAATAACGTAACGCTCAGTATGGAGCCCTATGGGACCCCATTGTCCAGTGCGAACATTTGTGACAGGGTATTTCCGATCCGCACCCTGAAGAGCCGGTTCGACATGAAGTCTTTTGTAAAGAACATCAAGCGTCCCCGGAGACCCCAGGAATGCAGAGTACGGAGAATCCCATATATCCATGCTGTTGCCGATGCAAGCCTCCGAGTTACGAGTCACTTCGCGCGTCACTCACGATTTTCTTATTTCATATTATGCATCGCCGGATTCCGTGAGACTTAAGCAATCTTGTGATAACCGCGAATCTAAATTATTCGCGATACATGTAAAATTATTAATATTCTTAGATTCTAAACAGTTCCCACCAATCACAAACAACCCTTAGAGTCATAAACCGCATTCCATCACCAAACTTTGTATAAAAAACGGTCATTTTTTACAATCGTCCTCAGTTCAAACTCAACCTTCGCTCAGTTAAAATTCACCCTTCGAAACAAAATCATCTCTTCGTTAAAAACATCTCCAAGTAAAATCATCGCTCTATTGAAAAACTCACGCTTTCTGTTGTGTGTTTTTCAATCATCACATCACACTGAAATCACGCTTGCTGCGGTGGTTTTCAGCCGTCAGTTCCACTGCGAAACCCACGCTTTTTGTTGTGCGTTTCGTCAGTGGTTCTCAACCTTCGCGTCAGTTCCACTGCGAAACTCACGCTTTCTGTTGTGCGTTTCGTCAGTGGTTCTCAACCTTCGCGTCAGTTCCACTGCGAAACCCACGCTTCCTGCTGTGCGTTTAGTCAGTGGTTCTCAACCTTCCCGGCACCACGAAACCCACGATTTCTGCTGTGCGTTTCGTCGGTGGTTTTCAACCGCGCCGGCATCGCGAAACCCACGCTTTCTGCTGTGCGTTTCGCCAGTGGTTCCCAACCACTCATCCGTCGCGAAATATCTCGCTACGTACAACCAGTGGTACCCAACCACTCATCCATCACGAAACCTTCAGTTTCGTCACACCAGTGGCTCTCAACCAATTCGAACCTCTCGCTTCTCTACGACAGTGGTTCTCAACCACTCAACCAATGCGAACCTCTCGCTTCTCTACGACAGTGGTTCTCAACCACTCAGCCAATGCGAACCTCTCGCTTCTCTACAACAGTGGTTCCCAACCACTCAACCATTGCGAAACCTCCAGTTTCGTCGCACCAGTGGTTTTCAACCACTCAACCAACGCGAAACCACTTGTCATCCAACAAGTGCGCTTCAACCAACGCGGAACCATTCACTTTCTGTGAATGCTTCCACCACCGACCACTCGCCGCTCAACGAGTGCGTCCCAACCAACGTTCCTCACTATGCTGAGTAACTCATCGACGCCGACGCCAGGAACGACGCCCGTCGTCTCCTCAAATCCTTCTCCTCCTTAATTACCACATCCTCTCCATTCCGATGCCTTTCTCGCCTCACGAGAAAGCATCGCACAACTCTTACTTATATTTTATGTCATATGTTTTATTATCTAGTCTCTTTCTATGTTTCATCGTTATGTTACATGTTGTTATTTGTTATTACTACCAATTTCTATTCTTTGTTAAATAAATCCATAAAACCATATTTATGTGTTTCAATCATCATCATCATCTCCCATCACCTTTTCATTTTCAGAGACGCTTTAGTTACGACAAGGCTCTTCAAGCCGAGATCAGGCATCACGACCCCGCTCCTGAGCTAGTCCGTGGTCTGTGTGAGGTTGGGACCTAAGGACCTCTTCCGAGGGCCCCTTCCGCAACAATGCAGTATCATAGGCTTTCTCAATATCGAAAAACACAGCTACCAGGTGTTTTTTTTTCAACGAAAGCATTCCTGATAGCTGTCTCTAGTCTGACCAGATGATCTGCTGTTGAGCGGTGACGGCGAAAGCCGCACTGTGTGTTGGCCAGCAAGTCGTTTGATTCTAAAAACCAAATCAGACGCTTGCTGATCATTCGCTCCATGAGCTTGCAGAGACAACTGGTCAGTGATATGGGTCTATAGCTAGAGGGCAAGTGTTTATCTTTCCCGACTTTGGGGATAGGAATTATATGAGATTCCTCCCACTTGGTCGGGCACTTGCCCTCAGTCCATATCCAATTATAGACATTCAAAAGCCTAGACTTAGATTATTCTGGAAGATTTCGGATCATACGATAATGTATCGCATCTGCACCAGGAGAGCTATCCTTACACTTTGACATCGCGCTATCTAGCTCTTCACGAGAGAAAAACAGGTTGTATACCTCGTCATCTCTGTAGAAGAAATTAAGAGGTATAGACTCTAGACATGCTTTACGAGTTAAAAACTCGGGTGGGTAGTGTTGAGAGCTAGAATTAAATGCGAAATGAGACGCTAAAGTGTTAACAATTTCGACCGCTGTGGTAACTACGTTACCATTTACCGATAAGCCAGCAATGGTTGTAGCTGTATTTAAGCCGGATATTTTCCGGACCTTCTCCCAAACTTTGGCCACTGGAGTGGCAACTGTAACGGTGCATACGTATTTGCGCCATGATTCGCGCTTGCTTTCTTTCACAATCCTCTTAGCACGAGCTTTCGCTCGTTGGAAAGCTATCATGTTTTCCTCTGTTGGACAACGACGGAATGTATTGAAGAGGTGTCTCCTTTCACGTAGCGCCAAGTCGCATTCCTCGTTCCACCAAGGAACGGGAACTCGACGGGGCTGAGTGGATGACAGCGGTATGCTGCTTTCAGCCGCGCTCGTGATGGAATCCGTGAAATGATTCACCTCCTCGTCTACGCTCAAGTTCGGAATATCCTCGTGAGAGAATGATTCTGCGAACTTGGTCCAATCTGCTTTCCGAAGATCCCACTGTGGCCAGCGGGATTCGGTAACAGTATTGAACAGAGGCCTTAAGAGGATTGGAAAGTGATCACTACCGCACAGGTCGTGATGCACGTCCCATTTGAACAACGGAGCGATGGCTCCTGAAACGACGCTAAGATCTATGGCACTGAATGTACCCGTTGCTGCACAGAAGTGCGTGGGTCTGCCGTCGTTCAAAAAGCTCAAACTCAAATCGTTCAACATATTCTCCAGGTGACGTCCCCGTCGATCGTTCCGCACCGATTCCCAACATACATTGTAGGCGTTAAAATCGCCTAGTAGTATGAAGGGTGGTGGGAGTTGGTCAAAGATGTTCACGACATCTCGTATGTCAGTTCGAATACCTGAGGGAAGGTAGAGAGAACAAATCGTCACCTGGAGGGGAACCGCAACACGAACTGCTACGACCTGCAACTAAGTATCAATGTCTACAGGATCGTGGTGCAATGTGTCTCTAACGAGAATTGCCACGCCGTCACATGCTCTTAACCCAGTGAGGAAATCCGTGCGAAACTCGGAGTATCCCCGAGGAGAGAATGTGTCAGTTTCCTTGAAATTTGTTTCCTGTAGACAAACACACGAAGGCGCAAAATCCGACAATAAAAGTCGCAGTTCTTCGTAGCGCTGATATACACCGTTACAGTTCCACTGTAGTAGTGGGCCGTTCATTTCTGTTTAGGGGAGTTATCCCGCAACCTAATGATTTTTAGTTTACTCTTAGGTTGTGGGTCCACAGCCATTTTCTCGGCTACACTTTCATTTAGTAGTCCAGGTGTTTTGATGGACACTCTGGACACCTTTTTTGATTGCTTTGTTCTCACTGGTATCCAGTGAGAACCTACGGGTCCCTTATCAGTCTCCTTTTCAGGAGTGACTGATGAGGGCTTTGTAGAAGCGACCATTGTCTGATCGCTTCTAATTTGTGGAGAAGACTGTGGGGTCTTCTCCTTAGGTGGTTGGGAGAACTGAGGTTGAGTGCGTTCTCCTTTAGGGGAGGGGTATTTATTCAGACCCGATCCTCCAAGTTGTGCAGTCTGAATTTTGGTCTCTGGGACCAATACCACCGTTTCTCTAGCAGTATTTGTACAAAATGTCACTGCTGCTGCAGTTGTCGGGCGAGGCACTAACTCTGTCTGAGTTTAGACACTTGCAGTTCGCTTTGCGGCCACTTGTGCGAAAGATTTCGCAAAAGTAACCGGCGCACTCTCTTTGTATTTCCTTTTGGCGTCGAAATACGGTATCTTGTCCTGCGTTTTTATTACCTGTATTGCCTTCTCCTCTAAGTACGTTGGGCAATGGCGTGATGTAGATGCATGAGCACCTTTACAGTTCACGCAGTGTGCCGCGTTTGGACAGGTATCAACATCATGTTGGTCCTGTCCGCAGTTGGCACAGATGGGCTGTTTGCCACAACGAACTGAAGTGTGACCGTAACGCTGGCACTTGTAGCATCGCATCGGATTGGGGTAGTAGAGGCGAACGTTACAAACGCTGTACCCCAACCTTACCGATGTTGGACACCTTGTGCCAGCGAAGGACACCACCATAGAGATCGAAGGCTTGCCGTTCCGTGGGTTGAGCTTCCTGCATTCGACGACACCTTGCGATGTCATTTCTTGCACAAACTCTTCCTCCGTAAAAATTTTTTTGTAATATATTAGCACTGTTACTATGTATTAGAAATATTACTAAATATTGTTATACATTATTGTAATTCAACGGCTCTGCATATAAACTAATGTACCGAGAGCTAATAGCCTAGTAGCTGAAGCACCCAAAAAAATTTAAAAAAAAATAAAGAAATTGGGAGATATCGTTTTTTACGTGTTCCTTTCGGAGTTAATTTTGCACCGGAAGTGTTTCATAAGACATTTAAAATAATCTTTGATGTTGAGGGAGTAGACATTTATATAGACGACGTAATAGTTTGGGGTCGTACTTTAAATGAGCTTAATCAAACATAATCAATGAGCATTACAAAAGGTCTTAGAATTAGCGCGTTAACATAATATTAGGTTTAATAAATCTAAATGTAAATTTAAACAAAAAGAATTAGTATTCATGAGTCATGTAATTTCAGAAAAAGGAATAAAACCGGATCACAGTAAAATAGTTGCCATAACCAAAATGCCAAAACCAAGCGATAAATAATCCTTACAGAGATTTTTAGGCATGATTAACTATGTAAATAAATTTGTATATGATGTTTCTACTGTAACGGCGCCTCTTAGAATTTTGTTAAAAAGTAACGTGGAATGGCATTGGAGTAAAATTCATGACAATTGTGTTAATAAATTAAAAGAAATTATAACTAGACGTCCCATTTTTCAGCATTATGATGTAAATAAACCTACAGTTTTATGCGTAGATGCATCTAAAGACGGCTTAGCAGCTGTACTGTTGCAAAATAATTTACCGTGTGCGTATGTATCGAAATAAATGACTGATGTTCAAAAATGGGCGCAAATAGAAAAAGAATTACTGGCAATTCTTTTCGGATGTGAAAGATTCGCGCAGTATACATACAGTAAAAAGATAGATGTGCAGACAGATCATAAACCCCTTATTTATATTTTTAAAAAGAATTTAAATGATTGTCCAACACGTTTACAACGTATGCTATTAAGGCTACAAATATATGAATTAAACGTGTATTATAAACCGGGAAAAGAATTATATATAGCGGATACTCTTTCTAGAGCTTATTTCAATGAAAAAAATGATGATAGTAAAGAACTTGATAAAATTATAGAGGGTCATGTGTGGTTAATACAAGAACATATAAATATGACTGCACAAAAATGTAAAATTTTGTAAAAAGCTACGAAAAATGATGTAGTATTGCAAAAAGTTTTTTTGCAATACTACATCTGTTGTGTTTTATTTTCTTAGAAACGGGTGGCCAAAAAATTTGAATAATTGGGAATTGAAATCATTTTATCAAATAAGAAGTAGTTTAACAGAATATAATAATTTAATTTACAAAAATAATAAGCTGATTATACCAAAATCACAAATAATTAGTAATTAGTGGAGACAGGCATAAATATGAAACGGTACTTTTTCCATAGGCGTGCTATTTTAAACTTTATTTTAACAAAAAACCAGCAAAAAACAAAAGAATAAAACACTTGTACCGCAATGAATTCTTATCTTAATAACGACACCTCATTATATTGGGATTATATCCGAGATAGGTAATTTCTGTCACTCCTTTGCCATTGGTCAGATTTTGATAAGATATTAAATTTTTATACGCTACACTATTTGTCAGCAGGGCACATTACAAATATATATAATTACATTTTATTTCTACAGATAACACATGTGCCGCTTTTTATCGATTAAACATCTAACTCAAGTACCGTTGCATATTATTGCCGGACTTTAGTAATTAGTATTTTAAAAAGACTTCATTATAGCCATCAAGGCATTTAAAGAATATTAGCGCCAGCACGCGAAAGTTTGTTTTGGTAAGGAATGTCGCGAGACATTTATCATTACATTAGCCGATGTACAATATGTAAAAGGTACATGAGTTCGCACCAACGAGAACCATTATTGTTGCGATCAGTAGGCTGTGATCTTTTCACATATCAAAATAAAAATTATTTGTTACTTGTAGATTACTATTCTAAATATCCTGAATTACATTTATTGAGTAGAGATACCTATTATACAAGTGTAATAAATAAATTAAAAGCCGACTTTGCTCGCCATGGTGTACCTAAAATATTCTATTCAGATGGTGGTCCATAGTTCACTTCACGTCAGTTTAAAATATTTGCAGACGAATGGAGATTTAAACACATTATTTCTAGTCCGTACCATAGTCAGTCTAATGGTATGATTGAACGTACGGTACAAACAGTTAAGAATATTATAAAGAAATCTTGTGATGAGTGTAAAGATGTTTATTTAGCATTGTTAGATTATCGCAATACCCCTAAAAAAGATTTAGGCTCACCATCTCTATTATTGATGTCTCGTAGGCTAAATGGAAATTTACCTGCTGTTTGTAATAAATTCCTATTACCTAATGTAATTAATGTAAAAAATACAAAAAGAAAATTACTAAACCAGCAAAATAATTATAAATATTATTATGATAGAGGCACGAAACTGTTACACACAGTCCAAATTGGAAATAAATTAAAATTACAAAATAATAATAAATGGGAGGATGGGGTAGTGGTGAACAGGCCAGGAATACCAAGGGCTTATGAAATTAAAACTAAAAATAGTTCTGAATTAATAAGAAATAGAAAATTTATTGACGTAATTCCTGATGATTCAGAGGATAAACCTCAGGATGGTCCAGTAACTGATAAAGATAAAGTTCAGAATCATAACAAACCTGGTGAAAATATCTCTGAAACCTGTTACGGCCTATTCGAGCGGACACGCACCGCTTAAAAAACTACTTAAACACTGACCTACCTTACGTACAAAAACTAAATCTATTCTCATTAAAGGATACAGTATTGTGTAATTTTGCGAAACCAACTGACTAGAGTCCTGACAATCTACTTAAAGGTAGCAGTTCTTGCTACAGAAATATAAATTAACCAGTGGATTCCCTATTTTTGTCGACAATTTTTAGGTTATGTCATGTTGACACATGGAAATAACCACATGTTATGAATTTTGGAGTATGAATACTTCATTAGAACCTGGAAATTACAGACGATTAGCATGTATTACGTATAATAAGGAACATACTTACTACTTGTAAAAAATATAATGTTTACATTCGTATTTTACAAGCGCCGATAAGACAGAATGTTGTCGTTTTTGATAACTGTTCGAGTCAGGTGGTATACGGCGGTTAGTGGGGAGAGAGGGACATATAAAATGGATTGTGATATGCCATTTTGTCTCTTCAAATGTCGTAATTCAAGTATAGACGTTCTATTAGGGGTTAGGGCCTCAGTAACACGTGCCAAATTTTATTCCACAAGTTTTTGTGAAAGTATTTGAGAATGTAATACTATGGTTACTTGTGGATTCGCTAAGGCGGAAAAGGCGCGTGATACATCATGTTTTGGCGGTCCAAAACGCGGCTTAGGTCGGAATATAGGGGTTATCACCCCTGGAAAGCGATTGAATTACGATGTTTAGCCACTAAATTACCAAGGTATGTTTCTTTTATTCAGTATTACCCGCTAACCAGTGTGCACAGATCCAGAGTTCTAATGTAAGGTATTTCTTTGTATTTTGTAAATATAGTGTTGGCATGTGAGGGCCGAAATTGAGCATTCGTTCTCGGAGGAGCATTCTGCGTTCGAGGAGATATATTGCCCCCCACATGTAAGGGTTGAAGAGCCGATTTTGGAGCGACCCGTGGAAGATGTAGTACGAAAATTATTGTATCATTTGAGGCCTGTTTCTACAGGTTATTGCGAGAATTACTGTGTTTCAGCTAAGTATATTTTGGAAATGTTTGAAATTTTGTAACGGAAGCAATCTTGCCCTATTAACGTATTGGAATTCCCATTTGGGGATGTTTTTTGTGATTCTTAACGTTAATAGTGTAGGGCTGCGTCTGGTACACCCTTATAATTTATGGCCATGATTATTAAGTGTGTGTTGTTATTTGAACTGTATTATTAGCTGAAATGCATTGAGGTTTCTCAAGTTTTGTTTATCTTGAGATGTTTTTGAGATTTTTGAGATGTAGACACGTGTTGTCTTTTGATTTGAGTACGCTGTTGCGTGTACGGTTGGGCTGTGACGCCACCGTGATTTTTGGAGGTACAATAATTTTTGTCACGAGTCGCTCATAGTAAATTTTTGCCGCGTAATGTAAATTCAGTCTGTCTGTAAAGTATTTTCCCTTGATAACTCGAGGTTGTGAATTAGCTCTCAAACACGCAGGTTAACCCCTTACTTTGAATACTTACTGGTCCAGTATTTGTGTTACTTGCTGTTCACGTTATCAAGGATCGGGTTTGTAATAATATTGGGAGGAAATTAATGTTAACTTCAATCGGGCAGAACTTCAGCCACAAGCATTGTTTTTTTTTCCTTGGCCAGTCTTCATTTATTTTTTTTTTCTCGATAAATTTTTTTATTTCCGTTGAATCAAGTGGGTGTGGTGGGTGTGGTGGTCCGTCAATTTTTTTTTGCATCTCGCGGAGATGTTTTGTTTGCGTACCACGGGCTTTTTAAGAGACGATAAGGGGGTTAAATAGAGTGGGAATACCGACCCTGTTGGGTTTCTTTATTCCATCGCGACGGCAGGGCCAGTAATCCCACTGGGATTTTACTAATATTAAGGCGAGGGAGAATTTGTAGTAAAAATTTCAATCGGGTTTTGATAGGCGCTGGCCTCCCGATTCTAAACTTCTTCAGGACCTTTTTACACAGTATCACCTCAAGGGATACTGCCACCACTTCATCGTAGAAAGCCATTGTGGTATAATTCCCGTGCAGAAGTTCACGCAGCCCTAGAGCAGTTGTAACGAAAGTAATCCGATCACACGTTACTGAGTGGTTATACCACAAATTACAGAGTTAATTTAATTTGTTTTGTATGTTTAAATTTTAAGTAATTACCGGTTAAATATTCAGTTGTTGATTTTCCTTTGGCCGTTCGTGAGTACGTTATTTTCAGTAATTTTTGAGTTAGAGTAATTATATTTTGGATCTGATTTTAGATATTTTGCATATAAAATTTTGTCGTACTCCAAATTTAAAAAGGGAATGTTTAGCTGGAAAGTTATCTTGTAATCATTTATTGTTTTGATCAAGTTTAAATAGTTTGAGTTTTGCTTGGATTCAGACTGTTGTTAAGTCTGATCCATTGTTTAGCATTTTGATTTTTTTGGTGTGTAAAAGTACGTTGGATTGTTCCTTTTGAACGTCCTTTTCATTGTGAATAATTTCGTTAATTTTTTATTGTTAGTAGAAGTACATTGTGATTGTTCCTTATGAACATCCTTTCATTGTGAATAATTTCGTTAATTTTTTGGTTAATAAATTTTGTTATTGAGAATATTGGTGTTTCTATTACGAGAACTCTATTCCTTTCCCCTGGGGTTTTATTTTTCTTCCAGAATTTAGGGCAATAGAAGCGAGGTGACTGGCGCCGTATAAATTTTAGGCCGCGCATAGGTATTGGTAATTACAGGACCACCCTGCATAGTCACATCTACCTCTAGACTGGGCTGGCGGCCTTCTACCTTGCCCTGGACAGCTGATAGCCGCTGGAGTCACTTCACAGTGGTTACGGAATTCATATTTTTCCCCATTTAGGTTTTTAGCGACCGATCAGAGAGCTGAGCGGACGCTGGCGCATACCAACTATATAACGCTGGAGTCTGGCCGTAATATACGTTATAAACCTATTTAGAAAATTCTTTTATTTTTGCTGAGCCCACTAGAATACGTAGTGGAAGACTTGTAAAGGTTCCAGACAGATATCAAGCAGGGAAATATAAGTAAAATAAAATAATTATAAACTCTTTGGTATTTAAAAAATATAATAATGTAAATTGTATTTGTTACATATTTAAAAAACATACATTACATATATATACATATATATAAAAAAGAAAAAAAAAAAAAAGGAGTTGTCATATATATATTACTATTATTATAGTCACCCATGACATATATGTATATATTATTATATCATGATATGTATTTTTAATGTTTTAACATCTGACGAACAACACTAGAGAGACAGTTGTAAATAAGAGTAAAATAAAATAACTATAATATTTTGTCAGTACTAAAAGTTTATTATTAAAATATAATATCACTCGTACAAGACAACTCCCTGTGGCCTCGCAAAGCTAGGTTTTGAGTCGCGAGAAATTTTATGCAGCGAAGGATTTTCTTTAATATATCACGCCACTTCTGCTTTTTTGTGTCAATCTGTAATTGCATTTCCACATCAATAATCTCTGTGTTTTTAGTTAAATTTCTTTCCATTTCTTTCCATTGTGTGAAGCACAGACGATGATTTTTGGAATTTACGTGAAAACTCATCCTAACCTAAGTAAACATATTTTATGTAATGTGGTCAATAAATGTATTAAATCCTTTCAGGTGCTTTCCACTGACTGAATCCACTTTCTTGCCCTAATGTGGAATGATTGTCTGATTGGGAAAAAAGAAGACAGCAGATACAAAATGCAGATTTTTTAAAAGGTGAATAGACCAGCCATGAGCGTTTCACTTGCTCGCCCCGACCATTCCCAATTTCCTCTTTAACCAAGATTTGTTCATTGAGCGGTTATTTGTTGGTAAAAAAGGCCCCTCTGTGTTTTGGAAATACTTTGAACTCAGCTTTATTATTTCTGTCCTCAATGCGTCAGACAGAATTACCTTTCCAGTATCCTCGGTGAACTTCAGAAGTCCGATATCACGCTGTTGAATCACTTCTTGTATGATACATTGAGGCTCTTTGAAACCATCTAGTTCACAAGGTTCAGTGACATCAGGTAAAATCACCTTAATAGCACCAACTTTATTAATAACGTCACCATCATAAAAGTATTATAAAAGTTGCTAAAAATTGGATTTTACATCTAGACCAAAATAAAATAAATGAAATACTTGCGAATAAAATTTAAAATTCCAAATGTAAGTTATATACTTGTTGAGTTCAACATTTATTATTTTTTTTATATATAATTTGTTAATATTATAAAAACTAATACTTAAATTTAATCATAAGTCAATAGAATAATTACTATTAAATTTATTGTAGATACCACGCGCATACCTAACGGTATTTGTGGTGTACGCCCCTATATTTGAATTTTCATTTTAGGGTGCGATTGCTCTTTATTGTTTTTCTTTTGTACTTCATTGTACTTTTTTTGTATCTCTTGTGTATTTGTTTTTATTATGTATAAATAAAGAGATTATTATTATTATTATTATTATCATATTTCCCTTATGTCAAGTCCAAATTCTTTGACAGTGATTTGACTTCCTCTTCGGATATTTTGATATTTTTACTTGACTAAAAGATTTTATCTATAAATTTTTAATAATAAAAATAAAATAATAATAATAAACGATGGCTTCAAACAATATGTTATACAAAATAATAAAATATTTTAGTAGTATACATAACTTACCTTAACCCTCTAAATTCAATATTTAGACCAAAAAAACTATTTTAATAATGTTGGAAACACACAAATCAAATAGATTAAAATAAAATTTCACAGACGAGGTTTCAAGTTCGTTTTTTTATTAGGGTTTAGGGTTTGTTCACTAAATAACCGAAACGTGATCGGACACATTTGTCAGCGGCATTTGAAATTTTTATTGCCTCTTGTATTTATTTCGGACGACATGTTGCTGAAACTATACACTTTCTTAGATTCTAGAACAGGCGAAGTAAAAATGTATGTGGCGATTAAAAGTTGAAATTTTAGTGATTAAATAAACTGAAAAAAAAGACTATAATATATCCACGTGTAGAGAAAATTATTTACAAAAATACTGAAAATTATAGATACTTTTTTAAATGGTTAAACAAAATACTAAATAAAATAACGTAAAATATTACTAATTAATACAGGTAAAACGAAAATCTCACATCAGTGTTACTCAAAAGTCTATCTAAATTTCCAAGTGACATCATTAAGAGTGATAGATAGATAGATAGATATTTTATTATTCATGGCATTTTTTGCTTGGAATCTACACATTAATATACATTCATCATTAATAGTGAACCCTGTGCAAAAATATTTAACTATTTTATTAATTTTTCCCTACAGAACCCATGTATTCTTTATAGCGAAATAAAATATTATTATTACGTTTAAATAGTCAACGAAGGATTGAAAAACTGATTAAATTACATTAATGAGCTTAGAAATTCCTGAGAGTTATATGCTATAACAGTGTTTCTCAACAGAGGATGCGCGGCTGCCAAGCATACCGCAATCGTAATTTAATTAATCGATTTGTAAAATCCTTTCAACATTGTATGTATAGATTAGAACTTCCTGAGTGTTATAGGCTATATCAGTGTTTCTCAACTGGAGAACCGCGACACCCGAATGTGCCACGAAACTAAATAAATGAAGCGATTTAAGAAATTATTTCTACATTATATATAGGTTACCACTTCTTGAGTGTTATAGGCTATATCAGTGTTTCTCAACCGTAAAAGTGTGAAACCCATTGTGCCGCAAAAGTAAACTATTGAACCGTTTTGGTTTGTTTCTTCAGTTTTGTATATCTAAGGACTGTTATTGATTATAACAGTGTTTCTCAATCGGGCACACCCACTGGTGTGTCGTAAAAGCAAATCCATAAACCGACTGACTTTTAAGAATTAAAATTCGTATCGCAGTAAAAATTGATTTTTGTTCTACTCTATAAAAATGTTATGTATTCTGATTTTATGCACCATACCATACCGGGGCGCAGCCCGGCTCCACATAGGGGTGAAGGCCGACGTAGCCGGGCCGAAGACCCCAGTATTGTATATTTAAGCAATATAGATTTATTATATTTGGACGTTGTTGATTCACGATTCAACCATAACACATGTTTACATTAAAACCACAACAAAATACGTTCTCTTGTCAGATAATTTCACAACATACTTTTAAGCATAAGGTTAAAAAGTTAGAACTTAACGCTTGTGTTATAACCTGAGATACAAAAAGGCTAAAATAATAACCCCTAGTGAAAATTTTACTGTTTAACCATAATTTTTGACCAAATATTTTTAACCACAAAAGATACAGTATAGACCCGATAAGTAGGTTACATTTACAAATATAACCTACAGAATTAACCATATCGAGGTTAAAATTTTAACAACATGGAGTTACAAAATAAAAAAATATTGTAAAGCGTGGTTAAAATTTTTTAACTTCGACCTAGAGGTTAATTTTTAACTTTTTAAGATACAGAATAGACCCTGATCATGAGTTAGGGAAAACTTGATCTTAACTATAATAGAAAAATGCGGCGAAAATGGCTTATATCTTTGAAACGTTTGGTTTGCGGACCCATGATGATTAACAGGTCAAACTTTTTTCTCTTATTTTAGTCTACTTTTCTTATTATCCTATATTTAGTACTAGAGACGTGACAAATAGTACTTTTGCATTATAGCGGAACAGTCGCTTTTTTGAATTTTCAAATATTATTCGGCATAAAATTATTCCGCCTATTTACTATTTGGCCGAACAGCCACGGTGATGATGTACTACTCTTTTGTGATCTCTTTTCATATATAAACGCTACGTTCTTTAGAAATGTTCGGCCGAAAAAATCCTGCTTTTTTGTATTTGTATTTGTCACTTCCAGTAGAAAAAATAACTACTTCATCGTATATTGAGTGGAAAACAAATCAAATCAATTTTAAAAAATATTTTTTTTTTTGCCAAAATTTATCTACCATCGCCTGTCAGAGTTTTTTTTTCAGAATTGGAAAACGTTTCTAGAAATAAACTTAACCGACTCTTACCTTAAAGAGCAGAGATTCTTACCTTTTGCACCATAAATTACCATTATTTGATTATGATTATTTTTTTTTTGCCACTAAGGCAACTGTAATATATGTTAACAATTATTGTGATAATTAATTTGTACAAATATTCCTTTATTTCGTTATTAAAAAAAAAAAAATGTTATAAATTATAAATGGTCGTTACAAAGAATTGTTTTAGGCATTTTAATTTTATTTATGAAGCAAATTAGTTTTTTGGTGATTTCTATAGAGAAACCCCTTGAAATCAATCAAATAAATAGATTTATAAGTTAAATTTCACAGTCCAATAATAGTATATTAAAATACAAGTTTCATAAGGCATGATTTTGCCGCACGCGTCTAGGTTAGAAAACGAGTCGCGAAGCGAGTTTTCTACTAAACAAGTGTGACAAAGGGCCTTATGAAACGAGTTTTTTATACTATTTTTTCTACTTTGTCATTTATTATTTAGTTTGATAAATTTGTATTAATAGCAAACAGTATCATTTTATGCAATATTTGTTATATGTTGGTATCACTGATTGGTTGTTTTGAAATGTGCTGTCAGCTGTCAATTGAGTTTTTGTTTTCTGCAACATAGCTCTCTGGCGACCGTGTAATTATATTTTAGTGAAACATTTGAACATGTCTGAAGGAGATATTCATTGCACCCCACCCGAATTACGGGAAATTGTAGTAAATACCTTGAAAAATTTACTTCCCCGGAAGTCAAGAGAGGCATACGACAGAGAATTTAACTTATTTGGGGAAGGTTCATAGAACACCACCATAATATTGGGGGGGGGTAAAGTAACCTAATACACCCCCTCCTGGCGTTGATGGATCTACGACCCAATTTCAGAAATAATTTCTGCAAGAGGGATAGTTAAAAAAAAATAATAATAATAATAAATATGAGTTGGAGGGGGGGGGGGTTACACACCGCAAAATATGCTTGTGTGAGTTTTCAATGGTAAGGGGTTTTAAAAAGGGGGTGCAAAACACGTTAAAAACCCCGAATTTTGAAGCCCAGAGGCGCTAGGGCCAATAAACTAAAAATTTTCAATCTTTTCAAGAAGAACTGCAAAAAAATTTAGCAAAAAATCATAAGTCCACGAATATATTAGGTTAACTTGACAGCATCAGAATTTGACATTTCATTCAGTGTTACCAACCTCCAATAACTAAAATTCGGGTGTTGAAATGGACCTTCTTATAGCACTCAAATAAGTCTTGAAATGTATGTCTTATGAACGCAAAGTAGAAAAATTTCTTTATAGTACCGGCCATAATATAATATCAAAGAGAACTTTTTTTTATCAATATTCGGCCGAATGGAGGTAATTATTCGTCCGAATAACAATACTAATTTTTATTATTTGGTACTCCGTCGAATATAAATTTTACTGCCGAATATGCTGAATATCAAATATTGCCGAATTATTTGTCACATTTCTATTTAGTACATAATTTATATATTTTATTCTGATTTGATTCTTTACCTGGCGGTGGTGGTGGTCTTAACTTGTTCCTGTTTGATGATTCAGGAATTTCTTTTGGAGTTGTCTCTTTGTCTTCTGGTGTGCTGGGTTCCTTATTTGTGGTTACATCTGCTGTAGTTGCCACAGTTGTTGCAGTTGTTGGTATTTCTTGTGTTGTAGTAGAAAGGACCTCTTTACAACAGTCCATGAACGGAGTATTCCATGGCGGACCAAATGTGTTGGGATCACATGACGTACTAGATTGACCAGTTAATAAGCCAATTGTGCAGGCTTCGCAACAAGACTAAACAAAAATAAACTATTACACTACAGTATTCATTATTCGGAAGTGAAACTTGGACACTAGAAGTGAGAGAAAAAGAGAGGATAGAAGTATTTGAAATGTGGTGCTATCGAAGAATGTTGAAAATTCGATGGGTAGATAGAGTGAGAAACTAAGAAGTATTGCGGAAAATGGAAGAGGATCCATGTCCATGGAGGATGTTGCAGAAGATAACAGATGTTTCGATTGGACATATTATAAGACACGAAGGCCTGGTGAAAACAATAGTGGAAGGAACAGTTGAGGGAATGAACAGTAGAAGTAGACCAAGGCTAGAGTACAAGAAACAGATAATGGAAGATATGATTTGCAACACGTACGTGGAACTAAACAGACTGACCGAGAACAGGGAAGCATGGAGAAATGCTGCAAACCAACCTATGGGTTGAAAACTTAAGGAGGATACATACTTCTCTTGTATAATATTTTCACTTTTTTTACATGGTTTTTAGCGCCGGTATAAGTTTACAATAAGTTGTTTATAGTTATATGTCATTAGTTATTACATAGTGTGCTTATTAATAGTTGTTATTGAAGGTTTATTATACGTGAAGTGGTTTTAGGTTTAAATGCTGTTGACTAGTTGTGCATCTTTAAGGAAGTTTATTATGTTCGTGTTAGCTGTGGTGGTGTTCTGTAGAAAGTGTTTAGGGGAATGTATTATGTTAGTTAGTTAGTTAGTTAAAACTTTTGGCGCACAGCAACAAAGGCTATTTGCGCCTAACGCAGCCCTTCTAAATGACTAGACTATATATTAAAAACAATATATTAGACAATAAACAAATAAAAAAAATCATTAAAAATACGCAAACTCAATAAAAGAAATCTTGCACTGACAAAAACTAATAAACAATATAAAAAGTCTGTTCGAAACTTTGAACAGACTCAAGGTGATGGTAAGAGGCTGTAAACGGGCCAATTACCATCGAATATCACAGTCAATAACTAGAAACACATTAAAATTAGATGCAATACTTCACACATAAAACAATAAGTTCGATTCTCTCAGGAAGAGTATCAGCCTGTCCATGAGTACCCTGTCGTCACCTAGAGCAACTGACAGGTCATAGCACAGGCTTAACCTCTCTCTGACATCCTCAAACTGTATACACTCAGTTATAGCGTACAGCTCAGCAGCGTACACACTCGTTATGGAGTGCAGACAGTACTGAAACTGTTGACGTGGGTTCAGGACAACGAACGCACACCCAACCCTGGTTCCGGATTTTGATCCGTCAGTAAAAATGACAGTGTCCTCGAATCTTGGGACCAGTGTTCTTTGTAACCCATGTTGGTATTCAATAGGCAACGTAGTATCTTTATCAAACCTAGTTAAAGTGAGATTCACAAGCGGACGCGGTAGCGTCCACGGTGGAACAGCACACAAAACGAAACTTGCCATTTCAGGCATATTAAAATCAATATCGCCCAAAATGTCGAAAGTCCTCAGACCAAAAGGCCTATTGGCTCTTGGTTTTCTGTCATAAGTCTCTGTATGCCTATTTTGTAGAATAGGGACATACGCGGGGTGATCTGGCTTGGCCCCGCAGGGGAAGTTCATAATGGCCATAACACCTGGCCATTTGTCGAGCTTTTGGGCCTGATGATCCCACGTACCCTAAATCACATATATTTTGGGAGGAGACAGTTCAGAGAAGCCGATTGTGGGAATAGGCTTATCTGTTGTCTCTTTTATCTCCCACTTAAATTCCTACCCACGTGTTTGCCGTGCGTGGAGACCCGTAACGCCGGAGAAGAGGATCCTGATCGGTTGAGGGAGACTGCTGCCCGCGGACAGTACGATCACAACACGCCTTCTTTGGCCTCGGATTCGGTAAAACGGGAGGCTGAGTCTGGTCAGTTCAGTCAATCGGCTGGTGTCACGGTTCATGAAGAGAATGGCTCCACTACTGTATCGTGGATGTCGGGGTAATGCCGTGCCACTAGAGAAGTATTCGGGGGTCTGTGGGAGCGAATGCAGCTCGCAAGGTTCCAGAGTTGGCTACTCTTGGTTCTCGAGCGGGTCGAGCAGCCCGTGACTACTTCCTCCGATGCTATAGCATCCTGACATGTCTGGCGCAATGAGCCGGTTTGCGGCCAACGTCCCCGGTGTGGGACTCCCTGGTGGGTGGGCATGGCAGGATGATGAAACATTTTATACGGGTATGGCGACTACCCGGAAGGATACAAACTTTTTAAGTTCCGCCAAAGTTGAGAATAAACAAGAGACCTCGTCGTGATGCTCAGTCATCCGACGAGGGATGTGTTAGGCCAGCTGCCAAGAAGGTAGAAGGTAAGAGGAATATTGACTTTTGTGCGCCAGTACCACGATTTCTCGTCGTGAAGGTACAAGAAGAGGGTAAGTCTTTTAAGGAGATGTCCCCTTTCTTCGTTGCCCGAACGTTGAGAAATACGTGCTCTACTGGTATAAAGTCGGTGCGTAAGTTGTCGGACGGTACACTGCTAATAGTTAGTTAGTTAGTTGAAATTTTTGGCGCACAGCAACAAAGGCTATTTGCGCCTAACGCAGCCCATCTAAATGACTAGCCTATATATTAAAAAATAAAAATTTAGACAATAAATAAATAAATAAAATCATTAAAAATACGCATACTCAATAAAAGAAATCTTGCACTGACAAACACAAATAAATAATATAAAAAGTCTGTTCGAAAATTTGAACAGACTCAGGGTGATGGTAAGAGGCTGTAAAGGGGCCAATTACCATCGAATATCACAGTCAATAAATAGAAACACATTAAAATAAGGTGCAAGACTTCACACATAAAACAGTAAGTTCGATTCTCTCAGGAAGAGTATCAGCCTGTCCATGAGTACTCTGTCGTCACCTAAGGCAACTGACAGGTCATAGCACAGGCCTAACCTCTCCCTGACATCCTCGAACTGTACACATTCGGTTAAAATGTGTAACACAGACAAATCTGTGTTACACGTCTCACAGACAGGGGACTCTTCACCTCGAAGGAGGTGTCCATGGGTCCACCAACAGTGACCTATACGAAGGCGTGTGATGGCGGTTTCCTCCCTGCGGTTAATCCTGCAGGAAGAACCCCATGGTTTAACATCTCCCTTAATCTGTCGTAACTTAACGTTCTGTGTGCGGCTCCACTCATGTTGCCACATGTCTAAAACCAGATGTGTCAGATGACTCTTTGCGTCATCTGGAAAAACGAAACTCACATCAATCATAGGTCTGTGAGAGGCGGCTTTTGCAGCTGCATCTGCCGCTTCGTTGCCTTTAATACCAACATGTCCCGGTATCCAAAACAGCTCTACCCTCACATTCTGAGCATTCAGGTTGTGGAGTAGCAACCGGATCTTTAGTACAAGAGGATGCACTGGATCCTCTGCTAATAGAAGCAGAGACTGAAGCGTCGTCAACGCTGCAAAAATTAGTGAAGTTTTCTGAGTTTAGCATTTCAGTACAGCCGCATAAGGCACTGAACTGTTCGAAAGGCGTCGTAACGGATCGTGACCTGAAGTATGTTACAGAGGAAAAGTTCGTGCAGGAAATGGCATCGCAAGGTGTCATTGAATGCAGGAAGCTCAACCCTCGCAACAGCAAGCCATCGATCTCCATGGTGGTGTCCTTCGCTGGTACCAGGTGTCCAACATCGGTAAGGGTGGGGTATAACGTTTGTAGCGTTCGCCCCTACTATCCCAACCCGATGCGATGCTACAAGTGTCAGCGTTATGGGCATACCTCAAGTCGTTGTGGTAAGCACATCATCTGTGCCAACTGCGGACAGGATCAACATGAAGTTGAAACTTGTCCAAACGCGGCACACTGCGTGAACTGCAAAAAGGCGCATGCCTCTACTTCACGCCACTGCCCAACGTACTTGGAGGAGAAGGCAATACAGGTCATTAGAACGCAGGACAGGATACCGTATTTCGACGCCAAGAGGAAATACAAAGAGAGCGCGCCGGTTACTTTCGCGAAATCTTTCACGCAAGTAGCTGCAAAGCGAACTGCAAGTGTCTAAACTCAGACAGAGTTAGTGCCTCGTCCGACAACTGCAGCAGCAGTAACAGTCGCGACAAATACTGCGAAATAAAAGGTGGTATTTGTCCCAGAGACCAAAATTCAGACCCCACAACCTGGAAGATCGGGTCTGAATAAATCCCCGCCCCTAAAGGAAAACGCACTCAACCTCAGTTCTCCCAACCATCTAAGGAGAAGACCCCACAGTCTTCTCCACAAACGAAAAGCGACCAGAGAAACTCCTGAAAAGGAAACTGATAAGGGATCCGTTGGTTCTCACTGGATACCAGTGAGAGTCAAACAATCAAAAAAGGAGTCCAGTGTGTCCATCAAAACACCTGGACCACCAAATGAAAGTGTAGCCGAGAAAATGGCTGTAGACCCGCCTAAGGGTAAACCAAAGATCATTAGGTTGCGGGGTAACTCCCCTAAACAGAAATGAATGGTCCACTAATCCAGTTGAACTGTAACGGTGTATCTCAGCGCTACGAAGAACTGCGACTTTTATTGTCAGATTTTGCGCCTTCGTGTGTTTGTCTGCAGCAAACAAACTTCAACGAAACCTACACATTCTCTCCTCGGGGATACTCCGTGTTTCGCACGGATTTCCTTACGGGGTTAAGAGCATGTGACGGCGTGGTAATTCTCGTTAGAGACACATTGTACCACGATCCTGTAGACATTGACACTGAGTTGCAGGTCGTAGCAGTTCGTGTTGCATTTCCCCTCCAGGTTACGATTTGTTCTATCTACCTTCCCCCTGGGGTTCGAACTGACATCCGAGATGTCGTGAGCATCATCGATCCACTCCCACCACCCTTCATACTGCTAGGCGATTTTAACGCCTATAATGTGTGTTGGGGATCGGTGCGGAACGATCGACGAGGACGTCACCTGGAAAATATGTTGAGCGAATTGAATTTGAGCTTTCTGAACGACGGCAGACCCACGCACTTTTGTGCATTAACGGGTACATTTAGTGCTATAGATCTTAGCGTTGTTTCAGGAGCCATCGCTCCGTTGTTCAAATGGGATGTGCATCACGACCTGTGCGGTAATGATCACTTTCCAATCCTCTTAAAGCCTCTGTTTAATACTGTAACCGAATCCTGCTGGCCACAGTGGGTTTTTCGGAAAGCAGATTGGACCAAGTTTGCAGAATCATTCTCGCATGAGGATATTCCGAGCTTGACCGTAGACGCAGAGGTGATTTCACGGACTCTCTCACAAGCGCGGCTAAAAACAGCATACCGCTGTTATCCACTCAGCCCCGTAGAGTTCCCGTTCCCTGGTGCAACGCGGAATGCGACTTGGCGCTACGTGAAAGGAGACACCTCTTCAATACATTCCGTCGTTGTCCAACAGAGGAAAACATGATAGCTTTCCAACGAGAGAAATCTCGTGCTAAGAGGATTGTGAAAGAGGGCAAGCGCGAATCATGGCGCAAATATGTGTCCACCGTTACAGTTGCCACTCCAGTGGCCAAAGTTTGGGAGAAGGTCCGGAAAATATCCGGCCAAAATACAGCCATTGCTGGTCTGTCAGTAAATGGTAACGTAGTTACCACAGCGGTCGAAATTGCTAACACTTTGGCATCTAATTTTGCGTTCAATTCTAGCTCTGAACATTATCCACCGGAGTTTCTAACTCGTAAAGCATGCCTTGAATCTATACCTCTAAATTTCTTTTCTAGGAATGATGAGGTGTACAACCTGCTTTTCTCTCGTGAAGAGCTAGATAGTGCGATGTCAAAGTGTAAGGATAGCTCTCCTGGTCCAGATGCGATACATTATCGTATGATCCTAAATCTTCCGGAATCATCTAAGTCTAGGCTTTTGAATGTCTATAATAAGATATGGACTGAGGGCAAATGCCCGACCAAGTGGAAGGAATCTAATATAATTCCTATCCCCAAAGTCGGGAAAGATAAACACTTGCCCTCTAGCTATAGACCAATATCACTGACCAGTTGTCTCTGCAAGCTCATGGAACGAATGATCAGCAAGCGTCTGATTTGGTTTTTAGAATCAAACGACTTGCTGGCCAACACACAGTGTTGGCCAGCCGTTGTTGGCTTTCGCCGTCACCGCTCAACAGCAGATCATCTGGTCAGACTAGATACAGCTATCAGGAATGCTTTCGTTGAAAACAAACACCTGGTAGCTGTGTTTTTCGATATTGAGAAAGCCTATGACACTGCATGGATTTATGGTATTCTCCGTACTCTGCATTCCTGGGGTCTCCGGGGACGCTTGATATTCTTTATAAAAGACTTCATGTCGAACCGGCGCTTCAAGGTGCGGATCGGAAATACCCTGTCACAAATGTTCGCACTGGACAATGGAGTCCCACAGGGCTCCAAACTGAGCGTTACGCTATTTTTAATTGCCATTAATGGTGCAGCTTCATGTATTTGATTACCTGTACAGAGTTCGATATTTGTCGACGACATTGGTATCTTGGTCGCCGGACAAAAGACTAGTACAATCGAACGTCAGCTTCAGCTGAATATCAATCGTCTCGATACATGGGCAACCGAAAATGGCTTTAAATTCTCGACCAGCAAAACTGTATGTGTCCATTTTAGTAGGAAAAGGGGTGTACATCCCAATACTACACTCACACTAAATGGAGCACAGTTACCCTTTACCGATACTGCCAGATTTCTGGGTCTCGTGTTTGACACTCGTCTTACTTGGTGGGCACATTTTTGTCCGTCAAGAAAAAATACCAGAAGTCGCTCAATTTGTTGCGGGTCCTCAGTCATAAGACATGGGGGGTGCAGACCGCACTGTCATGCTGCATTTATATCGTTCTCTAGTGCGCTCTAAGCTGGACTATGGATGTCTAGCTTATGGGTCAGCTAAACACCAAGAGATAAGAATACTGGACACTGTACATCACACTGGGATTAGATTAGCCACAGGTGCATTTCGCACCAGCCCAATACCAAGCCTGCTGTGTGAAGCAGGTGAACCGTCATTGTACAATCGTCGTAAAATTCTATCCCTGCGGTATATGGCTGCACTCAGTGCCAAGCCAGATCATCCCGCGTATGACCCTATTCTACAAAATAGGCAAACAGAGATTTATGACAGAAAACCAAGAGCCAATAGGCCTTTTGGTCTGAGGACTTTCGACATTTTGGGCGATATTGATTTTAATATACCTGAAATGGCAAGTTTCGTTTTGTATGCTGTCCCACCATGGACGCTACCGCGTCCACTTGTGAACCTCACATTAACTAGGTTTGATAAAGATACTACGCTGCATTTTGAACACCCAAATGAATTACAAAGAACAATGGTCCCTAGGTTCGAGGATACTGTCATTTTTACTGACGGATCAAAATCCGGAACCAGGGTTAGGTGTGCGTTCGTTGTTTTGAATCCACGCCATTAGTTTCAGTACCGTCTGCACTCCATAACGAGTGAGTACACTGCTGAGCTGTACGCTGTTTTCAAGGCCCTGTGTTTTGTTTCGTCAGAGCAAAGTCGGTCAAGTGTTATCTTGACGGACTCGCTGAGCGCTCTGAACAGTATCCAAGATCCAGATTCAGTGCATCCTCTTGTACTAAAGATCCGGTTGCTACTCTACAATCTGAATGCTCAGAATGTGAGAGTAGAGCTCTTTTGGATACCGGGACATGTTGGTATTAAAGTCAACGAAGCTGCTGATGTAGCTGCAAAAGCCGCCTCCCACAGACCTATGATTGATGTGACTTTCATATTTCCAGATGACGCAAAGAGTCATCTGAAACATCTTGTTTTAGCCATGTGGCAACATGAGTGGAGCAGCATACACAAGGTTAAGTTGAGACAGATTAAAGGAGACGTTAAACCATAGGGTTCTTCCTGCAGGATTAACCGCAAGGAGGAAACCGCCATCACACGCCTTCCTATGGGTCACTGTTGGTGGACCCATGGGCACCACCTTCGAGGTGAAGAGTCCCCTATCTGTGAGACGTGTAACACAGATTTGTCTGTCTTACACTTTTTAACCGAATGTGCGCAGTTTGAGGATATCAGGGAGAAGGTAGGTCTGTGCTATGATCTGTCAGTTGCTTTAGGTGACGACAGAGTACTCAAGGACAGGCTGATACTCTTCCTGAGAGAATCGAACTTACTGTTTTATGTGTTAAGTCTTGCACCTTATTTTAATGTTTTCTATTTCTTATCTGTGATATTCGATGGAAATTGGCCCTTTTACAGCCTCTTACCATCACCCTGAGTCTGTTCAAATTTTCGAACAGACTTTTTATCTTATTTATTTGTGTTTGTCTGTGTAAGATGTCTTTTATTGAGTATGTGTAATTTTATTGATTTTATCTACACTCTTACCTCGCTAAACGGCCGCTCTTTATACGGCTTTTCGCTATAACGTCCTTCTTTAATTATGGCACTTTTTCGATTTACGGCCCAAAATGTTTCGTTAAACGGAAAAAAAATATGTGAAAAAAACATGTATTGTAACGTTTATTTATGTGAAGTCCGGCGCCGCCGGTTTTGCTCATTTCGGATAATGCTCCAGGACATACGGTTAATTTATCCGAATTATCTGAAGATGTGGAGATCGAGTATCTTCCCAAAAATATAACAGCTCTGATCCAGCCAATGGATCAGGGTTCAATAGCGACTTTTAAGGCATATTATTTACGCAGAACATTTCGAAAACTTATAAACGAAACCGATGGTGAAACTTCAATTAAATAATTTTGGGAAAACTACAACATCAAAGATGCTGTAGACAACATTAGCGAATCGTGGAGGGAATTGAAATCAACCACAATAAACCATGTTTAGAAAAAAAATATAGCCAGAATGCATAAAAACTAATGATCCTGAAGTTGATTCTCTTTCCGAAATTCGACAAACCATATTGAACCTTACAAAAGATCTTGGTTTTGAGGATTTGGAAGAAGGTGACGTGCTTGCTTTACTAGATGCTGATAGAGTACCCCTTTCCCATGAAGAACTGATCCAATTAGAAGCAGAACGAGCACTTGATAAGGAGCCAGAGCCTGCTGTATGCAAATAGCTAACATCAAAGAACTTGTCGAATGCGATTTCTTATTTCGAACAAGGAATAAAAATCTTTCTTCAAAATGATCCCGATGTAGAACTCAGTGCTAAAGTTTCACGGGAAATTAACTCAACCATTAGTTATTAAGAACTGCAAAAAGAAGCAGAAAGCAAGGCAAGACAAACAACGTAAGACAATTTTTTTAAACCAGGTCAATCCACAACGCGTTGCCGACCGTACGATAATTATCGTACACATACGATAATTTGACTCTCTGTACGATGAACGATACAGTTTTCATTATCGTACGTAAAATACGATAATTTTGACTACTGTACGATAATTGGTACGATAATATTTTATCTGGAATTAAACATATTTGAAAATGCTTAACTTGCCCTGTTTTGTGTCTACGGAATGTAGTTCTAAAAAGCAGCGCAACTGATAAGGTTCATAGGAAAGAGTTTGTACCTTACTAAGTAAGGTACGTAGGTTGCATCTTACCACGTATATGTTTTGTATTTCATTTAACGGGGATTCCCAAGATGACTGCTTGCGTACCTACTACATTAATGAAGAATGAAGAGCAACGCCTCATTCAAAAATTGAATTAACTGGACAAGAATGTTAAAATGAGTTTTGGATCAAGTATCTCAACTATTCCAATGATATTGTCTAGCCTTCAAAACCTTGCATTGTTTGCATTAAATGTCTTATGTCTTCCACGTTCAAATGCGCAATGTGAAAGAGTACTTAGCAAAATTATTTTAATTATTTTACACAGTTAACGGCGTTGTTTTATCCAGTCAGCATGCGAAGAAAAGATATGTTTGAGAAACCAAATAGCAATATGTATAAATTTAAAAACGTGATGAAAAAATAAAATGATGATTTTTAATGAAGTATTTAATGTAGAGTAAATATATTATATATAAAATCACAACTTTTCATTATTGATGTTACTCATTGAATAATATTGTACCTATTCTCATTTAATTATAATTTTGAAGTATATAGTACAGGCTATTTCAATCATTTAGGCGGTACTGGGCTTTGAATTCTTGAAATTCGGACATTTGGTAATTTTTTAAAGCTTGGTAAATCATACTCACATTGCAAATTCTAGATTAAATTGATTGTCAGTATAAAATGTCATTTTCATTGCATTTTAATTTTTGTCATTCTTGATAAAAATTTCCCATTTTTTATTTATTTTTGTCTTCTAAATATGTAAAAATGTATGCAAATTTTTAATAAATGTCATTCGTTTCCATGGTTTCACTGTTGGAATTTAAAATTTTCACATACCAAACGTGAAACATGAAATAACCAGAGTAAAGTCCATTTTCGTGACAACCTAAAAGAACGAAATTCCCATTTAGTCCCTCCTAAACGTTGAGAATCGCCTTTAGATTATTAGTGTACGTACACTTTCCTTTCAATAATAAATTATAATAAAAATGTATTGATGAAGTGAATAAAAATGAAATTTTTAAAATTTTATTACTTTACTATCCCCTCTCGCGGGTGTACGATAATTTTTATGAAAATACGATAATTTTCGCTACAGCGTACGATTATTTCATCATACGGAGTTTGCAACACTGGCGGAAAGTGATGATGACAGTATAGTGGGTTTTAGTTTCAGTTTATTATTATATGTACTTGTTATGTATTTTTATTTTATATGTAAGCATTTTTAAATGAAATACATGTAAAGAAAAAATGTATTTTAAACTAAATACTACGTTATTTTATAAAAAATTGGAACCGATCCTATTGAATTTATATTCAAGCTTGTTAGTGAAAATAATTGTGGTGAAGTATATACGTGTCTAGTTCATTAGTACAATTCTGGTTTATGTGTCGTGTAAATCTTCATAGTTTATTGTTAATTGCCTATAGTTCTATAGGGTAAAAAATTCCTGGGCTTAAACTTAAAGGCAAGTTATTAATAAAAACATTTTAAAAAAATATTTTATTCTGAACTGATAAGTGTGTTCAAGTTGCACAAACTTGCTTGCTGAGTGCTTACCGGATTTTTTATTTGTCTGCAACCAACATAACACTCTGTCCTGCGGGTTGTGTGGTGCTTAGGAATTATATACAAACACGTAAAAAATTACAAAAATGAGCTGTGCAACTTGTTATAAAACAATAGAACAATCGGATTATGCCAAATGTGCAATATGTAAAAATGAGTTCCACTTTGACTGTTCAATAGCGGAAACTTCATACCGAAAAATTAACAAAAACAAGCCAACATGGAAATGTTCTGAATGTGTCACCCAAACTAGGAAAAAATTGTCATCTAACCCAAATCATGAGGCGTCGGACATTGAAGACTTAAAAAAAATGATTAAAGAATTAAAATACGAAATGCATCAAGAATTAATTGACGTAAACAAATCAATTACAGATATTAAAGAAAATTATAAAGAAATTATGAAAAGTATTAACTTTATTAGTGAACAGTATGATCAATTTGAAAAGAAAATGCAAGAACATCAAACTCAATTAAATAAGCAAACTACCAAAATAAGCGCTCTAGAAACAGCGCTGGTAAAAAAAGATCAGGTCATTGATGAATTAACTGAAAGGTTAAACAATATTGACAGTATTCAAGAGTTAATAACGTCGAAATAACTGGTATCGCTGAACATCCGGGAGAGAATTGCAAGAAAGTAGTGACGGTTATTGCAGCAGAATTGCAACTAGATATCAAAGAAGAAGATATTTCAATCGCGCACAGATTGCCTAGCAGAAAAGGACCGTCATCCATAGTGGCGCAATTCATTTCCCGTTCCAAAAAAGAAAATTTCGTCAGAGCAAGAAGCCTTATTACAACGGACAACAATATTAGCGGAACCAAGGTCGGCATCAAAATTTATATTAATGAACACTTATCTCCATACAACAAACAATTATTAATGAAGGCAAAGATAAAAGTTCGAAGTGTTAACTACAGATATGTGTGGGTTAAAAATGGAAAAGTGTTTGTAAGAAAGGCCGACAACTCTAGTCTTTTAAGAATAAAAAATGAGACTGATATAGATAAAATGTGAGTATTCAAAGTTTTTTGCTAAATTACTAATAATATTCCATTTACATTATGGACACATTAGATTATTTAAATAGCATTAATACATCTTCTATTAATACAAAAGTTGCTTCTAGTATCTCATCTTTTTCAAAAATCATTAATAATTTTACCACAGATAAACTTAGTTTAAAATTAATACATTTCATTATTAGAAGTTTAGCAAAAAATTTTGAAGAATTAGAATTATATTTAGATAAATTATCCCCATTTGATTTGATTATTATAACTGAAACCTGGAATCCAAATCTTGATTACTTTAATTTAAATGGATTTAGCTTATATGGAAATAATAGCAACATAAACAAAAATGATGGAACTGCAATATATGTAAATAAAAATATATCACATGTATATGAAATTATAGAGTGCAATGAGTTCAAATTTCTCAGAGTAGTGTTAAAATTACAAAATAATAGTAAGATTGGTATAACTGCCTTGTATAAACCGCCCCCAGTCCGAAAAGAAATATTTATTGAAACTTTAGAAATATATATTAACAAACATTCCAATCTTGAATCAGAAATTATATGTGGGGACATAAATATTGATATTTTGAACAGAAATGATAATACAGTTCAAAATTATTTTGATATACTAAATACCTACGGATTTGAATCCTATATTAACAAACCAACGCGCATCACAGAATATTCAAAAACATGTATCGATCATTGTTTCGTAAAAACAAATATTCCAAAACTTAACCTCCAAAGTATAGTTTCTCTTGCAAAAATAACGGATCACTGCCGTGTCAAATTAATTTCAATAAAAACATTTTGGATAGACAAATGAGTAGATCCATTGATACAATAAAAACAATAAACTATGTACAACTTAAAGAAAATGTTAAAAATTTAGATTTTTCTACACTAATAAATAAAAATATTGATATTTCACTAGATAAAATTGTTGATAGACTGAAGACAGAGATGCACAAAGTTACTTCTTATAGACAAATAAATAATAAAAATAAAAACGGAAAGAATGGATCACAAACGGATTAGTCAAATCAATTAGAATTAGAGATTCATTACTCAAGCAATCAATTTTACAGCCATGTAACACAAAGGTAAAAGAAAAATATTTACAATATAAAAAACAAATTCCGATATTGATAAAAAAAGCAAAGTCACAATCGTATAAAAACAAATTTTCAAATATACAACCAACATCTAAAAATTTATGAAAAATTGCGAAAGAAGCAACGAATAAGTCTCAAAATTTACACATAAATACTAGTATCTCACAGAATGATTTTAATAATTTTTTCACCTCAGTTGGACCGAAACTAGCTTCTGAAATAAAAAAACGTGTTAATTATAAACCAAATATTTTGAAAAATGTACGGAAAAATCCAAATTCTTGTTTTCTATATCCCATCACGCCTGAGGAAGTATTAACAGCCATCAACTCATTGAAAATCATGTGGATTAGATAATATCGAAACAACTGTTTTAAAGGAAATTAAACATTCTCTAACCAATCCGTTATGCGACATTTTCAACCAGTGTATTACTCAAAAATATTTTCCTAGTAATTTTAAGGTATCGAAAGTAATACCCGTCTTAAAATCGGGTTCTCTTAATGATCCACAAAACTATAGACCAATATCATTAATCTCTAATATTGCTAAAATACTTGAAATTATTTTAAATCAAAAAATTGTATCATTTGCTGACCAAAACAAATTACTTAGCGACTTTCAGTTTGGATTTCGCAAACGAAAAAGTACAAGTGACGCAATCGCTCTCATTGTAGGTAATATATACGAATCTCTAGATAAATCTCGCGCTTGTTTATCCATTTTCCTAGACTTACAAAAAGCTTTTGACACTGTGAACCACCATATATTGCTACAAAAATTAGAATACCTAGGTTACAGAGGTGTAACTCTCAAACTATTCAAAAGTTATCTGCTAAACAGAAAACAAGTAGTTGTAATAAATGGCGTCAGTAGTGAGGAAAAATTACTTAGTTGCGGTGTTCCTCAAGGCACAGTGTTAGGTCCAACCTTGTTTTTATTATATATCAATGATATGCTGAATTTAAATCTGCATGGCAACATAACTTCATACGCAGACGATACGGTATTGTTAATTGAGGCCCAAAACTGGAGTGAAGCAAAGAGAATGGCCGAACAAGATATGACAAAAATAAAACAATGGCTTGATACAAATCTTCTTACATTGAATATAAAAAAAAAAACAAAGTTTATCCCATATTCTATTACAAAGAGATAAAAGTCACCTCTAAAATTAATTAAAATTCATAATTTTGACTCTTGTGATCCAAATTGTAAATGTGAAAGTATCCAAGTCACTGAAAATATAAAATATTTGGGGATTATTATTGATAATTACCTAAAATGGGATACCCACATTTCATATATAGCCTCCAAGCTAAGTAAGATGATATATGTCATAAAAAAATTAAAATTCATTTTTTCACCTATGTTTTTATACAACTTTTATTATGGTTTAGTGGAATCAGTACTTAATTATGGAATAATAGGTTGGGGAGGTACATATTATTGTCATTTAAAACGTGTTTACAATATTCAAAAAAGAATAATTCGTGTCATGTTTAACCTGCCATTCCGATGCGCAACTGAAAGTATTTTTAATAATACTGATTTATTGTCGGTGCAGAAGCTGTACATCTTAAGTATACTGCATTATACACACAAACATTCCAGTGACTTAAACTATATAAATCATGCTTACAATACTAGAGCTAAAATGCAATCAAAAATTAATATTCTGAAAAGCAATAAACAAATGGGTTGTCTTTCATATTTACACTATTTGCCAAATATTCACAATAGTTTCATAAACCTTAATGAAAAAATTAGATCTGTTAGTTCCATAAACATCAAATCAAAATTTAAAACATTTGTTAAGTCTTTAACTCTCTCTGAAGTTAATTATTTATTAAAGTAAAAACGAAAATAACGTAAAAAGTGATCATGTAAAATTAGACCACAGTCATATTTTATGCCACAATTATTATATTATATTATCTATTTTTTCAATCACCGCATACAGCTGTCCTCGACAACTAAGCGGTTGTTTCAAATATATATTATGTTTAAGTTTAAATATGTTTATAAATGATAAGATTTTTTTTGTTATTTACAAAACTGTCTTTTGTTATTTACTGTTTTCTGTATTTATATTATTTTCAACATATTGTCAATACTATGTATATGTATAAGGAAGCAAATATATATTATATTATTATAGCAAAGGTCGTGATGCACATCCCATTTGAACAACGGAACTATGGCTCCTGAAACGACGCTAAGATCTATAGCACTAAATGTACCCGTTGCTGCACAGAAGTGCGTGGGTCTGCCGTCGTTCAAAAAACTCAAATTCAAATCGTTCAACATATTCTCCAGGTGACGTCCCCGTCGATCGTTCTGCACCGATCCCCAGCACACATTGTAGGCGTTAAAATCACCTAGTAGTATGAAGGGTGGTGGGAGTTGATCGATGATGCTCACGACATCTCGGATGTCAGTTCGTATACCAGGGGGAAGGTAGATAGAACAAATCGTCACCTGGAGGGGAAGTGCAACACGAACTGCTACGACCTGCAACTCTGTGTCAATGTCTACAGAATCGTGGTATAAAGTGTCTCTAACGAGAATTGCCACGCCGTCACATGCTCTTAACCCCGTGAGAAAATCCGTACGAAACACGGAGTATCCTCGAGGAGAGAATGTGTCGGTTTCCTTGAAGTTTGTTTCCTGCAGACAAACACACGAAGGAGCAAAAACTGACAATAGAAGTCGCAGTTCTTCGTAGCGCTGATATACACCGTTACAGTTCCACTGCAGTAGTGGACTGTTCATTTCTGTTTAGGGGAGTTACCCCGCAACCTAATGATCTTTGGTTTACCCTTAGGTTGCGGGTCAGTAGCCATTTTCTCGGCTACACTTTCATTTGGTAGTCCAGGTGTTTTGATGGACACACTGGACTCCTTCCTTGATTGTTTGGCTCTCACTGGTATCCAGTGAGAACCAACGGGTCCCTTATCAGTCTCCTTTTCAGGAGTGACCGATGAGGGTTTTGCAGAAGCGACCATTCTCTGATCGCTTCTAATTTGTGGAGAAGACTGTGGGGTCTTCTCCTTAGGTGGTTGGGAGAACTGAGGTTTAGTGCGTTCTCCTTTAGGGGAGGGGGATCGGGTTTCGGGATCCTTTATGCAAGTAGAAAATAATATACCTACAATTAGTCACTGAAATTAATTAAATTAAAAAGAGATACCTGAAAAAAAACAAATTTTTGCTATGAAGAAAAACTTTATAAAATTATTGTATATGTTTTATTGTATTTTCATTGTAAATATTGTATGTATTTATATTTAGTATTTAGCTGGCTAATATGATTGTAAAAATTAATGGCCAATAAAACAATATAATAAAAAAAAATATAACAAAACGTGTTATAACTCAGGAAATACAAAGGTTTTTATAATTCACCCCGAATGCATATTCACCCATTCAGGGGTTGATTAGGGCAAAATCGTGAATTTCTGTTTTAAACATTTGTATGGGTAACCTTTGTAAGCAAAAATCAAGTCGATATCTAGATTGATATATTTTTTTGTCGAAGGTGTGGCAAGTGTAATTGTGTGCTCTCATATTTTAAAGAAATTAGTGGATAAATATCATTAATAAAGTGCCAGCGTATATAAAAAAATTCGTGCAAAATTGTGAATCAGATTGTTTTGTTTTGGTGCGTTAAAACTTACTAGTTTAATAACAATTACAATATTAAAGTTTAAATATTAAAAAAACACGATAAATTTTGGAATATACGTAAGTAAACCTGCACGAACCTACAGAGTCAAGACATTGCTCATATCATGCCCGGGGACGGAACACGCAGGAAACCCGAGACCAGGAGCGGCTCGTCAAATTCGGATATGGATATAAATAAATGTTCTTGTCACCAAGAAATGAAACAAATAAAAAAATGTTTGGAGGATATAAACAATAAACTCCTTATGTTAAGTGATCTTAAAGCAACCGTGGATGTTTTAGAGAAAACGGTTACTTCCATATCAGAACAATATGATTCAATAAGTTGCAAATCTGAAGAACAAAATAGAAAAATTAGTGAATTGGGAAAAGAAGTTGCTAACTTGGAGAAAATTAATTATAATAATGAAGTTAAAATTAAAAATTTAACTGAAAAAATTAATTACGCAGAACAATACTCTCGAAATAATAATATAGAAATACATGGTATTCGAGAAGTAAATAACGAGGACTGCAAAAAAATTGTCATCAAACTTGCAGAACAAATGGAATTGCCTTTGGAGAATAAACAAGTTGATGTCGCTCATCGCATAACTTCTAGCACGAAAAAACATTCGCATCCGCGTCCTATAATCGTACAATTTACTTCACGCTCCCAAAGAGATTTGTTTATCACTAAGAAAAAACACTGTATTACTGACAATTTTTCTTTCCCTGGAAATACTATTGGAACTACTGTTTATTTTAATGAAAACATATCTACCTACTATAAGAATCTTTTCCGACTGGCGAAAATCCAAGCAAGCTCTTCTAATTTTCAGTTTATTTGGTTTAAAAATAGTAAGCTCCTAATAAGAAAAAATGTGACCAGTCCGGTCCATAGGATCAACAATGAAGAAGATATTATAAAATATATGAGTGAATCTAGTGCCTGAGTGCATAAGTGACGCCCATTAATTATATAATTATTTTATTTTCGTATTATGGACACAGAATCTTTAAATGAACTTGAAAGTATAGAAATTGATACAAATGTAATAGATAGTATTTATGAATTTAATAATTATAAAAATTTTCAAAATGTAAATAAAAAATTGAATGTATTCCATACAAACATACGAGGTCTAGATAAGAATTTAGACGAACTCAAAATGTTGTTGTCACAGTTAGATACTAAATTTGACATCATAATCTGCACGGAAACAAGATTTATTGAATTTCCTGAATTTTTTAATATTGATAATTATAATATTTATTTTAATCAAAGCAAATTTAACCAAAACGGCGGCGTTATAGTGTATATCAACAGTGAATTAAAACATAAGGTAAATATTCATATTTTAAATAATTTTCATTTCTTAAGAATAGAAATTAATATTAATAATGATTGTTTTGCTATTACGCCTATGTATAAATCACCTGCTTATATTACTGATGATTTCAATATAAATTTAAATAACTATATTAGATCTTTCTGCAACAATAAAACAGAAATATTATGCGGTGACTTAAATATTGACATATTAAACAGGAACAACAATGACTTGAACAAAGATTATCTTAACCTCTTATCTTCAAATGGATACATTTCTTATATTAATAAGTATACGAGAGTCTTTAAAAACAGTAAGAGTTGCCTAGATCACTATTTTATCAAAACTAACATTAATAACCAAAATATTCATCCGATAATTCTTAAATCTAAAATAACGGATCACTATCCCACAATTTTATTATTTCAATTTGAACAAGATACTTCTCAAACTACAAAAAATTATAGTAACAAATACAAATTACCTATAGTTAATCATAAAAAACTATGTAATATATTGGATGAATTCGATTGGACTAAATTAAAAAATAGTGATCTTGACAAATATCTAGAGAATCTGGTATCAACAATAAAAAAAGCAGTAGATAATTCTACCTCTTATCGTTACTTAAATAGTAAATCACGTAAACGATCTCCATGGATAACAAATGGAATAATAAAATCTATAAACATAAGAGATAAATTATATTTAGCCATAACACAAGATCCAAATAATAAGAAAATCAATAATTTATATACTTACTACAGAAAGAAAATTCCAATTTTAATAAAGAAACTAAAAAACGATTATTTTAGTAAAAAAATAGATAGTAATTCTGAACCAAAACATCTGTGGAATATGACTAAAAAATATCTATTTAACACAGTAAAAAATAAAAATAACATAAATAAGATTACTAGTAATAATAAACAAATAACTGATCTAAAGGAGATTGCAAATGAATTTAATAACTATTTTATAACGATTGGGGAAAAATTGTCGAAAAATATCAACAGCTTTAGTAATGTAAAATGTACGGAAACTATAGAGCGTAATAATTTCTCTCTTTTCTTAACACCAATTAGCAGCTCGGAACTTCAAGAAATTATACAAGATTTTAACAACAATAAAATTAGTGGTAGCGATCAAATAAATTTTAATACAATTAAAGTTATCGCGCACTATATTCTTCCTGCATTATGTGAAATATTCAATTTGTGTTTATCGAATGGTTATTTTCCTAAGGCTTTAAAGAAGTCAACTGTAACGCCCATTCATAAAAATGGTGATAAAGATTGCATCAGTAATTATAGACCCATTTCAATTATATCTAATTTTGGTAAAATTTTGGAAAAAGCAATATCTAATAGAATATTCTCTTTCTTAAAAAAATATTCTTTATTGTCTGAGAGTCAGTTTGGTTTCCGTCCTGGTAAATCTACCAATGACGCTATTGTTTTCCTCACTGATAAGATTTATAAGGCTTTAGATAATTCCCATCCATGTATAACCATCTTTCTGGATTTGGCTAAAGCCTTCGATACCGTCGTCCATGAAATATTGTTTTACAAGTTAGAATTATATGGAATTAGAGGCATAGCTTTAAAATTAATTAAAAGTTACTTCACGGACCGAGTACAGGTAACTAAGGTACAAAATCATAATAGTTCTGAAATGATCATGAAAATGGGAGTTCCTCAAGGAACAGTGCTCGGGCCTTTGCTGTTTATTCTCTATGTTGACAGCTTTCTGAAACTTAAACTTAATTATTCTAAAATAATTTCTTATGCTGATGACACGGCTATATTCATAGAGAGTAACTCATGGGACGAGATCAAACGTTATGCTGTGGAGGACCTACGAATAATGAAACATTGGCTAGATTCAAATAAACTAACATTGAATATTGATAAGTCACACTTCTTAACATTTTCGTGTAACTCAACAACTCAGTCTTATTTTAATTGTATTACTATTCATAACTTGCACTGTAGTCAAGATGTAAATTGTACGTGTGAAAAATTAACTCAAAAACAACACATTAAATATCTTGGTGTTACGTTAGATTGTTTTCTTCGATGGAACTACCATATTGAAAATATATGTAAAAATCTTCGAAAATTTATGTACATTTTTAAAAAACTGAGACTAATTCTACCAATAACTAAGCTAAAAACTGTGTATTATGGCTTAGTACAATCAATTTTGCAATATGCCATTCTTGGATGGGGTGGTACCACCAACAATTACATCAATAATTTGGCGGTAATACAAAAATCTATTTTAAAAATAATGACCTATAAACCTAGAGCATACTCTTCGCGCTTGATTTTTAAAGAAACACAAATTTTTGATTTATCACAATTGTACATTTTGGCTGTTGCAACATGGGTAGTAAAAAATCCTAATACAATTAAATATGCAGATCATAACTACTCAACGAGATCCAAATACAACCAACTAGCAATTCCAATTAAGCATAAAAAACAAAAAGACGAATGTTATTACTTATATTTTTCTACTAAAATCCATGATTTATTATATAATTACACCAATAATCATAACTTAACTTTTCATAATTTTAATTACAAAATAATTATCAAAAAATGGATACTTTCACTGTCAGATGATGACATTAAAAATATTATGAACAAATAAATTATAAATTTATAGGTACATAATTCTTACACATGCCACAAATTGTAATTTCTCAAATATTACCACGCGCAGAACCTTTGGGTCCTTAGTGGGCTACATCCTCAATGAGGTTTGTGTTATATTTATTGTAAATGTATTTATTTAAAATTTAAAAAAATCTATTATTATTTGTAATAAGGAAAAAAATAAATATAACATGTATTATTATTATTATTATCTCAAGAGATATTGAGGCACCCCTAAATCAAATTTCACCCCATTTCACCCCTTAAAAATCGAATTTAGAAAAATTTCTTCATATTGGGTTCTTACGTCATGGAGGGAATGTAAGCTCCGATTTTCATGTCTTAATATCCATTGGATTTTCTATCGAATAAAAACTACCAGTTTACCTCTTTAGGGATGAAACTTAAAAAGACTGTCAAAATAATTGTTTTTGAAAAGATTTTGAAAAAGGTGTTTTAAAAAAGGCACGTATATGCCAAAAATTAATGTTAAAACTCAACAGATAAGAAAAACTACGAGTATTATAATTCAAGTTTGGAGTGGACTGGTACGAAATCATGACTTTTTTTTAAATTATTGTATGGGTGAAATCATATTTGACCCCCTTTCAGCCCCTTAGAAGTCGACTTTCGAAGTGGGTCCTTACGTCGTAGAAGGAATCAACTTAACGAATTTCATATATCTATGTCAAAGGAACGTTTAGGGGTTGATTAGGACAAAATCCTGAAATAGGTTTTTCGGCATTTGCATGGGAATTCTTTGTAAGCAAAACCAAGTCGATATCTTATTGGTCCTAAGGGATATTAAGGAATCTTCGAAATCACAATTCACCCCTATACATCCTTTAGGGGTGAAATTTTTAAAAACTGTCAAAACCATTTCGAGATATTTTAAAAAGACACCGATGTGCCAAAAACGAATGTTGCAATTAAACAAACACAGGAAATACGACGGGATGCATAATTCACCTCGATTGTAGAATCACCCCTTTAGGGGTTGATTAAGATAAAATTCTGAAATAAGTTTTTCGGAATTTGCATGGGTGGTCTTTGTAAACAAAAACCAAGTCGATATCTTATTGGTCCAAAGAGATATTAAGCAATTCTTGAAATCGCATGACACCCCTTTTCATCCTTTAGGGGTGACATTTAAAAAAACTATCAAAACCATTTCGAGATATTTTAAATAAACACCCATGTGCCAAAAAGTAATGTTGCAACTAAACGAACACAGACAATACGACGGGATGTATAATTCACCCCGATTATAGGTTGGTTAGGACCAAATCCTGAAATATATTTTTCGGTATTTGTATGGGTAATCTTTGTAAGCAAAAAGCAAGTCGATATCTTATTAGTCCTAAGAGATATTAAAGAATCCTTGAAATCACACTTCACCCCTTTTCACCATTTAGGGGTGAAATTTTAAAAAACTGTCAAAACCATTTCGAGATTTTTTAAAAATACACCTATGTGTCAAAAAGTAATGTTGCAACTAAACGAACACAGGAAATACGACGGGATGTATAATTCACCCTGATTATAGATTACCACCCCTTTAGGGGTTGATTAGGACAAAATCCTGAAATAAGATTTTCGGTATTTGTATGGGTAATCTTTGTAAGCAAAAAGTAAGTCGATATCTTATTGGTCCTAAGAGATATTAAGGAATCTTTGAAATCATAATTCACCACTTTTCACCCATTAGGGGTGAAATTTTCAAGAATTGTCCAACTATTTCGAGACATTTTAAATACACATCTATGTGCCAAAAAGTAATGTTAAGGGATTGATTAGGACAAAATCCGAAAATAGTTTTTTTGGCATTTGCATGGGTAGTTTTAGTAAGCAAAAACCAAGTCGATATCTTATTGGTCCTAAAAGATATTAAACAATCCTTGAAATCACATTTCACCCCTTTTCACCCTTTAGGGGTTAAATTTAAAAAAGTTGTCAAAACCATTTCACATTTTAAAAAGACGCCAATGTGCCAAAAAGAAACCTTATAACTCAACAAACACAGGAAATACGACGGGATGTATATTTAACCCCAATTGTAGATTCACCCGTTAGGGGTTGGTTAGGACAAAATACTGAAATATATTTTTCGGTATTTGTATGGGTAATCTTTGTAAGCAAAAAGCAAGGCGAAATCTTATTGGTCCTAAGAGATATTAAGGAATCTTTGAAATCACAATGGTGAAATTTAAAAAGACTGTCAATACCATTTCGAGATATATTAAAAAGACGCCTATGTGCCAAAAATTAATGATGTAACTAAACGAACACAGGAAATACAACGGGATGTATAATCCACCCCGATTGTAGGTTCGCCCCTTTAGGGGTTGATTAGGGCAAAATCCGGAAATCGGTTTTTTGGCATTTGTATGGGTTATATTTGTAAGCAAAAACTAAATCGATAACCCTTCAGACCTAAGAGATATTAAGGAATTCGTGAAATCACATTTCACCCCTTTTCATCCCTTAGGAGTGGAATTTCGAAAAATCCCTTCTTAGTGGGTGCTTCCGTCATAAAGGGAATATACTCTCCAAATTTCAAGTTTCTAGGCCCAGGGGTTCGGGCTGGGCGGTGATGAGTGAGTCAGTCAGTCAGTCAGGACACTGCCTTTTTAGACTTCCTCTTTAGCCTCTTTAGACTTTCTACACGACTAGAAATTTTACATTATAATTATTAAATGTTATTCTCACCCATTTTTTTTTTTCTAATACTGGTATGAGATGTCCTCCTGCCGCTCTAAGGGCCTCTGTCCGTGCCTCACTGAGCGGTCCCTTGACAAATCTTCTCTCAAGCACATTGTCAGTTGCTCCAGTATCTACGACAAAAATTACTTCTTTTTGTTCTAGTTGTCCGTCTACCGTCAGCACCGAGTACCGTGTTGTGGAAAGCTCCTTGTCCAGTATGTTCACGACGGCAGGGCTCTCGTCTACCGCCGCTGTCTTCCGTTTCCCGGACCATACGGAGACGCCTGACCTCTAGCATGTCCGTTATTTGAGTGGCGCTGTCTTATGTTAGGACATGACTTCCAAAATGTCCTACACGGCCACATTCACTTTGGATGGCCGTTCCTTGTTGTTGGGTAGCGTAAATGCGTGATGTTCTGAACGGCTCGTAGTTCTTCTCGCTGCGGACATGCTGGATCGCCATATCTTCCTTATTTCTAATCCTAATGCTAGTCTTGGTTCCTGGTAGACGACGATGCGACGCCTCCACGACTTATCCTGGCTCCTCGAGGTCCAAGCAACACGGCGCTTCCACCACTTGTCACGTGGGTGGTTTGATTCAGACACAACTCCTGGTTTCAACATAACAAATTTATTAATTATGTATATTACATTTACAATATAATGTTGGAATTGGTCCATGGAGTTGGGGAAGTCTTCGGTCCACCCCGTGTTGGCCAGGATCGGCTTGGACCTATCTCCGAGGCGGGGGCTACCCATCCGGGAGTCGAGGAGCCTGGAGATGTCTTCTCCCACTCACATGGTCACTATGTGCTTGGCGTCACTCTCGATACTAGGATCCGGCGTCGGTGTCGTGGTCGTCACCTTCGGGACTAATACGTGCAGTAGAGTTGGCTATGTTCTACTACCTCCATATTCTCGACATCCATCTATTAAGTACCGAAAGTTAACCCAGTTCCAATATTCATTCGTCATGACAAATATTTCCTCATTATGAAAATTGCAATAGTTGTATTTCTTAATCAGGCCACATACGTCAGACGCTGACGAATAGTTTTTAATCAGACAGCTGACCGTCACAATGTCTAGATGTCGTAATCCTGACCTAGGATTACCTATGTGACAATTAATATAGATATGTTTTACTTTGTTCGAACTTTCTACTTTTTTACAAAATTGTCCTCCATCATTTTGTTTTTGAGGAATATGTGTATACGGTTGCCCGGTAATTTTGCATACCGTTGTATTTTTTCGGGACCTCACAAGGAACTTATCGCCAGTATATAGTCTTAGATGTGAATTTCTTTAACTGCATTAAGAACAACTCTCCGATTTCTCTTTGGAAAAATCTGGTTTTTTTTTGACAATGTTGAGATGATTCATTTTGCTGTTTTAGATTGCTCGCCATTATTATTGTTGTTTTAAGGATCTTCGTGTAGATATTCTTGATTTATTGGAGTAGAGTTGGTTTTATCCATTTTTCGACTGGTTTGATTATTGGTTAGTTAAAATTTTTGGCGCACAGCAACAAAGGCTATTTGCACCTAAGGCAGCCCATCTAAATGACTACGCTACATAATAAAAACAATAAATTAGACAATAAATAAATAAATAAAATCAAATTACGCATACTCAATAAAAGAAATCTTGCACGGACAAATACAAATAAATAAAATAAAAAGTCTGTTCGAAAAAATGAACAGACGCAGGATGATGATAAGAGGCTGTAAAGGGGCCAATTACCAACGAATATCACAGTCTATAAATAGTACACATTAAATTAAGGTGCAAGACTTCACAAATAAAACAGTCAGTTCGATTCTTTCAGGAAGAGTATCAATCCGTGCATGAGTACTCTGTCGTCACATAAAGCAACTGACAGGTCATAGCACAGACACAGTTCGAGGATGTCAGGATCCTCTCCCTGACATCCTCGAACTGTACACACTCATTTAAAAAGTGTAACACAGACAAATGTGTGTTACACGTCTCACAGATAGGGGACTCTTCACCTCATAGGAGGTGAAGTTTCACCAACAGTGGCGGTTTCCTCTTTGCGGTTATCCTGCAGGAAGAACCCCATGGTTTAACGTCTCCCTTACTCTGTCTCAACTTGACGTCCTATATACTGCTCCACTCATGCTGCCACCTGGCTAAAACCAAATGTTTCAGATGACGTTTCTTTGCGTCATCTGGAAATTTGAAACTCACATGAATCATAGGTCTGTAGTCGGGAGGCGGCTTTTGCAGCTTCATAAGCCGCTTCGTTGCTTTTAATACTAACATGTCCCGGTATCCAAAACAGCTCTACCCCCACATTCCGAGAATTCACACTGTAGAGTAGCAACGGGATTTTTAATACAAGAATATACACTGGATCTGGATCGTGGATACTATTCAGAGTGCTCAGCGAGTCCGTAAAGATAACACTTGACCGACTTTGCTCTGACGAAACAATATACAGGGACTTGAAAATAGCGTACAGCTCAGCAGTGTACACACTCGTTATGGAGTGCAGACGGTACTGAAACTATTAAAACAACGAACGCAAATCCAACCCTGGTTCCGGATTTTGATCCGTCAGTAAAAATGAGAGTATCCTCGAACCTAGCGACCAGTGTTCTTTGTAACTCATGTTGGTATTAGATAAGCAACGTAGTATCTTTACCAAACCTAGTTAATGAGAGATTCACAAGCGGACGCGGCAGCTCTTGGTTTTCTGTCATAAGTCTCTGTATGCCTATTTTGTAGAATAGGGTCATACGCGGGGTATCTGGCTTGGCACCGAGTGCAGTCATATACCGCAGGGATAGAATTTTACGACGATTGTACAGTGACGGTTCGCCTGCTTCACACAGCAGGCTTGGTATTGGGCTGGTGCGAAATGCACCTGTGGCCTATCTAACCCCAGTGTGATGTACAGTGTCAAGAATTCTTATCTCTTTTGTGTTTAGCTAGACAACCATAGTCCAGCTTAGAGTGCACTAGAGAACGATCTAAACGCAACATGACAGTGCGGTTTGCACCCCATGTCTTGTGACTGAGGACCCGCAACAAATTGAGCGACTTTTGGCATTTTTTCTTGACGGACAAAAAATGTGCCCGCCAATTAAGACGAGTGTCAAACACGAGACCCAGAAATCTGGCAGTAGCGGTAAAGGGTAACTGTGCTCCATTTAGTGTGAGTGTAGGGTTGGGATGGACACCCCTTTTCCTACTAAAATTGACACATAGAGTTTTACTGTTCGAGAATTTAAAACCATTTTCGGTTGCCCATGTATCGAGACGATTGATGGTCAGCTGAAGCTGACATTCGCTTGTACTAGTCTTTTGAACGGCGACAAAGATACCAGTGTCGTCGACAAATAACGAACTCTGTCCAGGTCATCGAATACATGAAGCTGCACCGTTAATGGTAATCAAAAACGAAGTAACGCTCAGTATGGAGCCCTGTGGGACCCCATTGTCCAGTGCGAGCATTTGTGACAGGGTATTTCCGATTCGCACCCTGAAGCGCCGGTTCGACATGAAGTCTTTTATAAAGAATCAAGCGTCCCTGGAGACCCCATGAATGCAGAGTACGGAAAATACCATATATCCAGTGATGGCATCCTAAATTTTCAGGAAGCGGTTCTATAAAGTCATGTGATATCTAGTAACCTATTCTGTATTTTTAAGAGTGAAAACAAATCAGTTACTTCCATTTATTAAATATAAGGAAAACATTTTAAGAGCGTGTTATTGATAACCTATAAAGTATTACATTTGCAATACTGCAGGGCACGGCGCACGATTCAAAACTGAAGTCAGAGTAATTCATTTATTTTTAATAATTCTAACAACCGGTTCCCTAAGGTTTCAATAATTTTAAGAAACGGTTCGCGCGAACCCATCCGAACCGGTAGGATGCCATCACTGCATATATCCATGCAGTGTCATAGGTTTTCTCAATATCGAAAAACACAGCTACCAGGTGTTTGTTTTCAACGTAAGCATTCCTAATAGCTGTCTCTATTCTGACCAGATGATCTGCTGTTGAGCGGTGACGGCGAAAGTTGGCCAGCAAGTCGTTTGATACTAAAAACCAAATCAGACGCTTGCTGATCATTCACTCCAAGAGTTTGCAGAGACAACTTGTCAGTGATATAGGTCTATAGCTAGAGGGCAAGTGTTTATCTTTCCCGACGTTTTTTTATTTTTTTATTTAGGATATTTACTGATACATCCACTGCATGGTGATTAGTATACCGGTACATTTATGTTATTACATTTTGGACAGTATTACAAATATTATAAGTATAAGGTATTACAGAGGATTTGTATAAATAGATTCTTTGACCTTATTTAATGGTTTGGTTAAGTATTAATTTTTTGGGTATCGGTCTAATAAAACTAAGTTCTTTTCTTGTCAAATAGTTAAAACATATTTTATTTTCTGACTAGTTTCGATTCTCTCTGAATCATTTTCAAAGCCAAGAAGAAAATGTATTACAAAATTATTACATCGAATTACATTTTTAATTTTATAATATATATGGTATATAAAAAATTTACAGAAACAATATTTAAATAAATAATATATATATATGTTAGCATCTAGCCTTCCACGAAGCCCTGTTACGTCACCATAAAATGTTATCTAGATGCAATCCTAATGATGACGACTCATTAACGATAATGATGACGGCTCATTACACTAATTGGTTTTTATAAAACACACGCAGAATTTGATAGAGAGATATTTTCTTACGTTGTAAGAGTGAATACTTAGAATAAAATAGTCTGTGAACAACTTGAGTTTTATTTAAACAATAGATCCCTTATTTGTTTACATCAGAAGTGGGATTCGCGCACGTCTTTATAATATTTTGTTTCTGTTATTTTATTGGGGATCTTGCTTTGTTGGATTTTTACAGTGTTTTGTTTAAATTATGAATTTGATGAAAGTGACAAATAGTGATGTGACAAATTATTACCTGTCTGCGTTGTTTCGGATATTATTGAATTTAAGTTTGTGTGCTTGAACAGTTACAAAAGTTAATTATGCAATTTTGTTCATGAAAAACTTATTTAATCAATTTGCGAAGGCGAACGTTCGAAAACGTTTCTGGTTGTGAACGGGAAAAATGGAACAAATGGGTATGAAAATAATGTTTGTCTAAGATAGTAGTTTGAAAGTGAAAAACGCAAGTGATACGTTTCAATTATTGCAAATAATAAGTGATTATAGTGGAACACATTCGTGGAACTTCCACCGTGGAAGGAAAATGAAACGTTCGAAAACGATTTCCGACGTTTTCAGATGAAACACTTTTGCAGGCTATAACTTTTCAGGTATTATTCGTGCTATCAAACTAGTTACGTCTGGTAAAGCTATTTCCTAATGGAATTTATACTTAGCGATTGACAACAGCTTGAGGTGCAGTTAAGACGAAATAGCAAATGTATTGATGAAAATTATCAAAATGGACAAGCGTTGTTTTATTTAGGGACAGACAACTTACATGCAGTAAAATCTAGATGATGAATAAAATGGTTCCAGTAATGAAGTAGAAATACAAAAAAATTGTCAGAAGGAACGAGCGGTGTTCTGTTTATGGACAAATTGTATGAAGGTAATGGTTAGAACATGAGTAAAATGGTAAGAGAAGTTTTATTATTTTGATTATGTAGCACGTATTAGTCAATGCTTACTGAAAAACAACGAACGAGGCGAACGATAAAAAGTCATGAGAATTGAAATTTGATAATTGAAATTAGGGATCAGTTAAAATTATTTAAAATTAAGGGTATTGCGTTTTGAATTTAGAGATCTAAGTTCTGATGATTGAGTTTAAACTTTGATAAGAATTAGAAATTTTCATTCAGAATGACAAACGGCAGATCAGTGATATTAGAAATGCGAAATACTAGAGTTACCTTTTATGTTTTTACATACGACCACTAGATGGCAAGATTGAAGTGTGTCATTGCTATATTCGTAAAATTTGACATTTGTTATTGTGAAATCGGTGGCAGCTTATAAATTGACCGAGTAGTTTGTTGGCAGTGATGCGTAGAAGTTGAAATGTTCCAGCATGAATTTGGATAAAGTACGTTCAAACTAATAGTAAGGGCTGAACTACACTACAAGATGCAAATAAATTTTCCGATAGCATTCCAAGGTTAAAATAAAGGATAAACGAAAGATGGTGTGAAAATTTGGCACCAAATAATAAGAGAATAATGAGGTATGCTATTTCTAATTCGTTCTTGGTAATTTAGAAATTTTGCATAAAGACTTAACAAGGTAATTCAAAGAGTGTTATTATTGTTGTGAGTATGCTAAAAAGAAAAGGTTTTGAAATTTCAGAGAACTAGCTTTTACAGAGTTACAAATTTTTAAAAAAAATGTTTTAAATCTAATGAATGTAAAATTTTTAGTTCTTCCAGGTTCAATAATACAGGAGTACTAAGTTGAGTCTGCAACTGATGTGGTGGTTGTGGATACACAGACAAATATAGGCAGGCGAAAGGTGTCAAAGATGTCTTGTAAGATGTCAAATATGTCTTGGCCCTAAGTCTGTATTATTGGTAAACATTTGATGAAAATGCCAATAGAAAAAGAGAGAGAGAGAGATTTTAAAATTGATGCACATTGCTTGCGCAGATCTTTAGATACAGTTGTTGCAGGTTTTAGTGCCAGGAGATAAACTCCAATAAGGACTAAAATAGGGGGAACCGTAGTATTATGCAGACAAAGTCGCAGTTTACCTGAACTAGGAAATGAACTAAAAAAATGTCAGTATGGTCGAGCGGTATATAGAAAATTCAACTGGTCTTGAATATCACAATACAAAAAAACAAACACAGGTACGACACCTTTGCAACTGCTCCTGGAAGTAGATAATTCCCGCCCTTTGATTCAAGCCCTTTTGCGCGATTTGTCGCAGGATTTAACACCATTACGGAATCGACAACTTGATCGCGAAAGAGTTGAGAAAACAATGAGAGATAATCGTGTCTTTAAAAACGCTAACCAAAAAAGGCGAGATACTTTACAGTTTTCGCTGGTTAATTTTGTGCTGATACATAGGGATTCCAAAATGCATAGTAAAAACAGATTACGAGTTTTTGGGTCCCTATGAAGTACTTAAATGCTTAGATAAAGGTCTATACGAGTTGATGAAAGTTGTTACGAATTTCATCACTAAGGCAGCAAAGGAACTAGTAAGTCGGTGGCCTGTCAGTTGGGTGGTGAGCTGTGATATGAAATACCTCATCGAGATGTAGGAATCTGATGAGTCAGGTAACTTTCAATGCTAAGTATTAGTTGATCAGTTGTATTTTGTCTTTTTAGGGTGGTTGGATTACCACTGGCAGATTAGTCAGTTTCTGGGATAGTAAAGTAGAAACTGGTCTAATAGTTGATCTCTTACGGCCAGAGTTGTGCCGTTGGAGCAGATTTCTCAACATTAATCGTTTTATTTTTTAGAACAACAGCCCTCAGAATTTTTACAGCATTCGAGTTCTGCAGACCATGTTCCTGGAAAAGACTAGGAGATGACAGGCGGCGCTTCGAGAGCGGAAGCTATCCGTTATGAAATTGGAGAAAAAGTAGTAGTAGAAGACATACAATTGACCGGTAGCGGCAAATTGGGGGTCAAGTTTCTAGGGCCTTATAAAGTTTTGAGTGTAAGGGCGAACGATCGCTATTTATGAAGCAGCGAAAGTCACTGAGCTTGTTTAGTACCGCAAGACACACTGATCGTTTTTGCTTTGTGAAGGCACCGAGTATAAAGAAGCAACAGTCACTGAGCTTGTTGGGTACTGTAGACAATCTGTAATGAAATAAATGGATAGTTGAGTTGAGAATTGATAGCTTGTCGAGTACCGCAAGACACACTGGTCGTGTTGAGGGCAGTTGAACGATCAGGGACCGTCTCTGCTAGTTGAGAGCAGTTGAACGGTCAGGGATCGTCTCTGCCAGTTGAACGATAAGGGACCGTCTCTGTCAGTTGAGAGCAGTTGAACAGTCAGGTATCGTCTGAATGGTATAGATTGAATGAGGGCCCTCGAATGTGGTGTGGATCTTAAATGGTCAATGGTGTGGATCTTAAATGGTCAATGGTGTGGATCTTAAATGATCAGGGATCTGAAATGGTCAGGGACCTTAAAAGCTCAATTTTATTGGACCTTAAATCTTTTCTAATCATTTTGAAGACTTTCAGACAATTCTAAGGCTTACATGATCATCCCCTGTTGTCATCTACCACATCATCATTTACCAGATATTCGTCTACAGAAAGGACGTGAGGACACGCCAGGAGCAGGACGGCCGTGTTGGCATCTAGCCTTCCACGAAGCCCTGTTACGTCACCATAAAATGTTATCTAGATGCAATCCTAATGATGACGACTCATTAACGATAATGATGACGGCTCATTACACTAATTGGTTTTTATAAAACACACGCAGAATTTGATAGAGAGATATTTTCTTACGTTGTAAGAGTGAATACTTAGAATAAAATAGTCTGTGAACAACTTGAGTTTTATTTAAACAATAGATCCCTTATTTGTTTACATATATAATAATAATAATAATAATTTATTTAGACTCAAGAAATTACAGTTTTATCAAAAAGAAAAAGTATGATAATAACAATATATATATATCTCATATAGGCAAAAGTATTATGTAATATTATGAATTTTACAGTTTATGAATTCTTGAACACTATAGGTCTCCTGCACGAGGAAACCACGTAGTTTGTGCTTCAGTTTTCTTTTGCTCAGCTGTCGCCATTCCTGAGGGAGTCGATTGAACATCTTCAGACCATTGGTGGATACTTCTGACGATTTCAGTCTTTTATATGGGACTACGAAGTTGTTTTTGGTGCTTGTGTTATGTTTATGGACATCTGACACTCTGGCCTTTTCTTCACCATCTCTAACCGTCATAATGCACTCTAGAATGTAGATAGAGGGAAGAGTAAGTATTTTATGTTTTTTGAAAAGAGGCTTGCAGTGTGTATTGTTAGCAACCTGTTCAATAGCCCGAACTGCTTTTTTCTGTTTCACAAAAACCTTTTCCAAATGCTCTGTTGATCCTCAGACCCGCAAACCATATACCATGCGACTGTGGAACAGAGCATAGTATGAAATTTTGCCTGCATTAGCATTGACGATTTTAGTAATCCTGCGAACTGCATAGGTAGCCTTGGCCAATCTCGACATCAAATCCTCCACATGAGGCAGCCAGGTAAGTCGCGAGTCTAGAGTCACGTCTAGAAATTTAGTTGTCTGGGTCTCTATTGATACGTTTCTGGATGAGATAAAATGGACTGAGCATGTTTTATCTTCGTTGAGTGCTAATTCATTACAGTTGAACCAGTCCGATGTCATCTTGTTGAGCTGTTCTATGGCTGATTTTAGAGCATCAGCGTTGTCACTTCTGATTCCGATCGTTGTGTCATCGACGTAGAGTACCGTGTGACACTTGGGCAGGTACCGGGGCAGGTCGTTTATGTAAATGATGAAGAAAAGAGGGCCCAGAATTGAACCTTGAGCAATGCCCCTCTCCACCCCCCTCAGACCACTTCGCCATCCGTTATACCACACAAGTTGCTTTCTATCATGGAAGTACGACTTGATTAAGTTTAAATATGTTCCTCTCACACCATTCAATTCCAGCTTCTCCATTAAAATATTATGTGACATACAGTCAAACGCTTTGCTGAGGTTATACAGAAGAGTGCTCGGTTCTTCTGGCGGTCCTCCAGTGCATCTGTGACAAAACCCATCAGGGAGAGCACTGCGTCAGTAGTACTTCTGCATGAACGAAATCCAAATTGAGAACTGGAGATGCACTTGTTCATCTCAAAAAAAATTGTAAGTCTATGAGCCATTATCGATTCAAAAATTTTGGAGAATATAGGCAAGATAGTGATTGGCCTGTAATTGTTACAGTCGCTACGGCCTCCCTTTTTGTGGATCGGGATAGTTTTACCTATCTTCATCTTCCCTGGGTAGACACCAGTAGCGAGACAGGCATTTATTATCTCAGCCATTGGGGCAGATATTTGTATAGATATTTTTTTAATTAGTTTTGGACTAAGTTCATAAATACCAACAGAGGTTTTGTTTTTAAAATTTGAGATATGCTGTTTAGCTTCATCTTTGCACATTGGTGGCCAAAACATAAATTTACAGCTTATTTCTATATTTATTAGGGTATTCTCAATCTGTTCCTCCGTTTGCGCAAGATTTTTCAGGATTTCACCTGGAGTTGTGGCAAAGAAGTTAATAAATTCTTCACAAGATGGACTTTCATCCATATTTTCCGTTCTCGAAATACTGCATGTTTCTCGCTTAATCAACCATATGGCCTTTTGTTTATTTGTGGCACCAAGAATTAGGTTATTATTCGCTACTTGTTTAATGTCGTCAGCCCTATTAAGATAACTCTTTTTGTAGTTCTTGTAGATCTCATACATTGCATGGTCCCTAGTTTGTTTGAAAGCATCATGCATAAAATCCAAGGTGGCTTTCATATTTCCAAGTTCATCATTTTGCACATGCTTTGGCTTCTTGGGCGTTGAGAGCTTTTTTAGGAATGATGCTTCGAAATGTAGGAGGAAGGTCTCGAAAAAAGTGTTGAACTTACCACTTGGGCCATCCTCCCTGGACATGTTCTCCCGTTGCTCTGTTGCTAATTGTTGTTGAAAGATTGAGATGTTTCTTTCACTAAATATTCTTCTATAGTCACGGCTGCTATCTGTGGTGCGCATCCTTAAGGGTATTTGAAAGATTTGCGCTTCGTGATCAGAAAGACCAAGTATAGTTTTGGCATCCAAATTTTCGACGTTTGTGAAAAAGTTGTCGATACAGGTTTGTGAAGTTTCTCTATTCTTGTTGGAAGTAATATAGTTTGTACTAGATCGTATATATATATATAATAAACTTACTTGCAAATATATAAAATATGTTAAAAAAATAAATAGATAAATAGTTAAAAAATTAAATCAATAGTTAAAATACACATTGAATATATTTCAATTTAACGGACATGTCGATTAAATGAATATTAAATATTTTTCAAATATATAATGAATTTCCAAATGAAGTCAGTTACAAGATCAATAGATGGAGTTATTAATCGTTTTTTATAAAATTATAATATATTTTACTTAAATTTTCTGTCAGTTTTCCCATTTATGTTGTTTTTATCTTTTTTTTATATAAATCATTTCTAGTAGCAGTCTTTTTGTTAAATTTGTTTCGATGTTTAGAATTTTAGCATTGGGAAAATCAAATTCATGTTTTAAATTATTAGCATGTTTTGCTATTTATTGAATTATTTTTTCTGTTATTGTTTATTTTATTTTTGATAATATTATTTTCGTGTTCTTTTAGTCTGGTTTTTAAATATCTTTTGCTCTGACCAACATATTTAGCTTCACAATTTTTACACGGTATACAATATATAATATTAGATTTTAATTCTTTTTTATCCCTGTCTTTTAATTGACTATGGAAATTATTGATGGTTTTAAAGTTTTTCATTTCTATATTAATATTATTGTATGTTAATATTTGTTAAGTTTTCTGTGTTATCTACATTTAATGAGTTACAATTATATAAAATTCTATGTATAATGCGTTTAGTGTAAACATGTTGGGTTAGAATAAGTTAATATTGTTTTTAATTTTTTTATGAAAATCTGGATGACTTAAATTTAGAGCTCTATGTTTTATTTATTTATTTATTTATTTATTATAATTAAGGACACCACAGACCAATGGTCCCAAATGTGCCCATACATAAAAGTAAATATACATTCACAACTTACAACCTATATTTAACAATATGTGTATACATATATAAACTTATAAATATTTATTACACATGTAACAAAATAAGAAAAAATAACTAAAAAATAGAAAATGTGGAAGTAGAAAAAAAAATTTTTTATACGCTCAAGATAAACTTTTTGAACACAGCGAAATTCATATAAAACAAGTCAATGTCTTCATTCATTTGCAGAGTCTGGTTATAGAATTATACCATCCGGTTAAGGCTGCGTTTAACCCCCGGAGGTTACTAGTTTCTAATACAAAACTAACAATCTGAAATAAAATTAGTATCAACCTATACAACAAATTTTGCACCGAATTTTTATCTATCTAATATGATAGTTTTAATTGTAGAAACATTTATTGTAAAAATATTATCGCTCAATAACTTAAAAATAGACATCAGCGATATTGTTCTGTAATTTTTTAAATCTATTTGTGGGTTTCGAATAATGTTTATATTTATATAGTTTTGTGTAGAAATGTTCGAATAATACGTCAATTTTTTTTCGACTTGATTACTTATAGTTTAGAGCCTTCGTCGAAAAATATTATACTTAAAGATAATAGAATGCCACTTGGTACACGTATTCTTCACGAAAAATAAATTATTTTTACCCGCAACACCAATTTTGAAAACCGCGGCAGATTCAAGAGGGCGGCAAAAATAGATTACCAAGTACAATAACTATGAATAATTTTCACAATACAACAAAATAGCTACAATCATATTTGTAGAATGAAGCTTTAGGTACAATTTGCCGTATTGTACGCAAATATGCGTCGATTGGTTTACAAGATGGCGTCTATAATGCAATTTGCTTATTTACAACTACCTAACAGTTTTTTCTACAGTTAAAAATATCCTATTAGATAGATAAAAATTCGCTGCAAATTTTGATATATAGATTGTTATTAATTTTATTTCCGATTATTAGTTTTGTATAAGAAACTATTGAGGACTATAGGGTTGTGCGCCGCCTTAAGGGGGCTCATTCTGTACTGATCGGTTCTAGCGTGCCGAACTTGAAATACTATATTTTTCCTTCTCGATCCAACGCGTGGAATTTTGGTATTAATCTGAGAAAGGATTTCCAAACAAAACAGACCGCCATTTAGTATTTTGTGCAGCAGAAGTAAGCTGCTAGTATCACGTCTTTTACTTAATGCTATTACTGAATATTTTGCACGTAATACCTCAGATGATTCATAACTAGGATATAAGCCTGTTGTTCTAAATTCCACACTTCGCAAAAATTTCGTTTGCACTGACTCAATCAGTTTTATATATTTAAAATGAAAGGGAGACCAAACCACAGACCCATATTCCAACCTACTTCTTACCAGACTATTAAATAAAGTTATATACATCTGTGTTCTCCGGAAATCCCTTCCCATTCTCAATATAAATCCAATCAACTTATAGCATTCACTGACCGTTTTAATTTAATTTTTTTAATTTTAATTTTTAATTTAATTTGTTTATTTATATCCAAGGTACAATAAAATAATTAGATTTTTTTACAAATAATAGACATATCAGTTTGTACATTGGATAAAGGCCCATGATCAGTCATTGTAAGAATACAAAGACTGTTCTTCCTCATGAGCCCTTAAAAGGTATAAAAAATATAAATATAGCACATTAACATAAATAACCAGGGTTCTTTGCTATTGACAACACCACAGTTGTTATAGCCAACGTTGAAGCATGTAAATATGTAACATTCCCTAACTTGGGCAAAATTAAGGCTGAAAAGAACATTGAAAAAGACATGAAATTAAAAGGGCAAGATGAACATATTAGTAGATTTGACTTTGTTAACACTTTTTAAACTTTAATAAATTATTCTAAATTTTTATAAACATTTATAAACTTTTATAATTTTTTATAAACTTTTATAAACTTTTACAAACTTTTATAAACTTTTATCCCAGATAAGCTTCTTTATTTGTGTTTTAAAAGAGATTAAGCTAAAAGATTTAAGGTTTGTGGGAATAATATTGTATTTAGCGCAAATGTCAAAAGAGAAGCTATGTTTAAATGTTGCAGTTTTGTAAGAAGGTGGAGAAAGAGTGCCCTTAAATCTTATATTAACATTATGTACGTCAGATCTGAAGGTGATTTTGTTGTACAAATAAGGGGGAGTTTTGAGAATCAACACTTTATGATAAAATACAAGAGATTGCGAAAGTGTTCTTTGTTTCATGTTAAGCCATGTAGACAAGTGAAGATAAGAGGAGATATGCGAGCGCCTTGGTACACCATAGATAAATCGCAAACATGAATTTTGGACCTTCTGAATTTTTTTTATATCAACCGCAAGCAGACAGGGTCCGTAAACTACACTACCATAAGTAAACAGACTCAATACAAGGGAGTCGCATAGTTTTATCCTAATTGCCTGGTTCAGGTATTGTCTGTTACCATAGAGGATCTTTAACTTAAAGTAGGCTGTTCTTACTATGAAACTGATATGCTTAGAGAACTTTAATTTATCATCAAAAATCAATCCCAAATTCTTCGCACTGTCGGATATTGTCAGAGCAGACCCGTCAAGAATCAGTTTGCAAGCTGGCTTAATTAAATTCTGATCGTTCTTTGGACCAAAGATTAAATCTTTTGATTTTGTAGGGTTAATAATTAGATTATGGTCCGCAGATGCGTTATGCAAGAAAATTTTGCATCATGTAAGCAGGAAGGGTGAAGATTATTATTATAAAAATGTAAAATATCTTGGTTAGGTGACATATTGTTGCTAACAGAATTAACAAAAAAGTTATTAATTGCATTAGGATCTTGTAGTGAAGGAGGCAGTGTAACATTCTTTTTATTACTATGAATATTAAGTTCATCAAGGATTTGCCACATAATTTTAGGATTTCCTATGTTTTTCTTAAGGGAGAATTCTAAATAAGCTTTCTTTTCCAACTCTACAGTTTTATTCACCAAGTTCCTTAGTGATTTATAATAATCAAAGGAAGACTTCTTACCATTTTTCTTGTATTTAGACTTAGCTTTATCTCTCAAATTCATCATAAAGCGCAAATTATCAGTTAACCAAGGGTTATATTTCTTTGTAATTGTTTTGTTAACGTAAGGAGCATGAAAATCAAATAAGGTACTTAAGTTATCATTAAAGAAAGAAACTTTACCATGAATGCAATTAAGGTCATAAATTAGTGGCCAATTGAAACTACTTAAATGTTGATTAAATAGCTCAAAGTTAATATTAGTAAAGTCACGATACGATAGAGTGCGGGAAAGTAACTTAGCTAGGTTAGAGTCGAATTTAGCCCATGTCAGAAAATGATCTGATATGGAAATATCGATAACACCGACGTTTAACACTTTTTCGTTCGGTAGATTAGTAATAATGTGGTCAAGCAAGGTTAGGCCATTGATACCTATTCTAGTACCATCCTTAATTAGCTGTTTGAGACCAAGTGAGTAGAGTAAATCATTGAACGAGTTACTCACACTGTTGAAAATTAACAGGTCAATATTGATGTCACCCAAGATGATAATATTATCATATTTGAGTGCATACTCACCAACAGTGTCTTCAAAGCAGTCCATAAAATCATTAATACAAGTTTTTTGAAGTCTATAAATGACACCGATGGCGTAGTTGAATTTACTTACTTTCAGAGTGATCCATAATTGTTCAAAAAAAGTATTATGAGAGGAAAGCTGAATCGTAAATGTTAAGTTTTTATTAATAAATAGGCCTACTCCTCCTCCTTTGCGACCATCAGTCCTATCCGCTCTAACAAAAGTAAAGTTCGCAATATCAACAGCCTCATCTGGGATAATTGGGGATAGCCAGGTTTCTGTAACTGCAATTAAGTCGTGAGAATTAGTTTGTAAGTAGCTTTTTATGATGTTAAGATGTAAAGTTAGGGAACGCACATTAACATGGGCCACAGACAACAAGTTAATGAGATTAACTTGATCAGGCCAATTGTGGTAGCCAAGAACATAAACAAAATGTGCGTAGAACCATGATTAAACAAAAATATAATGCTATTGAATTTAATAAACAATCAAATAATAAACAATAATTAAGATAAAAAAAAAGAAAGAAAGAAGAAAGAATAATAATAATTATAAAATAAACAATAATTCTAATATTAACAAAACAAACAAATTAATAAATCAAAACAAACAATACGGGGAAAAAATCATAATAGATTATAAAGATAATACACAGATAAATATATTGCATAATAGGTGGCGTAAATGGTGTGAAAATAATTAACAATTCTGTTAACATATTCATGTAAAAATATGACTGTATAATTAGAACGAAATATATTAAAATATAAAAAGCTACAATAAAATTTCCAACTTTATAATAAATTACAGAGAAATAATTAATAAGGCAATAATTTACAGTCAAGAATTGAGTAGAAAGTTAATTTTGCGGTATAATTAATGATAAATTAAAGAGCAATATAAAAAACGTTAAAAGAGTTACAGAATTTTAAATAGTGAAGAATTAAATAAATGAAAAATTAAATAAATAAAAAATATTATACGTAACACAAATTTAAAGTTAAGTTAACAGCGAAAGTGATATTATGTATTGTCGGTAATAAAGAAAACTATAGTCACAATCATAACAAACGCCGTCAAAAAATATTTTCAGAGATTAATAAATATAAATATTTATTTAAATCAACTGTAAAGCATACAAATGAATACAACATGAACACTAATAAATTCAGAGAGTAAATAATTATCAAAGTGAGTTACATATTATCCTTATTTAAATCAAACAATAATAATATTTTAATATTGTAATATTGTAGGTTATTCTTGAACTGTCAAAACCACAAAATAACTATATTAAAATACTTAACATAAGTATAAGTGAAGTCCATAATCAACCAATGATATTCATAAATAAATAAATAGAGCTTCTATGAATAAACTATTATAATTTATCATTCAAATATAATATAACTTGGTAAGTTCGTTACTGTTCGTTAATGTTTACAAAGGCTGATATAATATAATTTTATATGAATATTAAAGGTTAGCAAAACGTATTCTGAGAAAAAAAATTGGTTATATGAGTAACAAACCTGAGACTTTCATCAAAAATTATGCCTAGATCTTTAATTACTTTGGTTCTTTGCAGGCAAGTGTTACTCATTTTATAATTAAATAGCAAAGGGGATTGGTTTCTAGCAAATGACATAATTTTACTTTTAGTAGGATTAAAATATAATCCTGTACCAGAGCACCAATCCGACAGTATTTCAAGATCGCATTCCAGTGTAAGACAGTTTGCAGTACTACTAATCTATATATATAAAATCGTAACTAAGCTACCTACTCATAATCAACGCCCAGCCCAAACCACTGAACCTACAATCATGAAATTCGGCGAGTATATTCCCTCCATGACGTAAGCACCCACTAAGAACGGATTTTTCGAAACTCATCCTCTAAGTGGGTGAAAAGAGGGTTAAAAGGGGTAAAATGTGGCTTCACGGTTTTCTTAATATCTCTTAGGTCCAATAAGATATCGACTTGGTTTTTGCTCACGATGATTACTCATGTAAATATTAAAAAACTTATTTCAGGATTTTGTTCTAATCGACCCCTAAAGGGGTGAATCTACAATCAGGGTGAATTATAGAACCCTCCGCATCTTCTGTGTTTATTGTGTTATTAAATTCCTTTTTGGCATATAGGTGCCTTTTTAAAATATTTAGAAAGTGTTTTGACCGTTTTTTTAATTTTCACCCCTAAAGGGGTAAATTGATATTTTTTATTCGATAGAATTTCGTCTAGACAAAGAAACATAAAATTCGGGGAGTATATCCCTTTTATGACTTAAGAACCCCCTAAGAAATTATTTTTCGAAATTCGACCTCTCAGGGGTGACAAGGGGCGAAATGTGTTTACACAGATTCCTCAATTTCTTTTAGGTCAATAATATATCGCCTTGGTTTTTGCTTATAAAGATTATCCTTATAAATGTTAAAAAACCTATTTCAAGATTTTGTCCTAATCATCCCCTAAAAGGGTGAATCTACAATCAGAAACAATTATAGAAACCGCCGTATTTTCTGTGTTGGTTGTGTTATAAAATTCCTATTTGGCATACAGATGTCTTTTTAAAATATCTTGAAATGGTTTTGACAGTTTTTTAAAATTTCACCCCTAAAGGGGTAAAAGGATATTTTTTATTTAATAGAACATCCCTTGGACATAGATACATGATATTCGCAAAGTATATTCCCTCCATGAGGTAAGCATACAATATCTCTTAAATGAGTTATCTAATTGGTTTTTGTTTACAAAGGTTACCCATATCTATCTGTAATCTATATATATAAAATCGTAACTAAGCTACCTACTCATAATCAACGACCAGCCCAAACCACTGAACCTACAATCATGAAATTCGGCGAGTATATTCCCTCCATGACGCAAGCACCCACTAAGAACGGATTTTTCGAAACTCATCCTCTAAGTGGGCGAAAAGAGGGTTAAAAGGGGTAAAATGTGGCTTCACGGTTTTCTTAATATCTCTTAGGTCCAATAAGATATCGACTTGGTTTTTGCTCACAATGATTACTCATGTAAATATTATATATATTTTATATTAAAAAACTTATTTCAGGATTTTGTTCAAATCGACCCCTAAAGGGGTGAATCTACAATCAGGGTGAATTATAGAACCCTTCGCATCTTCTATGTTTATTGTGTTATAAAATTCCTTTTTGGCATATAGGTGCCTTTTTAAAATATTTAGAAAGTGTTTTGATCGTTTTTTTAATTTTCACCCCTAAAGGGGTAAATTGGTATTTTTTATTCGATAGAATTTCGTCTAGACAAAGAAACATAAAATTCGGGGAGTATATCCCTTTTATGACTTAAGGACCTCCTAAGAAACGATTTTTTGCAATTCGACCTCTCAGGAGTGAAAAGGGGTGAAATGGGTTTTCACGGATTCCTCAGTATCTTTTAGGTCAAGAATATATCGCCTTGCTTTTGCTTACAAAGACTACCCACATAAATGTTGAAAAACTTATTTTTCAGGATTTTGTACTAATCAACCCCTAAAAGGGTGAATCTACAATCAGGGTGAATGATAGAGCCCTTCGCATCTTCTGTGTTTGTTGTGTTATAACATTTCTTTTAGGCATATAGGTGTCTTTTTAAAATATTTAAAAAGTGTTTTGACCGTTTTTTTTTAATTTCACCCCTAAAGGGGTAACTTGGTATTTTATATTCGATAGAATGTCGTCTAGAGAGAGAAACATAAAATTCGGGGAGTATATCCCTTTTATGATTTAACAACCCCCTAAGAAATGATTTTTAGAAATTCAACCCCTAAGGGGTGAAATGGGGTAATATGTGTTTTCACGAATTCCTCAATATCTCACAGGTCCAATAATATATCGCCTTCATTTTTGGTTATAAATATTATCCATATAAATGTTGAAAAATATATTTCAGGATTTTGTTCTAATCAACCCCTAAAGTGGTGAATTTCCGATCAGGGTTAATTATACAACCCATCATGTTCCCTGTGTTTGTTGAGTTAAAAAATTCCTTTTGGCATATAGGTGTCTTCAAAATATCTCGAAATGGTATTGACAGTTTTTAAAATTTCACCCTTTTGGGGTAAATGGGAATTTTGTGTTCAATTGAACATCCCTTGGACATAGATGAATAAAATTCGCGAAGTATATTCCGTCCGTGACGTAAGCACCCACTAAGACGGGATTTTTCGAAATTCCACCCCTAAGAAGTGAAAAGGGGTGAAATGTGATTTCAAGAGTTCCTCAATACCTCTTAGGACCAATAAGATATCGTCTTGGATTTTGCTTACAAAGATTACCCTTACAAATTCCGAAAAACTTATTTCAGGATTTTGTCCGAATCAACCCCTATAGGGGTCTACAATTGGGGAGAAATGTACAACCCTTCGTATTTCCTGTGTTTATTGAGTTATAACATTCCTTTTTGGTATATCGGTGTCTTTTTAAAATATCTCGAAATGGTTTTGACAGTTTTTAAAAATTTTACCCCTAAAGGGGTAAATGGGTATCTTTTACTCGATAGAACGTCCTCTGGACAACATACATGAAATTCGTAAAGTATATTCCCTGTATGACGTAAGTACCCACTAAGACGGTATTTTTCGAAATTCAACCCCTAAGGGCTGAAATGTGATATCAAGGATTCCTTAATATCTCGTAGTACCAATAAGATATCGACTTTTGCTTATAAAGATTAACCATACAAATGCCGAAAATTTTACTTCTGGCTTCTTTCCTAATCAACCCCTAAAGGGGTAAACCTATAATCGGGGTGAATTATACAATCCGTCGCAATTCCTGTGTTTATTAAGTTATTACATTCATTTTTGGCGCACCGGTGTCTTTTTCAAATATCTCGAGATAGTTTTGACAGTGTTTTAAAATTTTACCTCTAAATGTAAATGGGGAGGGGGGTTAAATGGGTATTTATATTCGATAGAACTTTTCTTGGATATAGAGATATGAAATTCGGAAAGTATATTCCTTCCGTGATGTAAGCACCCACTAGGAAGAGATTTTTCGAAATTCGAGCCCTAAGGGGTGAAATGTGATTTGAAGGATTCCTCAATATACCTTAGGACCCATGAGATATTGACTTGGTTTTTGATTACAAAGGTCTTACATACAAATTTTTGAAACAGTAATTCAGAATTTTGCCCTAATCAACCCCTAAAGTGGTGAATTTACATTTGGGGTGAATTATAGAAACCTCTGTATTTCCTGAGTTATAACATTCCATTTTGGTAAATAATTTTCTATTTAAAATATTTAGAAAGCGTTTTGAAAGTTTTTTAAATTTCATCCCTAAAGGGGTAACTGGGTATTTTTTATTTGAAAGAACGTCCCTTGACATAGAGATATGAAATTCATTAAGTATATTCCCTCCATGTCGCAAGCACCCGCTTACATAGAATTTTTCGAAATTCGAGCCCTAGGGGATGAAAAGTGATAAAATGTTTTTTCTCGGATTCTTCATTATCTCTTAGGTCCAATGGTATATTGATTTGGATTTTGCTTACAATGTTATCCGTATATGTGTATAAAAATTAAATTCAGGATTTTGCTCTAATCATCAATCCCTAAAGGGTCGATTCTAGATTCGGGGTGAATTATAGAACCCTTTGTAGCTTATGTCTTTGTTGTACTATAACTATGTTGTACTTTTTCGCATTTAGGTGTTATTTTAATATCATTAGTTTCAAGATCATTTCATTTTGACCTTTTTTTTTTTAATTTCACCCCTAATTTCCCTAAATTTCATTGGTACATTGGTATTTTTAGTAGACAATTGAAATTTGGGGACTATATTTCTTTCATGACGTAAGCAATCACTAAGAAGAGATTTCTCGAAATTCGACCCCTAGGGGGTGAAAACGGATTTCTTAATATCTCTTGATGAAATAACGACTTGCTTTTTACTTACTATGGTTACCCGTACGCATGTATAAAAATGTTCTTTAGGATTTTGCTTCAATCAACACTTAACGGGGCGAATCTACATTAAATCAGGGCGACTTATATAATGTTTCGTAACTTATTTGTTTGTTGAGTTATAACATTCCTTTTTTGGTATATATATATATATTTTTTTTTATAATTTTTAGAAAGTCTTTTTTTTTATCTATAAAGGGGTAAATAGGTATATTTTTGATTAAATACATGGAATTCCGGGAACATATTCCTTCCATAACGTAAGCATCGAACCCTTTATATCTCTTGTGCTTCTTGTGTTATAACATTCCTTTCTGGCATATAGGTGACTTTTTAAAATCTTTCGATAGTGTTCTGACAGTTTTTTAAAGTTCATTCCTAAAGAATTTTTTATTAGAAATAAGAAATTCCAAGAGTACATTTCTCGATATGACGTAAGAACCCACTAAGAAAGGTTTTTTCGACCCCTATGGGGTGAAAAGGAGTAAAATGTTTTTTCACGGATTCCTCAATATCTCTTAGGATAGATGAGATATCGACTATGAGGTTTTTGCTTATAAAAGTTACCCGTGCACATGTTTAGAAGCCAACTACGAATTTTACACTAATGAGCCTCTAACGGGGTGAATCTACACCTGAGGAGAGAGACAGCAATGTGATCTATAAAGAACCATGACTTATAATAATTGCACGATGATGGCAAACCGTCAATATACCGTAGCGAAGCACGGGTACTCAGCTAGTTATCTTATACAAATTTATATCATCTGCAAACAAAAGGATAGAACTTTCCAAGATACGCTGTGGAATATCATTAACGGCCAACAAAAATAACAACGGTCCAAGGTTAGATCCCTGCGGAACGCCTGACAGGGTCAAAAAGGACCTTGAACGACAACCTTCATATTCTACGTATTGACACCTTTGACTTAGGTGTGAACAAAACCATTCCAATGAATCAGCAGAAACGTTGAATGAGCTTAAGCACTTAAACAAAAATGTATGCAGTACCCTGTCAAATGCCTTACTCATGTCTAAATAGGCAACATCCATCTGATAACCTTGATCTAAAATCGACGCAATAGTTTGGGTGATAGTTAGAAGATTCGTGGTGGTTGATTTTTTAGGCATGAAGCCGTGCTGATATGGTGTTATATTGGGAGAAACAAACTTAAATAAGCGCCTATACACGGTCTGTTCGAAAACCTTGGCAAATGGTGAAAGGATCGATACTGGCCGGTAATTGTTCAATAATTTCTTATCTCCTGATTTAAATATTGGACAAATTCTCGATATTTTCCATTTATCAGGAAATACGTTAGTACTGACAGACATGTTAAACAATATCTGCAGTGGTAATGATATGACATTAATACAACCCTTTAATATGTACGGTGGAATTAAGTCAGGTCCACAAGAACGTTTTGGTTTAAGTTTCCGAATTGACCATTTGACGTCTTCAACTTCAATAACAGCAGTAATGAGATTGTTATTGGAAATATTTAGGTTGTGTGTTTTGTTGCGTTTAATTGGAGGTGTCTTGTCTATATTATTTGCCAACGAAACATCATCATAGACTGAGAAAAAATAATCAGCAAATGCATTTGAAATATCCATATTATTTGTTACCAAGTTATTTTTACTATCTATGAATTGTTTGCTTGTATCAGGCTTTCGATGTTTTTTTATAAATTTCCAAAAAGTACTTTATCCGAAATAATTTTATTAATTCTTTACGCACTTGCCTAAACATATGAAGGTGGTAGTCAAGATCACCAAAGCCGCACTTATGTTCCTTTAGATGATACAGCTTTTTTACGCGCAGATTTTTCATTTGAGGAGTGAAAAACTCATCAAAGCTATTCTTAAATGAAGTTATTTTCGGGGCATGTAGGTCTAAGATTGCATATAAACGCTGGTAAAATTCGTCTACAGCCTCATTAACACAATCAAATTTTTTTAAGTATGACCAGTCTAGAATTCAGATCTCTATAAATAAATTCGAAATTAGCCTTTTTATAATTATATGAATTTACGTTGTGTACTGGTTGTTTATTTGATATAATTTTCCACGCAACGACAATGAAAAGTGCAGAGTGATACAAATCTTCCTTAATCAGGGGATCAGTTTCTCTGTCAACTGTAAATGTTCCAAAATTAGTTAAAACAAGATCTAGGGTTCGAGATTTACTATTTAATATATTGTTACGACTATGAAGATTGTTAGCATTCATAAAATTGCACAATTCTAGAATTTTATTGTCATGAACATTATTGTCTGCCAAAGAATCTACGCCACAGATTGTAGGAATATTGAAATCACCAATTATAACTATTCTATTGTTGCATATGTCAGAAGACGTTTCCAGGCAGTCAAAAAAGGACTTGTAATATTCGACAGATGAGTTCGGTGGTATGTAAGCACAACATACAAGAAAAGAATGCTGATTGTTAAATATTTTCACAAGTAAAAATTCATGAGAGGAATTATTAATTGTTAGATCAACGGACGACCTATTATGGACTGCTAACAAGACCCCCCACCCTCTTCTTCCATCGCGCCTCTCACTACGATAACAATTATAATTACTACTAAATAATTCACCTGTATTAATATCGCTGTTAAGCCATGTTTCAGTCAATGCAACAACATCGAGATCACAGGACATCATGTTGGAATAGAAAGTGCGTATCTTTGTCCGCAATCCACGTACATTCTGATAATAAAAATTAACATTATTACTTATCTGAGTTATCGAGTACACGTTGGGCAAACTCTTTACAATTCCTCTCTATTATATCCAAGTCCTTTTCTGTTTTAACATACATTATCTGAGACTTCACTTTCCCGTACATAGATGTTTCCGTTTCGTGACCACACATATTACATGCGTTTCATTCTCCTGGCTCGTGACATAAGAAAACGTCTAGATTGAGTTAAGTTCTCATTCACATACACAATGTTATTCACAGTGAATCCAAGATCGCGGGTGTTTAAATTTGATCTAACTTTACGGCCCTTTAAATCTCGTATTAAGGCTCGTATTTCCTGTGTTCGTTTAGTTGCAACATTACTTTTTAGCACATAGGTACCTTTTTAAAATATCTCCAAAAGGTTTTGGTAGTTTTTTAAAATTTCACCCCTAAAGGGCGAAAAGGGGTGAATTGTTATTTCAAGGATTCCTTAAATCTCTTAGGGCCAATAGGATATTGACTCGTTTTTTGCTTACAAAGATTACCCATACAAATATCGAAAAACTTATTTCAGGATTTTTCCCTAATCAACCCTTAACGGGGTGAACCTACAATCAGGGTGGATTATACATCCTGTTGTATTTCCTGTGTTCGTTTAGTTGCTAGATTACTTTTTGGCACATAGGTGTCTTTTTAAAATATCTCGAAATGGTATTGACATTTTTTTGAAATATCATCCCTAAAGGGTGACAAGGGGTGAATTGTGATTTCAAGGATTCCTTAATATCTCTTAGAACCAATAAGATATCGACTTGCTTTTTACTTACAAAGATTACCCATACAAATACCGAAACACCAATTTCAGGATTTTGTCCTAATCAACCCCTAAAGAGGTGGATCAACAATCGGGTTGAATTATACATCCCGTCGTAATTCCTGTGTTCGTTTAGTTGCAACATTACTTTTTGGCACATAGGTGTCTTTTTAAAATATCTCGAAATGAGTTTTACAGTTTTTTAAAATTTCACCCCTAAGAGTTGAAAAGGGGTGAACTGTGATTTCAAGGATTCATTAATATCTCTTAGGATCAATAAGATATCGACTTACTGTTTGCTTGCAAAGATTATCCATATAATTACCGAAAAACTTATTACAGGAATTTGTCCTAATCAATCCCTAAAAGGGTGGATCTATAATCAGGGTAAGTTATACATTCCGTCGTATTTCCTGTGTTCGTTTAGTTGCAACATTAATTTTTAGCACACAGGTGTCTCTTTAAAATATCTCGAAAAGGTCTTGGTAGTTTTTTAAAATTTCACCCCTAAAGGGTGAAAAGGGGTGAATTGTGATTTCAAGGATTCCTTAAGTCACTTGGAGCAATCTATATTTCAGGATTTTATCCTAATCAGCCCTTAAAGGGGTGATTCTACAATCGGGATGAATTATACATCCCGTCGTTTTTCCTGTGTTCGTTTAGCTGCAATATTACTTTTTGGCACCTAGGTGTCTTTTTAAAATATTTCGAAATGATTTTGTCAGTTTTTTTTAATTTCACCCTTAAAAGGTGAAAAGAGGAGGTGTGATTTCAAGGATTCCTTAATATCTCTTACGACCAATAAGATATCGACTCAGTTTTTGCTTACAAAGATTACCCATGCAAATATCGAAAAACATATTTCAAGATTTTATCCTAATCAATCCGTAAAGGGGTGAATCTATATTTGGGGTGAATTAAATATCCCGTCGTATTTTATGTATTTGTTGAGTTATAACATTCCTTTTTGGCAAATAGGTGTCTTTTTAAAATGTCCCGAAATGGTTTTGACAGTTTTTTAAAATGCACCTTTAATGGATATTTTTATTCGATAGAACGTTCCTTTGACATAGATATATGAAATTCGCAAAGTTGATTCCTTCCATGACGCAAGTACCCACTAAGAAGAGATTCTTCGAAAGTCGACTTCTAAGGGACTAAAAAATTTAAACATACATACAGTAACATACAATAATTTTTTTTTTAAATTATGATTTCGTCCCAATCCACTCCAAACGGGATGAATTATAGTACCCGTAGTTTTTCCTGTTTGTTGATATAACATTCATCTTTGGCATATACGTACCTTTTTTAAAACACATTTTTCAAAATCTTTTCAAAAACAAGTGTTTTGACAGTTTTTTTAAGTTTCATCCCTAAAGGGGTAAATTGGTATTTTTTATTCGATAGAAAATCCAATGGATATTAAGACATGATCCCGCAGGGGAAGTTCATAATGGCCATAACACCTGGCCATTTGTCGAGCTTTCGGGCCTGATGATCCCGCGTACCCTCAATCACGCAAGGGAAGTTCATAATGGTCGCATCACCTGACCATATAGAGCTTTTGGGCCTGATGATCCCACGTATCCTGAATCACATATCATTTGGGAGGAGACAGTTCAGAGAAGCCGATTGTAGGAATAGGCTTATCTGTTGTCTCTTTTATCTCCCACTTAAATTCCTACCCACGTGTTTGCCGTGCGTGGAGACCCGTAACGCCGGAGAAGAGGATCCTGGTCGGTTGAGGGAGACTGCTGCCCGCGGACAGTACGATCCCAACACGCCTTCTTTGGCCTCGGATTCGGTAAAACGGGAGGCTGAGTCTGGTCAGCTCAGTCAATCGGCTGGTGTCACGGTTCATGAATAGAGTGGCTCCACTACTGGATCGTGGATGCCGGGGTAATGACGTGCCACTAGACAAGTATTCGGGGGTCTGTGGGAGCGGATGCAGCTCGCAAGGTTCCAGAGTTGGCGACTACTGGTTCTCGAGCGGGTCGAGCAGCCCGTGACTACTTCCTCCGATGCTATATCATCCTGACATGTCTGGCGTAATGAGCCGGTTTGCGGCCAACGTCCCCGGTGTGGGGCTCCCTGGTGGGTGGGCATGGCAGGGTGATGAAACTTTTTATACGGGTATGGCGACTACATGGAAGGATAAAAACTTTTTAAGTTCCGCCAAGGTTGAGAGTAAACTCCGTAAAAAATCAAACAAGAGACCTCGTCGTGATGCTCAGTCATCCGATGAGGGATGTGTAAGGCCTTCTCCCAAGAAGGTAGATAGTAGATCAGTCGAGTTTTGTGCGCCAGTGCCTCGTTTTCTTGTCGTGAAGGTGCAAGAAGAGGGTATATCTTTTAAGGAGAGGTCCCCCTTTTTTGTTGCCCGAACGTTAAGGAATAAGTGCCCAACTGGTGTTAAGTCAGTACGCAAATTGTCGGACGGTACGTTGTTAGTCGAAGCAGAGACTGAGTCTTCGTCGGCGCTGCAGAAATGCGAGGTGTTTGGTAAATACCGCATTTCTGTTCAGCCACACAAGGCTCTTAATACTACTCGAGGCGTCATAACAGATCGTGACCTTGCTTACGTCACGGAGGAAGAGTTTGTGCAGGAAATGGCATCGCAATGTGTCATTGAATGCAGAAAACTCAAACCCCGAAATGGCAAGCCTTCGATATCAATGGTGGTGTCCTTCGCTGGCACTAGGTGTCCAGCATCGGTAAGGGTGGGGTATAACGTTTGCAACGTTCGGCCCTACTATCCCAACCCGATGCGATGCTACAAATGTCAGCGTTATGGACACACCTCAAGTCGTTGTGGCAAGCAGACTATCTGTGCCAACTGCGGACAGGATCAACATGAAGTTGAAACCTGTCCAAACGCGGCACACTGCGTGAATTGCAAAGGTGCGCATGCATCCACCTCACGCCATTGCCCAACGTACTTGGAGGAAAAGGCCATACAGACGATCAAGACGCAAGACAAGATAACATATTATGACGCCAAGAGGAAATATAAAAAAGTGCACCTGTTACTTTCGCGAAATCCTTCGCGCAGGTAGCAGCAAAAAGAACAGCAAGCGTCCAGACTCAGACGGAGACAGTGCCCCGTCCGACTTTAGCGACAAGTATAGTTGCGTCCAAACAATCCGGCAATGAAAAGGTGTTGGAATCGGTCCCTGAGACCAAAATTCAGCCACTCCAGTATCGGAGACTGATAAGGGAACTGTTGGCTCTCAATGGATACCAGTGAGAGCCAAACCATCCAAAAGAGAGTCCAGTGTGTCCACGAAAGCACCTGGACAAACAAGTAAAACCGTCGCCGAGAAAATGGCGGGTCAACCGCAACCTAAGGGTAAACCAAAGATCATTAGGTTGCGGGGTAACTCCCCTAAACAAAAATGAATGGTCCACTAATCCAGTGGAACTGTAACGGTGTATACCAGCGCTACGAAGAACTGCGACTTTTATTGTCAGATTTTGCGCCTTCGTGTGTTTGTCTGCAGGAAACAAACTTCAACGAAACCGACACATTCTCTCCTCGGGGATACTTCGTGTTTCGCACGGATTTCCTTACGGGGTTAAGAGCATGTGACGGCGTGGCAATTCTCGTTAGAGACACATTCTACCACGATCCTGTAGACATTGACACTGAGTTGCAGGTCGTAGCAGTTCGTGTTGCACTTCCCCTCCAGGTGACGATTTGTTCTATCTACCTTCCCCCTGGTGTTCGAACTGACATCCGAGATGTCGTGAACATCATCGATCAACTCCCACCACCCTTCATACTACTAGGCGATTTTAACGCCTACAATGTGTGTTGGGGATCGGTGCGAAACGATCGACGGGGACGTCACCTGGAAAATATGTTGAACGAATTGAATTTGAGCTTTCTGAACGACGGCAGACCCACGCACTTTTGTGCAGCAACGGGTACATTTAGTGCTATAGATCTTAGCGTTGTTTCAGGAGCCATCGCTCCGTTGTTCAAATGGGATGTGCATCACGACCTGTGCGGTAGTAATCACTTTCCAATCCTCTTAAACCCTCTGTTTAATACTGTTACCGAATCCCGCTGGCCACAGTGGGTTCTTGGGAACGCAGATTGGACCAAGTCTGCGGAATCATTCTCGCATGAGGATATTCCGAGCTTGACCGTAGACGAAGAGGTGAATCTTTTCACGGACTCCATCACAAGCGCGGCTAAAAACAGCATACCGCTGTCATCCACTCAGCCCCGTAGAGTTCCCGTTCCCTGGTGGAACGAGGAATGCGACTTGGCGCTACGTGAAAGGAGACACCTCTTCAATACATTCCGTCGTTGTCCAACAGAGGCAAACATGTTAGCCTTCCAACGAGCGAAAGCTCGTGCTAAGAGGATTGTGAAAGAAAGCAAACGCGAATCATGGCGCAAATACGTATGCACCGTTACAGTTGCCACTCCAGTGGCCAAAGTTTGGGAGAGGTCCGGAAAATCTCCGGTCTAAATACAGCTACAGCCATTGCTGGTCTATCGGTAAATGGTAACGTAGTTACCTCAGCGGTCGAAATTGCTAACACTTACATCTAACTTTGCGTTCAATTCTAGCTCTGAACATTATCCACCCGAGTTTCTAACTCGTAAAGCAGGCCTCGAATCTATACCTCTAAATTTCTTTTCTAGGAATGACGAGGTTTACAACCTGCTTTTCTCTCGTAAAGAGCTAGATAGCGCGATGTCAAAGTGTAAAGATAGCTCTCCTGGTCCAGATGCGATACATTATCGTATGATCCGAAATCTTCCAGAATCATCTAAGTCTAGGCTTTTGAATGTCTATAATAGGATATGGACTGAGGGCAAGTACCCGACCAAGTGGAAGGAATCTCATATAATTCCTATCCCCAAAGTCTGGAAAGATAAACACTTGCCCTCTAGCTATAGACCAATATCACTGACCAGTTGTCTCTGCAAGCTCATGGAGCGAATGATCAGCAAGCGTCTGATTTGGTTTTTAGAATCAAACGACTTGCTGGCCAACACACAATGCGGCTTTCGCCGTCAACGCTCAACAGCAGATCATCTGGTCAGACTAGAGACAGCTATCAGGAATGCTTTCGTTGAAAACAAACACCTGGTAGCTGTGTTTTTCGATATTGAGAAAGCCTATGACACTGCATGGATTTTTGGGATTCTCCGTACTCTGCATTCCTGGGGTCTCCGGGGACGCTTGATGTTCTTTATAAAAGACTTCATGTCGAACCGGCGCTTCAGGGTGCGGATCGGAAATACCCTGTCACAAATGTTCGCACTGGACAATGGGGTCCCACAGGGCTCCATACTGAGCGTTACGCTATTTTTGATCGCCATTAACGGTGCAGCTTCATGTATTCGATTGCCTGTACAGAGTTCGATATTTGTCGACGACATTGGTATCTTTGTCGCCGGACAAGAGACTAGTACAATCGAACGTCAGCTCCAGCTGACCATCAATCGTCTCGATACATGGGCAACCGAAAATGGCTTCAAATTCTCGACCAGCAAAACTGTGTGTGTACATTTTTGTAGGAAAAGGGGTGTCCATCCCAACCCTACACTCACGCTAAATGGAGCACAGTTACCATTTACCGATACTGAAAGATTTCTGGGTCTCGTTTTTGACAGTCGTCTAACTTGGCGGGCACATTTTTTGTCCGTCAAGAAAAAATGCCAAAAGTCGCTCAATTTGTTGCGGGTCCTCAGTCACAAGACATGGGGTGCAGACCGCACTGTCATGTTGCGTTTATATCGTTCTTTAGTGCGCTCTAAGCTGGACTATGGATGTCTAGCTTATGGGTCAGCTAAACACCAAGAGATACGAATTCTTGACACTGTACATCACACTGGGGTTAGATTGGCCACTGGTGCATTTCGCACCAGCCCAATACTAAGCCTGCTGTGTGAAGCAGGCGAACCGTCACTGTACAATCGTCGTAAAATTCTATCTCTGCGATATATGGCTGCACTTAGTGCCAAGCCAGATCATCCCGCGTATGACCCTATTCTACAAAATAGGCATACAGGGATTTATGACAGAAAACCAAGAGCCAATAGGCCTTTTGGTCTGAGGACTTGCGACATTTTGGGCGATATTGATTTTAATATGCCTGAAATGGCAAGTTTCGTTTTGTGTGCTGTTCCACCATGGACGCTACCACGTCCACTTGTGAACCTCACATTAACTAGGTTTGATAAAGATACTACGTTGCCTATCGAATACCAACATGAGTTACAAAGAACACTGGTCCCTCGGTTCGAGGATACTGTCATTTTTACTGACGGATCAAAATCCGGAACCAGGGTTGGGTGTGCGTTCGTTGTTTTGAATCCACGCCAACAGTTTCAGTACCGTCTGCACTCCATAACGAGTGTGTACACTGCTGAGCTGTACGCTATTTTCAAGGCCCTGTGTTTTGTTTCGTCAGAGCAAAGTCGGTCAAGTGTTATCTTGACGGACTCGCTGAGCGCTCTGAACAGTATCCAAGATCTAGATCCAGTGCATCCTCTTGTACTAAAGATCCGGTTGCTACTCTACAATCTGAATGCTCAGAATGTGAGGGTAGAGCTGTTTTGGATACCGGGACATGTTGGTATTAAGGGCAACGAAGCGGAAGATGCAGCTGCAAAAACCGCCTCTCACAGACCTATGATTGATGTGAGTTTCGTTTTTCCAGATGACGCAAAGAGTCATCTGAAACATCTGGTTTTAGACATGTGGCAACATGAGTGGAGCCGCACACAGAACGTTAAGTTACGACAGATTAAGGGAGACGTTAAACCATGGGGTTTTTCCTGCAGGATTAACCGCAGGTAGGAAACCGCCATCACACGCCTTCGTATAGGTCACTGTTGGTGGACCCATGGGCACCTCCTTCGAGGTGAAGAGTCCCCTATCTGTGAGACGTGTAACACAGATTTGTCTGTGTTACACTTTTTAACTGAGTGTGTACAGTTCGAGGATGTCAGGGAGAGGTTAGGCCTGTTGTATGACCTGTCAGTTGCTTTAGGTGACGACAGGGTACTCATGGACAGGCTGATACTCTTCCTGAGAGAATCGAACTTATTGTTTTATGTGTGAAGTCTTGCACCTTATTTCAATGTGTTTCTAGTTATTGACTGTGATATTCGATGGTAATTGGCCCCTTTACAGCCTCTTACCATCACCCTGAGTCTGTTCATATTTTCGAACAGACTTTTTATATTATTTATTTGTGTTTGTCAGTGCAAGATTTCTTTTATTAGGTATGCGTATTTTTTAATGATTTTATCTATTTATTTATTGTCGAATATATTGTTTTTAATATTTGGTCTAGTCATTTAAATGGGCTGCGTTAGGCGCAAATAGCCTTTGTTGCTGTGCGCCAAAAATTTTAACTAACTAACTAACTATTAAGACATGAAATTCGGAACTTACATTCCCTCCATGACGTAAGAGACCAATAAGAAGAGATTTTTCTTAATTCCATTTTTAAGTGTCTTAGGCTCAATAAGATATCGACTAGGTTTTTGCTTACAAATTATAGCCATACAAATGTTTAAAACAGAAATTCACGTGTTTGCCCTAATCAACCCCTAAATTGATGAATATGCATTCAGGGTGAATTATAAAAAGCTTTGTATTTCCTGAGTTATAACACTTCATTTTGGTACATAAGTTTCTATTTAGAAAGCGTTTAACAGTTTTTTTAAATTTCATCCCTTACGGAGTAAATTGGTATTTTTTATTCGATAAAGCGTCCCTTGACAAAGAGATATGAAATTCGGGAGAAACCCTTCGTATCTCCTGTGCTCCATGAGACCATCAATATACCGTAGCGAAGCACGGGTTTTCAGCTAGTCAATAATATTTTTAAAAACAAATGAATCTTTAACATCATAATTATTGTTGGTGTCTGAAAAATTATTTAAAATAGGTACTATAAATTTAGCTAATTTATATGATGGAGAATTTATATTGCTGACTATAGGTCTAAGGGGAAAATTATTTTTATGAGTTTTAATTAAATCATACATTCTGGGAATAGTAGAATTGTTTGTAACTAATGAATTATATGTTTTAGGGTTTTGTAGGTATGACCAAAAAAAACCTTATACCGTCATTTTGTCGTCTGTCTGTCTGTCTGTTCGGTAAAAATTGTAGCCAAACGGCTAAACCTAGAGAGTTGAAATTTGGCATGCTTATACAACTCTTTGACCCGCACATAGGAAAAATACTAAAACATCTAAAAAACATACCCCCCCCTAAAAATATAAACAAATATGTTCTCATCGAAAACAAAAATAATTTTTTTAAATTCTGAGTAGGGTATCAAATGAAAGCCCTTAGTACGTGGATTAACGATCAAATTTTTATTTTTTCAAAATAAATTATTTTGATGCGATTTTTGCCAAAATTGTGCAAAAAAAATTTTGTCCCACACCCTGTAGCCCAGATGGTTTAAACTAAAAATCTAAAAAAATTCTAAGTAATGTATATTGGTGTGAACCGAAATAGTACAACAGGAATTTTTGATCAGATTATGTTTTCGGAAAATAACACATTTTTTGTGGTTTTTGGTTCACAAAGTACAAAAGTTATACCAATGTAAGACACTCACATGCAAAGCGTGTGATGGCGTAATGGGTTAGAGCACTGCTAAAATGAGCTGGAAAACGAAGGGTTTCGAGTTCGAGTACGGAGTGAATTTTATTTTTTCTGTTATTTTTGCATTTTTATTATGTTGAAATTATTTTGTCAAAATTCTAGTTATATTTTGCCAAATGTTGTATTTAATTTTTAAGAGCATCAATTTAATACCCAGTCTTATTATATGATTAACAGACGATAAATTATTTTAAAAATATCGTTCATTTTGCCGTGATTAGTACAAAGTAAAATTTGTCCTACACACTCAGCATACCACCTTCACTTATTATATACCTGCAAAACCCTGAAATGTGTGAAAATTCACACTTCACATCAATTTTTTTGTCTTTAGCGTTTTGGTTAAATAATTTTTTTATAATTTTATTATTTTTGTTTGCATTTTTGTAGTTACATATATCCAGGGTTACCAACCGTCCTACTTTAGTAGGACATGTCCTACAATTTACCTCCTTGTCCTACGTCCTACCTATTGTTAAAAAATATCGGGAATGTCCTACTTTATAGTATTTTTACATTTGAAGACGCCTTAAATTTAAATGCCAAAACAGTTAATGATAAATGGTTAATTTTTTTAAAACACGAGGAACAATTTTCCGAATTTTTAAAAATATACCAATTTATGTTTGCTATTCCAGCACATAATGCTGCCGTGGAGAGATTTTTTGGTTTAATGGAAGCACAATGGTCAGACGAGCGAAATCGATTGTCAATTGATACAGTTAAAAATATAATGTTCGTGAAATTTAATTATAAAAATAAAACATGTTAAGAATTTTTCTATGATGTCATTAAGGATAAAGCTTTATTAAAAAAAGCAGGTACATCTAAAAAATATGATTTTATTAAAAAAAAGAAAATGTGAACGTCAACCAATAAACATCTAATTATATTTTTTATTACCATATATATTTAAACTTGATTGTTAATTATTTATTGGTCGTTTCTTATGAATTATATATAAAGAAAATTTAATAAATCAGCTGTGGCCACCACAGGACCGACCGCCATCATAAAGTACTTATATAAATTACATTCTAGCAGCAGAGTAGAAATAACTTGACCTAATATTTTCTAACAGAGATATTATTTATCATGACCATGGAAACGTTACATATAAATATGAAAAAATTGAGACTTGGAAACAATTTCGAAAAATTTTACAGAAATTATTCGAAATTTTTCGTTTTATCAAAAAACGTCTCAAATAAAAGTTATTAGTTATTGCTTTTATAGCAACTTTTGTTTAATAATTTTTTTCGAGATATTTTTCTGTTGTGAAATATTCGCAAAAATCTTAAAATCGACACGAGTAAACTCCCATTTTTAGTCAACCGATTTTTACCAAAAGTTGATCAACTTGTGCCATTGATAGCAGAAGCTTAAATATGAAGTTTTATAAAAATCCTTTCAGACGAATTTGCTCTGCACGTGTACACAGACAGACGGACAGACAGACGGACAGACAGACAGACGGACAGACAGACGGACAGACAGACAGACGGACAGACAGACCTACAGACATCATGCTAAAAATAGTCAAAACGTTATGTAGGGACCTCAATTCGTGGAGATCCATCGAAATCTCGAAACGTCAAAATTGGTATGATCACAATATCTCCCTTATATATGTTGGCGGTCGGTAAAAATGTCCTATGATTTATTTTATTTCTAAAATGTGATTTTGTTAAATATAAAGAAAGATGTGAACCAATAAATATATAATTAAATTTTCATATTAGTAGTATTACTTATATTAAAATATTTATTGATTGTTTCTTGTTAATTATATGTTATTAAGAAATATATAAAAATGACCTATAATAATTTATGTTATAATTTTATTTCAAAAATTAAACCATAATTAATTTGGCTTGGTTCCCATAATGAGGCCTTTTTGAAATTTTTTTTAACAATACATAATCTATAATAAAATGTTTTTATAATATAATTAAACAAATTTAAAAAAATCAGCTGTGGCCACCACAGGACCGACCGCCATCATTAAGTACTTATATAAATTACATTCTAGCAGCAGAGTGGAAATAACCTGACCTAATATTTTCTAATAGAGATATTATTTATCATGACCATGGAAACGTTACAAATAAATATGAAAAAATTTCGAAAAATTTTACAAAAATTATTCAGAATTTTTCGTTTTATCAAAAAACGTCTCAAATAAAAGTTATTAATTATTGCTTTTATAGCAACTTTTGTTCAATAAATGTTTTCGAAATATTTTTCTGTTGTGAAATATTCACAAAAACCTTAAAATCGACACGAGTAAACTCCCATTTTTAGTCAACCGATTTTTACCAAAAGTTGATCAACTTGTGCCATTGATGGCAGAAGCTTAAATATGGTGTTTCATAAAAAGCCTTTCAGCCGAATTTGCTCTGCACGTGTACACAGACAGACAGACAGACGGACGGACGGACAGACAGACATACAGACGGACGGACAGACAGACCGACAGACATCATGCAAAAAATAGTCAAAACGTTATATAGGGACCTCAATTCGTGGAGATCCATCGAAATCTCGAAATCGGTATGATCATAATACCTCCCTTATATATGTTAGCGGTCAGTAAAAAGGCCTTGTTATGGAATTTGACCTTAATTAGGTACCTATATATTTCGTAACATAATAAAAAAAATAAAAAAATAAAAAATCTGTCCTACTGTGTCCTACTAAACTACTATTTTTAGTAGAAATATCCTACTCTGTCACGAGAGACATTTGGTAACCCTACATATATCAGTGTTTATGGGAATTTAGTATTTCTTGTCTTCAAGTAATTTAGCCATTTTTTCTTTGTAATCTTCGATATTAATTATAACTGTTACATTAGTTTTGTCTGATTTAGTGACTAAAATTTCTTTGTTATTTTTTAAAAATAATTTAGTATCATTATATGAGTGTAACATATCTTTGTCAAAGGTATTAAAATTTTGGGGTTTATTGATAGAATTAGTTATAATATTAGTGCATCTTGACAATGGCGTGAGCCGAAACTGCAGTCAGGTAAAATAAAAAAGTTAGTGAAACAAAAACCATGTTTTCTTTCAACCTCTTAAGTATAAGTGAGTTTCACAAAGTGAAACTGTCGACTATTCAATATATTAAACAATCCTTTAATGAACATATAAAAATTTACTATGGAAATAGAACAAACAACACTTTACCATTTTTAGACATTAAACTTATTAGAAAACCTAACGGTAAATTAATTACAGAGTGGTACAAAAAACCGGTAAATCAGATAGATATTTAAACTTTCATTCTAAACACCCTTCAAATCAAAAAATAAATTCAGTTTAAACCTAAAACATAGAGCTTTAAATTTAAGTCATCCAGATTTTCCTAAAAACAATATTAAACTTATTCTAACCCAACATGAATACCCTAAACGCATTATACATAGAATTTTATACCGTGCATTTATTTTTTAATGCAACATGTACTATGTCGTTACCATGGATACAGTTTTTGACAGCAATATAAATCCTGTTCATTTTCAATTGCAACATAGACAATTAGTGTGTATACAAGCATCGCTTAACATTTTGTATGCAAGTAAACGGAGAAATTTTTGAAGATTTATTATATTATTATTGTATTAGTTATTTATTTATTATTATTATTTTTTTTATTTGTATTTTCAATAAAATATTTTGATTTTGCTAGTAAATATGGTTTTTCCTATGTTGCAAATGAAAATGATTCATATTGCTGTCAAAAACTGTATCAATGGTAATGACATAGTACATGTTGCATTAAAAAATGAATTCATTGTATAATTGTAACTCATTAAAGGTAGATAACACAGAAAACTTAACAAAAATTAATTTTTCAATTCCGTATATACCTAATTTATCTGAACAAATAAAACAAATATTAACAAACAATAATATTAATATAAATAATATAGCAATGAAAAACTTTAAACCCATCAATAATTTACATAGTCAATTAAAAGACAGGGACAAAAAAGAATTAAAATCTAATATTATATATTGTATACCGTGTAAAAATTTTGAAGCTAAATATGTTGGTCAGAGCAAAAGATATTTAAAAACCAGACTAAAAGAACACGAAAATAATATATCAAAAATAAAATAGACAATACCAGAAGTAATAATTCAATAAATAGTAGAACATGCTAATAATTTAAAACATGAATTTGATTTTCCCAATGCTAAAATTCTAAACATCGAAACAAATTTAACAAAACGACTGCTACTAGAAATGATTTATATAAAAAAAGATAAAAACAACATAAATGCGAAAACTGACATAGAAAATTTAAGTAAAATATATTATTTAATAAAAAACGATTAATAACTCCATCTAATGATCTTGTAACTGACTTCATTTGGAAATTCATTTTATACTTCAGTATTATCATAAGTAATTCGCTGTGTATGCCTCGCATAAATTGTGCTCTGATATAAGTAAATAGCTGCTTTCCTTTTACAAGTTAAAATGCTTGGCTAAGCTAAGAAGTTAGTCAAATGTCTTAGCAAGGGAAAGGGGGGAGGAAAAAAACTTAGTGTATCTTAGCCAGTGTCTTATAAATGGAACGCTCTTACAACTTAGATTAACTTAGCTTAGCTTAGATTTCTTAAGTAAAGTGGTAAAAGGAAAGCGCCTATTATCTTTCACGTTTATTGTCAGAATATTTCGTGAAACATCCTCACATTAGTGCAGTTACATTCAGTGTATAATTTTCGCATTTTCTGGCGCAGTGAGTTATCTACAATGGTAAATAGTTACATTTTTAATATTTAAAATACATCAAAATCAATCTTTTTGACATTTATCGAAGTAATAAGCTGTTTAAACCTGTGTGGACTGAGCTGTGCCGCTGTGCTAGTGGTGTACGCAACCCGCTTTACATACTTGCTGTAACGGCTGCCGTAGTCAGAGACGTAGGGGGTCACCGTCCTTCAACGCGTATCACTTCTGTACCGGTTGTGTGTAGCAACCCGCCTTACACACCCGCTGAAACAGTTACCGTAGACCGTCGCTGAGGGGATCATCACTCAACAACTCCGATGTCTAATCTATGCAGCGTCTGTCGTACTAGAGTCAGTACCAGATCACCAGGCAGTGGCGGCGCTAGCGAGGGGTCCAGGGGGTCCTGGCCTTCCTAAAGTTTTCAGTGGCCCCCGGTTGCCCCCCCCCCGATTTTTAATATCAATCTAAAATTGTTTGCTAGTAATATTGCTCTTAACATCTTAACAATTAAAAAAGACAGAAACACTGAAGGAAGCACAAAAAAAAACATTGTTATACAGCAGGGCTGTTCAACCTTTTTGTATTTGGGATCTACTTTTTATATATACTGTTACTACGATCGACCAGACTGTGTAATAGGCCAATGGGGGGGGGGGGAGGTTATTAGCGTCCTTCCGAGGAGGAGTCCTCCCTCGGGAAGAAGATTTTCATTACATATTGCAATTTTAAAGCTGATTTTTATGTAAAACTAACCTAATACCCAAAACGAAATTTACAAAAAAAGTTTATGAAAATTCTTCATAGGCCCTCCAAGACTGCACTTTTAACCCGACGGTTAACACATTGATCGCCAACGAATTTTATGCAAGATGATTAAAAAATGGTTCTTTGTTTTTAAGTTTTGTTGGTTAGGATATATTAAGATAAGGTTATTTTTCGGTGTATTTTTATAAATTAGTGGTTTTTTAATGAGCGATCACCGGTCTTCGTGACGGAAAATTTAGGAAAATTATACATTACATTGCGCCAGGCTATCATCTTGCCAATCACTTATCCCACTCAAGCAATCGTGTGCAATTGTCCGGACAGTTATTTTTCGCCCGTTTTATCGTTAGTAGTTTTGATTTAGATTCCTTTGCGGTCACCCCCATGGCAATGGATGTGTTATGTTGATCCTGAATTTATTGGAAAAATAAGAATCTATTATATAACGTTTACATACAACGTTTATTAAACACTTCAATACGACATTTGAAGGCTAGCGAGAATCTTGTTTTAGTTTTTACTTTATATTTATAAAATGTATTTTTAAGTACATGGAAACAAGAGAAACTAAAGATCTACTTAAAACCACGCCGCGATCGACTGGTTGGGCAGCCCTGTTATACAGCATATATATATATATATTTATATTAGAACTATTAATCGGAGTAAAAATGAGAACAAAGGAAAACGCAAATATCCAGAAGTACATTGAAGAAGAAATAATCGAAACATTTCAAGAAGAAAGGGAAGAATTAAGAAAGAAATGTAAAGAGAATTTGATTAAAATACAAGAGGAGAACAGGCGAACTTACAACTTGAGACGGAAAAAACCAAAGACATATAGAATTGGGGACCTGGTAGCTATAAAACGCACTCAATTTGGAAGTGGTCTGAAGGTTAGAAAAAAAATCCTTGGACCATATGAGATTACTAAAATAAAATCCAACGAAAGATATAATGTACAAAGAGTTGGTACACACGAAAGACCAGCAATTACAACGACCTGCGCCGAATATTTAAAAGCGTGGAGTGAGCTTAGTGCTAGCGAATCCGAGTCGGATTGCTAAGCAGGACGGCCGAACTGTAGGAAGCAAGTCAAGATATAAAAGAAATTTTAAAATTAAAATGAAAACGATGCTAGTACACGAAATAGGCGAGAGGTGGAGGTGACGTTTCATTTTGGCATATCGGTGGTAGTTAAGTAAGAGACGCGTACAAGATGGCCGCAAAACGTTTTGAGTAATACACGTATTAATAATGTACAAGATATAAGTTGTTACTTTAGTTTTGTAGATGAATATTGATAAGATTTGCTAAGTGGAGTTATAAGATTTGCTAAGTGGAGTTATAAGATTTGTTAAGTGGAGTTATAAGATTTGTTAAGTGTATTTAAAAACTATTCATTAAACTACTAATTTTAATGTTGTGTTTATTGTTTTTAACATTAGTCCACCCTCCATTCTGATGTGGGATCCTACATTTTTGGGGGCTCGTAACCGGGATATACACACGTCAGAGTGGTTCGATGAGCTGTGAATTGTTAAAAAATGAAAATAACCTAAAAAAAAATCGTGCTTGATTTGCTATAAAATCTAAAAAGTTGTGAAAAACACGAGTGAAAAGTTAGTGAAAACTAAAAAAACGTGGACAGAAAGGTAAGAAACACTAAAAATACTGAAACAGTGGACATTTTCATTTATTCAGGAGGGTTAAAAAACTGAAAGAATAAGATATAAAACAGTTGTAAATTTTGAAAAAACGTTGAAATGAAACAGAATTTAGAACATTATATGTGAAAAAACAGTTTTAGACATTGTAAACATAATTTTTTTTGTGAAAAAGTAACTGTTTTGTGAAAAAGTGAACAGAACTGACAAAAGGATGATAGAAACTCTAAGAAATATCTGTTTAAAATTTAGAAAATTTGTTTGTTTGTAAAATAAGGCTAGGTTTATGTTTAAATTGTTAATAATTGCGGAGTATTAATCAAACGTTTGAGCGGGAAACCGACGTAACCTTGACCATATACAAAGTATTGTTGCGAGCGTTCGACAGCTTATTTACTTGACAATAAAGCGATAAGACTACACCAGTGCCGTGCGTAATTATTTTAATTTTGCAAAACGAGTGATACTGAGCATGATACGGAAACGCAAGAAAAATCAACAAAAAGGAAGAGGCGCAATAGTTTTAATTTACGTGACATTGAGGATAGTTTACCTACCTTCGAAGGTGATCAAAACACTGCGGTCGAAAAATGGCTTACCGAAATCGAAGAGAATCGCGCATTGTTCAACTGGACCGAACTAGAAACTCTTGTAGTAGCCAAAAAGTTACTACGCGGTACTGCGCGACCATTGCTTAACTCAGCGTTTCCCAAAGTGTGGGTCGCGACCCGGCACCGGGTCGCAGAAAAATTTTGGCGGGTCGCGAAAAAAATTTGAAAAACAAAAGATTTTTTTTGTACTTTTTTTTTTTACGTCAGTTAATCACTAGAATAGTGTATATTTGAGCTCTTTTTACTATACTATGTTCTTTATTACTATACTATACTCTTTATTACTATACTATACTCTTTATTACTATTTATTACTCTTTATTACTATAAAGCTACTGCTTTAAAAAAAATTGATTTGTAAATAAATGTTTTTTTTTTTCATATGGTGGGTCGCGAAAAATTTTCAAACCTCGTACCGGGTCGCGGCCAAAAAAGTTTGGGAACCGCTGGCTTAACTCATTACCGACAATTAAAACCTGGAAACTGTTCGAAGCTGAGATTGTTGATGAATTTGGCAAAGCTGTGTGTAGCGCAACCATGCATCAAAAACTTGCGAAACGTAAGAAACAGGCTAACGAGAGTCTACAGGAGTATGTACTCGCCATGATAGGTATTGCAAAATTAGCTAGCGTTGATGAGGAGTCAATAGTGCAATATATTATTAGTGGAATACCAGATGCCGAGCAAAACAAAATAATGCTATATGGTATTAAAACCATCCAAACCAGAGATTTAAAAGAGAAACTTATCGTCTACGAACAATTTAAGAATAAAGAAAAAACTTATTTTTCTAAACCAGAACGTCGCTCAAATACAGCAACAAAAGCATCGCCAACTACAACCAAAGAGGTGAGATGCCATAATTGTGGTCAGAAAGGGCACAAAGTACACGAATGCAAACCCAAAGACAAAGGTCCGAAATGTTTCAAGTGCAACAAGTTTGGACATGTATCCTCCAGATGTAGAAGCGAGACCGAAAACACGAGGACAGAAGTAGTAAATTCTATTTCTGTTACACCAAAAAATCAGCTACTAGTAAAAATCAATGACCAGCAGATCACCGCATTGTTGGACACCGGAGCTGATGTAAGCGTTATTCGTGAAGACGCATACCTAAAATTAGGAGCACCAGATATTAACGACGAAACCATTCTACTCCAAGGACTTCGTAGCAGCACAGTACAAACAATGGGATCTTTCAGCGAAAACGTATGTATTAACGACGAACATTACCTGCTATTACTGCATGTTGTTCCAGTAGAAGCTATAAAAATTGATTTGATTTTCGGAAATAATATCATAGAACAAGCAAACGTCGAAATCACACGTGAGAAAATTTCCTTACAAAAGATACCTGAACAGACGCCAGCTGAAAATTTCCTGCTGCAAGTAGACTGTGAACCAGTCAACGAACTAAATCTGAGTCACCTGAGCAAAGAAAATAGACTAGAAATAAAGAAGATGGTCGAAGAGTACAGTCCGAAGAAAAGTGAAGATACTGACTTAGAAATCAAAATTATTTTGAGAGATGAAAAACCGATTTACCAACACCCGCGTCGTCTACCATATCAGGAGAGAAAAGAAGTCGAGGACCAGGTAAGTGAATGGGTGGAAAAGGGAATTGTTCAACCCAGTTGTTCCGAATTTGCCAGCCCAATTGTTGTAGTCCGGAAAAAAGATCGATCCGCTAGAATATGTGTCGATTACAGGAAGATCGTCAAGGATAGATTTCCTCTCCCATTGATCGAAGACCAATTAGATCAACTGCAAAATGCCCGTGTCTTCAGTACAATCGATCTAAAGAATGGCTTCTTCCATGTGAAAGTAGCGGAAAACTGCCAAAAATATACGTCGTTCGTAACGCACCATGGGCAATTCGAATTCTTAAAGAGTCCCATTTGGTCTTCTCCCCCGCTGTATTCCAAAGATTTATAAACCATATTTTCCGAAACCTGATCCAGCAAAATGTAGTCCTACCCTACATGGATGACGTGATACTACCAACGTACAACGAAGAAGAAGGATTAGAACACTTAAAATTATTTTTTAAAGTCGGCCAGAAACATAATCTTGAAATTAATTGGAAAAAGTGCCAATTTCTCCAACAGAGAGTCAACTTTTTGTTGGACACATCGTCGAAAATCAAACTATTAGACCGTCCGAAGAAAAAACCGTAGCGGTACAGAAATTTCCAAAACCGACCACCGTAAAGCAAATCCAAAGTTTCCTTGGATTAACTGGCTATTTTAGAAAATTTATTAGAAATTATGCAATAATCGCCAAACCACTAAGTGATATACTGAAAGCAAATACCGTATTCAACTTTGGTCCGGAGCAAGAAAAAGCTTTCACTCACCTTAAAACATTGTTGTCAGAAACCAGTTTTACATATCTACCAAAGAGGTTGCCGATTAGAACTACATACCGACGCCAGCAAAGATGGCTTTGGAGCTATTCTTTGCAAGAATAACTAGAAGATAGAAAGTTACATCCAATCGATTACATGAGTCGTAAAACAACGGAGGCACAAACTAAGTACAGTAGCTACGAATTGGAGGTATTAGCTGCAATAGAAGCCGTTAAAAAATTCCGAGTCTACCTCCTTGGAACTCCTTTCAAGTTAGTCACAGACTGCCAAGCTTTTCAGAAGACCCTGCAAAAGAGACTTAACAACAAGAGTAGCTAGATGGGCACTGCTACTCGAAGAGTACCAATATGAAATAGAGCATCGTGCCGGAACTAAACTACCTCACGTTGATGCACTTAGTCGTTACCCCATCTATTACCTAACCACAGATGGACTGATAGCTAAGCTGAAGAATGCGCAAGATAAAGATGAACAACTGACAGCAATTAAGAAGATACTCCAAACAGAAGAATACGAAAATTATGCAGTAATAAACAATATTCTATACAAAGTGGAGCATGGCCGAGACTTGTTGGTTATACCAAAACCAATGCAAAATGAAATCATAAGAATGGCCCATAAAAATGGTCATTTTGGAATTAAGAAGACTGAAGAGTTAATCATCACCGAATTTTACATCCCGAAACTAAAAGAGAAGATTGCACGATTCATAAATCGTGCATACCTTGTATTCTGTCCAACAGGAAAGAAGGTAAAAAGGAGGGATATCTTCATTCTCTACCTAAAGGCGAAGGACTATTACAGACATTACATCTTGATCATCTTGGTCCACTACTCTCGACTAATAAAAATTACAACCACATTCTCACTATAGTGGATGATTTCACGAAATTCGTATGGCTGTTCCCGACGAAAACAACCAAAGCGAATGAAACTATATCTTGTTTACAGAAAGTGCAGACAATATTTGGTAACCCCGAAAAGGTCATTACTGACCGAGGCACTGCCTTCACCGGCGAAGAATTCGAGGCATTCTGTGAAGAAGAATCTATCAAGCATTACTTGATAACAACAGGCGTACCTAGAGGGAATGGGCAAGTGGAACGCATCCACAAAATAATAACGCCACTCTTAACTATGCTGAGCTTAGATGACCCCACGTAATGGTACAAACATGTGGAAAAAGTTCAAAAAGCACTGAACAACACCTACCAAAGAAGCATACAAACAACGCCCTTAGAACTATTAACCGGAGTAAAAATGAGAACAAAGGAAAACGCAAATATCCAGAAGTACATTGAAGAAGAAATAATCGAAACATTTCAAGAAGAAAGGGAAGAATTAAGAAAGAAATGTAAAGAGAATTTGATTAAAATACAAGAGGAGAACAGGCGAACTTACAACTTGAGACGGAAAAAACCAAAGACATATAGAATTGGGGACCTGGTAGCTATAAAACGCACTCAATTTGGAAGTGGTCTGAAGGTTAGAAAAAAAATCCTTGGACCATATGAGATTACTAAAATAAAATCCAACGAAAGATATAATGTACAAAGAGTTGGTACACACGAAAGACCAGCAATTACAACGACCTGCGCCGAATATTTAAAAGCGTGGAGTGAGCTTAGTGCTAGCGAATCCGAGTCGGATTGCTAAGCAGGACGGCCGAACTGTAGGAAGCAAGTCAAGATATAAAAGAAATTTTAAAATTAAAATGAAAACGATGCTAGTACACGAAATAGGCGAGAGGTGGAGGTGACGTTTCATTTTGGCATATCGGTGGTAGTTAAGTAAGAGACGCGTACAAGATGGCCGCAAAACGTTTTGAGTAATACACGTATTAATAATGTACAAGATATAAGTTGTTACTTTAGTTTTGTAGATGAATATTGATAAGATTTGCTAAGTGGAGTTATAAGATTTGCTAAGTGGAGTTATAAGATTTGTTAAGTGGAGTTATAAGATTTGTTAAGTGTATTTAAAAACTATTCATTAAACTACTAATTTTAATGTTGTGTTTATTGTTTTTAACATTCTCACAGTCCACCCTCCATTCTGATGTCGGATCCTACATATATATATATATATATATCCGACATCAGAATGGAGGGTGGACTATATATATATATATATATATATATATATATATATATATATATATATATATATATATATATATATATATATATATATATATATAGGAGTAGCGTTTGAACCTTCGTAGAGTGCGGACGTGTTGAAATACCTGCGATAATATTGCTAAGTTGGCAAATATGCAATTATTATAAAAGCATTATACATGTGCAACAATATTTAAGATGTCGATGGCGACATGTGTAAAATGTAAAGCAGATGTGAAGAGAACTGATAAGTTGGTGATTTGTTCTGGGATATGTGAACGCACATTTCATTCTAAGTGCGCGAGTCTTCCAGATAATGAATGGAAGTTCATAACGACGAATGCGTGCATTGGCTGGTTCTGCGGAGATTGCATCGAGCGTAAGGGACGGTCCATGAAAAACCTGTTGGAAGCAATTCACGACAAGATATGTCAACAGGAAGAAGCTCTTAAAGTTGTGGATAGAAAAGTACAGCGGACCGAGGAGAATTTGGACAGGAAAACTGAAGCGACGGAAAAACTCATCGCAAAAATATCTGAAGATGTTCAAGAAAACAACGAGATGCGAAGTGAAGCTGTGTCATATTCTGACAAACTAAAATCTAAAGTTAAATCAGATCCTGTTCTAGTAATCAAACCGAAAAAATCCGACCAGAGAAGTGATATTACCAAAGAAGCCATTAGGAAAAACATTGACCCTCTAACAGCCTCAGTTCTAGGTGTAAGAAATATCAGCAAGGGTGGGATAGCAATTGAATGTAAGAACCAACAAGCAATAGACAACTTGAGAGAATCTGTTACCGAAAAGTTAGGCACAGACTATGTAGCAACCGTGCCAAAGAAGAAAGCTCCAAGGGTTAAAATATACGGCCTATCTGAGAAACTAGAACCTGAAGACATAGAATACAAAATATTAGCTCAAAATGATTGTTTGAACAATAAAGCTACGGTAAAGGTTGTTCATATCGCTAAAGACAACCAAAACGATCATAAATTTATGGCGTACTTGGAAGTCGATGGTGAATCTTACTTCAGGCTGACCGAAGAAGGAAAAGTGAATATCGGCTGGGATAGATGCAGAGTATATGGCGCAATAAATATTGAAAGATGTTTTAAATGTAACAAGTATGGACACAAAGCCCAGGTTTGCAGAAGCGATACATCATGCCCGAAGTGTACTGGCAATCATGAATTGTCCAACTGTCGTTGTGAAGATGCAGAAATAAAGTGCAGTAACTGCGTATATGTAGTTAACAAATTAAAGATGACACTTGATGTCAACCACCCCGTCTGGAGCTCCGAGTGTTCAGTTTATAAAAAGAAGTTGGAAACAGAAATGAAAAAAATTGATTTTTAATTGGATTGAATTTGGAAATCCGGACACATCACTCATTGGACCCATTAATATGTGAAGATAAGTCTCATCCGGCCCTACATTTCAAAATTAAGTATAGTATTTCACAAGAAAAACTAACACGTAACAATTACAAATACAACTTCAAAATTGCTGACTTTGAAAAATTATATAGGGCACTTATTACAACTGACTGGAATGCGGAACTAACAAACCACAATACCGAAAATGCTGATGCAGGAGTTGACAACATTTATTGCATAATTTATACAATACTTGATGATTGCGTGCCAAAAACCAGGTCGCTGTCAACATCAAAATAAGACACATAGATTACCTAAAAGAATGTGAGTCCAACATCTCCACAAACCCAAACCAGTTTTCGTCGTACTATCAACACACTAGAACCAAGATCCTCTATAGGGGAAGACTTTATTCCTAATATATAATCAAAGCCTGTGCACATGCCCTAGTGAAACCATTGCATTATTTATTCAATATATGTATATTACTATATAATAACATGTAATAATTATCATTGAGTCTGTTAATTTGTTCATTATTCTGTCCAGACATTGCGACAAGCTTCAGCTTAGTGATGCTGGACAGAATGATAAAAATAGTATATATAAATAAAATTGTCAATAAGTATAAAAATTAGGTCTAAGAAATTATAATAGGTTTTGGAAATAAATTTTCTTATTTACATTTATAACATAGGTCAATGTAAAAAATGTAAATAAAGTTATCATTATATATATATATATTGCATTATTGCAGATGTATCTAATAATCTCTATCTACATTTAACTATGATTATTATTGGTGTTATAAACGCGCTGCCGAACTTGTCCAAACTTGTCAAATTAATTGTGCGAGTCCGATCAGATTCGATGCTGCGATAACGACGCAATGCACTTGTAATTACTTGTTAAGATTGTTCTATACTTTACTTATACATCCACGTGCATAGTTTAGCAAGTTCAAACATGTTTTACAAATTTTGGTATTTATACGAGTAATGAAAATCTTAATGCTTATTCGTTATTTTGTGGTCAAAGAGTAAAGTAAAAATAAATATGAAGCGCACAACAAATATTAAAAATAATTTTTTATCAGAATCAGATATAAAAAAATTAAAAACTGATACTTTCCTGTCTACGACCAGTATCGGCAGTACAAGCAGTAATTTAGAAAATATATTAAAAACGAATGAAAGAGAGACATCTTGTAACTTAAGTGCTACTGAAGAAAGTGATAGTGAGTCTAGTTCTTGTGAATATAAAACTAGCGAGGATGATATAAGTGATGATAATGAAACTGGCATACAGCCACCAACAGTGAGACCTGAACCAGACCAGATAAGTTTTACTGTTTCTGGACCTAGCGACTTGTCACAGACTCCTGAAGAAGGACCACGTCAGCACATACTATCGCAGTATCCAAAAGTTAAACAAGGTGAAAGAATTAGAAGCTTTAAATCAACGTGGTTTAACAAATTTACATGGTTGGAGTATAGTGTTTTAAAAGACAGTGTTTTTTGTTTATACTGCCGATTTTCCCACGGTGTAAATCAAGCAAACATTTTTGTGAATGAAGGGTTTCGCAACTGGAAGAATGCACTTGCTTCAAGTAAAGGACTAGTAAAACATGATAAATCTGAACAACATAAAATGTGTGCCATAAAATATGTAAATTATATGAAATTAAAGAAACAGAAAACAAATATTGAACAAATGATGAATGATCAATACCAAAATGAAATTAAAGAAAACACACACTATATCAAACTTTATCAGTTATTATAATTAATTGGACCTCATTAACATTGGTTTTAAGAAACTTATTAATAATTTGTGAACAGCTGTGAATTCTTAAATAATAACATAATAGTTTTTACATTTTCAGTTCAAATTTAGCTAGCATTTGTAATGCACGTATTTAGTTTGTCCTATAATTTCCTAGTTTATACTTAAAATTACTTGGAGATCAATTGCTTTTTAATATTTATTCTTTACATAAAGATTTCCTCAACGTGTAAAGATAATAAAAATAGTGTTTCTGTTGGTGTATAAGTGATAGTTTGTAATTTTAACATCAGTTATCATTAAAAATTTGTGCAAAAAGACCGTTTTTTATACAAAATTTAAGATAACGACAAGTTTAGTCCTCTTCGTTTAGTGATTTTCTCATTTGAGTGACGTTATGGCTATCTGTGAAGACTGCAAGCGACATATCAACAAGAAGTACGCAGGCGTCAATTGCGGTAGGTGTTCTCGCACTTATCATTCTACCTGTGCCGGCATAGACGACAAACAGCTGTTATCTTTAAAAAACAAAACAATTTCTTGGTACTGCGAAAACTGTCGTTCTGCAAATCCCAATCCTTCTGGAGTAATAACCGAGGACGATACTTCCTTGTGCAACTCGCCAGTTAATATCAGTAGCAAACTTCTGGAATCATTTAAAAGAGAGATTATACAAGAATTTAACCTTAAATTTAACTCTTTGATGGATTCAATTAATTTTTGCTCCAATAAAATCACGGACTTTGAACTTAAATTAACAGCTATGGGAGAACAAGTGAAAAATGTAGAAATACTAAAAAATGAAAACAACATCTTAAAAACTCAAGTCTCCGACTTAACTAATAGAATTGACGATTTACAACAATATTCTCGATTAAATAATGTTGTCATTAGTAATTTACCTGAACAACCCGGTGAAAATATAGTTTCAGTGGCCTCTCATATTGGAAATGTAGTTGGAATAGACATTAAAGAACACGACCTTGATGCTGCCCATCGTGTGCCCCATTACAATAAAAATAATCGGCAACCCCGCAATATAGTCATCAGATTTGTCTCAAGAATAACTAAGGATAAATTTATTGGATCTGTTAAAAAATTTAGAAATCTTTCCACTACTGAGCTCAACTTCGAAGGTCCCCAACAAAAAATTTACGTGAATGACCATTTAACAAATAAAAATAGTTTAATTTTTAATAAAGCTCGTAAAGAACTACGAGAACGAGGTTACAAATATGTATGGACTAGAAACTGCACTATTTTTGTCAGGAAAGATGAAACCTCAAACATACATAAGATATCTTCGGAAGGTGACGTCACTAGATTGGTATAAATCTTCGCTTCTTAAATAAAAATACAACTTCTGTTTTACTCCCTCTCAATATGGATATATCTCTCTACTACCAAAATGTTAGATGGTTACGCTCAAAAACTCAAAATGTGAGATTGAACTCTTTAAGCTGCGATTATGACGTCATTTGTTTTTCTGAAACTAACTTGAATTCCTCAATAAGTGATGAAGAAGTTTTTCCGGATAATTTTACAGTGATAAGATGTGATCGATCCCCTAAAAATTCTAAAAATAGTGAAGGTGGTGGTGTCTTAATAGCCATTCGCAAACATTTCCCTTTCATTGTAAATTCCCAGTGGTCAACTAGCAACGAGTGCGTGTGGATCACACTGATGTTAAATCATGGTGACGGCCTGCCCTACAACTTAAATGTCTGCTGTGTATACTTACCCCCAGAAAACCATGAAAAACTTACGGACTTTATTGCTAATTTACACAATATAATTGATTCAAAACCCAACGAAAAATTTATAATTTGTGGTGACTTTAATTTATCCCTACTAAATTGGTCAATAAATAAAAACTTAAATTATTTAACCCCTGAAAATATTTACCACAAATGGTCTACCGATCTGGTTGACTGCATCGCGTATTGTTCACTGCATCAATTTAATTATGTTAAAAATAAAAACAACAGAATATTGGATTTAGTTCTTTCCAATTTAGAACAAGTGAAAGTAAACGAGTGTGATAATCCGCTTACTAAATTAGACATGCACCACCCTGCCATTGAAATTAATATCAAATTGTCAGTAGTTAAATTATTGAAGCCATCGCCACGAATTATTCATTTTTACAAAACAGCTGATTATAATAAAATAAATAATTTTCTGAATCTTGTCGACTGGTCAACTGAATTTAACAATTTGTCAACTGAAAAAACTGTAGAAAGGTTTTACATTATTTTAAACAATATTGTCTCTAAGTACGTTCCTTTTAAACCAATTAAAAATAGACAGTACCCCCACTGGTTTTCTTCTGATTTGATTAAATTAATAAAAGAGAAAGACAAAATTCATAAAAAATTTAAACCTTTCAATCTAATATGTTTTATGTCCAATTTTCCTTTCTAAGAAAAAGAGTCAAGTCACTAATAAAACACTGTTATTACAATTACTTGAGAAACATAGAAGAAGAAATTCCTAAAAATTCGAAAAAATTCTGGTCTTTTGTAAATTCAACTAAAAAATCTTCAGGCATTCCGAATATTATGAAATATAAAGATGAAATAGCCAGTACCGGACTTAATATATGCAATCTTTTTTCTAACTATTTTAAATCTGTTTACACGAATAAATCTAATCCATCAAATAATGATTTTATAGCTTTTTCTTCTTCTGATGATAATAATAACAGTTGTCTTACTAACTTAGTGATAGATGAGCATATTGTTCATAACATTTTGTCTAATCTGGATATAAGTAAAGGGGCGGGGCCTGATAACATACCCAGTTATTTCATAAAAAACTGTGCTGACACTTTAAGTGAACCGTTAACCATAATTTTCAATAGATCTTTAGCTGAAGGAAAATGTCCCTTAGATTGGAAAAAAGCTCTCGTTGTTCCTGTCTACAAAAATGGAGAAAGGAACTTAGTTGAGAATTATCGTCCAATCTCAAAATTAAATGTCTTTGAAAAAGTACTTGAGAAAATCATATATAAACATTTATACTCATTTTTTAAACTTTATGTCATCCCAGAGCAGCATGGATTTGTACCTGGAAGGTCAGTTGATACTAATTTAATATCCTTTTCAGAGCAAATTTTAAAAACTATGAGTAGCAGACAACAAACCGATGCAATCTACACCGACTTTTGTAAATGCTTCGATAAAATTGATCATTTCTTACTTATATGTAAGCTGCACAAACTTGGAATCCGTGGAAGCCTACTAAATTGGTTTATTTCATATTTAACTGAAAGATATCAATCTATTTCTCTGGGAGGTTTCTGCTCAGATTGGGTTGAAATAACTTCCGGTGTGCCACAAGGTTCTCATCTAGCAACCTTACTGTTTAACATCTTCATTAATGATATAACACAATGTTTTAAATTTGCTAAATTCCTACTTTATGCTGATGACTTAAAAATTTTTTTCCCTACTTTTAGTTTAGAAAGGTGTTTAGTATTGCAATCGGACTTAGATCGTTTTTATGAATACTGTATAGATAATAAACTATTTATAAATATTAAAAAATGTTTCCATATAAAATTCTCGAGAAACAGAAACTTAATTAATTTTGAATTTAAACTTGCTAACTCTACAATACAATCTGTTAGCGAGGTGAGAGATCTAGGCATAACTTTGGATAGTAAACTTTTATTTGACGTCCACATTAACAATATTGCGAAAAAATCGCTAAAAATGTTGGGCTTTGTTATTCGCACAAGTCGCAATTTCAAAAATCCACATACAGTACTGACTTTATATAAAACGCTTGTGCGAAGTCAAATGGAATTTGGGAGCGTATGCTGGTCTCCGCAGTACTTTACTTATATTAACAGATTAGAAAAGGTACAAAATAAATTTGTGAAATTTATGAACTATAAATTTCCCGTTTTTAATCCAAATCTAACATCCATGGAAAAAAGACGGGTCTTAAACGACTTGTCAATTGTTTATAAAATTTTTAATAATATCATTGACTGTTCCCCATTGCTCCATTTCTTTTCCATCAGAATTCCTTCCTACCACATTAGAAATAATAATTTCCTCCTAGTTTCCTACGAAAGCACAAACTATGCCTCGAATTCACCCGTTTCTCGTTTATCCGAATTATATAACTCATATCATTGCAACCCCAACTTTCCTGACCTATTCAGTACTAATATATCAACATTTAAAAAATTGGCTCTTCGTTGTTTGTAACGTCTACCAAGCTCTCTTTTTCTTTTTTCTTTATTTACTACTGTAAGGATTCACTTATAACTGCCCTTTGGGCAAGAATATTGTAAAAAGTTTTGTATTACTATACATATGTATTTACTATTTATGTTAGTTAAATTTATTTAATAATTGTAATTTATGTAAATAGTGCCACCCTATTATTGGGAACTTGTGTCCTGTTGGTGTGGCCAAATAAATATAAATAAATAAATAAATAAATAAACATATACGTGATAAATCTCCAGGGGGGGTAACTTCCCTGTCGGACAAGAGTTCTCCTTCCGCTAATGCGGAAATGGACACTCACAAGGAAGAAATTGTTAATTTATTTTCTTCAGCGGATTTAGGACCGTTTGAAGTGTATATAGAAAACAAGGACAGTAATAAACCAGCGAGCCATTTTCACCCGATGAAAATAGGGCAAATGTTATCGACCAAGAAACTGACTGGAATCCAAAGCATTAATAAAAAGGGACGAAACAGAATATCCGTACGATTTGCATCATCAGCAGAAGCTAACAAATTAGTGCTAGCGAAACTTCAACAAGATATACTTAATATATATATAGCCCAAGGCATCTGACCACGTGTCAAGGTGTTATCAGAAATGTCGACACCTCTTTTTCGACAGATGATATTATAAATAACCTGAATTCCACGAAACAAGTGTTAAACGCTAGACGACTAAATCGTCGCGTAAAGGAGAATGATGAAATGCGATACGAACCCACGAAATCTGTGGTCATAACCTTCAAAGGATGTATGCTGCCGAAAATGGTGTCATTATTCTATGTATCTTTAGAAGTAAGAACCTACATTTTACCAGTTGTTAGATGTACGAAATGCCTAAGGTTTGGACACAATTCTAAAGCATGTAAAAGTACGGAACGTTGTCGCAGGTGTGGCAATGCACCACATCCAGACACATCCTGTGAAGCAAAATGCATACATTGTGATGGACCACATGACGGACTCTATCCAGATTGTCCTGAACTCAAACGCCAAAAAAAAAATAAAAGAGGTGATGGCATTTGAAAACATAACGTTTTTTTATGCTTCTAACCGCATCCCCCGTCCCCTGAAGCCAACAACTACTGGTGACAATAGTATCTTTAGAAACCCTCAGCAGTTCCCGCAACTTTCCTCACCCCGGATTAACAACATACATACAAGTGTTGTAAGTTCCTATAGGAACCCCCTCGGGCGGACCTACGCGGCAACAGCACGCCCACCGATAGCTGTAAACAAGAAAAGGCGAGTTATCTCTCCAGGATATGATCGTGGTGCACATAACGACCTACTATGGTTCCCTAATGGAAATACATCTCCCGCGACTAGCTCGTCCACGGTAACTGCACCTTCGCTTACCCAGCCTACCAACTTACCAGCTAATAATATGTTCAATGCGGGTCAGCTATCTGAGCTTAAAGACCTACTCAAACCTCTTCCTAATTCGGAACAGATCTTTAATATAATATATAGTATCCTAGCTCGAATTATTAATAATGTCCTTACTACTAACTCTGAACATGATTTTGAACTGGAACGTGAGATCGATTCAAGCAAACAAAGTTAATCTTCAAGATTTACTTCAATCCTACAATGTAAAAATCGCTATTCTTACAGAACCTTGCTCAATCGTGGACACATTTTCAATATTTCTGGATATTCCATTTTAAGTCGTGATCGCCATGATGGTTATGGTGGTTCTGCTCTTCTCATCAGAAAAGATATTCTCTTCTTGGAACTATCTTTGCATTTTAATCCAAGTGACTTCCAGATTGTAGCAGCTATAGTTAATGGTATTAATATTGTGGCTATTTACATGAGCCCAAATTGTAGGATAAGTTATTATTCTCTGCAGCACGTAGTACAACAGCTAAAACACCCTTACGTTGTATGCGGAGATTTAAATGCTCACAGCCCCATATGGGGGAGCCGTGCTGTGAAGAGTAATGGTAAATTAATTGAGCAACTTGTAGATGAATTTGATCTAAATGTCTTGAATAACGGTCAGGAAACCATGATACGACCGCCCTCAGGCAATAAGAGTATAATCGACTTAGTAATATGCAGTCCCATCCTGTATTATGATCTAGACCTATCTGTTCTCAATGATACCTACGAAAGTAACCACTATCCAGTAATGGTTGACACACACAACCTGTTTCCAACTAATACTAATACTAATATCAACCCTATTGCCACTGACAATACCACTAATTGGAAAAAGACAGACTGGTCTATATATACAGATACACTGGAAGAAATAGCTAATACTTGGCAAATGCCTACAAATCAAACAGAAAAATATGAGATATTTTATAACTCGATCCTCAAAGCTAGCCGCGTCGCAACACCAAAGCTAGGCATACGTAAAAATGGAAAACTTCCTGCTCCCTGGTGGGATGAAGAATGTAAACAAGCTAAATCCACGAGAAAATTTAGAATAGCACAATACAAAGAAGTCCCGCCTCTCGACAACTTTATTGAAGCCAAAAGAGCCATGGCACAAGCTAAAAAGCTATTCAAGAAAAAGAAAAAAGAAGGTTTTCGAAAATTTTGTGAAGAACTTAACACAAATACTCCTATTTCAAAAGTTTGGAATGCTATAAGAAGGTTACAAAACACCACAAACAATAATTTGAGCTCGCATAAAATTCCTTGTGGAAATGAAGTGCTATACAATCTAACACCTTCATATGTTAATCTTCCTGCTTTCGTACTGAATGAAGTGAATGAACCCTTTCTAAATAAAAGTTTTAGCATGAATGAACTTGTGCTCAAACTCGATAAAAAATCCTCCGCTGGACCGGATCCAGTCCATGACGTTAAACATATGCCACTGCAATTTAAAGAAATCTTTATTTCTTTCTTAAACTTTGTCTTAGAAGGAGGAAACATTCCGGACCATTGGAAAATCGCCCATTTTGTCCCCATATTAAAACAAGGAAAGGATCCGGCAAATCCAAACTCTTATAGACCAATTGCCTTAACCCCATGTATTTTAAAGGTAACGGAACATATGATTAAAAATAGGATAGATTGGTGGGTTGAAAAAAATAATATTCTTCCAGCTACGCAAACGGGATTTCGTTAGTTAGTTGAAATTTTTGGCGCACAGCAACAAAGGCTATTTGCGCCTAACGCAGCCCATCTAAATGACTAGACTATATGTTAAAAACAATAAATTAGACAATAAATAAATAAATAAAATCATTAAAAACACGCATACTCAATAAAAGAAATCTTGCACGGACAAACACTAATAAATAATATAAAAAGTCTGTTCGAAAATTTGAACAGGCTAAGGGTGATGGTAAGAGACTGCAAAGGGGCCAATTACCATCGAATATCACAGTCAATAACTAGAAACACATTAAAATAAGGTGCAAGACTTCACACATAAAACAATAAGTTCGATTCTCTCAGGAAGAGTATCAGCCTGTCCATGAGTACCCTGTCGTCACCTAAAGCAACTGATAGGTCATAGCACAGGCCTAACCTCTTTCTGACATCCTCGAACTGTATACACTCAGTTAAAAAGTGTAACACAGACAAATCTGTGTTACACGTCTCACAGATAGGAGACTCTTCACAGAAGGAGGTGTCCATGGGTCCACCAACAGTGACCTATACGGAGGCGTGTGATGGCGGTTTCCTACCTGCGGTTAATCCTGCAGGAAGAACCCCATGGTTTAACATCCCCCTTAATCTGTCGTAACTTAACGTTCTGTGTGCGGCTCCACTCATGTTGCCACATGTCTAAAACCAGGTGTTTCAGATGACTCTTTGCGTCATCTGGAAAAATAAAACTAACATCAATCATAGGTCTGTGAGAGGCGGCTTTAGGAGCTGCATCTGCCGCTTCGTTGCCTTTAATACCAACATGTCCCGGTATCCAAAACAGCTCTACCCTCACATTCTGAGCATTCAGATTGTGGAGTAGCAACCGGATCTTTAGTACAAAAGGATGCACTGGATCTGGATCTTGGATACTGTTCAGAGCGCTCAGCGAGTCCGTTAAGATAATACTTTGCTCTGACGAAACAAAACACAGGGCCTTGAAAATAGCGTACAGCTCAGCAGTGTACACACTCGTTATGGAGTGCAGACGGTACTGAAACTGTTGGCGTGGATTCAAAACAACGAACGCACACCCAACCCTGGTTCCGGATTTTGATCCGTCAGTAAAAATGACAGTATCCTCGAACCTAGGGACCAGTGTTCTTTGTAACTCATGTTGGTATTCGATTGAATTTCCGTAGTAGGGTCAACGTAGTATCTTTATCAAACCTAGTTAATGTGAGGTTCACAAGTGGACGCGGCAGCGTCCATGGTGGAACAGCACACAAAACGAAACTTGCCATTTCGGGCATATTAAAATCAATGTAACTCAAAATGTTGAAAGTCCTCAAACCAAAAGGCCTATTGGCTCTTGGTTTTCTCTCATAAATCTCTGTATGCCTATTTTGTAGAATAGGGTCATACGCGGGATGATCTGGCTTGGCACTGAGTGCAGCCATATACCGCAGGGATAGAATTTTACGACGATTGTACAGTGACGGTTCGCCTGCTTCACACAGCAGGCTAAGTATTGGACTGGTGCGAAATGCACCTGTGGCCAATCTAACCCCAGTGTGATGTACAGTGTCAAGAATTCTAATCTATTGGTGTTTAGCTGACCCATAAGCTAGACATCCATAGTCCAGCTTAGAGCGCACTAGAGAACGATATAAACGTAAGATGATTGTGCGGTCTGCACCCCATGTCTTATGACTGAGGACCCGCAACAAATTGAGTGACTTTTGGCATTTTTTCTTGACGGACAAAAAATGTGCCCGCCAAGTTAGACGACTTTCGAACACGAGACCCAGAAATCTGGCAGTATCGGCAAATGGTAACTGTGCTCCATTTAGCATGAGTGGAGGATTGGGATGGACACCCCTTTTCCTACAAAAATGGACACACACAGTTTTGCTGGTCGAGAATTTGAAGCCATTTTCGGTTACCCATATATCGAGACGATTGATGGTCAGCTGAAGCTGACGTTAGATTGTACTAGTCTTTTGTCCGGCAACAAAGATACCAATGTCGTCGACAAATATCGAACTCTCTACAGGTAATCGAATAAATGAAGCTGCACCGTTAATGGCAATCAAAAATAACGTAACGCTCAGTATGGAGCCCTGTGGGACCCCATAGTCCAGTGCGAACATTTGTGACAGGGTATTTCCGATCCGCACCCTGAAGCGCCGGTTCGACATGAAGTATTTTATAAAGAACATCAAGCGTCCCCGGAGACCCCAGGAATGCAGGTTACGGAGAATACCATATATCCATGCAGTGTCATAGGCTTTCTCTATATCGAAAAACGCAGCTACCAGGTGTTTGTTTTCAACGAAAGCATTCCTGATAGCTGTCTCTAGTCTGACCAGATGATCTGCTGTTGATTGGTGACGGCGAAAGCCGCACTGTGTGTTGGCCAGCACGTCGTTTGATTCTGAAAACCAAATCAGACGCTTGCTGATCATTCGCTCCAAAAGTTTGCAGAGACAACTGGTCAGTGATATAGGTCTATAGCTAGAGGGCAAGTGTTTATCTTTCCCGACTTTGGGGATAGGAATTATATGAGATTCCTTCCACTTGGTCGGGCACTTGCCCTCAGTCCATATTCTATTATAGACATTCAAAAGCCTAGACTTAGACGATTCCGGAAGATTTCGGATCATACGGTAATGTATCGCATCTGGACCAGGGGAGCTATCTTTGCACTTTGACATCGTGCTATCTAGCTCTTCACGAGAGAAAAGCAGGTTGTATACCTCGTCATTTCTGGAGAAGAAATTAAGAGGTATAGATTCTAGAGCTGTTTTACGAGTTAGAAACTCGGGTGGATAATGTTCGGAGCTAGAATTGAACGCAAAATTAGATGCCAAAGTTTTAGCCAATTTCGACTGCTGATGTAACTACGTTACCATTTACCGATAGTCCAGCAATGGCTGTAGATGTATTTCGACCGGAAATTTTCCGGACCTTCTCCCAAACTTTGGCCACTGGAGTGGCAACTGTAATGGTGGACACGTATTTGCGCCATGATCGCGCTTGCTCTTTTTCACAATCCTCTTAGCACGAACTTTCGCTCGTTGAAAGGCTATCATGTTATCCTCTGTTGGACAGCGCCGGAATGTATTGAAGAGGTGTCTCCTTTCACGTAGCGCCAAGTCGCATTCCTCGTTCCACCAGGGAACGGGAAGTCGACGGGGCTGTATAGATGACAGCGGTATGCTGTTTTTGGCCGCGCTCGTGATGGAGTCCGTGAAATGATTCACCTCCTCGTCTACGGTCAAGATCGGAATATCCTCTTGAGAGAATGATTCCGCAAACTTGGTCCACTCCGCTTTCCGAAGAACCCACTGTGACCAGCGGGATTCGGTAACGGTATTGAACAGAGGACTTAAGAGGATTGGAAAGTGTCACTACAGCAAAGGTCGTGATGCACATCCCATTTGAACAACGGAGCTATTGCTCCTGAAACGACGCTCAGATCTACGGCACTGAACGTACCCGTTGCTGCACAAAAGTGCGTGGGTCTGCCGTCGTTCAAAAAGCTCAAATGCAAATTGTTTAACATATTCTCCAGGTGACGTCCCCGTCGATCGTTCCGCACCGATACCCAACACACATTATAGGCGTTAAAATCACCTAGTAGTATGAAGGGTGGTGGGAGTTGATCGATGATATTCACGACATCTCGGATGTCGGTTCGAATACCAGGGGGAAGGTAGATAGAACAAATCGTCACCTGGAGGGGAAGTGCAACACGAACTGCTACGACCTGCAACTCTGTGTCAATGTCTACAGGATCGTGGTACAGTGTGTCTCTAACGAGAATAACCACGCCCTTGCCCCTGCAAGGAAATCCGTGCGAAACACGGAGTATCCTCGCGGAGAGAATGTGTCGGTTTCCGTGAAATTTGTTTCCTGTAGACAAACACACGAAGGCGCAAAATCTGATATTAAAATTCGCAGTTCTTCATAGCGCTGAAATACACCATTACAGTTCCACTGCATTAGTGGTCCGCTCATTTCTGTTTCGGGGAGTTACCCCGCAACCTAATGATTTTTGGTTTACCCTTAGGTTGTGGGTCTACAGCCATTTTCTCGGCTACACTTTCATTTAGTAGTCCAGGTGTTTTGATGGACACACTGGACTCCTTTTTTGATTGTTTGGTTCTCACTGGTATCCAGTGAGAACCAACGGATCCCTTATCAGTCTCCTTTTCAGGAGTGGCTGATAAGGGCTTTGTAGAAGCGACCATTCTCTGGTCGCTTCTCGTTTGTGGAGAAGACTGTGGGGTCTTCTCCTTATGTGGTGAGGAGAACTGAGGTTGAATGCGTTCTCCTATATGGGAGGGGGATTTATTCAGGCCCGATCCCCCAGGTTGTCGGGTCTGAACACTGGTCTCTTGGACCGATTCCACCACTTTTTCCGTGTCGGACTTTTTTGGCGCAGCTGTCACTGACGCTTTTACTGTCGGACGACACACTGACTTCGTCTGAGTTTGGACACTTGCTGTCTTCTTTGCAGCTACTTGTGCGAAGGATTTCGCAAAAGTGACCGGCGCAGTCTCTTTATACTTCTTCTTGGCGTCGAAATACGGGATCCTATCTTGCGTCTTGATGACCTGGATAGCCTTCTCTTCTAAGTACGTTGGGCAGTGGCGTGAAGTCGATGCATGCGCACCTTTACAGTTCACGCAGTGTGCCGCGTTTGGACAGGTTTCAACTTCATGTTGATCCTGCCCGCAGTTGGCACAGATGGACTGTTTGCGACAACGACTAGAGGTGTGACCATAACGCTGGCAGTTGTAGCATCGCATCGGGTTGGGAGAGTAGGGGCGAACGTTACAAACGTTGTACCCCACCTTAACCGATGCTGGACACCTAGTACCAGCGAAAGATACCACCATAGATATAGAAGGCTTACCGTTTCGGGGGTGAAGTTTCCTACATTCAATGACACCTTGCGATGCCATTTCCTGCACAAACTCTTCCTCCGTAACATACGCAAGGTCACGGTCTGTAACGACGCCTCGAGAAGTATTCAGTGCCTTATGTGGCTGTACCGAGATACGATACTCGCCAAATCTTTCGCATTTCTGAAGCATTGAAGATGCCTCAGTTTCTGCTTCATTCAATAATGTGCCATCCGACAGTTTTCTTACCGACCTGATACCAGTTGGACACGTTTTTCCCAGCGTTCGGACAACAAAGAATGGGGACATCTCTTTAAAAGATTTACCCTCTTCTTGCACCTTCACGACAAGAAAACGAGGCACTGGCGCACAAAACTCAACTGATCTGTCTACCTTCTTGGGAGAAGGCCTTACAAATCCCTTATCGGATGACTGAGCATCACGACGAGGTCTCTTGTTTGATTTTTTCCGGAGTTTACTCTCAACTTTGGCGGAATTTAAGAAATTTTTATCCCTCCGGGTAGACGCCATACCCGTATATTAAGTTTCATCACCCTGCCATGCCCACCCACCAGAGAGCTCCACACCGGGGACGTTAGCCGCAAACCGGCTCATTGCGCCAGGCATGTCAGGATGATATAGCATCGGAGGACGTAGTCACGGGCTGCTCGACCCGCTCGAGAACCAGTAGTAGCCAACTCTGGAACCTTGCGAGCTGCAGCCGCTCCCACAGACCCCCGAATACTTGTCTAGTGGCACGGCATTACCCCGGCATCCACGATCCAGTAGTGGAGCCACTCTATTTATGAACCGTGACACCAGCCGATTGACTGAGCTGACCAGACTCAGCCTCCCGTTTTACCGAATCCAAGGCCAAAGAAGGCGTGTTGGGATCGTACTGTCCGCGGGCAGCAGTCTCCCTCAACCGACCAGGATCCTCTTCTCCGGCGTTACGGGTCTCCACGCACGGCAAACACGTGGGTAGGGATTTAAGTGGGAGATAAAAGATACAACAGATAAGCCTATTCCTACAATCGGCTTCTCTGAACTGTCTCCTCCCAAATGATATGTGATTCAGGGTACGTGGGATCATCAGGCCCAAAAGCTCTATATGGTCAGGTGATGCGACGATTATGAACTTCCCTTGCGTGATTGAGGGTACGCGGGATCATCAGGCCCGAAAGCTCTACAAATGGCCAGGTGTTATGGCTAATATGAACTTCCCCTGTGGGGCAAACGGGATTTCGCAAAGGCCATAGCACACAACATTGCCTTACAAAAATCACTTCAGAAATTAGCTTGACATTTACTAGAACACAGTATATGGTGGCAGTATTCCTAGATTTAACTTCAGCATATGACAATGTTCTGATTCATATCTTGGATAAAACCTTAGTTTCGACGGGGATCACCACTAAGCTTACGTCCTTAATAATACAACTAATTACTGCTAAATCTGTATTCGTTAAAAACAAGGATCAACGTCACGGACCGAGAATCACCAGCCAAGGCCTTCCCCAGGGCTAAGTGCTGAGTCCGATACTATTTAATATATACACAGCAGATCTAAGTAATATCGTAAGACAATGGGTGGAAATGATACAATATGCGGATGACATAGTCCTCTTTTGCTCACACACAAATCTGAATACTGCTATAAATCAAATAAACGAAGCTTTAAGAGTATTGGCAACATGGCTACATGATCACAACTTTTCATTATCACCTACCAAAAGTAAAGCAGTAATATTCAGCAAAAAAAGAACACCTGTACAACCTGAACCAGTCACTTTTGATAATGACGTTATCCCATATGTTTATCAAGCTACATATTTAGGTGTGTCTTTCGACAAAAAACTTCAATGGCATAGTCAGATCCATAATATTATTAAAAAATGTCAACAAGGACTTAATTTAATGAGATCAATAACAAAAACCATTTGGGGTGCAGATATCGAAACTATGCTTATGTTATACAAAGCTATCGTCCGACCTCACCTCGATTACTCGGCAACTATACTAGTCCCTGTAAAAAAGACATGGTTTGTTAAGCTAGAACGCATTCAGTTTCAAGCACTAAGAACTGCACTTGGAGCTCTAAGATCCTCACCTACGAATGCGCTACTTATTGAAGCAGGCGAATTGCCTCTTGCTGTAAGGGCATCCTATCTCAGCTCTAAGTTTATAATCAAACAAATAGCTATTAACAACAAATACATTATTAATAATATTGAAAAACTATCCTTATTATACCAACGCAGAAGGCCACTTAGAAACTATCCCAATATTAGTAAGGGAATACAACCAAAGATCTCCTTTAATCTACCAAATTAAAGTATCTGACTCGCTCCCATGTTACGCCTTCCCATTCGAGACTCAAATTATTCCGTTATCAATAGAACTAAATATAGGCCTATCTAAGAACGACAACTTTGATACTAACGTTATGCTCCAAACTATTTTAGCAGAAAAATACCCAGGATATATCCAAGTATACACAAAAATATAAGTAAATATAAGTATATATACAAAAATATAAAATATAATATCCAAGAATGTAAAAAAAGTTTTGAGAACCTCTGATATGACAAGTTGCTTAGCTAATTAGAGTCTATTTAATTAACGATAAAGCTGTGAAATAGTGCAAAATAATTCAGATTCACTGAACAAAACTATATTATAAGTGTTTGTGTCAAGTGTTGTACCAAAATTGTGAGGGATAACTAACATTTTCATTCATTAAATTAATAAAAAACCTGTTATCTATCAGCTGTTCAATTTTGACAAGTCTAGTGATAGCGACTGTGCATCTTTCTACGCATTGCTTAATCAGTGACTACCAAACAGTGTGAACGGCTCTAAGACTTCAAAAAAAAAAACAAGTACTGTTGCACTTTTTATTGTCTAGTCGAAGTATGACTGAAGACTTAAAATGTCTTAAATGTAAAGATTTTGTGCGGGACAAAAAACATGTTACTTGTGACGGTTGTTTGCGTCCAATACATGTGGACAACTGCTCAGGGCTGTCAGCCTCAGAAGTTACCTGTATGAAACTAAGAAAAAGAACACTCAAGTTCTTCTGTTAGGAGTGCGAAGAAGGCCTACGAATTATACCCAAATTACTAAAAAAAATCGATTCCTTAGAGAAAGAAATTGAAAATATTCGTAAAAAAAGCACAGAAGAAACTGTTTATGAAGTCCAGGATCGTATTGACCGCTCTCACAGCGTTATGGTTTTTGATGTAGAAGAGTCATCCAAAGATCAATTAGACGACCGTTATTCAGATGATTTGAAGTTTATAAAAAAAGAATTTGCGAAAATTATCCCTAACACTCCTGTAATAAAAAAATAATTCACCTGGGTAAAAAAAATAATAAACCGAGGCCGATTAAAGTGATATTCAACTCGGTGCAAGACGCGAAGAAAATCCTTACGAATAGAAGAAAAATAAATTCACTTCATGTAAGTGCTGACCAAACAACAAGTCAGCGCGAGCATTACAAAGAATTAAAGAAAACACTGGAAGAAAGGAAGGAAGTCGGAGAAGAGAATTTAAGATTAAAATATATAAGAGGGATTCCCCAGATAGTAAAAGAAGATAAGAAGTAAATATGTAACAGCCTGTCATATTATTTTATTGTTATTGCTACTTTTATTTACCATATATCTGTTCTGCATAATTTTAATTTATTTTGTAGTTGTATTGTAATTCTTAATTTTATTTTTATTTATTAATCTGTGAAATATGTTCTACGCTTTTAATATTTTTTTTATATTTATATAACTGTTAGTTATAGTTTATAAGCATCGTTTTAAATTGTTACTGTGAATGAACGTTTTATTTTTCATTTACATTCTCTAATATAATTCATTTAACCATTATATATTGCGTTACCTGTCACTATATTGCTGGTCTCAAGAAATTAAGTATTTCTATGATGGTAAACAATATTTATTTTATGTTATTTTTTTTTAAATTAGTAATAAGTCCTGTCCATATCAGTATTGCAATCTATAGTTTCTTTTAATATATATTATCTGTTCTGCATAATTTTACTTTGTTTTGTAGTTGTATTGTAATTCTTAATTTTATTTTTATTTATTAATCTGTGAAATATGTTCTATGCTTTTAATATTTTTTTTATATTTATATACCTGTTAGTTATATTTTATAAGCATCGTTTTAAATTGTTACTGTGAATGAATTGCGTTACCTGTCACTATATTGCTAGTCTCAAGAAATTAAGTATTTCTATGATGGTAAACAAATTTTATTTTATGTTATTTTTTTTTAATTAGTAATAAGTATTGTCCATATCAGTATTGCAATCTATAGTTTCTTTTTCTGTTTTACGCTTAAATATATAGACAAGTCATTTAACTATAAGCTTAGTGTTAAATTTGAAAAATTTTTGTTACTGAATTGTGATATTTTATTATTTTCTATTATTTTTGTTTTAAGTTCTGTCTCTTCAAACTTGTGATATTTGGCAACTAAATCTAGTCCTTTAATCAAATTATTTTTTCAAGAATAATATTCCAATAAAACTCAAGATGGGGGTTAAAGTAGCTCATATTAACACTAGATCTCCTTCTTTGCACTTTAACTCAGTAAGAAATCATTTACTTACGAATAAATTTGATATACTTGGAGTAACAGAAACATGGTTACCCGTGTATTATAACTCTAAACTAGTACATATTGATGGTTATAAATTTCATCATGTCCCCTAAACCTTCGCATGGTGGTGGGGTTGGATTTTATATTAAAAATAATTTAAAGTATGAGGTAATTTATTCGGATATTTGCAATTTCATTGAGCATATTTGGCTGAAATTAATGTTAAAAAATGTTATAATAGTTTTTGGCATTATTTATAGACCCCATGACAGTTACCCGGCTTTCCTAAATGCATTTCAGGACATTGTTAGTGAAATGATACCGACATGTGATGAAATTTACTGTTTAGGTGATTTTAATATAGACGGTCTCTCGGATAGTTATATGCATAAAAACTTTTGCGATGTTATTTGATCCTTCAATTTAAAACAGATAATTACCGAACCGACAAGAATAACACAAAATTCCAGAACGCCCATCGATTATGTCATCGTCCCAGACACCTTCACTCCCAATGAATTTGGTGTAGTGCATCTCCATGATGTGGCTGACCATGCCCTCGTGTTTTTTAGCAGAAACGACCATGTAATTGAAAAAACACCAACAGATAAAAAATTAGAAGGTATAATCATATTAATATGGAATCTTTTAATAGTGACCTATATGCTACTCCTTGGTTTCACATGTTCGACATTAACAGCATTGATGGGAAAATAGATTTTTTTACTACTCATATTATTAAATTATTTGATAAGCATGCGCCCATACTAACATATAAATATAATAAAAAAAAGTTTCAACCTCCATGGTTAACTCCTAATATCAAATTGCTTATGTCACTTAGAGATAAAGCTTTTAAAAAACACAAATCAAAACCTAGTCCTGGAAAGTGGAAATACTATAAACAATTACGAAATTACACTACTTTTGCGATAAAGGAAAAAAAGAAGGCTTTCTTGAATTTTAATTTTCGTTCTTCCAACAGTAAAGAAAATTGGGCAAAACTTAGGAAATACAACATCATTCCCAATAAATCAAATGTTCTTGCTTCACATTTTGATGCCAATAATATTAATACCTACTTTTCTTCCGTTCAAAAATCAGATAAGGCTAATTCGGACTTAATAAAATTTTACACCCACAATACTAAACCAGGCATTGACAAAAAATTCAAGTTCTCGGAAATAAATAAGGATGATGTAATGAAAATTTTAGAGACGTTCAAATCTAACGCAGTTGGCATGGACGGTATTAGTCTGACCATGATTTAACTATGTTATCCTTTTATATTGCTTTACATTCGACACTTGATCAACTTTTGTTTATCAAATAATATCTTTCCTCTGTCCTGGAAAAAATCCATGATTATACCCCATCCAGAAATCAAAATTGTGGAACAAATTACTGATCTCCGACCAATTAGCATTTTGCCAGTACTTTCCAAAATTTTGGAAAAGGTAATGTCCTATCAATTACGTGTACATTTGGAAAGGTATAATGTTATTCCCTCTAAGCAGTCAGGTTTCAGAGGAGGTCACAGCTGCACGACTGCTTTATTAACCTTGACGGACGATATATTCAAAGCGTCTAACGAAAGTAATGTTACATTACTGGTAATGCTGGACTACTCAAAAGCTTTTGATACCATAAACCACCGAGTTCTGTTAAGTATACTACAATACATTGGCCTGAATACTTCTGCAATTGATCTATTTAATAACTATATTTCAAACAGATTTCAATTTGCCTCTCTTCCAGGCAACTTATCAAACGAGATTAAAATAATTTCAGGGGTCCCACAAGGATCTATACTTGGCCCTATGCTCTATAATATATATACTTCAAAATTTCCTGACACCATTAAACATTCTAACTATCATTTCTATGCGGATGACACGCAAATTTACTATTCCTTCCATCCCAGTCAAATTGATGAAGGCTTGGATCGCATCAATAGTGATTTGCACAGTCTTACTGAAACTTCCACAAAACACGGCCTATCCATAAATCCCGTCAAATCGTCAGTTATATTATTTGCTAGTAAGCGCTCTAGGCCATTATTGTATCCTAAGATAGACATACGCGTCAATGACATTAGCCTAAACATCTCCGAGAATGTTAAGAATCTAGGACTTATCATAGATACAAATTTTCGTTTCTCGCAGCATATCTCCAAAAAAATCCAACTAAGTTACTCTATATTAAAATTGTTGTTTGCACACCGCCATGTTTTAAATAAGGAAACTAAAAAGATATTGTGTGATTCACTAATTTTTTCCAATTTTAATTTTTGTGATGTAGTTTACTCACCATGTCTTATCTTAGCTGACAGTCAACGTATCCAACGATTTCAAAACTCTTGTTTAAGATTTATTTATGGCGTAAAAAAACGGGAAAGGATATCTCATACATTGATCTCGGCCAAATGGCTCAATATGAAGGAAAGGCGATATGTCCACAGCTGTAACACCTTCCACAATATTATTACCAACCGCTCCCCATCATACTTGTATAACAAAATATCTTTCCGTTCCGATGTTCACAATATCAATCTAAGACGCAAAAACAAAATTACAATACCTAAATACAAACTAAGTATTTCCAAGCGTTCTTTTACATATAACGTTGTTTCTGTATACAATCGGTTGCCTAGTGACATAAAAACAACTTCAATTGTTTCTTTTAAAAAATCGCTGAAAAAGCGGGTATTGGAAAAGAGTTTACTATGTCATTAATAATCGTATTCTTATAGTTAATGATTAGTTGCCAAATTATTTCAAATTATTTCAAATTTTTTCAAATTTTTTCAAATTTTTTCAATTTTTTCATTTTAATAGTTACTAAGGGTAAAATGTCTAAATTTACTAATTATAATGTTTATTAATTATATTAGCATTCTAGTACTTAAGTATTTTAATTTGTTGTATTATGTAATATTTTGATATTATATATCAATTCTGTAGGGGATAGACTCGATCAGGTGGTGTTCACACCAAGCTGCTTCTGTCTCCCTTTGGCACTTGTACCAAGGTTGTCAATAAACATATTATTATTATTATTATACAGACGCTTCGAAGAACCTTATTTTATTAAACACCACCTGTGGAGTATACATTCCAAAATTCAAGATAGAATGTGCTATTAAAATTGCAGAAGATACATCCATTATGTTTGCTGAACTAACAGCTATACATAAAGCTCTAGACATTATCTCTAATCTTCCCCCACAAAAATATATTATTTTATCAGACTCGAAAAGTGCTCTTCAAGTCTTATCCAGAAGAGGCATATTAGCCGATTCAGACCACATAAGTTTGGAAATTAAAAAACAAATATCAGTATTACATACGGTAAATTTTGAAATATACTTAGCCTGGATCCCTGGCCACTCAGGAATAAAAGGAAATGAACGCGCTGACGCTCTTGCTAGTGCCTTTTACCAGAATTCAGAACTAGATGTAATCGCAACTGGCAAGAGGAATGGGACCAGTCATGCCTCATAAAAGGTTCATTCTATCGATCGCTTGTCCCCAGAATACCAAGCAGTGTTGCCAGATGTACGATTTAAATCGTATTTGTACGATTGTTTTTGATTATGTACGATGTACGATTTTATTGAAAAACATATATGTTTATATATTTTTTTAGTAAGTTAAATATTTATATTATATAATGCGATATATTAAATATTTTAGCCCCCGGGTTTCAAATCGACGCGCTCTTAAAAAAAAATCGGTTGATCTCACTATGATCGGAAATATTCGAATAATCAAATATACAACCCGCAGGGGAAGTTCATAATGGCCATAAAACCTGGCCATTTGTCGAGCTTTCGGGCCTGATGATCCCGCGTACCCTCAATCACGCAAGGGAAGTTCATAATGGTCGCATCACCTGACCATATAGAGCTTTTGGGCCTGATGATCCCACGTACCCTGAATCACATATCATTTGGGAGGAGACAGTTCAGAGAAGCCGATTGTGGGAATAGGCTTATCTGTTGTCTCTTTTATCTCCCACTTAAATTCCTACCCACGTGTTTGCCGTGCGTGGAGACCCGTAACGCCGGAGAACAGGGTCCTGGTCGGTTGAGGGAGACTGCTGCCCGCGGACAGTATGATCCCAACACGCCTTCTTTGGCCTCGGATTCGGTAAAACGGGAGGCTGAGTCAATCGGCTGGTGTCACGGTTCATGAATAGAGTGGCTCCACTACTGGATCGTGGATGCCGGGGTAATGCCGTGCCACTGGACAAGTATTCGGAGGACTGTGGGAGCGGCTTCAGCTCGCAAGGTTCCTCAAGGTTGGCTAGTCTTGGTTCTCCAGCGGGTCGAGCAGCCCGTGACTACTTCCCCCGATGCTATATCATCCTGACATGGTGTCCTTCGCTGGTACCAGGTGTCCAACATCGGTAAGGGTGGGGTATAACGTTTGTAACGTTCGCCCCTACTACTCCAATCCGATGCGACGCTATAAGTGCCAGCGTTACGATCACACCTCAGTTCGTTGTGGCATACAGTCCATCTGTGCCAACTGCGGACAGGACCAACATGAAGTTGAACCCTGTCCAAACGCGGCACACTGCGTGAACTGTAAAGGTGCTCATGCATCTACATCACGCCACTGCCCAACGTACTTGGAGGAGAAGGCAATACAGGTTATTAGAACGCAGGACAAGATACCGTATTTCGACGCCAAGAGGAAATACAAAGAGAGTGCGCCGGTTACTTTTGCGAAATCTTCCGCACAAGTAGCCGCAAAGCGAACTGCAAGTGTCCAAACTCAGACAGAGTTAGTGCCTCGCCCGACAACTGCAGCAACAGTAACAGTTTCCACAAATACTGGTAGAGAAAAGGTGATATTAGTCCCAGAGACCAAAATTCAGACCCCACAACCTTGGGGATCGGGTCTGAATAAATCCCCCTCCCCTAAAGGAGAACGCACTCAACCTCAGTTCTCCCAACCACCTAAGGAGAAGACCCCACAGTCTTCTCCACAAACGAGAAGCGATCAGAGAATGGTCGCTTCTACAAAGCCCTCATCAGTCACTCCTGAAAAGGAGACTGATAAGGGATCCGTTGGTTCTCACTGGATACCAGTGAGAACCAAACAATCAAAAAAGGAGTCCAGTGTGTCCATCAAAACACCTGGACTACCAAATGAAAGTGTAGCCGAGAAAATGGCTGTAGACCCGCAACCTAAGGGTAAACCAAAGATCATTAGGTTGCGGGGTAACTCCCCTAAACAGAAATGACCAGCCCAATAATGCAGTGGAACTGTAATGGTGTATTCAGCGCTACGAAGAACTGCGGCTCATAATGTCGGATTTTGCGCCTTCACGTGTTTGTCTGCAAGAAACAAATTTCAAGGAAATCGACACATTTTCTCCTCGAGGATACTCCGTGTTTCGCACGGATTTCCTTACGGGGGTAAGAGCAGGTGACGGCGTGGCAATTCTCGTTAGAGACACCTTGAACCACGATCCTGTAGACATTGACACTGAGTTGCAGGTCGCAGCAGTTCGTGTTGCACTTCCCCTCCAGGTGACGATTTGTTCCATCTATCTCCCCCCTGGCGTTCGAACTGACATCCGAGATGTCGTGAATGTCATCGATCAACTGCCACCATCTTACATACTATTAGGCGATTTTAACGCCTATAATGTGTTTTAGGGATCGGTGTGGAATGATCGACTGGGACGCCACCTGGAGAATATGTTCAATGATTTGAATTTGAGCTTTTTGAACGACGGCAGACCCACGCACTTTTGTGCAGCAACGGGTACTTTCAGTGCTATAGATCTTAGCGTCGTTTCAGGAGCCATAGCTCCTTTGTTCAAATGGGATGTGCATCACGACCTACGCGGTAGTGATCACTTTCCAATCCTCTTGAGGCCTCTGTTTAACACTGTTACCGAATCCTGCTGGCCACAGTGGGTTCTTCGGAAAGCAGATTGGACCAAGTTCGGAGAATCATTCTCTCATGAGGATATTCCGAACTTGACCGTAGACGAGGAGGTGAATCATTTCACGGATTCCATCACGAGCGCGGCAAAAAGCAGCATACCGCTGTCATCCACTCAGCCCCGTCGAGTGCCCGTTCCCTGGTGGAACGAGGAATGCGACTTGGCGCTACGTGAAAGGAGACACCTCTTCAATACATTCCGTCGCTGTCCAACAGAGGAAAACATGATAGCCTTTCAGCGAGCGAAAGCTCGTGCTAAGAGGATTGTGAAAGAAAGCAAGCGCGAATCATGGCGCAAATATGTGTTCACCATTACAGTTGCCACTCCAGTGGCTAAAGTTTGGGAGAAGGTCCGGAAAATTTCCGGCCGAAATACAACTACAGCCATTGCTGGTCTGTCAGTAAATGGTAATGTGGTTACCTCATCGGTCGAAATTGCTAACACTTTGGCATCTAATTTTGCGTTCAATTCTAGCTCTGAACACTATCCACCCGAGTTTCTAACTCGTAAAGCAGGCCTTGAATCTATACCTCTAAATTTCTTTTCTAGAAATGATGAGGTGTACAACCTGCTTTTCTCTCGTGAAGAGCTAGATAGCGCGATGTCAAAGTGTAAGAGGAATCATCTAAGTCTAGGCTTTTGAATGTCTATAATAGGATATGGACTGAGGGCAAGTGCCCGACCAAGTGGAAGGAATCTCATATAATTCCTATCCCCAAAGTCGGGAGAGATAAACACTTGCCCTCTAGCTATAGACCAATATCACTGACCAGTTGTCTCTGCAAGCTCATGGAGCGAATGATCAGCAAGCGTCTGATTTGGTTTTTAGAATCAAACGACTTGCTAGCCAACACACAGTGCGGTTTTCGCCGTCACCGTTGAACAGCAGATCATCTGGTCAGACTAGAGACAGCTATCAGGAATGCTTTCGTTGAAAAAAAACACCTGGTGGCTGTGTTTTTCCTGTGTATCTCTGCGGTATATGGCTGCACTCAGTGCCAAGCCAGATCATCCCGCGTATGAGCCTTTTCTACAAAATAGGCATACAGAGATTTATGACAAAAAACCAAGAGCCAATAGGCCTTTTGGTTTGAGGACTTTCGACATTTTGAGTGACATTGATTTAAATATGCCCGAAATGGCAAGTTTCGTTTTGTGTCCTGTTCCACCATGGACGCTGCCGCGTCCGCCTGTGAACCTCACATTAACTAGGTTTTATAAAGATACTACGTTCCCTATCGAATACCAACATGAGTTACAAAAAACACTGGTCCCTAGGTTCGAGGATACTGTCATTTTTACTGACGGATCAAAATCCGGAACCAGGGTTGGGTGTACGTTCGTTGTTTTGAATCCACGCCAACAGTTTCAGTGCCGTCTGAACTCTATAACGAGTGTGTACACTGCTGAGTTGTACGCTATTTTCAAGGCCCTGTGTTTTGTTTCGTCAGAGCATAGTCGGTCAAGTGTTATCTTGACGGACTCGCTGAACGCTCTGAACAGTATCTAAGATCCAGATCCAGTGCATCCTCTTGTACTAAAGATCCGGTTGCTACTCCACAATCTGAATGCTCAGAATGTGACGGTAGAGCTGTTGGATACCGGGACATGTTGGTATTAAAGGCAACGAAGCGGCAGATGCAGCTGCAAAATCCGCCTCTCACAGACCTATGATTGATGCGAGTTTCATTTTTCCAGATGACGCAAAGTGTCATCTGAAACATCTGGTTTTCGACATGTGGCAACATGAGTGGAACCGCACACAGAACGTTAAGTTACGACAGATTTAGGGAGACGTTAAAACATGGGGTTCTTCCTGCAGGATTAACCGCAGGGAGAAAACCGCCATCACACGCCTCCGTATAGGTCACTGTTGGTGGACCCATGGACACCTCCTTCGAGGAGAAGAGTCCCCTATCTGTGAGACGTGTAACACAGATTTGTCTGTGTTACACTTTTTAACTGAGTGTATACAGTTCGAGGATGTCAGGGAGAGGTTAGGCCTGTGCTATGACCTGTCAGTTGCTTTAGGTGACGACAGGGTACTCATGGACAGGCTGATACTCTTCCTGAGAGAATCGAACTTATTGTTTTATGTGTGAAGTCTTGCACCTTATTTTAATGTGTTTCTAGTTATTGACTGTGATATTCGATGATAATTGGCCCCTTTACAGCCTCTTACCATCACCCTGAGTCTGTTCAAATTTTCGAACAGACTTTCATATTTTTTATTTGTGTTTGTCAGTGCAAGATTTCTTTTATTGAGTATGCGTATTTTTAATGATTTTATTTACTTATTTATTTATTGTCTAATATATTGTTTTTAATATATAGTCTAGTCATTTAAATGGGCTGCGTTAGGCGCAAATAGCCTTTGTTGCTGTGCGCCAAAATTTTTAACTAACTATATAACTAATATACCTTATACCTTATATATACCTATATACCTTATAGCTAATCAAATATACAAAGCTCACTCCTCATTGGTTAATGTACTGTACTACAAACTTAAATCGGTCTTTTCGTGTTGGTGTTGAATGTGAATGTAGTAAAAATATGTTGAAAAATACCCTTTTTACGACTAAGATTTGTTTTGTTGTGCCATGGATAATGGATACCCATAGTGATAATTACAATACGTTTGATAATGAGGAACGTACTACAGACCAATTAATAATTATAATTATTTAACAGCTCTAATAAGGCAGATGAAAAAGTTCATTTGGTTCAATTCAAATAGTGCGAGGAAAAATTATAATTTTTTTATCTTTTTCTGCTATTCTAAACGATTAGGCGGAAGTAACTGGAATTTTCATTTTTGTAGGTTGTCATTAGCTAAATTTTTATATATTGAGGTTTTTCCTGAACAAAATGATCAAAAGCTTCAATCAATCTGTAAAAGTTACTAGATTTGAAAATCTAGTTCTGCCTAATCGTTTGAAATAGACTTTGTATGATTTTGCAATACAAAAATTTTTACTTAATAATTTTCAATTTAATTACACAGCATTTTTTTATACGCTCATTTAAAAAAAAACGATTTGTACGATTTTTTTCTTGAAAATACGATCATTTTGAAGTGTTAGTACGATTTTTTCTTCTTCGACATCTGGCAACACTGTGTTCAATGAAGAATATTCTGTTTTCAGATGGGACCGAGAAAATACAAATTCTAGAAAGAAAGATGGCGGTGGAGTACCTTCGCCTTGCGCTCCAACATCTCATCTACCCCTTAGTTAGCTGTGTTTACCTCCTTAGTTATAACCCAGACGCCTTTTCTGAATTTGCTGTTAAGTTAATGACATTAATCAATTACCACCCAAACGACATATTTGTAGTAGTGGGTGATTTCAATCTACCTTCCTAGTCGTGGATTAAAAAATCAACGATGTCTATCAACAACGAGCGAGTAGACTTATTTGTCGACATGTTCTCTCTCTGTACCTTTCATCAATATAATCAATCTCCAAATATTTGTAAAAATATTTTAGATCTTATTTTATGTAACGATAATTGTATCAATTATATTTTCAGGAGTAATTACCCTCTGGTCGATGAAGATGTTTACCACCCTAGTCTTGAATTTTCAGTGTCATTCAAGTCATGTTCTATCAAAAGTAATACTATCATAAAATACCTATTTCATAAAATGAACACTGAAGCTATTAGTACAACCTTATCACCGAAAACTGGGAATTAACTTTATCAAACTCTACAGTAGAGGAAGCCACTAACATTTTATATAATAAACTGTTCACACAAATTAATCTTCATGTACCCACTAAAATTATTAATAAAAGCAGAGGACGTTATCTTCAACGATCAAGTGTCTTGAAGAAAAAATTAGTCCACAAAAGATGGAAATATTACAATAACAAATCTGACTATCTATCTTTTTCAGTTCTACGGTTGCGGTGAAAATACTTGATACGTGATGATTATAATATTTATATGGAAAATGTGCAAAATGAAGTGGCAAGTAACCCTAAAAGATTATGGGACTACGTCGCTAACAAGAAAAACCCAAATTCAATTCCAAATACTATGCAATATAACGATACTGTAGCCACCGATGGCAGGTCAATTTGTAAGCTCTTTTCAGACTTTTTCGAGTCTGTTTCTGAACCTAATCAGCCTACATCTACATCCATTAATAATTACTGTAATAATAACCTTTATAACACTCCCAACATAAACAGCACGATTTCTCGGAGCCATATCCAGATATCAGAACAGGACATCATGGAGAAACTTTCTAGTCTCGATATAAAGAAAAGCGCAGGACCAGACAACATCCCCCCATATTTATTCTAACATTCAAAGATATACTAGTACTACCCCTACATATAATTTTCAACAAGTCTCTGACCAATGGCATTTTTCCTAAAATCTGGAAAGAAGCGTATGTTATTCCAATTTACAAGTCAGGTAAAAAAAATGTAATTTCTAATTATCGTCTTATCTCTAAGCTCTGTACCCTCGGTAAAATCTTCGAATCACTATTATACAAGACTTTATTCGAACCAGTTAAACACTTTACACTACCGCAACAGCACGGTTTTTTCAGTGGAAGATCTGTAGAGACTAATCCGATTTTGTACAACCAATATATCCAAGAACATCTAGATAAACGTGAACAAGTGGACTCTGTTTACACTAACTACCGTAAAGCTTTCGACAAAAGCGACCACGATACACTCTTAAACAAACTTTACTCTCTTGGAATACATGGCGATCTTTTAAGATGGTTTTCCTCATATTTAAAAAATCGTAGTCAAAGTGTTACTATCAACGGCTACATATCTCCTCCTATTAAAATCTCTTCTGGAATTCCACAGGGTACATAAATGACATCTCTCGCGTTATAGAACTCTCTCAATACCTTCTTTTCGCAGATGACATGAAGATTTACCTTAGAATCAGAGACCTTTCCGACGCTCAGCTGTTACAGTCCAACCTTAATAGTATTCAAGAATATTGCATTTCTAACAAACTATTCATAAATTTTGACAAATACCAAGTTATAACATTCTCAAGAAACAGATCTACTTATATCTATGACTACAAAATCAATAACATACATTTATCTCGAACAAACGCAGTTAAAGATCTCGGTGTCAGCTTAGATTCCAAACTAACTTTCAAACCCCACTTTGATTATATCACAAACAAAGCACTAAAATCTCTAGGCTTTATATTTCGTGTCACAAACGGCTTCACATCTTTACCCGCACTTAAAACGCTATACTATGCTTACGTATGAAATATTTTGAACTATTGCTCCGTAATCTGGAATTGTACATACGAGAATTATGCTAACAAAATAGAACGTGTACAGAAAAAAGCACAAAAACATTTTTGCTACAAATGTAACATTCCGTATAGCAATTATATTAACATATGTAACGAGCTTATGCCTTAAAAAAAAAAGGCGCTTTCTATCTGAAGTAACCATGCTGTATCGAATATTGAGCAACGACATATCTTGTAATGAGTTACTGAGTGGCATCAATATTCATGTCCCTGCTTACATGACGCGCAAATCAGAACTTTTTCATATATCGCATTTAAATTCGAAGTCATTCAGTAACTCACCCTTACTGCGTATTGCCTCAACCTACAACACAATGTTGTCTGAACTGGATATCTTTAATTGTTCCAAGGCAAAAATTTTTGTATTGATAAATTAAACAGCCATATTTGACTGTATTTATGTGTGTACGTACGTAAATGTATATGGCTGTATACTTTATACCGTGTGATCATAATTTCTTGTCAGTTACATAACAGTAAACAATGAGCTTAAAAATATCAAAACTGTATTCTATCTCTTATCTAAAAATTCCAATTTAACAAAGAACCAATCAGTAACGATATTGGATTGATAACTTCATGTTGTTCGTTAACTCAATGGCGCGTAGAGAAAAAGTAGTGGTTTTTGTTAAGATATATTATTGTTTTTTTCGTTATTATTGTTGTTGTTGATATTATTGTTATTAAGATTGTAATTGTTAAGACGATTGTTGATCGAGGTTAGCTCTTAGAGGTAAGTGAAATATTGAACATACATAACCCAATATAAAAATCGAATCTACGTCTATGTGTGCATGCCCCTGGAAATAAATTTGATAACAAAATGTTTCCGTCAACTATTGCATAACTGACAAGAAATTATGACCGCTCTGTACATGCGTGCGTACGAAATTGTAACTGCATTTACATGTATTTTATTGTAATATTAGTGGGCACTTTGCTGGGCTCTAGCATGTATGTGCTCCCATTATCAATAAATAAATAAAAAATAAAAATAAATAAATAAATATTTTTGAAAATAATTTAATATTCATTTATAGTCCAGTAAGCTTGTCATGATTATAGGGCGAGAGTTGAATTAAGTGGGGGTAGTTAGTTTTATTTCTTTTTCTTGTATGGGATGTGCCTGAGATGCAAAATCCAAGTTTTCGACCTCGGCAGCCCTCCGGAACACTTTTGAATATCTCAAAAACTGCTAAATTTTCGCACTTTTTTCGGTTTCTTCCCATTTGGACCATAAAGGAGCACGTTTTCGACAAACACCATTCTATGCATTTTTAAACTAGATTAAATTTGCTAAAATTTGAGATCAGAATGGGCTTGGTAGCCCTAATAGTTTTCGAGATACAGCTTTTCAAATTTTGAAAAAATCTTCAAACTTGAAAATTTTATGCTAATTTTTATGCTAAACCTTGTCATGAAGTCCTACTATAAATAAAACGCACATGAAAGTTGGTAAGCATTAATAAATAGAAGTAATGGTATATATAACATGTGGGGTAAGTATTAATTATTATAAATAATGGTAACTTTCAACAACAATACGAGTGTAACTATACAAAGAAGCTGAGCGACTGGTTTTTGAAGTACCCTCCATTTCGTAAAACCGATGTGATTATGTCCTTAATTAGTAAGACTTGTAGGAGAGAAAGGGGTCAATTGTCATATGGCCAGAGATATTAGAAAGAAAACAATGTTGAAGGTTGTAGGAGAATTCGAGCGTAAAACCAAAATATCTAGAGACACGGCACGGTCAGAACATAGCTGTAGTGTTCGATAGTTACCCTACAGAGCCTGACAAAAAGAGCACGAAGTGCTCTGAACGTAATCACCGAGTTCAGACACATTCTTCTCCTGAGGTGATATTTAAGGAAACGACTCCTAATGTTTCCCAAGAAAATTTTTTATCCAATGATAAAAACAAATTAAGATTCATCCAACTTCTGAAGGTGAAATTTGAAGCCAAAAACAATGAGGTTTTTCAGGCTGAAGAAGATACTGACACGCTAATCATCACTACAGGTATCAGAAAGGCCTCTGATTTTCAGGTCGTGGTTATTGCAGGAGAGGGCGTAGACTTGTTGGTGATCCTCACCGTTCTCAGATGTCCCATAAAAGGTTTCATATACGTTCAGAAGTGTGGAAGAAGCAAAACACCAGATGTCTTCTACTCAACCACCTCAACATCTACAGACAGTCAGGTCATCACTTTCACTCATGCCTTCAGTGGCTGTGATTCCACCTCGTGCTTCTTCGGCCACGGAAAACTAAAGTTGCTACAAATACTACAGAAGCATGTAGACGTTAAAGAGAAAGCTGCAGTTTTTTCTAATGCAGCTGCGACACCTGCCCAAGTAGCTGAAGCCGGGGAAAAAGTCCTCATTGAACTGTATGGTGGAGAAAGGTCCAGTCAAAATCGAAACGACCTGCGCTACAAGCTCTTCACAAAGGCTGCAGTCAAGAGCAGTTGCAACCTGGCTAGACTTCCTCTCACGCAAGATGCTGCAAAGCTACATTCGTTTTGCACATACTACCAGGTGCAGCAGTGGCTGGGCTACAAAAAGAATCCGCTGGAATGGGGATGGGTTGCTACAGCCCGAGGCCTTCATCCAAAGTTGATGTCGAGGAAAGTAGCCCCCTCAAACCTGCTGAACATGATTTTATGCAGTTGCAAGAAGGGATGCAGGAATGCTTGCAGCTGCAGCAAAAGCAGGTTTAAAATGTTGCGTTGTCTGCGGGACCTGCAATGGCCAGTCCTGCGAAAACCTTCCGGAAATGAACATAGACGTCGACGACAACACTTTCGACTTGGACGAGTTGGATAGGCTGCTCGACGATATTGATATTGAATATGTCGTGGAACAACATCAGGTGATTACGTTCAGAGCACTTCGTGATCTTTTTTTCAGGCTCTGTAGGGTAACTATCGAACACTACAGCTATGTTCTGACCGTGCCGATTTTTTTCCTACAACCTTCAACATTTGTTTCTTCCCAATATCTCTGGCCATATGACAATTGACCCCTTTCTCTCCTACAAGTCTTACTACTTAAGGACATAATCACATCGGTTTTACGAAATGGAGGGTACTTCAAAAACCAGTCGCTCAGCTTCTTTGTATAGTTACACTCGTATTGTTGTTGAAAGTTACCATTATTTATAATAATTAATACTTACCCCACATGTTATATATACCATTACTTCTATTTATTAATGCTTACCAACTTTCATGTTCGTTGAATTTATATTAGGACTTCATGACAAGGTTTAGCATAAAAATTAGCATAAAATTTTCAAGTTTGGAGATTTTTTCAAAATTTGAAAAGCTGTATCTCGAAAACTATTAGGGCTACCAAGCCCATTCTGATCGCAAATTGTAGCAAATTTAATCTAGTTTAAAAATGCATAGAATGGTGTTTGTCGAAAACGTGCTTCTTTATGGTCAAAATGGGAAGAAACCGAAAAATGTGCGAAAATATAGCAGTTTTTGAGATATTCAAAAGTGTTCCGGAGGGCTGCCGAGGTCGAAAACTTGGATTTTGCATCTCAGGCACATCCCATACAAGAAAAAGTAACGAAACTAACTACCCCCACTTAATGCAGCTTATGATGTACTAGGTTACTGGAGTATTAGTCGACATGCACACTAAACTGTCTAAACAAGTAGGAAGATTTTAAAAAATGTCCGTTAAATTGAAATATAGTCAATGTGTATTTTAACTATTAATTTTCTGTATGTATCATATATTTATTTTTTAAATATTGTTTATGTAAATTTTATATATATATATATATTATAAAATTAAAAATGTAATTCGATGTAATAATTTTGTAATACAATTTCTTCTAGGCTTTGAAAATGATTCAGAGAGAATCGAAACTAGTCAGCAAATAAAATATGTTTTCACTATTTGACAAGAAAATAACTTAGTTTTATTACAGATGATGTTACAGATTATATATTTTAACATTTTTTATAATAATATAATCTAATTATATTGTAAGGTATGTGGCTCATATTTGGCGGTAAAGGTCAATATCTTCTAGGTACTTGAGTACTCGTTCCATATTTTCTAAATTATTGGATAGGGCTTCTTTCAGTGTTCCTGGAATTTGATGGAATATTCACTCACTGGACTACTTCGGACAGATGATTAGGAAGTGTTCTACTGTGATCTGGGTATCGCATATGTTGCATTTAATTACATTTGTCTTTTCTAATAAATGTTTGCGGGTTACTGTAGTGTGGCCAATTCGTAGTCTTGTGGAAATTATTTGGTGTTTTTTCCTTGTAAATGTATGCCATTTTTTGTGCTTTCGTTTATGGTTCTTAGCTTATTGTTAGACGTTTCTCTCCACTTTATTTCCCATTCTTCTAATATGTTTTTTATTATTGTCGTTTTGATATCATTGGGAGGGATCTTCATGTTAATCTGTTCTAGGTTAGTGGCTAATTTTGCTGCTGTGTCTACTTTCTCGTTCCCTTCAATTCCACAGTGAGACGGAACCCATACGATGGTTAGCTCTTTTCCTGAAGTACAGATTTTATGTATGTTATCCTGGTTTTTTTGTAATAGGGCATTTTTGGCATACATTTCCCGATTTTGGGGATAGGAATTATATGAGATTCCTTTCACTTAATCAAGCACTTGCCCTCAGTCCATATCCTATTATAGACATTCAAAAGTCTAGACTTAGATGATTCCGGAAGATTTCGGATCATACGATAATGTATCTGTTTTGGACCAGGAGAGCTATCCTTACACTTCGACATCGCGCTATCTAGCTTTTCACGAGAGAAAAGCAGGTTGTATACCTCGTCATTGCTGGAGAAGAAATTAAGAGGTATAGATTCTAGACCTGCTTTACGAGTTAGAAACTCAGGTGGATAATGTTTAGAGCTAGAATTGAACGCAAAATTACATGCCAAAGTGTTAGCAATTTCGACCGCTCATGTAACTACGTTACCATTTACCGATAGGCCAGCAATGGCTGTAGCTGTATTTCGACCGGAGATTTTCCGGACCTTCTCCCAAACTTTGGCCACTAGAGTGGCAACTGTAACGGTGCACACGTATTTGCGCCATGATTCGCGCTTGCTTTCTTTCACAATCATCTTAGCACGGGCTTTCGCTCGTTGGAAGGCTATCATGTTTTCCTCTGTTGGACAACGATGGAATGTATTGAAGAGTTAGTTAGTTAAAAGTTTTTGGCGCACAGCAACAAAGGCTATTTGCGCCTAACGCAGCCTTTATAAATGACTAGATTATATATTAAAAACAATATATTAGACTATAAATAAATAGATAAAATCATTAAAAAAAAACGCATACTCAATAAAAGAAATCTTGCACGGACAAACACAAATAAATAATATAAAAATCTCGAAAATTTGAACAGACTCAGGGTGATGGTACAGGATAGCACAGGCCTAACCTTTCCCTGACATCCTCGAACTGTACACATTCAGTTAAAATGAGTAACACAGACAAATCTGTGTGAAGGAGGTGTCCATGGGTCCACCAGCAGTGACCTATACGGAGGCGTGTGATGGCAGTTTCCTCCCTGCGGTTAATCCTGCAGGAAGAACCCGATGGTTTAACGTCTCCCATAATCTGTCTTAACTTAACGTTCTGTGTGCGGCTCCACTCATGTTTCCACATGTCTAAAACCAAATGTTTCAGATGACTCTTTGCGTCATCTGGAAAAACGAAACTCACATCAATCATAGGTCTGCGAGAGGCGGCTTTTGCAGCTGCATCTGCCGCTTCGTTACCTTTAATACCAACATGTCCCGGTATCCAAAACAGCTCTACCCTCACATTCTGAGCATTCAGATTGTAGAGTAGCAACCGGATCTTTAGTACAAGAGGATGCACTGGATCTGGATCTTGGATACTGTTCAGAGCGCTCAGCGAGTCCGTCAAGATAACACTTGACCGACTTTGCTCTTACGAAACAAAACACAGGGCCTTGAAAATAGCGTACAGCTCAGCACTGTACACACTCGTTATGGAGTGCAGACGGTACTGAAACTGTTGGCGTGGATTCAAAACAACGAACGCACACCCAACCCTGGTTCCGGATTGTGATCCGTCAGTAAAACTGACAGTATTCTCGAACCTAGGGACCAGTGTTCTTTGTAACTCATGTTGGTATTGGATAGGCAACGTAGTATCTTTATCAAATCTAGTTAATGTGAGATTCACAAGCGGACGCGGCAGCATCCATGCTGGTACAGCACACAAAACGATACTTGCCATTTCAGGCATATTAAAATCAATATCGCCCAAAATGTCGAAAGTCCTCAGACCAAAAGGCCTATTGGCTCTTGGTTTTCTGTCATAAATCTCTGTATGCCTATTTTGTAGAATAGGATCATACGCGGGATGATCTGGCTTGGCACTGAGTGCAGCCATATACCGCAAGGATAGAATTTTACGACGATTGTACAGTGACGGTTCGCCTGCTTCACACAGCAGGCTTAGTATTGGACTGGTGCGAAATGCACCTGTGGCCAATCTAACCCCAGTGTGATGTACAGTGTCAAGAATTCTTATCTCTTGGTGTTTAGCTGACCCATAAGCTAGACATCCATAGTCCAGCTTAGAGCGCACTAAAGAACGATATAAACGCAACATAACAGTGCAGTCTGCACCCCATGTTTTGTGACTGAGGACCCGCAACAAATTGAGCGATTTTTGGCATTTTTTCTTGACGGAAAAAAATGTGCCCGCCAAGTTAGACGACTATCGAACACGAGACCCAGAAATCTGGCAGTATCGGGAAATGGTAACTGTGCTCCATTTAGTGTGAGTGTAGGATTGAGATGTACACCCCTTTTCCTACTAAAATGGACACATACAGTTTTGCTGGTCGACAATTTAAAGCCATTTTCGGTTGCCCATGTATCGAGACGATTGATAGTCAGCTGAAGCTGATGTTCGATTGTACTAGACTTTTGTCCGGCGACAAAGATACCAATGTCGTCGACAAATATCGAACTCTGTACAGGTAATCGAATACATGAAGCTGCACCGTTAATGGCAATTAAAAATAGCGTAACGCTCAGTATAGCCCTGTGGGACCCCATTGTCCAGTGCGAACATTTGTGACAGGGTATTTCCGATCCGCACCCTGAAGCGCCGGTTCGACATGAAGTCTTTTATAAAGAACATCAAGCGTCCCCGGAGACCCCAGGAATGCAGAGTACGGAGAATACCATAAATCCATGCAGTGTCATAGGCTTTCTCAATATCGAAAAACACAGCTACCAGGTGTTTGTTTTCAACGAAAGCATTCCTGATAGCTGTCTCTAGTCTGACCAGATTATCTGCTGTTGAGCGGTGACGGCGAAAGCCGCACTGTGTGTTGGCCCGCAAGTCGTTTGATTCTAAAAACCAAATCAGACGCTTGCTGATCATTCGCTCCATGAGCTTGCAGAGACAACTGGTCAGTGATATTGGTCTATAGCTAGAGGGCAAGTGTTTATATTTCCCGACTTTGGGGATAGGAATTATATGAGATTCCTTCCACTTGGTCGGGCACTTGCCCTCAGTGCATATCCTATTATAGACATTCAAAAGCCTAGACTTAGATGATTCCGGAAGATTTCGGATCATACGATAATGTATCGCATCTGGACCAGGAGAGCTATCCTTACACTTTGACATCGCGCTATCTAGCTCTTTACGAGAGAAAAGCAGGTTGTATACCTCGTCATTCCTAGAAAAGAAATTTAGAGGTATAGATTCGAGGCCTGCTTTACGAGTTAAAAACTCGGGTGAATAATGTTCAGAGCTAGAATTGAACGCAAAATTAGATGCCAAAGTGTTAGCAATTTTGACCTCTGAGGTAACTACGTTACCATTTACCGATAGACCAGCAATGGCTGTAGCTGTATTTAGACCGGATATTTTCCGGACCTTCTCCCAAACTTTGGCCGCTGGAGTGGCGGCAACTGTAACGGTGGACACGTATTTGCGCCATGATTCGCGCTTGCTTTCTTTCACAATCCTCTTAGCACGAGCTTTCGCTCGTTGGAAAGCTATCATGTTTTCCTCTGTTGGACAACGACGGAATGTATTGAAGAGGTGTTTCCTTTCACGTAGCACCAAGTCGCATTCCTCGTTCCACCAGGGAACCGGAACTCTACGGGGCTGAGTGGATGACAGCGGTATGCTGTTTTTAGCCGCGCTTGTGATAGAGTCCGTGAAATGATTCACCTCTTCGTCTACGGTCAAGCTCGGAATATCCTCATGCGAGAATGATTCCGCAAACTTGGTCCAATCTGCTTTCCGAAGAACCCACTGTGGCCAGCGGGATTCGGTAACAGTATTAAACAGAGGTCTTAAGAGGATTGGAAAGTGATCACTACCGCAAAGGTCGTGATGCACATCCCATTTGAACAACGGAGCGATGGCTCCTGAAACGACGCTAAGATCTATGGCACTGAATGTACCCGTTGCTGAACTGAAGTGCGTGGGTCTGCCGTCGTTCAAAAAGCTCAAACTCAAATCGTTCAACATATTCTCCAGGTGACGTCCTCGTCGATCGTTCCGCACCGATCCTCAACACACATTGTAGGCGTTAAAATCGCCTAGTAGTATCACCTAGTAGTAATCACCTGGAGGGGAAGTGCAACACGAACTGTTACGACCTGCAACTCAGTGTCAATGTCTACAGGATCGTGGTACAATGTGTCTCTAACGAGAATTGCCACGCCGTCACATGCTCTTAACCCCGTAAGGAAATCCGTGCGCAACACGGAGTATCCCCGAGGAGAGAATGTGTCGGTTTCGTTGAAGTTTGTTTCCTGCAGACAAACACACGAAGGCGCAAAATCTGACAATAAAAGTCGCAGTTCTTCGTAGCGCTGGTATACACCGTTACAGTTCTACTGGATTAGTGGACCATTCATTTCTGTTTAGAGGAGTTACCCCACAACCTAATGATTTTTGGTTTACCCTTAGGTTGCGGGTCTACACTACCACCTTTTCTCTACTAGTATTTGTTGACTCTGTCACTGGTGCTGCAGTTGTCGGACGAGGCACTATCTCTGTCTGGGTTTGGACACTTGCAGTTCGCTTTGCAGCTACTTGAGCGAAAGATTTCGCAAAGGTAACCGGCGCGCTCTCTTTATATTTCCTCTTGGCGTCGAAATACGGTATCTTGTCCTGCGTTTTGATGACCTGTATTGCCTTCTCCTCCAAGTACGTTGGACAATGGTTAGTTAGTTAGTTAGTTGAAATTTTTGGCGCACAGCAACAAAGGCTATTTGCGCCTAACGCAGCCCATCAAAATGACTAGACTATATATTAAAAGTAAAAATTTAGACAATAAATAAATAAATAAATAAATAAAATCATTAAAAATACGCATACGCAATAAAAGAAATCTTGCACTGACAAACACAAATAAATAATATAAAAAGTCTGTTCGAAAATTTGAACAGACTCAGGGTGATGGTAAGAGGCTGTAAAGGGGCCAATTACCATCGAATATCACAGTCAATAAATAGAAACACATTAAAATAAGGTGCAAGACTTCACACATAAAACAGTAAGTTCGATTCTCTCAGGAAGAGTATCAGCCTGTCCATGAGTACTCTGTCGTCACCTAAGGCAACTGACAGGTCATAGCACAGGCCTAACCTCTCCCTGACATCCTCGAACTGTACACATTCGGTTAAAATGTGTAACACAGACAAATCTGTGTTACACGTCTCACAGACAGGGGACTCTTCACCTCGAAGGAGGTGTCCATGGGTCCACCAACAGTGACCTATACGAAGGCGTGTGATGGCGGTTTCCTCCCTGCGGTTAATCCTGCAGGAAGAACCCCATGGTTTAACGTCTCCCTTAATCTGTCGTAACTTAACGTTCTGTGTGCGGCTCCACTCATGTTGCCACATGTCTAAAACCAGATGTGTCAGATGACTCTTTGCGTCATCTGAAAAAACGAAACTCACATCAATCATAGGTCTGTGAGAGGCGGCTTTTGCAGCTGCATCTGCCGCTTCGTTGCCTTTAATACCAACATGTCCCGGTATCCAAAACAGCTCTACCCTCACATTTTGAGCATTCAGGTTGTGGAGTAGCAACCGGATCTTTAGTACAAGAGGATGCACTGGATCTGGATCTTGGATACTGTTCAGAGCGCTCAGCGAGTCCGTCAAGATAACACTTGACCGACTTTGCTCTGACGAAACAAAACACAGGGCCTTGAAAATAGCGTACAGCTCAGCAGTGTACACACTCGTTATGGAGTGCAGACGGTACTGAAACTGTTGGCGTGGATTCAAAACAACGAACGCACACCCAACCCTGGTTCCGGATTTTGATCCGTCAGTAAAAATGACAGTATCCTCGAACCTAGGGACCAGTGTTCTTTGTAACTCATGTTGGTATTCGATAGGCAACGTAGTATCTTTATCAGCATCCATGCTGGTACAGCACACAAAACGATACTTGCCATTTCAGGCATATTAAAATCAATATCGCCCAAAATGTCGAAAGTCCTCAGACCAAAAGGCCTATTGGCTCTTGGTTTTCTGTCATATATTTCTGTATGCCTATTTAGTAGAATAGGGTCATACGCGGGATGATCTGGCTTGGCACTGAGTGCAGCCATATACCGCAAGGATAGAATTTTACGACGATTGTACAGTGACGGTTCGCCTGCTTCACAGAGCAGGCTTGGTATTGGGCTGGTGCGAAATGCACCTGTGGCCAATCTAACCCCAGTGTGATGTACAGTGTCAAGAATTCTTATCTCTTGGTGTTTAGCTGACCCATAAGCTAGACATCCATAGTCCAGCTTAGAGCGCACTAGAGAACGATATAAACGCAACATGACAGTGCGGTCTGCACCCCATGTCTTGTGACTGAGGACCCGCAACAAATTGAGCGACTTTTGGCATTTTTTCTTGACGGACAAAAAATGTGCCCGCCAAGATAGACGGCTATCGAACACGAGACCCAGAAATCTGGCAGTATCGGCAAATGGTAACTGTGCTCCATTTAGTGTGAGTGTAGGATTGGGATGTACACCCCTTTTCCTACTAAAATGGACACATACAGTTTTGCTGGTCGAGAATTTAAAGCCATTTTCGGTTGCCCATGTATCGAGACGATTGATAGTCAGCTGAAGCTGACGTTCGATTGTACTAGTCTTTTGTCCGGCGACAAAGATACCAATGTCGTCGACAAATATCGAACTCTGTACAGGTAATCGAATACATGAAGCTGCACCGTTAATGGCAATTAAAAATAGCGTAACGCTCAGTATGGAGCCCTGTGGGACCCCATTGTCCAGTGCGAACATTTGTGACAAGGTATTTCCGATCCGCACCCTGAAGCGCCGGTTCGACATGAAGTCTTTTATAAAGAACATCAAGCGTCCCCGGAGACCCCAGGAATGCAGAGTACGGAGAATACCATAAATCCATGCAGTGTCATAGGCTTTCTCAATATCGAAATACACAGCTACCAGGTGTTTGTTTTCAACGAAAGCATTCCTGATAGCTGTCTCTAGTCTGACCAGATGATCTGCTGTTGAGCGGTGACGGCGAAAGCCGCACTGTGTGTTGGCCAGCAAGTCGTTTGATTCTAAAAACCAAATCAGACGCTTGCTGATCATTATCCCTCCGGGTAGACGCCATATCCGTATATTAAGTTTCATCACCCTGCCATGCCCACCCACCAGGGAGCCCCACACAGGGGACGTTGGCCGCAAATCGGCTCATTGCGCCAGACATGTCAGGATGATATAGCGTCGGAGGAAGTATTCACGGGCTGCTCGACCCGCTCGAGAACCAGTAGTCGCCAACTCTGGAACCTTGCGAGCTGCAGCCGCTCCCACAGACCCCCGAATACTTGTCTAGTGGCACGGCATTACCCCGGCATCCACGATACAGTAGTGGAGCCACTCTATTCATGAACCGTGACACCAGCCGATTGCCTGAGCTGACCAGACTCAGCCTCCCGTTTTACCGAATCCGAGGCCAAAGAAGGCGTGTTGAGATCGTACTGGCCGCAGACAGCAGTCTCATTCAACCGACCAGGATCCTCTTTTCCGGCGTTACGGGTCTCCACGCACGGCAAACACGTGGGTGGGAATTTAAGTGGGAGATAAAAGAGACAACAGATAAGCCTACTCCCACAATCGGCTTCTCTGAACTGTCTCCTCCCAAATGATATGTGATTCAGGGTACGTGGGATCATCAGGCCCAAAAGCTCTATATGGTCAGGTGATGCGACCATTATGACCTTCCCTTGCGTGATTGAGGGTACGCGGGATCATCAGGCCCGAAAACTCGACAGATGGCCAGGTGTTATTGCCATCATGAACTTCCCCTGCGGGGACTCCAAAAGTTTGCAGAGAAAACTGGTCAGTGATATAGGTCTATAGCTAGAGGGCAAGTGCTTATCTTTCCCGACTTTGGGGATAGGAATTATTTGAGATTCCTTCCACTTGGTGGGGCACTTGCCCTCAGTCCATATTCTATTATAGACATTCAAAAGCCTAGACTTAGACGATTCCGGATGTCTGAGCATCACGACGAGGTCTCTCGTTTGATTTTTTACGGAGTTTACTCTCAACTTTGGCGGAATTTCATAAGTTTTTATCACTCCGGCTCGTCGCCATACATGTATAAAAAGTTTCATCAACATGCCCTGCCCACACACCGGGGACGTTGGCCGCAAAACGGCTCATTTCGCCAGGCAGGTCAGGGTGATATAGCATAAAAGAAAATAGTCACGGGCTGCTCCACTCTCTCGAGAACCAAGAGTAGCCAACTCTGGAATCTTGCGAGCTGCAGCCGCTCCCACAGACCCCCGAATACTTGTCTAGGGGCACAGCATTACCCCGGCATTCACGATACAGTAGTGGAGCCACTCTATCCATGAACTGTGACACCAGCCGATTGACTGAGCTGACCAGACTCAGCTTCCCGTTTTACCAAATCTGATAAAATAAGGCGTGTTTGGATCGTACTGTCCGCGGGCACCAGGCTCTCTCAACCGACCAGGATCCTCTTCTCCGACGTTACGGGTCTCCACGCACGGCAAACATTTGGGTAGGAATTTAAGTGCCAGAAAAAAGAGACAAGCCTATTCCCACAATTGGCTTCTTTGAACTGTCTCCTCCCAAATGATATGTGATTCAGGGTACGTGGGATCATCAGGCCTAAAAGCTCGATATGGTCAGGTTTTGCGACCAATATGAACTTCTCTTGCGTGATTCAGGGCACGCGGGATCATCAGGCCCGAAAGCTCGACAAATGGCCAGGTGTTATGGCCATAATGAACTTCCCCTGCGGGGGAGTAGACTGAGTAACAATTTTTGCAAAAACGCAAAGGGCGATTGAGTTGAAGGAATTTGAAATGTTTTATATTATTGTGAAAAGATAGAGAATGAAGACGTTAATAATCACTTTGTGATAAGACAGTAAAGTTAAATTAGAAATTACCAACAAGTTTACTTTAAATTATTAGTAAACTGGTGGCTTACGACATTGTGTTACATGTGGTTCTGAAGGATTAAACTGGCAAATTTCACATATATAAATTAAACCTTCCATTTTTAAGGTTTTCTAAATTTGTATTTGTAGTTCACTTCCAAAATTGTTACGTACTCCAACTGCTCCGTCTTTCTACTTGGTGCTTTTAGAGTTAACTTACGCTCCAAGGTCAAATTAAAAAACACTAAATCGTTTACTTCGTTCCCTTGAAATATCATCATCACATCACATCACATCACATCACACGTGCGTGCGTGCGTGCGTGCGTGCGTGCGTGCGTGCGTGTGTGTGTGTGTGTGTGTGTGTGTGTGTGTGTGTGTGCGCGCGCGCGCGTGTGTGCATATAAACAAAGTGTGCAATCAAATATGGTTTGAGCACGGACCTATAAACACTATTATTTTAAGTATTATGACGTACTGCGGTTACCGATAAAAATCACAAATAGTAAAATTTGATAATGGTTTGTTAAAAACAAAAATTAAAAAACGCCAAAACGTCATTTGTTTTTTTTTTTTTTTTGTCACCATTTAAATTTTGAAGGATGTTTATGTTTTTTGAATTTTGTAGGATGATTAATTTTTTGTTTGCTCATCACATATAATGTTTCTAGGGAGGCTCTGTTAATATGGTCTGCCTCAGTTGCCAAAATTGCTCAGCACGGTTCTGGTCACTGATCATGGCGTTCTTTAAAAATCACTATGTTGCTCATTTATAGATTATAGCTGTTGGATACAGAACTTATTTTCTATAAAAAATTACCTTAAAATATTCTCCAGATGGACTTCCTGAATTCACTGAACAACTTTCACTAGCTTTGGCAGCTGCTTTCCCGGTCTCACACTGCTTATCCCTGAATTAAGTTAAAATCAACTTAAAAATTATAATTAGATTCTAAGTAAAATACTATGGTAAAACACAGGAAATTCAATTACTACTTATTGATGTATAAGGGAACATGTGTAACAAAGAGACGTTATTTTTTCTAATTGTCATAATTGGAATTTTATTCGAAAAAAAGATATTATGTTAAATGCCACATTTGGCTAAACAATGTGATAAGCGGTTTACTATCATAAGCTTTATTCGCGGATGAAATTTCTTTCAGACTAGAACACCACACGCGTGCGTAATATTCCTTCTAGTGTTCACGGATGAAATAGTGACTGTTGCGACTTTGTTGTATTTAATTAATAAACAGAGTTCACCCACTTAAATTTACTACACCGTGATGATTACATGTCAGTTAATTAGTTAATTACCATTTTGTTAGTAGGATAATTTTAGCATTCGCGGTGACAAGAATATCTAAGACGTATCAAGTTGGACATTAAAACATTAAAACTATTCATGAACTTATTCCTTAACTGTTAGTATCTTATTAGAAACTTCATCACCGAAGAAAGCTATTATTTGTTATTAAAAGTAGACATAATTGTGGTATATCAGATCTGGGAAAAAGTTTGTGGCGTTTTTGACTATAGACGGCGCCAATTGCAAATAACTCAGGAAACACAGATCGCAGCGACACCACTAAGCGCTCATTGGAAAGGTGACAATTCGAACGTTACTTTGAGTGTCTAAACATCAAAATTTGTGCAGTGGTTGGAAGGTTATTTGCGTTAGAAAATGAACAAAAGTAATAAAAAATCGCGCTATATTTTGAAATATTATTGCGACAGAGGGAACAACGCTGCGCAGGCTTGTGAAAATATTTGTGCTGTGTACGGTGAAGGTACTTTATCAAAATCTGCTGCGCGGAAATGGTTCGCTCGCTTTCGTTCTGGTAATTTTAATGTGAAAGATGACTCACGCTCTGGTCGTCCAATCAGTGAAAAAGCTGATGAAATTTTTGAAATAGTCCAGCAAGATAGACATATCAACAGTGTCGATATTGGTACGGAGCTATGCATTGACCACAAAACTGTTTTGAACCATTTACGGAAAGCTGGCTACAAAAAATAGCTCGATATATGGGTTCCTCATGAGTTGAGCGCGAAAAACATGATAGACCGAATTAACATCTGCGATGCGCTGCTGAAACGCAATGATATCGAGCCATTTCTGAAACGTGTCATAACCGGTGATGAAAAATGGATCACGTACGATAATCAGAAGTGTAAAAGATCGTGGACAAGGGATGGGGAGCCGTCACAAGCGTTCGCGAAGCGAGGATTGGCTCCGAACAAGGTGATGCTGTGTATGTGGTGGGACTGGAAGGAAATCGTCCACCATGAGCTACTTCCAGTTGGTCAGACGATTGATTCTCAACTCTACTGTAAACAACTAGAGAGATTACGCCAGGAAATTGAAAGAGAACGGCCCGATTTGAATAATAGAAAAGGTGTTGTCTTTCATTATGACAACGCAAGACCACACACTTCTTTTTTGACCCGTTAAAAATTGCGAGAGCTTGATTGGGAAATTTTGTTGCATCCACAGTATAGTCCAGACATAGCACCCTCTGACTATCACCTATTCCGATCACTGCAGAATTCTCTCAATGGAATTAATTAAGCTGGTTTCTAAAGCAGCCTGTGAAAACCACTTGATTCAGTTTTTCAACCAGAAACCACAGAAGTTCTTCACCGATGGCATCATGGCTCTACCCGAAAAATGGCGGAACGTTATCGATAATAATGGAGCATATTTGGTTTAAATAAATTCATTTTCACACTATAACAAAACCAGTTGAATTTTACTAAAGAAACGCCACGAACTTTTTCCCAGACCTGACATGTGTTTATTTAACATACGTATCACTGTTACCTGTGGCTGTGGAACAGTGAAACACTATATGCAGTGCCGTAACTAGACAGGGGCAACCGGGGCCCAGAAAGGGTAATTAAAAAAATATTGACATAATAATTGTATTTGAATGAGGAACATTTTTTTAGATCCTCACTTGGATTTTAAAAGAAGTGAGGACCTTTTTTATTTAGGTGATCACTTGTATTTTAGAAGTGAGGACTTTTTTTAGGACATTACTTGTATTATTAGTGTTTAGGGAAGCTAGTTACAGCTCTTACTATTTGTGCTAGTCCTTATTTTGAGAAAAGGAGGAAATAAATTCACATATGTATAAAGGAAATTACCTTTTTAATAACTATAAAAACTGAACTCAATTAACTTAAATTATTAATTAAAGTTTATTTCAAATGAAAAATAAGTATTTTGCCTTTTGTCTGACTGTAGTTCACTGGTTTTGGTAAAATCATTTTTATGTCACTTTTTGAACACCACCACAATTTTGAAACTGAACGCGTTTGACATTTATAAATGGGACAAGCAGACTATTTAAGAGGTTTTCAACATATATGAGATGCAGGTAGAACCAAAAATATTTCAAATGTCTCACTGTTCCCTATGTTTCATGTCCCTCTATCTATAATTCTATTTTTTGATACCATTACCAAGCAGCAATCAAAAGGTAATTTAAAATAAATAGTCCATTCAAACGTTAGAATGCAGTACAGGGCAAATAGGGTAGTTCTTTTTCGCATTCTCTAATGCTTTGTTTTCCAAACTGGTGGGGCGCAAACATATCCAAAGGGAGGCGCAAGATGATTTAAAAGTTATAATTTATATAAAATAATTTACTCAAAAAATAATTTCTACAGATTTACCCTTATTTTTTCAGATTATAATAGACAAAATCAATTAAATAAATAATCAGTTTTTTTTTAGACACAAAAATAATAAAATATCTAATTATTATATCTTTGTATAGGTATTAATTATTATAATTATTTTATGATCAGACTTTTATTACAAAATTTGTATACCTTTGATATCTTTGAAAATTTAAACAATCTAAAGCAGTCGTTACAAGGGAACCATATAAAATAATAGCATAAAAATTAGAACTTTGGATTTTAAATTTACAAAATGATACAACAGATATGTTCAACAATTTGCAATACTGTTCTATCGCAGAAGTTAAAGCTCATACCCTATTATTTTTAAAACATTTAGTTAGTTAGTTAGTTAAAATTTTTGGCGCACAGCAACAAAGGTTATTTGCGCCTAACGCAGTCCATTTAAATGACTAGAATATATATTAAAAACAATATATTAGACAATAAATAAATAAATAAATAAAATCATTAAAAATACGCATACTCAATAAAAGAAATCTTGCACTGACAAACACAAATAAATAATATAAAAAGTCTGTTCGAAAATTTGAACAGACTCAGAGTGATGGTAAGAGGCTGTAAAGGGGCCAATTACCATCGAATATCACAGTCAATAACTAGAAACATATTAAAATAAGGTACAAGACTTCACACATAAAACAATACCTTCGATTCTCTCAGGAAGAGTATCAGCCTGTCCATGAGTACCCTGTCGTCACCTAAAGCAACTGACAGGTCATAGCACAGGCCTAACCTCTCCCTGACATCCTCGAACTGTATACACTCAGTTAAAAAGTGTAACACAGACAAGTGTTACACGTGTCACAGATAGGGGACTCTTCTCCTCGAAGGAGGTGTCCATGGGTCCACCAACAGTGACCTATACGGAGGCGTGTGATGGCAGTTTCCTCCCTGCGGTTAATCCTGCAGGAAGAACCCCATGGTTTAACGTCTCCCTTAATCTGTCGTGACTTAACGTTCTGTGTGCGGCTCCACTCATGTTGCCACATGTCTAAAACCAGATGTTTCAGATGACTTTTTGCGTCATCTGGAAAAACGAAACTCACATCAATCATAGGTCTGTGAGAGGCGGCTTTTGCAGCTGCATCTGTCGCTTCGTTGCCTTTAATACCAACATGTCCCGGTATCCAAAACAGCTCTGCCCTCACATTCTGAGCATTCAGATTGTGGAGTAGCAACCGGATGTTTAGTACAAGAGGATGCACTGGATCTGGATCTTGGATACTGTTCAGAGCGCTCAGCGAGTCCGTCAAGATAACACTTGACCGACTCTGCTCTGGCGAAACAAAACACAGGGCCTTGAAAATAGCATACAGCTCAGCAGTGTACACACTCGTTATAGAGTGCAGATGGTACTGAAACTGTTGGCGTGGATTCAAAACAACGAACGCACACCCAACCCTGGTTCCGGATTTTGATCCGTCAGTAAAAATGACAGTATCCTCGAACCTAGGGACCAGTGTTCTTTGTAACTCATGTTGGTATTCGATAGGCAACGTAGTATCTTTATCAAACCTAGTTAATGTGAGGTTCACACGCGGAAGCGGCAGCGTCCATGGTGGAACAGGACACAAAACGAAACTTGCCATTTCGGGCATATTAAAATCAATGTCACTCAAAATGTCGAATGTCCTCAAACCAAAAGGCCTATTGGCTCTTGGTTTTCTGTCATAAATCTCTGTATGCCTATTTTGTAGAATAGGGTCATACGCGGGATGATCTGGCTTGGCACTGAGTGCAGCCATATACCGCAGGGATAGAATTTTACGACGATTGTATAGTGACGGTTCACCTGCTTCACACAGCAAGCTTGGTATTGGGCTGGTGCGAAATGCACCAGTGGCCAATCTAACCCCAGTGTGATGTACAGTATCAAGAATTCGTATCTCTTGGTGTTTAGCTGACCTATAAGCTAGACATCCATAGTCCAGCTTAGAGCGCACTAGAGAACGATATAAACGCAACATGATAGTGCTGTCTGCACACAATGTATTGTGACTGAGGACCCGCAACAAATTGAGCGACTTTTGGCATTTTTTCTTGACGGACAAAAAAATTGCCCGCCAGGTTAGACGACTGTCGAACACGAGACCCAGAAATCTGGCCGTATCGGCAAATGGTGACTGTGCTCCATTAAGCATGAGGGTAGGGTGAGGATGGACACCCATTTTCCTACAAAAATGGACACACACAGTTTTGCTGGTCGAGAATTTGAAGCCATTTTATGTTGCCCATGTATCGAGACGATTGATGATCAGCTGAAGCTGACGTTCGATTGTACTAGTCTTTTGTCCGGCGACAAAGATACCAATGTCATCGACAAATATCGAACTCTGTACAGGCAATCGAATACATGAAGCTGCACTGTTAATGGCAATCAAAAATAGCGTAACGCCCAGTATGGAGCCTTGTGGGGCTCCATTGTCCAGTGCGAACATTTGTGACAGGTTATTAACGATCCGCACCCTGAAGCGCCGGTTTGACATGAAGTCTTTTAAAAAGAACATCAAGCGTCCACGGATACCCCAAGAATGCAAAGTACGGAGAATACCATATATCCATGCAGTGTCATAGGCTTTCTCAATATCGAAAAACACAGCCACCAGGTGTTTGTTTTCAACGAAAGCATTCCTGATAGCTGTCTCTAGTCTGACCAGATGATCTGCTGTTGATCGGTGACGGCGAAAACCGCACTGTGTGTTGGCCAGCAAGTCGTTTGATTCTAAAAACCAAATCAGACGCTTGCAGATCATTCGCTCCATGAGCTTGCAGAGACAACTGGTCAGTGATATTGGTCTATAGCTAGAGGGCAAGTGTTTATCTTTCCCGGCTTTGGGGATAGGAATTATATGAGATTCCTTCCACTTGGTCGGGCAATTGCCCTCAGTCCATATCCTATTATAGACATTCAAAAGCCTAGACTTAGATGATTCCGGAAGATTTCGGATCATACGATAATGAATCGCATCTGGACCAGGAGAGCTATCCTTGCACTTTGACATCGCGCTATCTAGCTCTTCACGAGAGAAAAGCAGGTTGTACACCTCATCATTTCTAGAAAAGAAATTTAGAGGTATAGATTCAACGCCTGCTTTACGAGTTAGAAACTCGGGTGGATAGTGTTCAGAGCTAGAATTGAACGCAAAATTAGATGCCAAAGTGTTAGCAATTTCGACCGCTGAGGTAACCACGTTACCATTTACTGACAGACCAGCAATGGCTGTAGTTGTATTTCGGCCGGAAATTTTCCGAACCTTCTCCCAAACCTTGTTATGTTTTCCTCTGTTGGACAGCGACGGAATGTATTGAAGAGGTGTCTCCTTTCACGTTGAGCCAAGTCGCATTCCTCGTTCCACCAGGGAACGGGCACTCGACGGGGCTGAGTGGATGACAGCGGTATGCTGCTTTTTGCCGCGCTCGTGATGGAATCGGTGAAATGATTCACCTCCTCGTCTACGGTCAAGTTCGGAATATCCTCATGAGAGAATGATTCTCCGAACTTGGTCCAATCTGCTTTCCGAAGAACCCACTGTGGCCACCGGGATTCGGTAACAGTGTTAAACAGAGGCCTCAAGAGGATTGGAAAGTGATCACTACCGCATAAGTCGTGATGCACATCCCGTTTGAACAATGGAGCTATGGCTCCTGAAACGACGCTAAGATCTATAGCACTAAGAGTACCCGTTGCTGCACAAAAGTGCGTGGGTCTGCCGTCGTTCAAAAAGCTCAAATTCAAATCATTGAACATATTCTCCAGGTGGCGTCCCCGTCGATCATTCCGCACCGATCCCCAACACACATTATAGGCGTTAAAATCTCCTAATAGTATGTAAGGTGGTGGCAGTTGATCGATGACATTCACGACATCTCGAATGTCAGTTCGAACGCCAGGGGGGAGATAGATGGAACAAATCGTCACCTGGAGGGGAAGTGCAATACGAACTGCTACGACCTGCAACTCAGTGTCAATGTCTACAGGATCGTGGTACAAGGTGTCTCTAACGAGAATTGCCACGCTGTCACACGCTCTTACCCCCGTAAGGAAATCCGGCGAAACACGGAGTATCCTCGAGGAGAGAATGTGTCGGTTTCCTTGAAATTTGTTTCCTGTAGACAAACACATGAAGGCGCAAAATCCGACATTCAGAGCCGCAGTTCTTCGTAGCGCTGAAATACACCATTACAGTTCCACTGCATTAGTGGGCCGGTCATTTCGGTTTAGGGGAGTTACCCCGCAACCTAATGATCTTTGGTTTACCCTTAGGTTGCGGGTCTACAGCCATTTTCTCGGCTACACTTTCATTTGGTAGTCCAGGTGTTTTGATGGACACACTGGACTCCTTTTTTGATTTTTGGTTCTCACTGGTATCCAGTGAGAACCAACGGATCCCTTATCAGTCTCCTTTGCAGGAGTGACCGATGAGGGCTTTGTAGAAACGACCATTCTCTGGTCGCTTCTCGTTTGTGGAGAAGACTGTGGGGTCTTCTCCTTAGGTGGTTGGGAGAACTGAGGTTGGGTGCGTTCTCCTTTAGGCGAGAGGGATTTATTCAGACCCAATCCCCCATGTTGTGGGGTCTGAATACTGGTCTCTTGGACCGATTCCGCCACCTTTTCTGTTCCGGAATTCTTCGCAGATAATCCTACCGCTTTAACTGTCGGACGAGGCACTAATTCTGTCTGTGTCTGGATGCTTGCTGTCTTCTTTCCTGCCACTTGTGCGAAGGATTTCGCAAAAGTGACCGGTGCAGTCTCTTTATACTTCCTCTTGGCGTATCCTATCGTGCGTCTTGATGACCTGGATAGCCTTCTCCTCTTAGTACGTTGGGCAGTGGCGTAAAGTAGAGGCATGCGCCCCTTTGCAATTTACGCAGTGTGCCGCGTTTGGACAGGTTTCAACATCATGTTGGTCCTGTCCGCAGTTGGCACAGATAGAAGATTTGCCACAACGACTAGAGGTGTGACCGTAACGCTGGCACTTATAGCATCGCATCGGGTTGGGGTAGTAGGGGCGAACGTTACAAACGTTGTACCCCACCCTTACCGATGTTGGACACTTGGTGCCAGCGAAGGACACCACCATAGAGATCGAAGGCTTGCCGTTCCGGGGGTTGAGCTTCTTGCATTCCACGACACCTTGCGATGCCATTTCCTGCACAAACTCTTCCTCCGTAACATACGCAAGGTCACGATCCGTTACGACGCCTTTGGAAGTATTCAGTGCCTTATGTGGCTGTACTGAAATACGAAACTCACCAAACTTTTCACATTTTTGAAGCGTGGAAGAAGCCTCAGTTTCGCATTCAATAAGCAATGTACCATCCGACAGTTTTCGCACCGATCTTATACCAGTTGCACACGTTTTTCCCAGCGTTCGGGCAACAAAGAAGGGGGACATCTCTTTAAAAGACTTTCCCTCTTCTTGCACCTTCACAACAAGAAAACGAGGCACTGGCGCACAAAACTCCACAGTTCTGTCAACCTTCTTTGCAGAAGGCCTTGCACATCCCTCATCGGATGACTGAGCATCACGACGAGGTCTCTTGTTTGATTTTTTACGGAGTTTACTCTCAACTTTGGCGGAATTTAAAGAAAATTTATCCCTCCGGGTAGTCGCCATACCCGTATACTAAGTTTCATCACCCTGCCATGCCCACCCACCAGGGAGCCCCACACAGGGGACGTTGGCCGCAAACCGGCTCATTGCGCCAGGCATGTCAGGATGATATAGCATCGGGGAAAGTAGTCACGGGCTGCTCGACCCGCTCGAGAACCAGTAGTAGCCAACTCTGGAACCTTGCGAGCTGCAGCCGCTCCCACAGACCCCCGAATACTTGTCTAGTGGCACGGCATTACCCCGGCATCCACGATCCAGTAGTGGAGCCACTCTATTCATGAACCGTGACACCAGCCGATTGACTGAGCTGACCAGACTCAGCCTCCCGTTTTACCGAATTCGAGGCCAAAGAAGGCGTGTTGGCATCGTACTGTCCGCGGGCAGCAATCTCCCTCAACCGACCAGGATCCTCTTCTCCGGCGTTACGGGTCTCCACGCACGGCAAACACGTGGGAAGGAATTTAAGTGGGATATAAAAGAGACAACAGATAAGCCTATTCCACAATCGGCTTCTCTGAACTGTCTCCTCCCAAATGATATGTGATTCAGGGTACGTGGGATCATCAGGCCCAAAAGCTCTATATGGTCAAGTGATGTGACCATTATGAACTTCCCTTGCGTGATTGAGGGTACTTGGGATCATCAGGCCCGAAAGCTCGACAAATGGCCAGGTGTTATGGCCATTATGAACTTCCCCTGCGGGGTTTTAAAACATTTAAAAGAACTAAAAAAATATTTTTAAAACATAAATCAACAAAATATGAATAGATTAGAAACCCTTTTGCATTCAGTGTATGACACTGCGGAATTATCAACTTTTGAAAAAGAGAAGTTAATAGAGTTGTCTTCTGATACTCCTCTTAAGAACAAATTTGATAAAAAAAAACCCACAGAGATTCTGGTTAGAAATAATCGACGAGTATAGTATTTTATTGAAAAAAGCAATTGAAACACTTTTACCCTTTACAACTTCACACTTGTGTGAATCGCGATTTTTTACGCTGGCCATCATAAAATCTTAATATAGGAACCGATTAATAGTGGAAAATGATATTCGCGTGGCAATATCATTGCACTCCCCGCGGTTCAAAGAACTTTGTGCTAAGAAACAAAGCCTCGTTCCCCACTGAAGTTAAAGTAAAAATGTACATATTGATGTAACATATGTATGTAGTTGATTAATTTTAAATTTAATTTAATAATTTATCTTTTTTATAACTCGTATAGTTATTTTATGTTCCAATTATTTATATATGGTGATTATGTATATATCAATAAAGTTGTAATTCAAAATGTCCGAAAAATTTTATTTTCTCATAAATTATCTATAAGAGGTTAGATTAGGTTTACTTTTCAGAAAAAGGGGCGCCAATGAAAAAAATTTAGAAACCATTGTTCTAATGGGTTCTCTCAATTACACTGTCCTTTCCTCTCTTGGCGACGTTGCCAGCTATAAAACGCGCTGATCTGTGAAGACACGGTATTCTACAAATGGTTATTCCGATAATTTTTTCATTTTGTTTCAATGAAATAACAACAAAAGAACATAAAATTGTACACTTTTACAACATTTGGCAACACCGCTCCCATTTGCCATAAGAGCAATAATGCATGCTAACGTTTGAAAGGACTATAGGTACTCCCCAAGTTTTTTCATATTAACACTATGAGTACGCCACTGGTGTAACTTACCGATGCCTTTGATTGCAGCATAATTCAACTCCAGTCAAACAAGCGGGTTGGCTTTGTTTATCAACTCCAGCCACAGGTGATGGGAAAGTAGAACATGATAAACCCTCATCGGCCCATTTATTTCCAAGGTCGCAACATCTTTTAAAGGTATCTGCCAGGGTTTGTTCTATCACAGAAAGATATCAATTGTAATAAAGTTTTAACTTATTCGAAACTGTGTTTTAATCACTACACAAAATCCATTTATGGTGTTTGGTCAGTACAATCATTTAATTTACGCTTTCTAGATTTTTCTTATGCACTCTTAAAAATAAAGTGTACTTAATAAATTGATAAAAATGTTTTTCGTCGAGTAGGCAGAAATGCAATAAACCAAGTGAATCACAAGACATAAAAACTGATATTTCCGAAAAAATTTCGAGTTCTAAAACTTTCATGATTACTATACTTTGTAAAAGAACGTAAAATCGGGGCTATTCTTATCTTCAAAAGTTAAAAATTAACCTCAAGGTCGAAGTTAAAAAAAATTAACCACGCTTTACAATATTTTGTTATTCTGTAACTCTATGGCGTTAAAATTTTAACCTCGGTGTGGTTAATTCAGTAGGGTATATTGGGAATTTTAACTCCAGCCAAATACATGGCGTTAACATTTTAACCAGCTCTAATTCTAACCTATAAACGTCAAATAGCCAGAAAAAAAAACATTTTTAGAATTAATCATGGCAAGCCTGTTTATTTGAAACCAATAATTATTACTAGAACAAATTGAACATAAAGAAGTTAATAAGAGAAAAATTAATATAGGTGAATAAAAAATATATACAAATGCTTTTCAGGAGATCAGTTCGAATTAAACAAAAGCAACTGCGTGATATGAGTGATCTTTTTAATTTACCTGAAGAAACATTTTAAAATATTTTCATTTGTCTAAAGCTTCTACAAAATATCTCGTTTTACAAAAGTTGTTTTTTTGAAAATCCGAGAAAAACCAAAAGATTTTCCGATATATTGCAAGTAAATATTTAAAACTTAAAAATATGGTAAATATAACCTAAAAATAAAAGTATCTTTTTTTTTTTTTTAATCTAGTATTTGGCTGTGGATGTTGTCCGTTTAGCCAGCTATCTATCTTTATTGGTTGATACATGTACACGCATACGAACGTGTACACAGTTACATTTGTATATTCAGAGATATGATTTTTATGATAGGGAAGTGGGTAAGGAAAAGTATAGGACGGGTATGCGCCGAGAGGCCGTCACGGCGGGACTTCGGTTTGGAGGTAGCCATGGGGGGATGACAGTAGAGAATGTTTATTAGTAATGAGATGATTCGATAAGTATTTGTTTAGAAATAGATTTTTTTTTTTTTTTTAGTGTTCTCATATATTTATGTCGGTTTCAGCTAGATATTCAGATAAAGCGTTTTTTACATATTCATTGTCCTGCATTAGTGTCAAGATGTTCTGGACGCTTGTTGGGCACGGTATTGTGCGCTGTACTTGTTCTCATTTTTTTTTGTAATTCTCGCACTGTAAAATTAAGTGATTCGGATCCGCAACAAGTCCAAATTGTTCGCAGGTATCAGACTCAACTATACTATAGCGCTCAAGATGTGCCGGGCAGCTGGTATGGTTAAATCTTAGTCTGCACAGCTTGACAATTATTCTTCTTTGCAGTTTACTATTTTGAAACCAAGGTTTCTTGACAATAGTGTTATTAATTGAGTAGTAAAAGGCACCCTTGCCCTTACTTTCCTCGTCATACTCTTTTTGCCACTGTTTCCAACACAGAGTCCTTTTAATGTTTATATATTCGTCGGGAATGAAGTGGGGGTGTATAAGATCACCTTCTGAAATGGATTGTTTAGCCAGTTGATCCGCCTTTTCGTTAAATTTAATTCCGCAATGTGATTTTACCCAGATAATTTCTGTGCTAATGTTATGTTCATCCCTTAATTTATTTATGTTTTCTATTATTTGGTAAATAACAAGCGGGTTGTTATGCATTCCCGGCTGTTTTAATTTTGTTAGAGCACTTTTGCTATCTGATGCAATTATAAGTTTGCTATTAGGACTTGCTTGTTTAAATGCATATTCAGTTGCTTTATGTATAGCGATCAGTTCGGAATGGAAGATACTTATATTATTAGGGACTTTATATATTTCATACTGATCTTTAGTGGAGTCATAAATAGCTAGTCCAGTTCCCTCGCATGTTTTAGAGCCATCTGTGAATAAGTTATTGTTATTTGACGAATTTTTATCCTTTATGGTTACATTGAAATTTAAATTTATGTGTGAGTTGTTAATGGAATATTGGTGGGGATATAGGTAGCAACTTGCAGTTACGGTATCGTACAGTTTAATATTACAATGTGTATATGATATAAAACTATTCACAAGTGGTGGGAGGTTTTTGTTGAACCAGTATTTGTTTATTAGGCAATCAGAGGTTAGAGCATGCAACTTTTGGTTCAAGGGGTGTTTATTTATTATTGTTTTGAATGCAAAAAATTTATCAGCTAATAATTTTCTTCGTAAGTAGAGAGGTGGTTCACAGCATTCTACCTTTAGTGAATGAGATGGGGTTGATTGTAGGGCGCTAATACAAATTTTAAGCGCTCTGTGTTGCACAGTGTCTAATTTTTTAAGTAAATATCCTTTTGTGGATCCGTATATGATAGATGCATAGTCGATTATGGCACGAATTTTAGATCTATAGAAAAGGAGTGCTGTAGTTAGGTCCGCGCCCCAGGATTTATAGTTTATACACCGTAATATGTTTATAGGGCCTTCACATTTTTTGATTGTTTTTTCTATATGATTTTTAAAAGTGAGTTTATGGTCAAGACTTACTCCTAAATATTTTACATATGGACTGTAGTTAAATTTGTAATTGCCTATTTGTATTTTACTATCTTTATATTTTACGTTATGACGGGAAAAAATGGTCACTATTGTTTTGCTTTCGGATATTTCCAGGCCGTTATCATGCAACCAATTTGCAATATTTTTGATAGGCGTCTCAAGTATCTTAATATAGAAGAAAGAGAATACAGAAATAGTATATTATGTAACGAGCATGGAATGATGGTCATTTCACACGAGTACGAAAGTTGCGCCACGAGCCGCAGGCCAGTAGCGCAATTCATACGAGTTCTTTACGTTTTGAGATTCATACGTTCATCTTTTCTTTTAAGTATCCTTTTCTTAAAATAAATTGAGCCCTGCAAAACCGTGGATTTTTCTACGGTTGCAGATAAATTATCATATTCGCTTATCCAAAATATACGCGTGAACATTAAATCTTCGATCAGACGCCTCTTCCCACGGAAGACGCATTTAAACCCCAAAAATGTATCGCTGGCATTTGTATTTTACTTATGGCAGTGAAATAATGATAGAAATAACTTTTTACTTTTTACTCTTCCCATAAAGACCTATTTTACGCTTACTTGAATAGTTAAATATAGTAGAGTTTATATAAGAGTAGTAGATACAACAATTTCTTTGGATTTATTGCCAGTTTATTAATTTTGTAATGCGTCGTCTTATTTTGCATTTTTTGAAAAATTAGTAAAAATTAACCATGGAAATTTGCCACATTTAAAAACATATGAAGCTCATTTCAAATTAAAAAAATATATATATATATCTTAAATTTCCTGAAATCGTCATATAACTTTCATCTTTTAATAATAGGGTAAATTTAAGAAATTTAGTTTTATAATTAAGAATTAATTTTTTTAAATTTGCTGATCTTATAGATCTTCCCTTGTTATTTATTGGTCATAAATGTGATAAATTAAACTGTTTAATTATTTCTAATGATCATCATATAATATATTTTGAAAGTATTGGTATGCATGTTCGCCTTCTGGTGTATCTTCATTTTTCCGGTAACGCGGAAAGTGGAAAATGAAAGAAATATAATTCTTTTATGTAACTACATAACACTCGTTTCTTATTAACAAAATTTTGGGATGGGCGTGGGTTGGCCATTCTAACGTTTAAAAATTCACGCGTGTCACTATTCACGCGTGCCCGTGAAGCACGCGTGTGTGACCGTGAAATTTTAAATTAATGATTTCGTGTGCGTGCGTGTTATTTTGAGTCTGACTTCGTGAGCGTGCGTGATCGTGACAAAATTTTATTCACGCGCCCAACACAAGTTTATACGACAGAATAATACACCGAATATCAATGACGTTAAGTACAGATCCACAAGGAAGTTGCGGGCGGGCCCAAAAAAAAAAGAACCACCATTACAAAAGAGCTCTATTAGAAAGGATTTGATGGATCTAAACTCCCCAATAAAGGATGCCAAGAATATCGTGGCTAAATATAGTGATAGTGGATAAGTGATAACACGCCGGAATGAGGACCGAAATCGCAGAACATCCAGGACATAATCCGCTTGTTCAAAACAGATGCGGAAAAAGTCCCTACTTTTGTCGCAAAGGACCAAGCTAAATCTTACTATCAGTTACGTTTGACTACGTGGACGTTACGACCATTATGCGGGACATCTTGGTCCTCAAAAAAGAGGTACATTCGCTAAAGTATACCGAGAAATGTGCACTGCGTGCTGAGGAGCAACTACGCAATGAACTGGATACACTGCGTGCGACAGTCGGTGATCTTCAAGCGCAAATCAATTAGAGTTCCAAAAATAAGATCCAGGAAACTCCGGCTAAAAAGACGAAGGAACAGGCCGAGGGGAAAAGGGAGAACTCCTATGCTGGTGTTACCTCCGCCAGCTCGATTAGGCAGGTTGAAACCGTAGCTCCGCATGTGCCAGATGTCAATGACCGCAGTGTTGCACAAGCTGATATGACGGTTACCTTTTATGTTTTTACAAACGACCACTAGATGGCAATATTGAAATGTGTCATTACTATATTCGTAAAATTTGACATTAGTTATTGTGAAATCAGTGGCAGCTTATAAATTGACCGAGTAGTTTGACAGTGATCGTTTAAAAAAACGAAGCACCATCAGAAAAGACCGTTTACAATTGGTTCGCAGAATTTCGTCGAGGTCGTGCGTCCATCAGTGATGAATTTTGTGAAGGTCGACCAAAATCGCTTGTGATTCAAAAAAATCGATGCTGTGTGTAAAATGATTGAAGAAGATCGGCATGTGACTTACCGTGAGATAGAGCCATCCTTTGGCATATCGCAGACTGCAATACATTCGATTTTGCATGAACATTTAGCTGTGAAAAAGATCTGTTCCTAATGGATTCCGTATAATTTGACCGAAGCTCAAAAAAAGGCTCATGTTGATTGGTTTAAGGATATGCTTAAAATAATCAACCTAGGCTTTGCAAAATACGTATACAACATCGTTACAGGTGACGAAACTTGGATTTATTCATATGAACCGGAAACCAAGCAACAATCCACTGTTTGGGTCTTCCAAGAAGAACCGAAACCCACAAAAGTTGTTCGTCCACAAAGCACTTCCAAGAAAATGATCGCTTGTTTCTTCGGTTGTACTGGACATGTCGCAGCCATTCCTTTAGAGGATCTGAAAACAGTTAATGCTGATCGTATACAACAATTTGTTTGCTAGAAGTCGTCAACAAAATCAAGAGAAACAACTAAAAACGTCGCATTATTCTTCAACATGACAATGCAAGCTCCCACACAGCACGTCAAACAATTGATTATTTGAAAGAGAAAAACATCGAATTAATGTCTCATTGCCCGTATTCACCTGATTTATCCCTTAACGACTTTTTTTTTGGTCCCCAACAAAAAATGCGTGGACAGCGATTTTCATCACCTCAAGAAGCTGTTGAAGCCTTCAAAAACAATGTTTTTGAGATACCAACTTCAGAGTGGAAAACATGTTTCGAGAATTGGTTTGAACGCAGGGAAAAGTGTACAAATCTTAAAGACGAATATTCTGTAAAACAATAAAACAGTTTGTTCCAAAAAAAATTTTTCTTTCGAAATTTTTGTAAAAACTTAAAATGTAGCTCTCGTATGACGCCGTCTAGACAAGGTGACGTGTTGTCATTAGTTAATCCGTCCAGACAACGTATCGTGTCATTAGAGGTTAATCCTGTCCAAACAAAACGAGGAAGGTTTTACAACTGTCAGTCACAAACGTAAAGATTAGCTGTTCGAAAGTTTATTGGGACAGAAGAGAAAATGGGTTCAGTAAGTAGAGTGCCACGTTGTAGTTAGTTATTTGTATCCAGGGTTAACCCTGAAGAACGGAAGCCGACATCTTACTAACTTATCAACTAGCCAGCAAATATCCACTTCCGATATACGCTGTATTAAAATTAAATTGCGTAACTAACGCAATTATTCGTGCTTCAGACTGGGTGTCCATAAACTGGAGCTGAGCAGAATCATGTCACCCAAGTTCTAGCCAAGCGGTATTAATTTGCGATGGTACGAGTGGAGAGAGAAGAGCGCATAAATGACTATCAATATGGGTCAACATCTAAGACTAACAACGTACAACTGAAAGTCATTGAAACAGATCTCCGGGTTAAACCGAGAACTGTGAGATACAGTGGATATCTGTTTGATGCAAGAGACGTGGCCCCGACCTAGTGAGCTCAGCTATTTGAAGCAAATTCACCCCTGCTTCACTACAACGGGTATTTCGGCTGTGTGCGAGAGGTCCTTCATGGTCGCTTATATGGTGGGGTTGCAATTCTTTGGAGGAAACAGCTGTCTGCGTAGATCAACATTGTTCCAATAATGGATGAACCACGACTTTCTGCAATAACACTCGACACTATGGACGGTCGCGTCATTATTGTCAACGTGTATATGCCCACTAATTCCATATCTACCGGATTTTATCAACATTCTAGGGAGCATAGAGGCTATCAAAACAGAAAATGATGTCTGCAACGTTCTTATTGCTGGAGATTTTAATGCAGATCCGGATGGCATCTTCGGTAAGGAGCTCAGTAATTTTAACTGCGAGTTTAACTACAACATTGTCGATATGGATAGGCTTGACGTCGACTCGTATACTTATATTAGCGACTCTCACGGCACTAATTCGTGACTGGATCACTGTGTTGTCTCGTCTGATTTAGTGTGTAAAATACAGGATATTCGGGTGGACTACTTATTCCACTACTCGGACCACCTGCCACTCTACTTCGCGATGCATGTCCCGATGGTGCTGCCACGATCATCTTCTTCTTCTTTATCGCCACCGTCTACCAGTTGTCAACAGCATGTTTTGTGAAGTTACTGTGAACGAGTGCGTGAATCCTTTAGCAGTGCTAGTGAGTGTGAGTTGACTTCAATAGTGATTCCTCGTGAGCTCTTTTTCTGCGATAGCACTAGATGTGCTGACCAATATCACTTTCGGCTAATAGACAGCTGCTATGACAGCATAATAAAAGCCGTTACGATCTCTGCGAACACTTCTTTCAAGAACGCTGTCAATCGAAAGGGGAATAGGAAGCGTTACACGGTTGGAGTGCGAATGTACAGCTTGCGTCTGCAAAAACGTGCTGCAAAGGAGGTCCTCTCTCGCTGGATTGCAGCTGGTAAACCGAGACAAGGAGAGATAAATCTCTTGAGACTGTCAACAAGAGCCCACTGTTAATGGTGCCTTAGGAGACATAGACAGTGTCTAGAGCAGAGCCACGCCGACCGAATTGCGACGAGGCACTACTCCCGTGACTTTAAAATCTCGCTAAATTTTGGCACAGCACTGGCACCAATGAAGTAGTCTCTAGACCTCGACACATTGACGGCCAACTTACAGACACAAAAAAATATTTTTCTTTCAGACTCCGTAAGTAGCAGTAAGACTAGTCTACCACATATAACTTACCAGCCGACTCCAGAGGAATGTCTTATGACATCAAAGGATATCTGTAAGGTCATCAAAACAGGTTCGGCCGCTGGTCCAGACGGTTTGAGAGGTGAACACTCAAACTATGCGTCGGCCCGACTATATGTCCTTCTAGCGATCTGTTTCACCTTCATGATGGTGCATTGCCACATCCCAGATAGCCTTACTAGTTCTGACATATTTCCGGTCCCCAAACGAAAACACAGTTCTTTAATTGACAGCAAGATTGCTTCTTCCAAGGTTCTTGAAAGAGTTATCATGGTAAAGTGTAGCAAGAATCTGAGTTGTGCCCATAATCAATTTGGATTTAAAAGTGGCCTCGGCACCGATATGGCGATATATACTCTCAAGTCTACCATATCTCACTATACAAAGAGAAGTACGCCGGTGTACGCCCTACTGTTGGAGTTGCGCAAAGCTTTTGATCGCGTCAACAGATCTATGCTCTGCAAATTATGTCATTGGTAAATAAGAGGTCTTAAGTCGATGGAGTTTGGTTTTGCCGAAATCGAGTAGGCTTAGTGATCAGCTGTTCGAGGTTAGATTTATAAACCAGATCTTCGAATAAAGTGCTTGAATTTGGCTTTTCATTTGAAGTAAGAGGCCAAGAGATATCGGGTAACTGAAATCGCCAAATATTTATTTATTTTATTTATTTAATAACCCATTGGACTGCCAACAGGTGCAAGCACCCAATAACAGGCAGCCACTTTAGCATACAAATGACAATGGTACAAAATAATACAATTATAAAGTTTAAAACAGAAAAATATGTAAAACAACAAAAAAAAAAAAATTATATCTATATATACGAGGAACATAGGAGCTAGAAATTTAAGGGAATATTTATTATAGTCTAGAAAAAATATCTTTAAGCAGTGTTTTTAGTTTTATAATACTGTTTTATGATAGTTGAAAATCTCCGTAAAGATAAATTATGGATATCTAAGTCGATATCACAACTGACAGTATTAAATAATTTTGTCATGCGACTCACTGGCGAGTTTAATAGGTAATTAGTAGAGGCAAAATTTTGCTTAAATGTACAAATACTACGCATGTTATAAGAAGGAACACAAAAATTTAATTGTCCTAACAAATTTGTATCGTCATAGCTCCCATGTACTATTCTGTATATTTGTTTAAGGTCAACCATGTCTCTACGTTCTTTAAGACTTATCATGCTAAAATAACATAACTTATCCTGGTAAGATGGGCAGTCGTTACAGCCAAGTCTGTAGGACATGTGTTTTACAAAGCGCTTCTGGACTAATTCCACTCTGTTGATATGAACAGCGTAATATGGGTTCCATATAGTGCTACAGTATTCGAGGTGTGACCTGACGTATGAAAAAAATAAAGTTTTGTATGTGAAGGAGCTGGAGAAATTTTTGCACGTTCTCATAATAAATCCAAGCATCCTGTTAGATTTTTTACAAATATATTCAATATGTTTATTGAAGGAGAGTTTTTCGTCAAACATTATACCTAAGTCCTTAATATGAGAGACAGAAGACAATGCCTGACCCCCAATGTTGTATTGGAAGTCTATTTTACGTTTATTTCTGTAAAAGGAAATGATAAAGCATTTATTTATGTTTAAAAATAATTTGTTAGCGACACACCAATTACTTAGGCGATCAAGCATAGTCTGCAAATATTGACAATCATTGATACAATCTATTTGGTAACAAAGTTTCAAATCATCAGCATACAGTAAATGGGTACAATTTAATATTTCACTAATATCATTTATAAATATCAAAAACAGAGTGGGACCAATGTGAGAACCCTGAGGGACTCCAGAAGAAACCTGTATTTTAAAAGATTTGCATCCACCTATAGCCACGTACTGTATTCTGTCAAAAAGGTAGCTAGCTACCCAATTAAAGATTTGATCGGTAATACAAAAGCTTTTTATTTTTTGTAATAGTAGTACATGGTCGACCTTATCAAATGCCTTAGAAAAATCTGTATAAATGACATCTAATTGAGAATGCTTTTGTAATACGGTGTTCACGAATTCAGTATATCTCAATAAGTTAGTACAAGTTGATCTTTTAGGAAAGAATCCATGCTGGTTAGGTGAAATAGCTGGAGTTATATGATTGATAATAGCTTTATTTACAAATGACTCTAAAATTTTGCCAAAAATCGATAATTTTGAAATTGGTCTATAATTAGTGACATCGCATTTGTTACCACTTTTATAAATAGGTGAAACATAGGCCTCTTTCCATATATTAGGAAATATACCACTATCTAAAGATTTATTATAGATTAACTGTAAAGGGTATGAAATGGTGTAACAGCAGTTTTTGATGAAATGTGCATCAATACCATCCGGGCCACGTGACTTACTGACATCTAGTTTAGTAATTGCGGTTTCAATTGCACTTTGACTTATATGTATTCGTGTTAAATTTGAGGTGATATTACAATTATGCTTGAGCTCAAAATCGGAATTCGTGACATTAGAAGTATTATTATTATTATTATTATTATTATTATTATTAGTTATTTTACACAGTATAACAATAGTTATACTGGGAGAAAAAATGTCCTCTTCACGAATCGGGTCCTAACCAAGGACCTAAGAGTCGCAAAGGTATCTTCGCAAAATTCGTGCTGTTATTATTATTATTATTATTATTATTATTATTATTATTATTATTATTATTATTATTATTATTATTATTATTATTATTATTATTATTATTATTATTATTATTATTATTATTATTATTATTATTATTATTATTATTATTATTATTATTATTATTATTATTATTATTATTATTATTATTATTATTATTATTATTATTATTATTATTATTATTATTATTATTATTATTATTATTATTATTATTATTATTATTATTATTATTATTATTATTATTATTATTATTATTAGTTATTTTACACAGTATAACAATAGTTATACTGGGAGAAAAAATGTCCTCTTCACGAATCGGGTCCTAACCAAGGACCTAAGAGTCGCAAAGGTATCTTCGCAAAATTCGTGCTGTTCCCAGCAGGGCTGCCTTTTGCAACTGTCCGGTTGTAATCCGTTGCAGCCCTAACGCGTCCAAGTGTTTCTGGAGATTAGGTGGTATTGCTCCTAGGGCGCCTATTACTATGGGAACTACACTGGTTTTCCTTTCCCAAAGTCGCACAATTTCAACTTGCAGGTCTTTGTACCTCGTGATCTTCTCCAGCTCCTTATCTTGTACTCTGCTGTCTCCTGGTATCGCTATATCAATGATCCAGACTCGTTTTCTTTCCACTACTGTGATGTCTGGTGTGTTGTGCTCGAGGTGTTTGTCGGTTTGGATTCGAAAATCCCACAGTATTTTAGCCTGCTCATTCTCAGCTACCTTTTCTGGAATATGATCCCACCAGTTGTTGCCAGATGGTAACCCGTACTTTTTGCAGAGATTCCAGTGTACTGCGGTGGCCACTTTGTTGTGCCGCAAAAGATAGTCTGTCTGGGCGATTTTTTTGCAGCAACAAATAAGGTGTTCTACTGTCTCATCAGCTTCCTTGCATAGACGGCATTTACTGTCCTTCTGGGTATTGTGGATTTTTGCTTTCATTGCATTCGTGGAGAGTGCTTGCTCTTGTGCTGCAAGTATGAGGCCTTCCGTTTCTTTCTTGAGCGTGCCTTTCTTCAGCCACTGCCAAGTTTTCACTTCATCTACTTTTCCTCTAATTGAGTTAAAGTATTGGCCGTGCAGTATCTTGTTATGCCACGTTTCTTTTCGATACTTGAGCTGCTGTTGTTTAAATTCACTTTTCGTTTGATCACTTTTCAGAAAACCTTCATTGACCACTTGCTTTATCATGTCTTCTGGGCTTTTGCTAATGTATTCAGCTAATGCTCGTTTTTCTTCTTCTACTGATTGCAGAACTTGAATCATTCCTCGCCCACCTTCATTGCGTGGGAGGTAGAGCCTATCAACATCACTCCGCGGGTGAAGTGCATGATTGATTGTTATTATCTTCCGAGTCTTTCGATCCAGGTTCTCCAATTCTAGTTGCGTCCAATTAACAATTCCAGCCGTGTATCGAATTACAGGAATAGCCCACGTGTTGATGGCTTTTATGGTATTGCCTGCATTGAGTCTTGTTTTTAGGATCTTTCGTACCCTACGGATGTATTCTTTGCTAATTTTACTTTTAACTTCTGCGTGTTTGATGTTTTCCGCCTGCAATATGCCCAAATATTTGTAGCTATCCTCTGAATCCAAGCTTCTGATCTTGTTATTATCTGGCATTGTGATCCCTTCTGTGGCAGCCAATTTTCCTCTGTTTATAGTCATAGTTGCACACTTTTCTAGCCCAAACTCCATAGCAATATCCGTGCTGTAAATTCGAACTGTGTTCAGCATCGATTCTATCTCGGATGGTGACTTTCCGTAAAGCTTCAAATCGTCCATGTAAAGGAGATGAGAAAGCTTTGCTGATGATTTTGTGGCTTGATATCCGTGGCCTGTTTTCCTCATTATTAAGGAGAGTGGTATCAGAGCTATGACGAATAGTAGTGGAGAGAGAGAGTCACCTTGAAAAATGCCCCTTCGGATGTTTATTTTTCCGACTTCTTCTCCATTCACTAACAGTCTTGTTGTCCATAGATTCATTGCCCTTTGCAAAAATTTTCGGATGTTGTCACTGATACCGGCCATTTTCAAACATTTTAGAATCCAGTCATGAGGCAATGAATCAAAGGCTTTCTTATAGTCGATCCAGGCTACGTGTAAGTTCGTTTTTCGCCTTTTGCAGTTCTCCAAGATCATCTTGTCAATTAAAAGCTGGTCTTTGGTGCCTCTTGTATTGCGCCGATTTCCTTTTTGTTCAGCTGGGAACAAGTCGTTTCTTTCTAGGTGATCTTGTATGGCGTCAGATATAATTCCTGTCAGTAGTTTGAAGGTGGTCGGTAGGCAGGTTATCGGCCTAAAATTGCCTGGTAATGCACCTTTTTCTTGATCTTTCATAAGGAGGTAAGTTTTCCCAGTTATTAACCAGTCATCAATTCTCTCTCCCTGTAGCAAACCGTTGAACTGTTCGGCGATTCTTCCATGCAAACTGGTCAAGTATTTGAGCCAGAAGCCGTGTAATTCATCACTTCCTGGTGCAGTCCAGTTTTTTATTCTCTTGGCACGTCGATCGACTATTTCAGCTGTTATGGTCATATTTTGCATACCCTCTCCTTTCAGCTCTGCTTCTACATCCTTGACCCATTCCGCTTTTTTGTTGTACTCCTTCGGGTTGTCCCACAGTTGTTTCCAATACTCTGTTATTTCGTCTTTGTTCACTTCTATTACTTTATTCTCCTTTTCTCCATTTGTACCCTGGTAAAAGCGTCGTTGATTAGTCTTGAAAAGAAAATTTTGCTTGTACTGAGCTATTCGGTTTTCATATCTAGATATTTTCTTTGCTACAGCAATAATTTGTTGTTTCACTATTTCAAGCGCTTCTTTCACTTTCCTTAAATCTAAGTTGTACTTTTTCACAAGATATGACTTGATCTTCTCATTCCGTAGTTTCTTTTCTTTCATATCTCTCAGTTTACTGGCATCTGCTCTTAATTTGTTGAGCTTGTTTTCCAGTCTCATCTTCCATTTTGGTGTGGTATTCTGCTGCTTTTTTTGCTTTGCTATTTTGTATCCAAGATCTTGTGTCATCACTGTAGCCACACAGTACATGAGTTGGTTTGTTTCCTGCAATGACTTTGTGCTGATCTCTTGCACAACTCTGTTCATATCTTCGAGCTTTTTTTCTAGTACTGTTCTTGTGACTAGTTTCAAAGCAGGTAGCCTTTGCCGTTCTTTTACTGCCTTCATATGCTCAACAATTTTCCGTTTAAGCTCTTCCTGTTCATCACTTAGTTGTTGGTTATGTGTCATTGATGTATGTGGTAAAGATAGAATCGGCTCTTCATTATCTACTGTGGCCGTTACTTCTTCCTCAGTTGCTGTAAGTACTGTTGCTGTTGTATTCTGGGTGTTGCTCGAAAATGCCAGCTCTATGTCCTCGTTTTGAAGATTACGTTGCAATTCTTCTAATTCGATATCGGTAAAGATCTTTTTCCTTGTTATAAAGCGACGCTGATCAGCTAATCTTTGTTCTGTTAAATCCGAATTTAAATTCTTTTCTTTCCAATGCTGGTACATTCGCTTAAGATAACCACGCTTCGACGGGTTTGACTTGAAATAACATATCATAACTGCTCGGTTTTCAGCAGTCGTAAATTTTCGACGTTTGGGTTGATCTTCATGGTGATTGGTTTGCGATTCATCATCAATGGGCTGACGTCCCGTGCCAGTTACAGCCCTACTCCCTGGCACATCCGAGGCTGTTTCTTGTTCATTATTCTCCATAATCAAAATGGGTAAGTTACGGTGTAAGCCACCGCGGGCGGGCCTCCGATTGCCCTGTTTTCAGCCGCCCCTCTGGGAACAGACGCTGTCGCCCCGCCGCTCCACTGGAGTACAGACGCGAGACTTGCTCGGGTACGTGGCGACGCCGCTCGCCAAATCATAACCGTAAGTTATGACCCCTGCGGGGTTTATTATTATTATTATTATTATTATTATTATTATTATTATTATTATTATTATTATTATTATTATTATGGGGTTTGTCAGGTCTTGACAAGCGTCCACTAATCTCAAACTTCAGCAACCTTTTGAGCCGCGTCATACTAGAGACTAGTGGAGCTAAATACACACGACTGCATCCCAAACCCTGGCGATATGCAGCCGCGGAAATTACGCCAGATCCAGTGCCCGCACAATGCGGAGCGACCCGAGCAGCACTGCTTTCTGCATCCTGCAGATCAAAGAGTTGGCAGAAGATCTGCAGACGGGAATGGACTCGATTTCCCTTCGATAGGAGGCTTTCATGCCACCCAAAAACACCAACTATCAGGACTATTAACTTTATACCCGGGATACAGCTTTCTAAGCTCGGACAAGAGGTCCATATACTTGGACCTCTTTTCTCCTCCTTGAGAGAGATATTCTTCTCAGCTGGACTTGAGAATTCGATCACAAACATCTGTTTGGTCTCGATATCCAGGAGGGTTTATGTCCGGCTTAGTGGCTGTCAGTAACCTCGAGGTGGGGAAGGAGTAATTCCAATAAATTCGGCACTTGGAATTTTCCACCACCGATTCTATGTCAGAAGGGACGTACGGTATAACCGGTATTTGGTCAATACCATAGGCATGTCTAAGATGATAGTAGAGCACGCGGAGAGCAGCATTATGTCGAGACACGTAGCTCGACGCTGCAAGAGATGGACAAGCAGACAGAATGTGCATTATCGTTTCAGAATGGTGGTGGCACAACCTACAGAGTGTGGACTCCGCTATTTGGAATATGCGGGCCCTGTATGCCAAAGTATTTATAACACCATCCTGACACGCAAACACAAAACCTTCTGTTTCCGATCTCAAACCAGCAGACTTAAGAAACGAGAACGTGAGTTCTGTGGACAACTCTAGACTTTTAATATGTTTGAAGAACACAGAGTGCATACTTTTACTCATGTGTTCTTTTGTCAACATGTCTGTCTCGCCTCGTTTCACCGAACCGGTAACTCTGTTGTACTCCTCCCGAGAGAGTTGTACTCCAGCGTTTTCCCTGACGGGACTCAAGTCTGCCAGGTTAAATCTCGTTGCTGCTCTTCGCGCTGCCTGGTAAAGAAACGCCCCTTTGCCACTAAATTCGTGCTCACTAACGAATTTTAATAGTGGGTCCTGACTTCTGAGGATACTGTTAGCTGTAACCAGGACGAGACGATCGTGCAAGCACTCCAGATTTAGTAATCCCCGACCCCCATTTTGACGAGGGAGGTAAATGCGCTGCACAGAAGATTTCGGGTGAAGACTTCGGTTGATGTTCATGATCTTTCTGGTTCTTCTGTCGAGATCCTTAAGATCATCAACATTCCATTTCATTACACCAAAAGTGTATGAAATTAATGGGACAGCAAGCATGTTTGTGGCAGCGATCTTGTTCTTGCCAGACAGACATGATCTCCATATCTGCCTAAGTCGTGCCATATACTTGCTGCGAAGGGCCTGCTTAATAAGAGTGACATCTTGGACACCTCTCTCACTGATGCCTAAAAATGTGTAAGACCCTTCGGCATTAAGATGTTTTATAATGCTCCCATCAACCAATTGAACGTCTTCACCGTTGTCTAAACCTTTTCCTCTGTATATATGAAAAACAGCGCATTTTTCCAACCCGAATTGCATACCTATCGCGGCAGTGTACTCAGCAACAGTATCTAAGGCGGTCTGCAGATTCCTCTCGTTCGAGGCGTAGAGCTTCAAATCATCCATGTAAAAAAGATGGGTAATTTTGTGCTTACGCTTCGACGGGGGACCCGCCATGTAGCCACTGCCGCGCCTAAGCTCGATAGATAGAGGAAGAAGTGAGATGCAAAATAGTAGCGGGCTTAGGGATCTCCCTGGAAAACCCCACGCTTGAAATATATCCACTCTGTCGACACTGCAGTTGATCCGCTTGGGACAACAAATTGTGTCTTCCAGAGGGACATAAGTTGCCCAATGCATCTCTCTATCTCCGGGTGGACTCGTAACATGCGCAATAATGTTAAAATGAGAGCGTGTGACGTAGTGTCATAAGCTTTTGCGTAGTCCACCCAAGCCATTGACAGGTTGCGTTTGAAATACGACGCGTCATGACAGACTGACCGGTCGATAATAAGGTTTTCTTTGCAACCTGCTTGGCCCCACTTCGATCCCCTCTGTTCGTAGATGTCTGACCAAACAGAGGCAATGGAGCTCAGTACCCGCTCGTTTAATACGCTGGTGAAGATCTTATACAGCGTATTGAGACAAGTAATAGGTCTGTAGTTCTTCGGGTTGGTTAAATCACCTTTTTTGGGGATTAATACTGTACGCCCCTCTGGTAACCAAGATGGTATTGGTATTTCTCCACGGATAAAAGAAGTAAAATTTCGTGCAAGATGGCCGTGCACGCTTGTGAATGACTTCCACCAGAAAGCAATAATACCATCAACTCCTGGTGCAGCGAAATTGCGCGCTTTCGAAATAGCACGTGTAACTTCTTCCGTGGTAACAGGGGGGCATGCCTGAGGATCTGTCAGGTGTTGTGAACAGAATTCCTCAAATCTCTCCAAAACTGGAGTGTCCTGCACGATCGCCTCGTGTTCATAAAGTTCCCTCCAGAAAGTCTCTGTCCTGTCGACTGATAATGACGGTTCAGAAACCTCAGGTTTGGCCATGAAAAGGCGTGACGGGCTCGTGAGGAACATAGTATTTTCCTCCATGGTCCTAACCCGGTTGACCAGTTTCTTTCTTGCCAGGGCTAGTGCTCTCAATTTGTCCACCGCTTTCTGCTTTAGCAGAGAGAGAGTGGACAAATTCAGTGTGTGATGCTTTATGCGCAATTGATATAATATGCGCTTAGTATTCGCACTTAGCGGCTTAATACTTCGTAAAGCATCAATACCACACTGAATATGAGAAGCTTCCTGACGTGAATGCGTCATTTTCTTCTCTAATTGCTGTATACGCAGTCTGTATAAGCAGGTCTTCCTGCTCCTCGGGTGTCAACCTGTGGCGGGCCCGGCTAGCGGGATTGTAGCTTCGCCCAACTGTTTGTGGGTCCCCATCCGAGAAGGACCCGTTGTGGGAAGCTCTATGGTTTCTTATATTTTCCTGAACCATTTGTACGTTTCATGGGAAGGTTGGCCCCATGAAACGGTGGCAGGATTCATCGACCAGATGATAGGGTCGACGTTACCCCCAATTGGTTCCTGCCGTGGTAACAGTGTGGTAGCGATCCGGGAGGAAAGGGCGCTAAGCCTTTTCGGTCAAAAGACCGCCGTACCCATTATTATTATTATTATTATTATTATTATTATTATTATTATTATTATTATTATTATTATTATTGATTACAAAAGTTCATTTAAAATAATGGGCAAATAGATCAGCAGCAGATTTAGCATCATTTGATGTCATATTTAAATATTGCATGGAACTAGGAATTCCGCTGCATTTTTTTTCATTTTTTATATAAGTCCAAAATTGCTTAGGATTATTATTAATGTTAGCTTCAGTTTTTTTAACAAAATATTTTTTACAGTTATTTGTCTCAATTCTTATTTTATTTCTTAGTATATTAAACTCAATTCTATCGGCTACTTGTTTATAAGTTTTAAATAATTTCCTGATTTTTTCTTTTTGTTTTATTAATTTAATTAAATACGGTGAAAACCAATGTGGGAATTTATTCTTCCTTTGTAAATTCTGAGGTGTATGAGTATTTATTAGATCGTATAATACGTTATAAAATTTAGCAGTTGAATCATCAACACTGAGATCTTGCAAATTAACAGACCAATTATAATTTTGTAATTCAGTATTTATGGCATTATAATCACATTTAAAAAATTTTATTCTATTAACAAGTACATTCGGTACACTCGCAGTTATCATGGCTTCGAATACAATTATTAAAGGAGGATGAAACTTATCAATATTTGAGAGAGGAAACTGAGAATTTGATATAACTGATAAGTCGAAGTTGGATAATACAAGGTCTAGTATTGACTCAGTATGATTCTTTATATAGTTATATTGTTTTAGTTGAGCAAAATTAAATTCGTCGATCAAATACTCACCAGTGTTTCCAGATGTAACACAAGGAGTGAGATATAACTGATTTCGTGAAGCACCCCATTCTACCTCGGGCAAATTGTAATCGCCAATAATAATTACATTTTCACAATTGTTATTTATATAGTTGTATTTAATTTTATCAAGATGGGCGTTATAGATTTCTAGGTTTGACTTAGGCGGAATGTATACGCAACACAAATTCAAAACAAAGGTCTTATTATTTTGGGAAACGTTTTTTATTTGAACCCAAATATCTTCAGCTTCACTACGTAAATTTAGTAACTCTTTCACTTTGAAATTATTCTTAACTGCAATTAAAACACCACCACCTCGTTTTGAATGACAGTTATTATAGTCACGATCTCGGCGGAAAACACAGTAGCGATCATCGAAAAGTTCAGCCGTGTGGATAGAATCCGGCAACCAAGTTTCAGTAAGGCATATTATGTCGTAGTTGTTACATAATATTTGTTCCTTGAATAAGTCTGTTTTTGTTCGCAGTCCTCTGACGTTTTGGTAGTAAATATTGATGGCCATGTGTGAATTTCTAATATACTTATAAGTTAGCAACGTAATTTAAATGATTTTAGCCAAATCTGATGAACCGTTAATAACAAAAGCTTTATCGTTTTCAGATTTGCGAACAAGTATTTTAGTATCTTGGATCCAAACAAATTTATATCCTTTATTTTTACACAAAGCGCGGGTTTCGTGAAATAGTAACTTTCTATATCTTTCTATATCAGTATATTCTTATACTTTTCAGAAACTGATCTTAGGTTATCTACAAAAATTATATCATCTTCAGAGCGTGTCTTATCGGTTCTGTATAAATTTCCAACGATAATTGACATATGATCAAATTTTATTTTAATCCATAACGATTCTATGTTCGGAATGGATATATTTAATTCCTCAATTTGTTTGTCACAAAATTCAGAATTTTTGACGTACATACAAACACCGCCTCCCTTATGCCTGTTTCACACGTAAACTCCATTCACAATAAATATGAGATGACGTCACACTTGGTTAATTTAAGTACCAACGTTATGATATGTTTTAATCAACATCAATCCATAACTCAGTTAGTACATTTATTTATTTAATGTTGGTAAACTTTTCCAATGTTGTCAGTTTGTAATTGGATTGTTCAATCGTTATTTGTCAGGTTGACATTTAAGTGCTTATTTAGTGAGGTTATATTTTATTTATTTTTTTTATTTTACTGCAATAAAAATGCCAAAAGCTCTTAGTAGCCGTGCTCAAAGGATTGTTTTGTCTCTTATTAATTATTTTGAAAGATAATTAATTTGATTTTAGGAGAGCATGTTACTGTCGACACTATTAATATAAAATTACATGAAAGGGGTACCTTTGTAAACTACCATTTCTAACAGAGTGATTAAGACTAAAATTTAAGGGTTTTTTAAAACTCATAAAAGAGTAGTAGATATCAAATTTGAGCTTGATCGTAGCAATCGTTTTCGAGATATTGCTCGAGTTAATTTTTAAGAACTGCAATGGTACCTTAGTAAACTACCATTTCTTACAGAGCGATTTAGACCAAAATTGTAGGGGTTTTTAAGACTCATAAAAGAGTATTAGACATCTTTATTTATACATCTTTAACATAGAAGAAGTAGGAAAAAATTTCACTCATCTTTTTTGGACAGAACGTTTATTTAAGTAACACAACATTTCGCCAACTATTTGTTGGCTTCCTCAGGTGCTATACTAATTTTAACGTTATTCTAACATCATGTACATCGTCCATCACTAGGAATGGTGAAGTTACAGAACTGACATTGACAAAATATTTATACTTGAAAATCCAGAAGGATAGGAAAACAGGAAAAATAATTTAATGTAACAATAAAAGATGTGACTATGAGTTAAATTTGTCAAAATATCCTATAAATTTACGTTATATAAAAATAACAATATTCAAAAATATTTATGAATGATTCGCAAATAAACCATTACATCAATATGACAGCCAGTAGCACTACCCCCCTGACAACCTGGTACGTACAAATCGCAGAGATTGCAGTGTCACCCACTGTAAAACATGATGTAACAATTTAAAATGAAAATCATAAATCTCATATCAAGATAAAACAGTGAAAGAACCCAAACAGACATTGAAAACTGGAACCATCATACAGTTCGACGTACCAATCCCCCAAAATCAATGGTACGCACAGAGACAATGCAAGAATGGTACCTCAAACGGTATATCAACACCATAATCAACTCCCCTGGTGAGCAAACAATCTGTTAAAAATACATAAAATGTATAAAATATATAAAATGTAAAATACATAAAATCTAAGAATATTAGACAATTTTAGCTTGATCGAAGCAATAGTTTTCATTAATTAATACGTTAATACTGCTGCTGCAGTTGTCGGACGAGGCACTAGCTCTGTCTGAGTTTGGACACTTGCAGTTCGCTTTGCGGCTACTTGTGCGAAAGATTTCGCCAAAGTAACCGGCGCACTCTCTTTGTATTTCCTTTTGGCGTCGAAATACGATATCTTGTTCTGCGTTCTAATAACCTGTATTGCCTTCTCCTCCAAGTACGTTGGGCAGTGGCGTGATGTAGATGCATGAGCACCTTTACAGTTCACGCAGTGTGCCGCGTTTGGACAGGGTTCAACTTCATGTTGGTCCTGTCCGCAGTTGGCACAGATGGACTGTTTGCCTCAACGAACTGAGGTGTGTCCGTAACGCTGACACTTATAGCATCGCATCGGATTGGGGTAGTAGGGGCGAACCTGGTACCAGCTAAGGACACAACCATGGAGATCGAAGGCTTGCCGTTTCGAGGGTTGAGCTTCCTGCATTCAATGACATCTTGCGATGCCATTTCCTGCACGAACTCTTCCTCCGTAACATATGCAAGGTCTCGATCCGTTACGACGCTTTTAAAACAATTCAGTGCCTTGTGCGGCTGAACTGAAATGCCAAACTCTCCAAACTTAACACATTTCTGTAGTGCAGATGACGCTTCTGGTTCTGCTTCGATAAGCAATGTACCGTCGGACAACTTACGCACCGACTTTATACCAGCAGAGCACGTATTTCTCAACGTTCGGGCAACAAAGAAGGGGGACATCTCCTTAAAAAATTTACCCTCTTCTTGTACCTTCACGACGAAAAATCGTGGTACTGCTGCACAATACTTTCTGCCTTCTGCCTTCTTGGCAGCTGGCCTAACACATCCCTCATCGGATGACTGAGCATCACGACGAGGTCTCTTGTTGATTTTTTACGGAGTTTACTCAACTTTGGCGGAATTTAAAAAGTTTTGATCCTTCCGGGTAGTCGCCATACCCGTATAATAGGTTTCATCACCCTGCTATGCCCACCCACCAGGTAGCCCCACACCGGGGACGTTGGCCGCAAACCGGCTCATTGCGCCAGACATGTCAGGATGATATAGCATCGGAGGAAGTAGTCACGGGCTGCTCGACCCGCTCGAGAACCAAGACTAGCCAACTCTGGAACCTTGCGAGCTGCATCCGCTCCCACAGACCCCCGAATACTTGTCTAGTGGCACGGCATTACCCCGGCATCCACGATACAGTAGTAGAGCCACTCTATTCATGAACCGTGACACCAGCCGATTGACTGAACTGACCAGACTCAGCCTCCCGTTTTACCGAATCCGAGGCCAAAGAAGGCGTGTTGGGATCGTACTGTCCGCGGGCAGCAGTCTCCCTCAACCGATCAGGATACTCTTCTCCGCCGTTACGGGTCTCCACGCACGGCAAACATGTGGGTAGGAATTTAAGTGGAAGAAAAAAAAAGTCATCACCTCCCAAAATCTAAGTGATGAGCAAAAAGAAAAAAGGTCCTCGCCTTCATTTTGTCCAATGTAAAACACTTTGTGGGACAGTTTTCGATGTGGGATAAGGAACCCAAATGTAGGACGTCTGGTCACTTAGTTAGTTAGTTAGTTAGTTAGTTAAAATTTTTGGCGCACAGCAACAAAGGTTATTTGCGCCTAACGCAGCCCATCGAAATGACTAGAATATATATCCAGAACAATAAATAAATAAATAAAATCTTTAAAAATACGCATACTCAATAAAAAAAATCTTGCACTGACAAACACAAATAAATAATATAAAAAGTCTGTTCGAAAATTTGAACAGACCCAGGGTGATGGTAAGAGGCTGTAAAGGGGCCAATTACCATCGAATATCACAGTCAATAACTAGAAACACATTAAAATAAGGTACAAGACTTCACACATAAAACAATAAGTTCGATTCTCTCAGGAAGAGTATCAGCCTGTCCATGAGTACCATGTCGTCACCTAAAGCAATTAACAGGTCATAGCACAGGCCTAACCTCTCCCTGACAGCCTCGAACTGTACACATTCAGTTAAAATGTGTAACACAGACAAATCTGTGTTACACGTCTCACAGATAGGGGACTCTTCACCTCGAAGGAGGTGTCCATGGGTCCACCAAAAGTGACCTATACGGAGGCGTGTGATTGCGGTTTCCTCCCTGCGGTTAATCCTGCAGGAAGAACCCCATGGTTTAACGTCTCCCTTAATCTGTCGCAACTTAACGTTCTGTGTGCGGCTCCACTCATGTTGCCACATGTCTAAAACCAGGTGTTTCAGATGACTTTTTGCGTCATCTAGAAAAATGAAACTCACATCAATCATAGGTCTGTGAGAGGCGGCTTTTGCGGCTGCATCTGCCGCTTCGTTGCCTTTAATACCAACATGTCCCGGTATCCAAAATAGCTCTAGCAACCGGATCTTTAGTACAAGAGAAAGCACTGGATCAGGATCTTGAATACTGTTCAGAGCGCTCAGCGAGTCAGTCAAGATAACACTTGACCGACTTTGCTGTGACGAAACAAAACACAGGGCCTTGAAAATAGCGTACAGCTCAGCAGTGTACACACTCGTTGTGGAATGCAAACGGTACTGAAACTGTTGGCGTGGATTCAAAACAACGAACGCACACCCAACCCTGGTTCCGGATTTTGATCCGTCAGTAAAAATGACAGTATCCTCGAACTTTTGAACAGTGTTCTTTGTAACTCAAGTTGGTATTCGATAGGCAACGTAGTATCTTTATCAAACCTAGTTAATGTGTGATTCACAAGCGGACGCGGTAGCGTCCATGGTGGAACAGCACACAAAACGAAACCTTATCACCCAAATATCACCCAAAATGTCGAAAGTACTCTGACCAACAGGCCTATTGGCTCTTGGTTTTCTGTCATAGGTCTCTGTATGCCTATTTTGTAGAACAGGATCATACGCAGGATGATTTGGCTTGGCACTGAGTGCAGCCATATATCGCAGGGATAGAATTTTACGACGAATGTACAGTGACGGTTCGCCTGCTTCACACAGCAGGCTTGGTATTAGGCTGGTGCGAAATGCACCAGTGGCCAATCTAACCCCAGTGTGATGTACAGTGTCAAGAATTCGTATATCTTGGTGTTTAGCTGACCCATAAGCTAGACATCCATAGTCCAGCTTAGAGCGCACTTAAGAATGATATAAACGCAACAAAACAGTGCGGTCTGCACCCCATGTCTTGTGACTGAGGACCCGCAACAAATTGAGCGACTTTTGGCATTTCTTCTTGACAGACAAAAAATGTGCCCGCCAAGTTAGACGACTGTCAAAAACGAGACCCAGAAATCTGGCAGTATCGGTAAAAGGTTACTGTGCTCCAACACGTTACTGTGCTCCCTGTGTGGACACACACAGTTTTGCTGGTCGAGAATTTGAAGCCATTTTCGGTTGCCCATGTATCGAGACGATTGATGGTTAGCTGGAGCTGACGTTCGATTGTACTAGTCTTTTGTCCGGCGACAAAGATACCAATGTCGTCGACAAATATCGAACTCTGTACAGGTAATCGAATACATGAAGCTGCACCGTTAATGGCAATTAAAAATAGCGTAACGCTCAGTATGGAGCCCTGTGGGACCCCATTGTCCAGTGCGAACATTTTTGACAAGGTATTTCCGACCCGCACCCTGAAGCGCCGGTTCGACATGAAGTCTTTTATAAAGAACATCAAGCGTCCCCGGAGACCCCAGGAATGCAGAGTACGGAGAATACTATAAATCCATGCATAGTCATAGGCTTTCTCTATATCGAAACTGCCAGCTACCAGGTGTTTGTTTTCAACGAAAGCATTCCTGATAGCTGTCTCTAGTCTGACCAGATGATCTGCTGTTGAGCGGTGACGGCGAAAGCCGCTCTGTGTAATGGCCAGCAAGTCGTTTGATTCTAAAAACCAAATCAGACGCTTGCCGATCATTCGCTCCATGACCTTGCAAAGACAACTGGTCAGTGATATTGGTCTATAGCTAGAGGGCAAGTGTTTATCTTTCCCGACTTTGGGGATAGGAATTATATGAGATTCCTTCCACTTGGTCGGGCACTTGCCCTCAGTCCATATCTTATTATAGACATTTAAAAGCCTAGACTTAGATGATTCCGGAAGATTTCGGATCATACGATAATGTATCGCATCTGGACCAGGAGAGCTATCCTTACACATTGACATCGCACTGTCTAGCTCTTCACGAGAGAAAAGCAGGTTGTATACCTCGTCATCCCTAGAAAAGAAATTTAGAGGTATAGATTCAAGGCCTGCTTTACGAGTTTAAAACTCGGGTGAATAATGTTCAGAGCTAGAATTGAACGCAAAAGTAGATGCCGAAGTGTTAGCAATTTCGACCGCTGAGGTATCTACTTTACCATTTACCGATAGACCAGCAATGGCTGTAGCTGTATTTAGAGCGGATATTTTCCGGACCTTCTCCCAAACTTTGGCCACTGGAGTAGCAACTGTAACGGTGGACACGTATTTGCGCCATGATTCGCGCTTGCTTTCTTTCACAATCCTCTTAGCACGAGCTTTCGCTCGTTGGAAAGCTATCATGTTTTCCTCTGTTGGACAACGACGGAATGTATTGAAGAGGTGTCTCCTTCCAAGTCGCATTCCTCGTTCCACCAGGGAACGGGAACTTGACGGGGCTGAGTGGATGACAGCGGTATGCTGTTTTTAGCCGCGCTTGTGATGGAGTCCGTGAAATGATTCACCTCTTCGTCTACGGTCAAGCTCGGAATATCCTCATGCGAGAATGATTCCGCAAACTTGGTCCAATCTGCTTTCCGAAGCACCCAATGTGGCCAGCGGGATTCGGTAACAGTATTAAACAGAGGCTTTAAGAGGATTGGAGAGTGATCACTACCGCACAGGTCGTGATGCACATCCCATTTGAACAACGGAGCGATGGCTCCTGAAACAACGCTAAGATCTATAGCACTAAATGTACCCGTTGCTGCACCAAAGTGCGTGGGTCTGCCGTCGTTCAGAAAGCTCAAATTCAATTCGTTCAACATATTTTCCAGGTGACGTCCCCGTTGATCGTTCCGCACCGATCCCCAACACACATTGTAGGCGTTAAAATCGCCTAGTAGTATGAAGGGTGGTGGGAGTTGATCGATGATGTTCACGACATCTCGGATGTCAGTTCGAACACCAGAGGGCAGGTAGATAGAACAAATCGTCACCTGGAGGGGAAGTGCAACACGAACTGCTACGACCTGCAACTCCGTGTCAATGTCTACAGGATCGTGGTACAATGTGTCTCTAATGATAATTGCCACGCCGTCACATTCCCTTAACTCCGTAAGGAAATGCGTGCGAAACACGGAGTATCCCCGAGGAGATAATGTGTCGGTTTCGTTGAAGTTTGTTTCCTGCAGACAAACACACTAAGGCGCAAAATCTGACAATAAAAGTCGCAGTTCTTCGTAGCGCTGGTATACACCGTTACAGTTCCACTGGATTAGTGGACCATTCATTTATGTTAAGGGGAGTTACCCCGCAACCTAATGATTTTTGGTTTACCCTTAGGTTGCGGGTCTACAGCCATTTTCTCGGCTACACTTTCATTTGGTAGTCCAGATGTTTTGATGGACACACTGGACTCCTTTTTTGATTGTTTGGCTCTCACTGGTATCCAGTGAGAACCAACGGATCCCTTATCAGTTTCCTTTTCAGGAGTAACTGATGAGGGTTTTGAAGAAGCGACCATTCTCTGGTCGCTTCTCGTTTGTGGAGAAGACTGATCCCCCAAGTTGTGGGGTCTGAATACTGGTCTCTTGGACCGATTCCGCCACCTTTTCTGTTCCGGAATTCTTCGCAGCTAATTCTACCGCTTTAACTGTCGGACGAGGCACTGATTCTGTCTGTGTCTGGACGCTTGCTGTCTTCTTTGCTGCCACTTGTGCGAAGGATTTGGCAAAAGTGACCGGCGCAGTCTCTTTATACTTCCTCTTGGCGTCAAAATACGGTATCCTATCGTGCGTCTTGATGACCTGGATAGCCTTCTCTTCTAAGTACGTTGGGCAGTGGCGTGAAGTAGAGGCATGCGCCCCTTTGCAATTTACGCAGTGTGCGGCGTTTGGACAGGTTTCAACATCATGTTGGTCCTGTCCGCAGTTGGCACAGATAGAAGCTTTGCCACAACAACTAGAGGTGTGACCGTAACGCTGGCACTTATAGCATCGCATCGGGTTGGGGTAGTAGGGGCGAACGTTACAAACGTTGTACCCCACCCTTACCGATGTTGGACACTTGGTGCCAGCGAAGGACACCACCATAGAGATCGAAGACTTGCCGTTCCGGGGGTTGAGCTTCTTGCATTCCACGACACCTTGCGATGCCATTTCCTGCACAAACTCTTCCTCCGTAATATACGCAAGGTCACGATCCGTTACGACGCCTTTGGAAGTATTCAGTGCCTTATGTTGCTGTACTGAAATACGAAACTCACCAAACTTTTCACATTTCTGAAGCGTGGAAGAAGCCTCAGTATCGCATTCAATAAGCAATGTACCATCCGACAGTTTTCGCACCGATCTTATACCAGTTGCAGACGTTTTTCCCAGCGTTCGGGCAACAAAGAAGGGGGACATCTCTTTAAAAGACTTTCCCTCTTCTTGCACCTTCACAACGAGAAAACGAGGGACTGGCGCACAAAACTCCACAGTTCTGTCAACATTCTTTGCAGAAGGCCTTGCACAACCCTCATCGGATGACTGAGCATCACGACGAGGTCTTTTGCTTGATGTTTTACGGAGTTTACTCTCACTTTTGGCGGAATTTAAAGAAAAATTATCCCTCCGGGTAGTCGCCATACCCGTATACTAAGTTTCATCACCCTGCCATGCCCACCCACCAGGGAGCCCCACACCGGGGACGTTGGCCGCAAACCGGCTCATTGCGCCAGACATGTCAGGATGATATAGCATCGGGGGAAGTAGTCACGGGCTGCTCGACCCGCTCGAGAACCAGTAGTCGCCAACTCTGGAACCTTGCGAGCTGCAGCCGCTCCCACAGACCCCCGAATACTTGTCTAGTGGCACGGCATTACCCCGGCATCCACGATACAGTAGTGGAGCCACTCTATTCATGAACCGTGACACCAGCCGATTGACTGAGCTGACCAGACTCAGCCTCCCGTTTCACCGAATCCGAGGCCAAAGAAGGCGTGTTGGGATCGTACTGTCCGCGGGCAGCAGTCTCCCTCAACCGACCAGGATCCTCTTCTCCGGCGTTACGGGTCTCCACGCACGGCAAACACGTGGGTAGGAATTTAAGTGGGAGATCAAAGAGACAACAGATAAGCCTATTCCCACAATCGGCTTCTCTGAACTGTCTCCTCCCAAATAATATGTGATTCAGGGTACGTGGGATCATCAGGCCCAAAAGCTCTATATGGTCAGGTGATGCGACCATTATGAACTTCCCTTGCGTGATTGAGGGTACTTGGGATCATCAGACCCGAAAGCTCGACAAATGGCCAGGTGTTATGGCCATTATGAACTTCCCCTGCGGGTTGCTAATATTTAAAATTTCTTATGAAATTCATCACTGTCACAATCACAATTTACTGTCACCTATCGTTACAACGCTAAAAATAATTGCCGCAAATTGCCAATAATGAAGTGTTCTCAAAATGTTGGTTAAAAAAAACGCTTTAAGCGCTGTCGGTGGATGGAATATAACTTAAAACCGTTTCAAGGCCGTGTATATGAGTTTCATACCCCTGGCGCCAAATCGCATTGCTCGTTCCACCAGGGAACGGGAACTCTACGGGGCTGAGTGGGTGACAGCGGTATGCTGTTTTTAGCCGCGCTTGTGATGGAGTCTGTGAAATGATTCACCTCCTCGTCTACGGTCAAGCTCGGAATATCCTCATGCGAGAATGATTCCGCAAACTTGGTCCAATCTGCTTTCCGAAGAACCCACTGTGGCCAGCGGGATTCGGTTACAGTATTAAACAGAGGCTTTAAGAGGATTGGAACGTGATCACTACCGCAAAGGTCATGATGCACATCCCATTTGAACAACGGAGCGATGGCTCCTGAAACGACGCTAAGATCTATGACACTGAATGTACCCGTTGCTGCACAGAAGTGCGTGGGTCTGCCGTCGTTCAAAAAGCTCAAACTCAAATCGTTCAACATATTCTCCAGGTGACGTCCCCGTCGATCGTTCCAAACCGATCCCAATCACACATTGTAGGCGTTAAAATCGCTTTGTAGTATGAAGGGTGGTGGGACTTGATCAATGATGTTCACGACATCTCGGATGTCAGTTCAAACACCACGGGGGAGGTAGATAGAAAAAATCGTCACCTGGAGGGGAAATGCAACACGAACTGCTACGACCTGCAACTCAGTGTCAATATCTACAGGATCGTGGTACAATGTGTCTCTAACGAGAATTGCCACGCCGTCACATGCTCTTTATCCCGTAAGGAAATCCGTGCAAAACAGGAGTATCCCCGAGGAGAGAATGTGCCGGTGTCGTTGAAGTTTGTTTCCTGTAGACAAACACACGAAGGTGCAAAATCTGACAGTAAAAGTCGCAGTTCTTCGTAGCGCTGATATACACCGTTACAGTTCCACTGGAGTAGTGGGCCGTTCATTTCTGTTTAGGGGAGTTACCCCGCAACCTAATGATCTTTGGTTTACCCTTAGGTTGCGGGTCTACAACCGTTTTCTCGGTTACACTATCATTTGGTAGTCCAGGTGTTTTGATGGACACACTGGACTCCTTCCTTGATTGTTTGGCTCTCACTGGTATCCAGTGAGAACCAACGGGTCCCTTATCAGTATCCTTTTCAGGAGTGACCGATGAGGGCTTTATAGAAACGACCATTCTCTGGTCGCTTCTCATTTGTGGAGAAGACTGTGGGGTCTTCTCCTTAGGTGGTGGGGAGAACTGGGGTTTAGTGCGTTCTCCTTTAGGCGAGAGGGATTTATTCAGACCCGATCCTCCAGGTTGTCGGGTCTGAATACTGGTCTCTTGGACCGATTCCGCCACCTTTTCTGTTCCGGAATTCTTCGCAGCTAATCCTACCGCTTTAACTGTCGGATGAGGCACTGATTCTGTCTTTGTCTGGACGCTTGCTGTCTTCTTTGCTGCCAGTTGTGCGAAGGATTTCGTAAAAGTGACCGGCGCAGTCTCTTTATACTTCTTCTTGGCGTCAAAATACGGTATCCTATCGTGCGTCTTGATGACCTGGATAGCCATCTCTTCTAAGTACGCTGGGCAGTGGCGTAAAATAGAGGCATGCGCCCCTTTGCAATTTACGCATTGTGCCGCGTTTGGACAGGTTTCAACATAATGTTGGTCCTGTCCGCAGTTGGCACAGATAGAAGATTTGCCACAACGATTAGAGGTGTGACCATAACGCTGGCACTTATAGCATCGCATCGGGTTGGGGTAGTAGGGGCGAACGTTACAAACGTTGTACCCCACCCTTACCGATGTTGGACACTTGGTGCCAGCGAAGGACACCACCATAGAGATCGTTAGTTAGTTATTTAGTTAAATTTTTTGGCGCACAGCAACAAAGGCTATTTGCGCCTAACGCAGTCCATCTAAATGACTACACTACATATTAAAAACAATAAATTAAACAATTAATAAATAGATAAAATCAATAAAATTACACATACTCAATAAAAGAAATCTTGCACAGACAAACACAAATAAATAAGATAAAAAGTCTGTTCGAAAATTTGAACAGACTCAGGGTGATGGTAAGAGGCTGTAAAGGGGCCAATTACCATCGAATATCAAAGTTAAGAAATAGAACACATTAAAATAAGGAGCAAGACTTCACACATAAAACAATAAGTTCGATTCTCTCAGGAAGAGTATCAGCCTGTCCATGAGTACCCTGTCGTCACCTAAAGAAACTGACAAATCATAGCACAGGCCTAGCCTCTCCCTGATATCCTCGAACTGCGAACATTCGGTTAAAAAGTGGAAGACAGACAAATCTGTGTTACACGTCTCACAGATAGGAGACCTTCGCCTCGAAGGAGGTGCCCAAGGGTCCACCAACAGTCACCTATACGAAGGCGTGTGATGGCTGTTTCCTCCCTGCGGTTAATCCTGCAGGAAGAACCCCATTGTTTAACGTCTCCTTTAATTCTGTATGCTGCTCTACTCATGTTGCCACATAGCTAAAACAAGATGTTTCAGATGACTCGTTGCGTCATCTGGAAACATGAAAGTCACATCAAACATAGGTCTGTGGAAGGCGGCTTTTGCAGCTACATCAGCCGCTTCGTTGCCTTTAATATAAACATGTCCCGGTATCCAAAACAGCTCTACCCTGACATTCTGAGCATTCAGATTGTGGAGTAGCAACCGGATCTTTAGTACAAGAGGATGCACTGGATCTGGATCTTGGATACTATTCAGAGCGCTCAGCGAGTCCGTCAAAATAACACTTGACCGACTTTGCTCTGACGAAACAAAACACAGGGCCTTGAAAATAGCATACAGCTCAGCAGTGTACACACTCGTTATGGAGTGCAGACGGTACTGAAACTGTTGGCGTGGATTCAAAACAACGAACGCACACCCAACCCTGGTTCTGGATTTTGATCCGTCAGTAAAAATGACAGTATCCTCAAACCTATCATGAATAGAGTGGCTCCACTACTTGATCGTGGATGCCGGGGTAATGCCGTGCCACTAGACAAGTATTCGGGGGTCTGTGGGAGCGGCTGCAGCTCGCACGGTTCCAGAGTTGGCGACTACTGGTTCTCGAGCGGGTCGAGCAGCCCGTGACTACTTCCTCCGATGCTATATCATCCTGACATGTCTGGCGCAATGAGCCGGTTTGCGGCCAACGTCCCCGGTGTGGGGCTTCCTGGTGGGTGGGCATGTCAGGGTGATGAAACCTATTATACGGGTATGGCGACTACCCGGAAAGATCAAAACTTTTTAAATTCTGCCAAAGTTGAGAGTAAACTCCGTAAAAAATCAAACAAGAGACCTCGTCGTGATGCTCAGTCATCCGATGAGGGATGTGTAGGCCAGCTGCCAAGAAGGCAGAAGGTAATAGGAATGTAGAGTATTGTGCACCAGTACCACGATTTCTCGTCGTGAAGATACAAGAAGAGGGTAAATCTTTTAAGGAGATGTCCCCCTTCGTTGTTGCCCGAACGTTGAGAAATACGTGCTCTACTGGTATACAGTCGGTGCGTAAGTTGTCGGACGGTACATTGCTTATCGAAGCAGAACCAGAAGCGTCATCTGCAATACAGAAATGTGTTAAGTTTGGAGAGTTTGGCATTTCAGTTCAGCCACACAAGGCACTGAATTGTTCTAAAGGCGTCGTAACGGTTCGAGACCTTGCATATGTTACGGAGGAAGAGTTCGTGCAGGAAATGGCATCGCAAGGTGTCATTGAATGCAGGAAGCTCAACCCTCGAAACGGCAAGCCTTCATTCTCCATGGTGGTGTCCTTCGCTGGTACCAGGTGTCCAACATCGTTAAGGGTGGGGTATAACGTTTGCAACGTTCGCACCTACTACCCCAATCCGATGCGATGCTATAAGTGTCCGCGTTACGGACACACCTCAGTTCGTTGTGTCAAACAGTCCATCTGTGCCTACTGCGGACAGGACCAACATGAAGTTGAACCCTGTCCAAACGCGGCACACTGCGTGAACTGTAAAGGTGCTCATGCATCTACATCACGCCACTGCCCAACGTACTTGGAGGAGAAGGCAATACAGGTTATTAGAACTCAAGACAAGATACCGTATTTCGACGCCAAAAGGAAATACAAAGAGAGTGCGCCGGTTACTTTTGCGAAATCTTTCGCACAAGTAGCCGCAAAGCGAACTGCAAATGTCCAAACTCAGACAGAGTTAGTGCCTCGTCCGACAACTGCAGCAGCAGTAACAGTTGCTACAAATACTGCTAGAGAAAAGGTGGTAGTGGTCCCAGAGACCAAAATTTAGACCCCACAAGCTGGGGGATCGGGTCTGAATAAACCCCCCTCCCGTATAGGAGAACGCACTCAACCTCAGTTCTCCCCACCACCTAAAGAGAAGACCCCACAGTCTTCTCCACAAACGAGAAGCGACCAGAGAATGGTCGCTTCTACATAGCCCTCATCGGTCACTCCTGAAAAGGAGACTGATAAGGGACCCGTTGGTTCTCACTGGATACCAGTGAGAACAAAGCAATAAAAAAAGGAATCCAGTGTGTCCATCAAAACACCTGGACTACCAAATGAAAGTGTAGCCGAGAAAATGGCTGTAGACCCGCAACCTTAGGGTAAACCAATGATCAATAGGTTGCGGGGTAACTCCCCTAAACAGAAATGAATGGCCCACTACTCCAGTGGAACTGTAATGGTGTATATCAGCGCTACGAAGAACTGCGACTTTTATTGTCAGATTTTGCTCCTTCGTGTGTTTGTCTACAGGAAACAAACTTCAAGGAAACCGACACATTCTCTCCTCGGGGATACTCCGTGTTTCGCACGGATTTCCTCACGGGGTTGAGAGCATGTGACGGCGTGGCAATTCTCGTTAGAGTCACATTGTACCACGATCCTGTAGACATTGACACTGAGTTGCAGGTCGTAGCAGTTCGTGTTGCACTTCCCCTCCAGGTGACGATTTGTTCTATCTACCTTCCCCCTGGTGTTCGAACTGACATTCGAGATGTCGTGAACATCATTGATCAACTCCCACCACTCTTCATACTATTAGGCGATTTTAACGCCTACAATCTGTGTTGGGGATCGGTGCGGAACGATCGACGTAGACGTCATCTGGAGAATATTTTGAACGAATTGAATCTGAGCTTTTTGAACGATGGCAGACCTACGCAATTCTGTGCAGCAACGGGTACATTTAGTGCTATAGACCTTAGCGTCGTTTCAGGAGCCATAGCTCCGTTGTTCAAATGGGATGTGCATCACGACCTTTGCGGTAGTGATCACTTTCCAATCCTCTTAAGGCCTCTGTTTAATACTGTTACCGAATCCCGCTGGCCACAGTGGGTTCTTCGGAAATCAGATTGGACCAAGTTCGCGGATTCATTCTGTCATGAGGATAATTCGATTTTGACCGTAGACGAGGAGGTGAATCATTTCACGGATTCCATCACGAGCGCGGCTAAAAGCGGCATACCGCTTTCATCCACTCAGTCCCGTCGAGTTCCCGTTCCCTGGTGGAACGAGGAATGCGACTTGGCGCTACGTGAAAGGAGACACCTCTTCAATACATTCCGTCGTTGTCCAACAGAGGAAAACATGATAGCCTTCCAACGAGCGAAAGCTCGTGCTAAGAGGATTGTCAAAGAAAACAAGCGCGAATCATGGCAAAAATACGTATGCACCGTTACAGTTGCCACTCCAGTGGCCAAAGTTTGGGAGAAGGTCCGGAAAATATCCGGCTTAAATACAGCTACAACCATTGCTGGCTTATCGGTAAATGGTAACGTAGTTACCACAGCGGTCGAAATTGCTAACTTTTTGGCGTCTCATTTCGCATTTAATTCTAGCTCTCAACACTACCCACCTGAGTTTTTAACTCGTAAAGCAGGTCTAGAGTCTATACCTCTTAATTTCTTCTCCAGAGATGACAAGGTATACAACCTGCTTTTCTCTCGTGAAGAGCTAGATAGCGCGATGTCAAAGTGTAAGGATAGCTCTCCTGGTCCAGATGCGATACATTATCGTATGAACCGAAATCTTCCGGAATCATCTGAGTCTACGCTTTTGAATGTCTATAATAGGATATGGCCTGAGGGCAAGTGCCCGACCAAGTGGAAGGAATCTCATATAATTCCTATCCCCAAAGTCGGGAAAGATAAACACTTGCCCTCTAGCAATAGACCCATATCACTGACCAGTTGTCTCTGCAAGCTCATGGAGCCAATGATCAGCAAGCGTCTGATTTGGTTTTTAGAATCAAACGACTTGCTAGCCAACACACAGTGCGGTTTTCGCCGTCACCGCTCAACAGCAGTTGAAAACAAACACCTGGTAGCTTTGTTTTTCGATATTGAGAAAGCCTATGACACTGCATGGATTTATGGGATTCTCCGTACTCTGCATTCCTGGGGTCTCCGGGGACGCTTGATTTTCTTTATAAAAGACTTCATGTCGAACCGGCGCTTCAGGGTGCGGATCGGAAATACCCTGTCACAAATGTTCGCACTGGACAATGGGGTCCCACAGGGCTCCATACTGAGCGTTAGGTAGTTTTTGATTGCCATTAACGGTGCAGCTTCATGTATTCGATTGCCTGTACAGAGTTCGATATTTGTCGACGACATTGGTATCATTGTCACCGGACAAAAGACTAGAACAATCGAACGTCAGCTTCAGCTGACCATCAATCGTCTCGATACATGGGCAGCCGAAAATGGCTTCAAATTGTCGACCAGCAAAACTGTGTGTGTCCATTTTTGTAGGGAAAGGGGTGTCCATCCCAACCTTACACTCACGCTAAATGGAGCACAGTTGCCATTTACCGATACTGCCAGATTTCTGGGTCTCGTTTTTGACAGTCGTCTAACTTGGCGGGCACATTTTTTATCCGTCAAGAAAAAATGCCAAAAGTCGCTCAATTTGTTGCGGGTCTTCAGTCACAAGACATGGGGTGCAGACCGCACTGTCATGTTGCGTTTATATCTTATGGGTCAGCTAAACACCAAGAGATACGAATTCTTGACACTGTACATCACACTGGGGTTAGATTGGCCACTGGTGCATTTCGCACCAGCCCAATACCAAGCCTGCTGTGTGAAGCAGGCGAACCGTCACTGTACATTCGTCGTAAAATTCTATCCCTGCGATATATGGCTGCACTCATTGCCAAGCCAAATCATCCTGCGTATGATCCTATTCTACAAAATAGGCATACAGAGACCTATGACAGAAAACCAAGAGCCAATAGGCCTTTTGGTCTGAGAACTTTCGACATTTTGGGTGATATTGACTTTAATATGCCCGAAATGGCAAGTTTCGTTTTGTGTGCTGTGCCACCATGGTCGCTGCCGCGTCCGGTTGTGAATCTCACATTAACTAGGTTTGATAAAGATACTACGTTGCCTATGGAATACCAACATGAATTACAAACAACACTGGTCCCTAGGTTCAAGGATACTGTCATTTTTACTGACGTATCAAAATCCGGAACCAGGGTTGGGTGTGCGTTCGTTGTTTTGAATCCACGCCAACAGTTTCAGTACCGTCTGCACTCCATAACGAGTGTGTACACTGCTGAGCTGTACGCTATTTTCAAGGCCCTGTGTTTTGTTTCGTCAGAGCATAGTCGGTCAAGTGTTATCTTGACTGACTCACTGAGCGCTCTGAACAGTATCCAAGATCCAGATCCAGTGCATCCTCTTGTACTAAAGATCCGGTTGCTACTCCGCAATTTGAATGCTCAGAATGTGAGGTTAGAGCTGTTTTGGATACCGGGGCATGTTGGTATTAAAGGCAACGAAGCGGCAGATGCATCTGCAAAAGCCGCCTCCCACAGACCTATGATTGATGAGTTTCATTTTTCCAGATGACGCAAAGAGTCATCTGAAACACATGGTTTTAGACATGTGGCAACATGAGTGGAGCTGTGAGACGTGTAACACAGATTTGTCTGTGTTACACATGTTAACTGAATGTGTACAGTTCGAGGATATCAGGGAGAGGCTAGGCCTGTGCTATGACCTGTCAGTGTCTTTAGGTGACGACAGAGTACTCATGGACAGGCTGATACTCTTCCTGAGAGAATCGAACTTACTGTTTTATGTGTGAAGTCTTGCACCTTATTTTAATGTGTTCAATTTCTTAACTGTGATATTCGATGGTAATTGGCCCATTTACAGCCTCTTGTCATCACCCTGAGTCTGTTCAAATTTTCGAACAGACTTTTTATCTTATTTATTTGTGTTTGTCTGTGCCAGATTTCTTTTATGGAGTATGTGTAATTTTATTGATTTTATCTATTTATTAATTGTTTAATTTATTGTTTTTATTATGTAGTGTAGTCATTTAGATGGGCTGCGTTAGGCGCAAATAGCCTTTGTTGCTGTGCGCCAAAAATTTTAACTATTTAACTAACTTTAACCTAATTTTTACATATTTTTATTTTTATTTTTATTTCTACGTACTTTTTCCATGTGTTTTATAATTTTTAACTTGTAACCTCGTTTTTTACTTAGGATTGTTACATGACCTTCCACATCGTTCTGCACAGTTTTTTGATAACTGAATATCACAGGCTGAGGATGCATTTACTGAAATAAATGCGAAACGTTCCATGATTTAATTTATTTATTTCACCTACATGACGATTTAAAAAAGAAACACTAATATTATACCGACTCGTCAAGATCAACCACTAATATATATATATATATATATATATATATATATATATATATATATATATTTAACTGAATGATATATATGTCAGCAATAATTGACAGCGCGCCAAAACATTTTGAACGAAGTATGACCGCGAGAGACGCCACTAACAAGACAGCGGTCTGAGTAGAACAAGATGGAGGTGTTGTAATGTCGGACGAACGAACTGCCAGTTACGTTATATTAACGATTGTTTATATCTTAATAGTTATACTTTGTAATTAACTCAATAATAAAGTGATTGTTCATAGTGTTAGTGAAACATGTGTTGTTAATTTCCAAACCGGCCATTTAAGAGGGAAATTAGGCTGACAGAATTCAGAAGTGGGATTCATCAAAGTTAATTGAAGCGATACTTTCGATGGATACTCGATCCAAAAATCATCTTACATTGTATCCTTTGAGATTTTACTAAAAATTCTAATTGTGCTGTAAGTTGTAGTGGTAGAAACCATTGTGATAAAGGCAGTGTATACGCCAAGCCACTCCGCAACCAACCAAGCGCATGAGTGCAACGAAGCAGCCTACCAACACGGGGCAAACGACGACTAGACAGTCCGCAACCCACAGAGCGACTACGTACTGCGGGACAGTCTAACGAGCAGGGGCAAACGACACGACATTGCAAACCAAATAACGAACTGATTCGCTACAGCTAGCGAATAAGGGCAACAATACGAAACGTTAGGAAAAAAATATGTACAATACAACACGAAACTTGACTCGAAGCATCTCTGATTTCCGGAGAGTGGAGGATTTTGAATTTATTCAACCGAATGCAGCCTCGACAAGAATTACACATAGCGACAGCGCTATGCAGGCAAACCGAACGGACCGAAACGATAATCACGAATATGACCAAGAGCTACTCAGACGCGAGCGAGAGCTATTGGCACGAGAAAGAGAATTACTCTAACGGGAACGCAAATTTATGTTCACAAGCAACCGTTTAAATAGCACGATCATACGCGGATCGCAGACATCGATTGCTGAAAAATTACTCCCAGAATATGACTTACCACTAGAATATAGACCAGGAACTGCGATGAAACACGTTGACTCTTTAAGTAGAAATGCATGTGACCCTCCAAGTGAATCTATGGTAGTTGGAGAAAATGCAGTGGTTGGGAGGATTGAACAAGATGACTGGTTGTGCACAATGCAACGACAAGATGAAAGACTTAAAAAGATCATTGAAGTATTAAGTCGAGCACCGAAGGGAAATGATGAGAAACAGATGCATGTGGACTACCAAGTAAAGAATCATCGGTTATTCCGAAAGGTAAATGGAAAGTTGCGATGGGTTGTACCAAATGGAGCAGTATGGAAGATCATACAGAACAGCCATGACAAAATGGGTCATTTCGCGGAAGATAGGACTCGAGACTACATATGGCAGCATTTTTGGTTTCCGAGAATGAGGAGGAGAATTAAGCAATACATTGCTACCTGTGTTGAATGCGCCTACCACAAAGTTCCATCAGGTAAGCGTGGAATTGAATTACAGAATATTGAGAGGAGTGAAATACCGTTTCAGATGGTACATGCAGACCACCTAGGACCTTTCCCGAGAAGTAAAAAAGGAAATACGCACCTTTTAGCTATCCAAGACAACATCACAAAATTCGTTATAATACGTGCAGTGAAGAGCACGAAAGCGAAACCAACGTGCGATGTTTTCCGAGAAATCACTGGAATCTTCGGATGCCCGAAAGTGATTGTAACCGATAGAGGCACAGCCTTTACGGCCAGAGACTTTGAAGAGTTTTGCAAAACGAATATGATTACGCACATTCGCAATGAAACCGCAACACCGCGAGCGAATGGACAAGTTGAGCGAACTAACGCAACTGTCACTTCAGCCGTAACTACCATGACGACCATACCTAATGAATGGGATATGAAAGTACGAGACATCCAATTCGCAATGAACGAGATGAAAAATAAAACGACCCAGCGAAGTCCGCACGAGCTATTATTTAGCTTCAGTCCTCGTAACGCACTCCAGAACGCCGTGCTCCTGGCGTTACAAGATAAGCAAGAACATAGAGATGTCGACATAGAACAGGAGCGACGAGAAGCTGTAGGTCGAATTCAACGATACCAAATCAAACAGAAGGAACGTTTTGATAAACGCCACAAGAAGCCTAGAAAATATCAGATAGATTACCTCACTAGGTAATTGATAGAACGGGAAGGGCTTGCGACTGGCGAACCCAGAAAACTGATGACCCAGTACAGAGGACCGTACATGGTTACCGAAGTATTGTCCCATGACCGGTACCGCTTAGGAGACATTCCAGGTGCCAAGCAGACACAAAGATCCTTTCACTCTGTGTTTGCAGCAGACCGCATCAAGCCGTGGTGCGATCTATTGAGGGACGAGTCCGATGACGACGAGGAATATTCCAGTTCCAAGGGGAATGGGGATACTAACAAAGTTTGTTCACAGGTCAGCGAAGAAACGAAGAAAGGCAGCCAACGGGTCGAGGACGACCCTGATTGTCAGGAAAGGCCGATTGTCAGCAATAATTGATAGCGCGCCAAAACATTTTGAACGAAGTATGACCGCGAGAGACGCCACTTACAAGACAGCAGTCAGAGTAGAACAAGATGGAGGTGTTGATGTCGGACGAACGAACTGCCAGTTACGTTAAATTAACGATTTTTTATATCTTAATAGTTATACTTTGTAATTAACTCAATAATAAAGTGATTGTTCATAGTGTTAGTGAAACATGTGTTGTTAATTTCCAAACCGGCCATTTAAGAGGGAAATTAGGCTGACATATATATATATATATATATATATATATATATATATATATATATATATATATATATATATATATATATATATATATATGCCGTATATATATATATACGGGCAGCACGGCTCCCCTCCGGAGCTTTAGTAGTCATCAAAGTCTGGACCGAAACCCTTTGCGTGGTGGCAGCAGTCTAATATCAAACTGCAATTCAGGCCAGCGTTCCTGTTGGGCGAACCCCCCTCCAGGAACTATAATGGGTTCCTTATAGCAATAAAAGGAATAACCGACGTGCCGGGCACAACGGGTCTCCAGCCTCGGAGGAAGTTCCAAATATAGTTGGCGCCGGCACACCAAACCAGCTCATCCGGCGTTGTCACGTGTGGATGCCGGACTCACGCCGTCAGCTTCTCACTTGTTATGAAGCTACCTCTAAAACGAACCTGACTCTTGCTTAGTAAATTGTTATTTTCAAAATGTTCTGATAGCTGCTTCGGCAAATAATTCTCAGAATATTGGGGTGAGGGATACAGGCCTATAATTATTTAATTCAAATTCTAATTATAACAATAACTGATATTATAGAAAATTTTAACATATTAATAATACATTAGTGTTAAAGTTAAATATCGTAATTCTCTAATATAAAATTTTTACGTTTAGTTTTGAATTGTTTCAGGTTAGAACTATTTTTAATTTCAAGAGGTAGTTCATTAAACATTTTAAATCCTTTATCGGAAATACATTTCAGTGTATGCTTATTTTTGGGAATATACAAATTATTTTTATGTGTTATACGGGTGGATTTCATGACTGTACGTAATATATTTATTGAAATAACTAGGCATAAGGCCATTTTAAGTTTAAAACAAGAACGTTGAAATAAATTTTTTGACTAACGGAAAGCCACTCTAAACAGTTTAACAAAAAAGATATATGTGTAGTTGTCCTGCATTTTAATATAATTTCCGTAGCTTTATTCCGAAGTTTCTGGAGGCGAATAATATCCATTTTATCTAGCAATAAAGATAGAGTAGTACAGTATTCAAAATGAAGTTTAATAATTGTATTATATATTAAAATGATAGTCCAAACTGACAAATGCACCGATATTCTTGCTAAGAAACCATTTTTTCCCCAATCTTTTTTGGATTTAAATCAATATGCTTTTTTAATTTAAGTTCTTGATCGATTATTATACCTAGATATTTTATTTCAGTAACATATTTTATTAATTATATTTTATTATTTATTAATTATTAGATTTTTTAGGGATAATTAAGGCTTCAGGTTTATTTGAGTTTAGTTTTAATTTATTTATTTTTAACCACTTGTCAAGATTAGCAAGATCTGCATTTACTTTCAATAATATTTCATCAAACTTTTTACCAGAGTAATATAAAAGGGTGTCCTCAACAAAAAGGTTAACATTGCAATACTTTATAACATGATGCACACCGTTAATATAAATTATTACCAATAATTAGTTATTAACAATAGTTAGTTACAGATTTGTGCTATGTACACGTGTTATTGTTAGTTCTTCCATTTTTTATTGATTATTGTGGTAAAATTAAAATTTAAAATTTTGTGTTTAATTGTGCATAATTATTAAAATTTGTTCTAAATTTTGAAGTGCAAGTGTATGGCAAGTGTATGGCACTCAATTTATAGGGCAAGTAATTATATCAAATCATTGTAAATAAAAAAAGTTTCGTTTACTAGTGGATAATTTTGTAAGAACTTGTTGCAAGAAACTCAGCGCTAATCAAGTGCAAATAAACAGCGGAGTTGGGCAGAGTGTTACGCCTAAAGTCAGGCAACCGTCATTCCTGCTGTGTATTACAGTGTGCATAACTTTGCGGCGATTAAAAAATAACATTTTATTGACTCAACATTTTCTGTATGGTATCTGTATGGTCATCATGGTATCCGATTGCTCAATTTGTACTAAAAAACTAAATCTACGGTGATATCCAGGTCGCACTTGCGCTGGATCATGTGGCAAAACCTTTCATTTCACATGTATTAAAATCACTGCTGCTGATCAAGAGGCTTTACTAAAATCAACGTGCTTATCATGGATTTGCAATAACTGTAAAGAAGATAAAATATCCGCACAACTGAACTCTAAGCACAACGCTAGTAGCGCTACATGCTTGGCTGAAATCATGTCAAAATTAAACGAAATTGAAAAGTCTGTTAACTTCTTTTCGCAAAAATAAAAAATTTTTTTTTTCGTCTTTCGCAAAGACGACTTTCAGAAGTACTTTGACATGTTTTCTATTAAAATTAATATGATAGATCCTATTGTAAGTAAAGTCAATACACTCAGAATCAAAGTTGAAGATTTTGAACAACGTCCAAGGATTAATAACGTAGAAATTGTGGGGGTGCCGGAAAAACCGAATGAAAATCTGATTGACATAGTGGAAGATTTAGGACTTCAGTTAGACTATCCGATTGTCGAGCAGGATATTGATGCGCTTCATTGCGTGGCTCCATTTAATGTTAACAGTAAAAATCCGAAAAACATAATCGTTAGATTTGCGTCAAGACTTAAAAAGGACAAATATCTGGCCAATATTGTAATAAAAAGTAAGATGGCGTCAGATGTAAATACGGAAAATTATAACGATTGTTATATTTGTCTTGAAAAAGTTTTAAAAGAAGAAAAAATACTGAAGTGCAGTAATAAGTGTAATTATACCATACACCAATCATGTTCTCAGTATAAAATCACAGAACTCAAGATTATTGAGAAACATCCAAATATCAAATGGTTCTGCAACAGATGTGTAGATATCCAAAGCAAATTGGAAGACACAATAATGAGTAAGTTTGAAACACTTCTAAGCTCAGTTAATATTTGCATGGAATCAGTTAATAGCATGAAGCATGAAATTGTTAATCAAAATAAAATTATAGAAAAATTCTGTGTGCAAGAACAATGAATCAAAAACAGACTTGAATACAGATAAAATAGGGCACGATTACGCTAGTGTAGTTAAAGCTAAACACACGAGCCAAAATATGTCCAAAACGGACAAAATAAAACCAATTACGACAAGTACCGCTAACGCAAAAGGGAGGTCGCTAGGCGTTACAAATTATAATAATAAAATATCTAACGCAGGCAACACCAATTCTTATGATAAGGAATTAGAAGAAGATTTTATTATTGTTAAAAATAAACAAAAAAATAAAAAACGTCGCGTTAAGCAATACGGGACTGCTGAAAATGATTCAAATAATACGTTTACGGAAGTATCAAAAAAACTTTGGATGTATATCTCACGTGTACAATCCACAGTTACCGAAGAAAATATATTAAGTTATCTTAATAAAAATACAAATAGGCCAAAAGAAGAATTCACCGTTTCAGAAGTTCAGCTTAACTCGACGCAAAAATCCAGAACAAAAAATTTCAAAATTAGTGCATGTTTTGAAATTAAAGATATCCTATATAGTCAAAATTTTTGGCCGAAAGGGGTTGCATATGGCCGCTTTAATTTTGAAATTGAAAAACGAAACATTCTAAAACACAACTTAGGAGAAAATTTTTTAGAAAAAGCAACTCAGTCTTAAAAATAATGAATTTAAATATCCAGTCCATAACCAATAAAATAGATGCATTAGAAATGATAGCCAATGACTTTAATCTAGATTTAATTTGCATTACTGAACATTGGTTAAATGAGAATAACATTTGCAATTATAATATGAAGAATTATGCAATGATGAGCAACTATGTAAGACATAAATATATACATGGCGGTGTTTGTATATATGCTAAAAACAATATCAAAGGAACTCTTATTGAACAAATTAATTCACTATCGGTAGAAAAAATTTGTGAAATGACAGCAAACTTTTTGCCACATCTGAATATGCTTATATTAGCATTATACAGATCACCTGACTCTAATTTGTACGAATTCATCTCGGTGTTGGAAGATGCTCTCCATTATATTTTCATGGAATATAATGATAACATAAAGATTATTGTCACTGGAGACTTCAATGTTGACTTTCTCACTAAATGTAACAGCACAAATATAGTAGTAGATACCTTAATTAATTATGGCTTAAAACAAACCATACATGAACCAACAAGGCAACAAAGATGTCTTGATAACATTTTTACAAATATTACAAATTACAGTACATTTGTCTATGCAACACATATTTCTGATCACGATGTTCCAATGATCTATATGCCCATTCGTAACACTGACGATCAAAATGCCAATCCTCAAAGATTATATTCAAATAAAAATAAACTTAAATTAATTGCTGCTATACAACAGGAGACGTGGAGTGCCGTATATGATCAAAACGACCCGAATAAAAAATACGATAATTTTCTGCGCACTATATTAACTGCCCACGAAACATGTTTTCCAATCAAAACAAAAACGCACAACGGACACAAAATAGCTATCACTGAAGTAACTAGGCAAATGAAAGAAACCCTTGGTCTCTTACATGATGCTTATAACCAAACAAGAAACTCTGCCTTGAAAATTACATATACCAGTTACAAGAAGAAGTATTTAAACCACCTAAGCGTCGAACGATCATGTAGAAATTTAGAACTAATTGAAACAGCCGCTAACAAACAAAAAGCTATATGGCACATTATTAATCACGAGACAGGTCGAGAGAAAAAAATTGAGTATCCGAATGGCCCAGATTCCTCTTCGTTCCAAGCTTTTTTTTCGGCAGTAGGAAATATTAGCAATACCAGTATTCCAAATATTAATTATTCACCGACGCATTTATTAAAAAAACAACCGGTAAATGGTGCATCTATCTTCTTCAATCCCGTAACACCTACCGAGATTGAAACAATCATAACAAATATGAAACCAAAAATACCCAAAGATATTTTTGATCTCGACTGTAAACTCGTGAAACTGATTCTTACAGATATATCAGATCCACTTTGCAACATCGTTAATAAATGCCTTGAAAAAGGGGTGGTTCCAAACAACATGAAGGTGGCTAAAGTAAGACCGATTTATAAGAAAGGTGACCCAACTCTACCTGAGAATTATAGACCCATATCAATTCTACCAGTTTTCTCCAAGATTTTGGAATCTGTTGTCACGACTCAATTGACACAATTCTTTGAGAAACATAACTATCTTTCAAATCAGCAATATGGCTTCAGATTAAATAAAAGCACAATCGACGCATCAACGATGTTAGTTAAAACCATTTGTAACGCCCTTGAAAACAAAGAAGAATGTTCGGTTCAGCTTTGTGATCTTAGCAAAGCCTTTGATCATATGTCACATAGTATACTACTAGAAAAAATAGAATATTATGGTATCAGAGGTACAGCTCTTCGATTTATAACATCTTATCTGGTCAATCGCATTCAGATTGTTGAACAAAATTCGGTAAGAAGTGACCCTTGTTACATCAAATCAGGAATTCCCCAAGGAAGTATTCTGGGGCCTTTGTTATTTATCATTTACATAAATGACTTGCCTCGTAATCTGTCATGTGATTCCTTTCTTTATGCAGATGACACAACATTAGTCGTAAACGACAAAGATGACGACATACTGTCAATTAAGGCTGCTGCCGCAAACTGGGAAGCGATCGAATGGTTTGAGGTAAATAATCTGCATTTGAACAAAGAGAAAACTAAGAGCATGATCTTCACATCCAACAGAAGAAATCCCAGGTCCGACACCGGAGACTTTCTGGGCCTTCGTTTGGATTCTGGACTAACATGGAAATATCACATCGATAGATTAAGTGGAAAATTAAACAAAGCCATTTATGCCATACGACGAGTAAGGAAGATATCGAATCAAAAATTAGCCCAAACAACATACTATTCGCTATTTCATTCAGTCATGGCCTATGGATTGTCAATCTGGGGAAGTTCACCAAAGGCAGAAATGATATTTCTACTTCAGAAGAAAGCAGTCAGGGCCATTGTAAATGCACCAAAAACAGCATCCTGCAGACCAATTTTCAAGGAGCTGAATATACTTACGCTTTAGGCGCAGTTCATATTTCTGCAAGCCACGGAAATAAAGAAAATATGTGGAAATCTTTGTATGCGCAAAGAATCGCATATTCACAACATAAGATCCAAAGAAAATTTAACTGTGCCACAATCACGACTGGAAATTACGAGAAGGATGAATATTGGATTCAATATTTTCAATAAAATCCCAGCCCTTGATAGAAATATAAATGCGAAAAAATTCAAATATATTTTTAAAAAATTCCTTGCCAAACAAGCCTACTATTCTGTTCAAGAATTTCTAAATGAATAACTTATATTTATTGTATTTTTAAATAACTGTTTTCTTTTAAACATTGTTTTCATATACTTTTTTTTTTTGACATAACTTGTAAATTACTTTTAAGTTGAATAAAGGATTATTATTATTATTATTATTATTATTATTATTATATTATTTTGGGGTTTGTCAGGTCTTGACAAGCGTCCACTAATCTCAAACTTCAGCAACCTTTTGAGCCGCGTCATACTAGAGACTAGTATTATTATTATTATTATTATTATTATTATTATTATTATTATGCTGCGGGCATTGGCCAGATAATGGTGATAAATATCTGCAATGGTGGTAGAGTGACGACGTGTCATTTTTTCTCGTGAACAAATTAACATTGTGTAGTAATATTTTAAATAATTATGTATTAATTTTTTGAGTGTTATATTATTAGCAGTGATAAATAAGAAAAATGTCTATTAATATAAATGATTTAAAAGTGTGCCAAATAAAAAAGGAATTGTCAAAACGGGGTATAAAATTTAACGGACGAAAGTGCGAACTTGTGGCTAAACTTAAAAAAGAGTTAAACTCTAGTTATATCTCTACTGATTACAACGAGGACGAAATTATAATAAATATAGAAAATGATAGCAGTGATAACTTAAATGCAAATAGTGAGTTAATAAATCTAAATAAATCTTCGGACGACCCAGCAAATTTAAACGATTCTACAAGTAGTACGGAAACCGTAATTGAAACTAACTGAGCTACTAAAAATAATAATAATAACAAAGTTAAGAAAACCAATCAACGGAATGGTTATTTCAAACTGTGAAATTACATAAAGGAACTAGAAAGCAAAATTAATTATCTTGAACTCAGACTAAATAAATTTACGAAATCCGAAAATAATAAGAAGAAATCAGGACCTTCACGAAGTGAGAAAAAGACCACTAGCGACACCCCCGGCTGTCACCAAAGTGAAAACAGGACTACTAGCGACACCTCCACCTGTCATCCAAAAAGAACCGAACTTTGCAGTGAAAACGTAACCCATAAAATAATTGTACATCCAAAAATAAAGGAAAAATTGTGTTGCTTGCAGACAGTCACGGACGTCACTGTACGGACATTCTGAACAAAATTCTTCCTAGAGACAAATATGACATAAAAGTATTTTTTTATCCCAATGCCTCTTTCTGTAATGTGACTAGTAATATTGAAAAACTTACCAAGGATTTTACGTTAGATGATCATGTTATATTAATGGCTGGAACTAACGATATTTTAAAAAAATTCACTTATAAATCAACAAATTATATTGAACACCTTAAATAAACTAAAACACACAAATGTTATAATCCTTGGCACTTTTTTCTGGCAACACAAAGAAATTTATAACTATAATGTATTTTCACAGAATTCACTGATAGACCATGCTTCCTCAAGCTACAAAAATGTACTGTTCCTCGATCCGAATATTCTAATCAATTACTGTGATATGACAAGTTACGGGCTGCATATGAATAAAAGAGGTAAACTGATAATAATGTCTCGGGTTGCACAACATATTAATGTAGATGTTTTTAAGAGTAAGAATAATAAATCAAGGGGGAAAAACTAATTGCTAATGTGAACCTAAATTTAAGTAAATCTGTTATAAATTTGGAAACATTCAGCATCAACGTTTTAAATAATGACAACAATAAGATTCTTGTAAATAGTAATTTAAATGATAAAAATATTTTAAACAGTAACAATATTTTATATAAGGACAATATTTTAAATAGTGACAATGTTTTAAATGATGACAATATTTTAAGTAATGATAATTTTTTAAATAATGAGAACATGACAAAAAAAGACAATTATATTAATAATGACAATGTGCGTAATGTCAATAATCCAAGGAAGAGGAATATTTTAAATGAAAAAAATAATGCAACAGAAAATATTTTTTTAGAAAAAATGTAGTCTCAAAAATTAATGAAACGCATACTGAGATCAAATTAAATCTATTATATCTAAATCTAAAGGGCTTGAGGAATAGGGTCGATTACGTGGAGTCACTAATTATAGATATTTTAATTTCCTCTGTTTATCAGAACATTGGTTAAAGACAACTGAAATCAGCGAGTATGTCATTGAAAATTTTACTAATGTCACTCATTTTTGCAGGCAAAAGTATAAAAACGGTGGAGTTGTAATTTATATTAAAACATCCCTTTTATCCAAGTTTAATTATAAAATCTTGGAAAATATTAACAGCTTATCTGTGGAAAAAGATTGTGAAATAGTAGGTATTCAGATATATTCACTAAAAACAGTAATAATTAATATATACAGATCACCATATGGAGATTTAAAAAAGTTTTTAGAAATCATGGACTGTGCTTTACGCACTATAAATCCCTGTTACGATATTATCGAAGGAGGGGATTTTAATGTTAAATTCAATAAAAATGAATCAGATACACTACTAGTATATGACACCTTACGGGCTTTTAACTTGCAAAAATTGGTGACATTTAGTACAAGGGGCAAAAACTGTTTGGATAACATATTCTCCAACAAAAATAATGATAATGACACCATTTTTAAAGTACAGAACTCCTTCTCAGATCATAGCGGTGCTGGAATGTACAGGAGGCTTAGTCAAACAGTTCATGTCCCTTTAGATGACACTCCAAAATATCATCGCCCTATAACACAGAAAGGTCTCATAAATTTTTACCTGGAATTATCTTTGATTGAGTGGAAGTTTGGAAATAATGGAATATATGATTGTGAGAAGGATTTTGAATACTTTCTAAATCAATTAGTTACTAAACTGAACAGCGTTTTCCCGGAGAAACGAATAGGTTTGAAGAAACATTCAAATAACACTTTTTTTTGGTTCAATGATGAAGTAAAGTTTTGGAGAAATGTTGCACAACTTGCCCATCAATATTATTTACAAAACTCCACTCCTGCAAATAAGGCTATTAGAAATAACTACAGGAATATATACCGAAAACATATTATGGCAAGTAAAAAAACAGCAAACTGTCGGTACATAGATGGCTCTGACAACAAGCCAAAAGCTCTTTGGGCTGTGGTAAACAGTCATAGACCCCGGAAGCCACACGTGGAGTGTCCTAAACCATGCAATGTGATTAATAATTATTTTGCAAGTATCTCGGTAAACCTAAATCAGAGTCTCCCGTTCAGTAATACGAATCCCATTTCAATAGTAGAAGCAGCAACCAATAATTTGAATATCCCTGTATTTTCTTTTAAAGAGGTGACACACAACCAGGTCAGGGAGGTCATACAGGCATTAAAAAATAACAAAAGCAGGGATGCCTACAATCTTAGTGCCTTCATCATAAAAACAATAAAAGATATAATTATTTCTCCACTTTGCGTATTATACAATAGTGCAATAAGATCTAATATTTTCCCATCAGTATTAAAATTAAATAAAGTTATCCCAATTTATAAGGGAAAAGGAAGCAAGGAGGAGTTAAATAATTATAGGCCTGTATCCCTCACCCCAATATTCTCAAAAATTTTTGATAAAATTTTGCTGAAGCAGCTAGCCGAACATTTTGAAAATAATGATTTATTAAGCAAGAGTCAGTTTGGTTTTAGAAGTGGCAAATCTACAACAACAGCTATCTTGGATTTCATAGATTTTGTGACAACAGGATTTGAAACTGGTACATACACTATGGCCACTTTCTATGACTTAACAAAGGCTTTTGACTGTGTGCCACATGATTTATTAATAAAGAAAATGTCGTGCTACAACATTAGTCCAGAGAGTTTCCAACTTCAAAATTCCTTTGTAACAAACCGGAAACAATATGTTTGGGCAAATGATACTCAATCTGATGAGCAAAAAATCCATTTTGGAGTACCGCAAGGTTCAATATTGGCCCCGCTGTTGTTTCTGATTTACATTAATGATATACCAACTTTTATAGAGAATGCAAAGTCTGTTTTATATGCAGACGATACCACGCTGCTTAATCAGTCCGAAACCTACCAAGAAATGAAATCCAATAACGCCTTAATAAAAAATGCTGCGTAAGATTGGTTTGTGGCGAACAGATTAAGCAGAAACGAATCAAAGACCCAACACCTATTGTTTTCCCTACGACCAATAACAGAGAATATTAGTCAAGATCCTGTTAAGTTCCTAGGAGTAACATTGGTATAAATCTCAGTTGGGAAAAACACGCGGAAACAACAGCGGAAAAATTATGCAAGGCAATCTACTGCATAAGAAATCTAAAATCTAAGGTACACAGAAATGTCCTGGTAACTGCATATCATGCCCTGATTGAGTCACACATCACATATGCTTTGCTAGCTTGGGGACACTCCACACATACCCAAAGAATTTTTCGATTACAACGGCGAGTTGTTAGAGTGATTTGTGGTCTGAGTTACAGACAAGACTGTAAACAACATTTTGTTGAACTAGGCCTGATGACACTACCGTCCTTATATATATTCTACTGCCTTATTTACATGCATCATCATCATGAAATAAGTATTTATGTAACCATTTTGTAAAGACGTGTGTAAAAATGTAAATTTGAAAACACTGTTAAAAAAAAAAAAAAATGCAAGGATTTAACAGCCGATAAATTAAAATTTAATGTGAATAAAAGAATTTACGTTAACGATCACTTAATTTCAACCAATAAATTGTTACTGAAGAAGGCCTTTGCCTTAGCAGATGCTGCTTCTTTAAAGCAGCATCTGAAAACAACTTCAATTTTGTGTGGATCCGAAACTCCAAAATTTTCGCCAGGAAAAATGAAAACGCCCCGATTTTCATTATCAACTCGGTTACTGACATTGCTCAAAATAAAGTAATATCAATTATTACAATCGATGCAATTGTTTTCTGCAATTCTTATTAGAGTTCATTTTCATTATGGAAATAAGTGTTTATTACCAAAATGTTCGTGGACTTAAAACAAAACTTCAGACTTTATACGTGGCTTAATGACTCTGTGCTTGATACTGAAATATGTAATTTAGATAGATATTCTCTTTTCCGTCGTGATCGCAATAATCCACATACTGCACAAGGTGGTGTACTAATATTAGTTTCCAATAAATTTCAATCGAAAGTGCAGTTATCTTGGCGTTCATCAGCTGAAGACATTTGGGCAACTTTAATCACTTCAAATAACCAACGTATTCACCTGTGTATTGTTTATATCCCCCCCTCGTCAGGCTACAGTATTTATGAGAGTCATGTAAATAAGCTCTCTGATATTTCAACTTTATATTCTAATGACGGTTTTCAAATTATTGGCGATTATAATTTGCCAGGTCTTGATTGGGTTGAAGAAAACAATCATTTGGTACCATTATTCCAAAAAAGATCTGATATTCATATTGAATTGTCAAATAAATTGTCTTACTGAGATTTATTACAACATAACAGCTTTCGAAATAAGTCAAATAACATATTAGATTTGGTCTTGAGCTCTTTAAATCTCGATGTAAAATTATGTCAATTTCCGATCAGCAAAGTTGACGAATATCACCCCGTACTGGAAATTAACTTTTGTCTTAATCAGTGTACACAACACTGTCACAACTTGAATCCACATCTTATAATTTTCATCTGTGTGATTATGAATCTCTCATTTACAAGCTCTCAACTGTCAGATGGCATGATATATTAATCAATAATAGTTATAATGTTAATGATAATATTGAAATTTTTTATAGTATTGTATACAGTTTACTTGATACGTACGCACCCAAAAAAATGTACAGGTCAAGTAAGTATCCTAAATGGTTTTCATCTTCTCTTATAAAAATGATTAAAGAGAAAGATAAATTTCATAAGAAATGGAAATGTTATGGCGATGCTGGTGACTATAGTGCATTTGCTGTATTACGCTCTAGAATTAAAATTCATATGGAGACAGATTTTACGAAACATATTAACTTTATTGAATCTAAAATTAAATCTGATGTAAAGCATTTCTGGAACTATAACAAAACCTTGAGAAAGAATAGTTATATAGCAAATGTTATGCATTATGGTGATAGCGAAGCTACAAATGGTCTAGATATTTGTAATCTTTTTGTACAACATTTTGAATCTGTGTATACTGATTCGAAAATGAATCTATCGAATGCCTTGCATGATGACGGTAATGTTAACTTGTGTTCCATTACTCTTACTCAAGATGAAGTTCTAAACAATTTGATTAACATTGATGTTAAAAAAGGTTGTGGTCCGGATAAAATTCATCATAAATTTATAAGGAACTGTGCATATTATTTGGCTTACCCACTTTCTATTATATATAACAAATCTTTACATTCAGGGATATTCCCAGATATTTGGAAGAAATCATATGTTACACCAATTTTTAAATCAGGAAATAAATGTAGTGTCACAAATTATAGACCGATATCTATACTACCCATCTTTGGTAAAATTTTGGAATCTTTAATCGTAGATAAAATTAAAAATACTTTAAATAATATAATTATTTTAGAACAAAATGGCTTTTGTAATAGTAAATCAGTACTAAGTAACCTTGTTCCATTTACTTAATTTCTTGGCTACAACTTAGACAACAGAAGGTAAGTGGATGTTATTTATACAGACTTCAGCAAAGCATTCGATAGAGTTAACCATAATATTCTTATATGTAAATTATCAAATTATGGTATACATGGCTCATTATTGCGTTGGGTTGATAGTTACATTAGAAACAGATCGCAGTTTGTAGTTTGCAATGGATTTAAATCAAGGGAAATTTTAGTCAAATCAGGTACCTCAAGGTTCACATCTTGGACCTATTTTATTTAATTTATACATTAATTCCATAGCCGACTGCTTTAAACACTGTGATTTTTTACTGTTTGCGAACGATTTAAAATTCTTTAGACCCATTGAATCACAACAAGACTGCATTAAAGTTCAAGATGATCTGTTTAGACTGAAATTTTTTGGTGACGAAAATGACATGCTTTTAAATCTGGAGAAATGTTTTGTAGTTAACTTTACAAGATATAGAAATAAAATCAATCATAACTATCAGTTAGATGGTGTAACTTTACAAGGAAAAGATTCAACACGTGATCTTGGTGTTATTTTTTATTCAAAATTATTATTTAATTGTCATATGGATCATATAGCAAAAAAAGCTTACAAACTCTTAGGTTTTGTAATAAGAGTTAGTAAACCTTTTCATACTAAAGCGTCATTAATAACCTTATATACGTCAATTGTTCCATGATCGCAATTAGAGTATTGCTCTGTTATTTGGAATCCATTATATACCAAAAACAATTCTTTACTTGAATCTGTACAGAAGAAGTTTGTATCAATATTGTGTAAAAAACTAAATATTGATAGTACTGATTACAGCAGCAGTTTGAATTTATTACATTTATGTTCACTGCAGCAGAGAAGAACTACTGCTGATATGTTGTCCCTACGTAAAATAATTCATAATAAAATTGACTCGCAGACATTTATTCATAAACTAAATTTTTTGACTCCTAAAATATTAACACGTTCTAATAACTTGTTTAAAGTATCTAATTTTAATTCTAATAGCTATAATAATTCCCCAATTGATAGACTAATGTATTCTTATAACAATTCATATACACATTTAGATATATCAATCTTCCATTCAATCAATTTAAACGCTATGTTCAGTTAAATGGCACTTGATGCACTTAATATATATTATGTATCACTAAACATTTATTAATTAATGATTGTATATTATTGTATTTTTTCGTATTGTATTTTTTTTTTCTATGTAATACAAGTGTACTGTACACTTGTATTTCTTTTGTACCACTTTTATATTCATAATGTAAACCGTGGAAGCCTATAATCGGTTACCTGTTGGCTTTCCTCAAAATTAGAAAATCAAAACATAAACAATAATGGACCACGGATACTTCCTATATATTGTCTGAAACGCACGCTTGAGATCAATAAATACAGCAACAGTTACATTTCCGTCATCCATTTCTGCTCTCCACTTTGAGAAAACTGCTGGATACCTGATTGGATATCATAAAATAAACAATTGGTTTTAAATTAAAAACCTAGTTGTTTATGAACAACGATTTCCTACATTTTATCACCTATTGGCAATATGTTTATAGTTATAAATTCCGATATTTTTTTGGGTACTTTAAACCTTGGTATACCCCGCAGGGGAAGTTCATAATGGCCACAACACCTGGCCATTTGTCGAGCTTTCGGGCCTGATGATTCCACGTACCCTCAATCACGCAAGGGAAGTTCATAATGGTCGCATCACCTGACCATATAGAGCTTTTGGGCCTGATGATCCCACGTACCCTGAATCACATATCATTTGGGAGGAGACAGTTCAGAGAAGCCGATTGTGGGAATAGGCTTATCTGTTGTCTCTTTTATCTCCCACTTAAATTCCTACCCACGTGTTTGCCGTGCGTGGAGACCCGTAACGCCGGAGAAGAGGATCCTGGTCGGTTGAGGGAGACTGCTGCCCGTCGGCAGTACGATCCCAACACGCCTTCTTTGGCCTCGGATTCGGTAAAACGGGAGGCTGAGTCTGGTCAGCTCAGTCAATCGGCTGGTGTCACGGTTCATGAATAGAGTGGCTCCACTACTGGATCGTGGATGCCGGGGTAATGCGGTGCCACTAGACAAGTATTCGGGGGTCTGTGGGAGCGGCTGCAGCTCGCAAGGTTCCAGAGTTGGCGACTACTGGTTCTCGAGCGGGTCGAGCAGCCCGTGACTACTTCCTCCGATGCTATATAATCCTGACATGTCTGGCGCAATGAGCCGGTTTGCGGCCAACGTCCCCGGTGTGGGGCTCCCTGGTGGGTGGGCATGGCAGGGTGATGAAACTTAATATACGGGTATGGCGTCTACCCGGAGGGATAAATTTTCTTTAAATTCCGCCAAAGTTAAAAGTAAACTCCGTAAAAAATCAAACAAGAGACCTCGTCGTGATGCTCAGTCATCCGATGAGGGATGTGTAAGGCCTTCTCCCAAGAAGGTAGACAGATCAGTTGAGTTTTGTGCGCTAGTGCCTCGTTTTCTTGTCGTGAAGGTGCAAGAAGAGGGTAAATCTTTTAAAGAGATGTCCCCCTTCTTTGTTGCCCGAACGCTGGGAAAAACGTGTCCAACTGGTATTAGGTCGGTAAGAAAACTGTCGGATGGAACATTATTGATTGAGGCAGAAACTGAGGCATCTTCAACGCTTCAGAAATGCGAAGGATTTGGCGAGTATCGTATCTCGGTACAGCCACATAAGGCACTGAATACTTCTCGAGGCGTCGTTACAGACCGTGACCTTGCGTATGTTACGGAGGAAGAGTTTGTGCAGGAAATGGCATCGCAACGTGTCATTGAATGTAGAAAACTTAACCCCCGAAACGGTAAGCCTTCTATTTCTATGGTGGTATCTTTCGCTGGTACTAGGTGTCCAGCATCGGTTAAGGTGGGGTACAACGTTTGTAACGTTCGCCCCTACTATCCCAACCCGATGCGATGCTACAAGTGCCAGCGTTATGGTCACACCTCTAGTCGTTGTGGCAAACAGTCCATCTGTGCCAACTGCGGGCAGGATCAACATGAAGTTGAAAACTGTCCAAACGCGGCACACTGCGTAAACTGTAAAGGTGCGCATGCATCGACTTCACGCCACTGCCCAACGTACTTAGAAGAGAAGGCTATTCAGGTCATCAAGACGCAAAAAAGAATACCGTATTTCGACGCCAAGAAGAAGTATAAAGAGACTGCGCCGGTCACTTTTGCGAAATCCTTCGCACAAGTAGCTGCAAAGAAGACAGCCAGTGTCCAGACTCAGACGGAGTCAGTGCTTCGTCCGACAGTAAAAACGTCAGTGCCAGCTGCGTCACAAAAGTCCGACACGGAAAAGGTGGCGGAATCGGTCCAAGAGACCAGTGTTCAGACCCCACAACCAGGGGGATCGGGTCTGAATAAATCCCCCTCCCATATAGGAGAACGCACTCAACCTCAGTTCTCCCTACCACCTAAGGAGAAGACCCCACAGTCTTCTCCACAAAGAGAAGCGACCAGAGAATGGTCGCTTCTACAAAGCTCTTATCAACCACTCCTGAAAAGGAGACTGATAAGGGACCCACTGGATACCAGTGAGAACAAAGCAATCAAAAAAGGAGTCCAGTGTGTCCATCAAAACACCTGGACTACCAAATGAAAGTGTAGCCGAGAAAATGGCTGTAGACCCGCAACCTAAGGGTAAACCGAGATGTCGTGAATGTCATCGATCAACTCCCACCACCCTTCATACTACTAGGCGATTTTAACGCCTATAATGTGTGTTGGGGATCGGTGCGGAACGATCGACGGGGACGTCACCTGGAGAATATGTTAAACAATTTGAATTTGAGCTTTTTGAACGACGGCAGACCCACGCACTTTTGTGCAGCAACGGGTACATTCAGTGCCATAGATCTGAGCGTCGTTTCAGGAGCCATAGCTCCGTTGTTCAAATGGGATGTGCATCACGACCTTTCCGGTAGTGATCACTTTCCAATCCTCTTAAGGCCTCTGTTCAGTACCGTTACCGAATCCCGCTGGCCCCAGTGGGTTCTTCGGAAAGCGGATTGGACCAAGTTTGCGGAATCTTTCTCTCAGGAGGATATTCCGATCTTGACCGTAGACGAGGAGGTGAATCATTTCACGGACTCCATCACAAGCGCGGCTAAAAACAGCATACCGCTGTCATCCACTCAGCCCCGTAGAGCTCCCGTTCCCTGGTGGAACGAGGAATACGACTTGGCGTTACGTGAAAGGAGACACCTCTTCAATACATTCCGTCGTTGTCCAACAGAGGAAACCATGATAGCCTTTCAGCGAGCGAAAGCTCGCGCTAAGAGGATTGTGAAAGAAAGCAAGCGCGAATCATGGCGCAAATACGTGTCCACCGTTACAGTTGCCACTCCAGTGGCCAAAGTTTGGGAGAAGGTCCGGAAAATATCCTGCCTAAATACAGCTACAGCCATTTCTGGCTTATCGGTAAATGGTAACGTAGTTACCTCAGCGGTCGAAATTGCTAACACTTTGGCATCTAATTTTGCGTTCAATTCTAGCTCTGAACATTATTCACCCGAGTTTTTAACTCGTAAAGCAGGCCTCGAATCTATACCTCTAAATTTCTTTTCTAGGAATGACGAGGTATACAACCTGCTTTTCGCTCGTGAAGAGCTAGATAGCGCGATGTCAAAGTGTAAGGATAGCTCTCCTGGTCCAGATGCGATACATTATCGTATGATACGAAATCTTCCGGAATCATCTAGGTCTAGGCTTTTAAATGTTTATAATAGGATATGGACTGAGGGCAAGTGCCCGACCAAGTGGAAGGAATCTCATATAATTCCTATCGCCAAAGTCGGGAAAGATAAACACTTGCCCTATAGACCAATATCACTGACCAGTTGTCTCTGCAAGCTCATGGAGCGAATGATCAGCAAGCGTCTGATTTGGTTTTTAGAATCAAACGACTTGCTGGCCAACACACAGTGCGGCTTTCGCCGTCACCGCTCAACAGCAGATCATCTGGTCAGACTAGAGACAGCTATCAGGAATGCTTTCGTTGAAAACAAGCACCTGGTAGCTGTGTTTTTCGATATAGAGAAAGCCTATGACACTGCATGGATTTATGGGATTCTCCGTACTCTGCATTCCTGGGGTCTCCGGGGACGCTTGATGTTCTTTATAAAAGACTTCATGTCGAACCGGCGCTTCAGGGTGCGGATCGGAAATACCCTGTCACAAATGTTCGCACTGGACAATGGGGTCCCACAGGGCTCCATACTGAGCGTTACGCTATTTTTGATTACCATTAACGGTGCAGCTTCATGTATTCGATTGCCTGTACAGAGTTCGATATTTGTCGACGACATTGGTATCTTTGTCGCCGGACAAAAGACTAAAACAATCGAACGTCAGCTCCAGCTGACCATCAATCGTCTCGATACATGGGCAACCGAAAATGGCTTCAAATTCTCGACCAGCAAAACTGTGTGTGTCCATTTTAGTAGGAAAAGGGGTGTACATCCCAATACTACACTCATACTAAATGGAGCACAGTTACCCTTTACCGATACTGCCAGCTTTCTGGGTCTCGTGTTTGACACTCGTCTTACTTGTCGGGCACATTTTTTGTCCGTCAAGAAAAAATGCCAGAAGTCGCTCAATTTGTTGCGGGTCCTCAGTCATATGACATGGGGTGCAGACCGCACTGTCATGTTGCGTTTATATCGTTCTCTAGTGCGGTCTAAGCTGGACTATGGATGTCTAGCTTATGGGTCAGCTAAACACCAACAGATAAGAATTCTTGACACTGTACATCACACTGGGGTTAGATTGGCCACAGGTGCATTTCGCACCAGTGCAATACTAAGCCTGCTGTGTGAAGCAGGCAAACCGTCACTGTACAATCGTCGTAAAATTCTATCCTTGCGGTATATGGCTGCACTCAGTGCCAAGCCAGATCATCCCGCGTATGACCCTATTCTACAAAATAGGCATACAGAGATTTATGACAGAAAACCAAGAGCCAATAGGCCTTTTGGTCTGAGGACTTTCGACATTTTGGGCGATATTGATTTTAATATGCCTGAAATGGCAAGTTTCGTTTTGTGTGCTGTTCCACCATGGACGCTGCCGCGTCCACTTGTAAACTTCACATTAACTAGGTTTGATAAAAATACTACGTTGCCTATCGAATACCAACATGAGTTACAAAGAACACTGGTCCCTAGGTTCAAGGATACTGTCATTTTTACTGACGGATCAAAATCCGGAACCAGGGTTGGGTGTGCGTTTGTTGTTTTGAATCCACGCCAACAGTCTCAGTACCGTCTGCACTCTATAGCAAGTGTGTACACTGCTGAGCTGTATGCTATTTTCAAGGCCGTGTTTTGTTTCGTCAGAGCAAAGTCGGTCAAGTGTTATCTTGACGGACTCGCTGAGCGCTCTGAACAGTATCCAAGATCCAGATCCAGTGCATCTTGTACTAAAGATCCGGTTGCTACTCCACAATCTGAATGCTCAGAATGTGAGGGTAGAGCTGTTTTGGATACCGGGACATCTTGGTATTAAAGGCAACGAAGCGGCAGATGCAGCTGCAAAAGCCGCCTCTTACAGACCTATGATTGATGTGAGTTTCGTTTTTTCAGATGACGCAAAGGGTCATCTGAAACACCTGGTTTTAGACATGTGGCAACATGAGTGGAGCCGCACACAGAACGTTAAGTTGCGACAGATTAAGGGAGACGTTAAACCATGGGGTTCTTCTTGCAGGATTAACCGCAGGGAGGAAACCGCCATCACACGCCTTCGTATAGGTCACTGTTGGTGAACCCATGGACACCTCCTTCGAGGTGAAGAGTTCCTTGTCTGCGAGACGTGTAACACAGATTTGTCTGTGTTACACATTTTAACTGAATGTGTACAGTTCGAGAATGTCAGGGAGAGGTTAGGCCTGTGCTATGACCTGTCAGTTGCTTTAGGTGACGACAGGGTACTCATGGACAGGCTGATACTCTTTCTGAGAGAATCGAACTTACAGTTTTATGTGTGAAGTCTTGCACCTTATTTTAATGTGTTTCTAGTTATTGACTGTGATATTCGATGGTAATTGGCCCCTTTACAGCCTCTTACCATCACCCTGAGTCTGTTCAAATTTTCGAACAGACTTTTTATATTATTTATTTGTGTTTGTCAGTGCAAGATTTCTTTTATTGAGTATGCGTATTTTTAATGATTTTATCTATTTATTGATTGTTTAATTTATTGTTTTTAATATGTATTGTAGTCATTTAAATGGGCTGCGTTAGGCGCAAATAGCCTTTGTTGCTGTGCGCCAAAAATTTTAATTAACTAACTAACTAAACCTTGGTATAATTGATGAAATTTTTAATAGTTCAGGTTTTTACCCGTATCCAATGAACAATTTATTAAATTTAGTAAAGGGTATCATATAACACAAAATAATTTTTTAATAACATAAGCATTTAAATTGTCAACATTTTATTTTTTTTATTTTTTAAGTTTGAAACTATGATTTTAATATCGTTTAAGGTAACAATCTGAAAAGAATCCAAAGTAAATTATATTAGGGGCAAATTTGAGCATGACCAGGTTTCTTATAGGTCAGTTATATTACTAACAATATCCGTAACACTTTGAATAAAATATATATTAAATTTATCTGCCTCCTTGAGAGTTCATATTGATATTTCAAAATCAATAGGTTTTTTTAAATCATTACTAGAAGTGCTGTTTAACAAATATTTTAGGGTTTTCCACATTTCTTTAGAATCGTTTTTTACTTTATCAATTTTATCTGCAAAATATTGTTTTTTGGTTTTATTTATTAAATGAACAACTTTATTACTATATTTTTAAATTCAATTCAATCATGGTCATTCTTAGTACAGATAACTTTTTTATAGGCCTCGTCTCTCTTATTTTGATAGCTACGGATATCAGAATTGAACCTTGGACTAGCTTTATTTCTATGTTTAACATGTTTCACTTCCGTAACTGTACTTACAGCGCTCACAATATTCTTTAAGATTGAATCGTACAAAATATTCACATTAGTTGAATTATATTGCTAATCACAAGCAATTAATTATATATAATATATTTTATAATATTAAATAATATATTCGGCAATTAACACTACGCCAATGAAATATAATTGTACTATACCTACGCAGTGCCACTGACATTCAAGGAAATACCAATTACAAAAAATACATTTTAGTCGTGGCTAGACTAGTAAAAAAGTCAGTGGGCAATGTTTTTGTTTGTGCCATAGTAGCAAGAAAACAAAAAAAGGTAATAAAATAAAATATTAAATTCTTCGTTACTGACACATACACACATAAACTTTATTTATTTAATTTAAATGATTTATTACACTGTCGCAGAAATTTATCTAATATAAACTAAAATTTAAAATAAAAATCAAAAATGTTTACAACAAGTATTTATATATCATGTTTATTAAATTTTCTGTGAATCATAAGTATGTAATTTTTAGTTTCTAGTAAACATTCGTTATTTCCTGGGAATTTACAGAAAGGAGATAAGAATTTATTTACTTTTTGGGAACTAAGCAAACAGTCACTGCACATCAGTTCCCTTGAAAATCTTCACAAATATGTTCCAGTTTAAATTTTTTGCGTGACCCATTTTATAAAATAAATAGGGCATAATAAATATTTGTTCGTAAAAGTTTTATTTTATATAAATATAGGTAAACAAATAATAATGTTGTTTAAGTTATGTAAGCTTATGTATACATGCTATTAAAAGTTAACTCATCACCAATGCTAACTCTGTTCTTATAGAGCTAGGCTAATAAGAGTTAGCTATGCTGCCGAGTTAATTTTTAACAGTCTGTATAAATCATAATGTACGACTAAGGACGCGAATAAGGTAATTTGTGTTCTAGCATTTTTTCTAGCTAGGTTAGCTAGAATGCGGATTTTTTCTAAAAAGCAGGACATTCTTAAAAATACACGGTACGCGGGACAATTTATTAAAACACGGGACTGTCCCGCTAAAAGCGAACCGTATAGTAACCTTACTTAATCTCAAATTTCTAAGAGTGAATACACTGTTTGTGAATAACATGTTGGCGCAATTTGCGCTAAGTAAGATGAATGCAACTAGTTGAAAAAGCATTATATATTGAACTTTTTAATTTATAAGTAGAAATCCTTGTGAAATATTGTAAAAATTATTAATATTATTAAAATTTGAATTATGAAATATATCACTATCCCCATGGCAAAATGCTCAATTGTTCAAAATGATTTTGATCTATAGGTCAATTAATTAATAGACAATAATAATTTGAAATAATACTAAGCTATGTTTCAAGGCAAGAATTGTAATTTTTAGCATGGATGACAGAATAGAAATTAAATTTTAATTATTTATATATTTATCTGAATAATAATTATTTAAACTTACCCGTTATCCAAATATGATCACTGAAAACCAAAATAACAAAAAATTTCACTACAATATGCATAGCTAAGTGTCGTTCTATACTCGGTGAATTCTTGACTGAATTAAGAAGCGTCAACTAATGTATCTTTAGTGATCTGAGCGGTATCTCAGTTCCCTTATTATCAAATCGTAACACAAATATACTGGATATCTTGAAAAATCAATAATTGTTTAAGGTGAAATATTTGCTAATACATCCACAAATATGTAACCTTATTTAGTTTATTTAAAATCCATCTAATATCATATTTGACGCCGTTTATCAACATTCCGTTGCATTTTTTCGTCTCGATCGAATGAATTGAAATCAATTATAAAATTGGACACTTCCGCAAATTAGGGAGGTGTAAATTTCCTTAAAATATAAAATTAAATTATTGAGTGGGACGAACATCTTTTTATATTGTTGACAGTGGCGGGCAGTCCATATGTGCAGGGTGTGCACTGCACACCCTGGTAAAATTCTATTTTTGTGTACATGTATATAACAGAGTTAGGAATTGTTAATTTTGCTATATTTTTTCATGATAGCATCTTCTAAAACACTACTTGCGCTTAATTTACAAAATAGAAACTGTGGTAATAAGGAATACGTTCAGTGTGCTACGAGACTCATAGCACGTAGAATGCTTTGAACACGAGATGAGGCCAGCAGGTCACATGCGCAGAAACCAGAATTCTTAGTCACTTTGTTGCTAAGCAACGGACGTAGAACCAGCTGCAAACTGCATTGCGATTGGTTTTACGTCATTGTTTGGCGCATACACGATAACGCCCCTGGCCTCAACTCCTGAGAAAAGCACTCTAGACTTTAGAATACAACATATCTACAGCAGCCAGCTTATCACTTGCGTTTATCTACTCAACGAGGGAGAAAGAGTTATTATAGGAATCGTATCGTCTTTTCTCTATCGTGAAGTGCAATATTTTCTCTGAAATAAACCAACTAGCTTATTTAATATACAAAATTCAATTTTCCACCGCTACTGTAAAGAGGTAATTTTCCACATTAAAAAATATAAAAATTTACTCCCGTCATAAAATGAATCAAGACGGATTAAATAATATGGACCTCATTACAATTGAAAAAGAACTGTTGACTTATTTACAATCCAAATACGATTTTTATGAAAATATAATTACACATTTTGTAAGTGGTGCGGAAAGGTGTATAGATTTAATTTATAAATGAATAAAAATAAATAAAAAAATATATAAATAATAGAAAATGGAAAAAAGGAAAATTTTTACTTATTTTCACAAAAAAAAAAAATAATAAATAATTAAATAATAAATAAAGAGTATAAATCTAAAGTTCTTATATATATTTACGAGCAATACCTTTTATCACGCATTTTTATTTCCTTCTCACCTTACGTCCAACCCCACTGCACGCCACTGATAGTTGATAATGAGTTAAAAAAATATAAATTTTTCTGACAATACATAATCATATTTTCAGAATCAGGGTGACCAAGGCTCAGGGTTTCACCCGGAGTCTCAAGGTTTCAACATCGTTTCTTTGGGCTCCGGGTTTTGTTATAAAATCGCCGGGTTACGCTAATTTTATCTAAAATTAATGATGAAGAAGAAGGGAATAGAACAGTAAATAATATACAAAATAAGAGAGATTTATAAAGAAACTAGCAACAAAATAAAGGCGGAAAGTGAAATGAGCACCGTATTTTGGACAGAAAAGGGATTAAGGCAAGGATGCCCATTAGGTTCTATACTGTTCTTGATTTACATTAGACCGTGAAAAAAAGTGGCAGGCGGGAGGTATAAAAGTGGGAAGTACGAAGGTGTGGTCTCTAGCATACGCTGACGACATGGTGCTGATGGCAAGAAGTGCAGCTGAACTGAAAGATATGCTCAAAAGGTTTAAAAGGAGAGCAAGAACATGAGACTGAGTTCGGAAAAATCAAAGGTAATAGAGTTTAGAAAAGGAGGAGGTAGGGAAAAGAAAGAACAATTGAAATGGGGAGAAAACGAATTCGAACAAGTAAAGAAAATCAAATATTTGGGTTACATTTTCCAAAAAAACAATGGAGATTCAAAACACATTAAGGACAGACAGAAAAAAGCAAGGAACGCTATGAGACAAGTTTGGAGTGTAGGAGAAAAAAAAATTTAGAACGGACTTCAAGAAGAGGATGTTCCTATATGACAAGTTAGTAAAGGGAATTCTCCTTTACGGATCAGAGAGAACATGAAGAGATAGAAAGAACACAGAAGATATACATTAAGGGGACGTTACAACTAGACAGACAGACCCCTAGCTACATAGAGATGGCAGAAACATAGAGGGACAAAATTAGAATAAACACCGGAGTCAGAGCCGCAAAATATGAAAAGAGAATAAGATTAAGTAGTAATAAAATCCTAGAAGATTGCCGAAAAGAAAGGGAAAGAAATAGCAAAACAAATTGGGGCACTGAGAGAACGAAATACTACGAGAGGAACGGATATGGATTAGAAGAAATAAAGAAGATGCAAGAAGAAGGAGAGGATTTCCTGCAGATGCTGGCGGAACGAGACAAAGAAATTCAAGACCAAGAGCGACAAAACAGGATCGACACAACGAGGTACAACAAATACTACTATAGGATACAAGTAACAACCTTACCAGAGTACCTGAACAAAACTAACAAACACCAGAATCTCATAGCGAAGTTCAGATGCGGGAATGAGGCATCAGACAACCAATTCTGGAAGAGAGAGGAAGGGAGGAAATGTAACATGCGGGGAACAACCAGAAACTCTCTACCACTTGCGACGCTGCCCGGAAATATGGGAAGATCCAGAGCGACTGGAGAAGGTACTTGGGAATGCGGAAGTGGCATAAAATGGCATATTTTTTTTTTTTTCTTTTAAATAAATTTTTGAGATTTTTGATTATTATACAATTAATGTGTTTGTAAAAAATGTATGTATGAAAAGTACTAAATTCGAAGCCGAAAGGCATGAATAAAGATTTATACTACTACTACTATCTAAAATTAATGCAAATGGCTTATAGCAATGAAAATAAGATAGTTACGTTTCATATAATCATAGCAAATCCCGCGCGCAGTGCCAGCGTATATCCAGATATATAGGGCCTGCAGCAGTCGCCGCCTGTTTGACTGTTCTGTGTCCCGTACCCCGTAGTGCGAGTCAGACAGTAACGCATGACGGTTGAAGGTTGACGGTCGATGGACGTTGTTAATGTTTTAGGAAATAAAAGCAAAATTGAATAAAATATATATGATGTGACAGGAATTTGATGATTAATTATCAAAAGATGAGCAGAAAGAGTAACTGATATGTTGTCAGATCAATAAGAAATATAATTTCTAATTTAGATTCATTTTATTTATATTTTATAATTATAAGCATTTTAACTAATTATATCAGTATATAGCTATACAGAGTTCCCATTTCAGTTATTTCAAGAATAATTAATGTTAATTTAATTTATATTATATGTTTTTATATATGCATACATATTTATATATATATTTATACCTTTACGGTGTTAAATTTACATGTGTTCATTACAGTATAATTATTATTACAGGGTGGTAATTATTTATAAATCATTTTATTATAACATGTTTGCTCGTATTTGATTGATTTGTTTCATCCAAGTGACGTCAGGATAGGTATTGTTTAGAATCTGCAGAGCCGATTTCGGATTTCTTATGTCTTCTTGGCAGTATCGCATTAGGTGTTCGATCGATTCTTCGCTTGTCCCACATATTCTGCATTTCTTTTCTTCATCGCTTCTCCAATATTCGTTCTTCCTTTCTTCGTTGCCTACTCTAAACCTTGCGATAATTTTTGTATTTTTATTTGTTCTTTTCAGATATGTTGGTACATCTACCGTCTGTAAAAACTTATATCTGGGATTGTAAACTGATATTTGTATTTTTTCTATTCTCAGCTGCATTTGGATGTCTTGGTATCGGGTTATTACTTCTCTCTTCATGTTGATTCCTTGCAATCTTCTTTTTTCTATTTCCGTTGTAGAGTATCCGTTTGTCATGTAAAAGCTTTCTCTGTGTTGCTCCCATTCTTTTCTTCTTATTTCTTGCCAGCATTCATATACCAGTTCCTTCCATGGTGTTACACTTATCTTTTCCTCATAGCGTTATACTTGATTCTGTCCAGATTTTGTAGATTTTGGCCTCTTCATGCGTCTCCAACCCCATATCTCCGCACCGTAGAGCATTATCGTGTTGCGGGACGGACTCAGCCAGGGGATCGAACCCTGCGTGAGAGGCCACTACTACCGGCCGCGGCTAGCGTTGCGGTGAGTCTGAACTATGCACGTCCGTTCTAGATGCCCTGAAAGATAAAACTTGGTTCCCCAGGGTTTGAAAAATAATAGTCGGACAGTTTGGATTTATGGTTTTTATTAACAAAGAAAAATAATATGGTAAATAATAACAACGAGTAAAAACAAAGATAATGAATAATGACTAACGAGAGATAACAATAAACAGGATAGGAAGAGAGAGAAGGAAAAAGACGGGTCTATGCGTTGATCGGCGTTCGTCGCTCGATAGTGTCGCTCGACACTGTGTTCACGGCAGCGATGAAGAGCCGAACAGCTCGAATAGGCGGCGCCGTAATTTCCTGTTCTTAGTTATTCCTGGAGTAGCTGGTGTGTTTAGTGGTTCTGATGAGCCGCCTGCTTTCGGTGGGGTGGCCACCGAAGTAGGAGTGGTGACCGACAAGGGTGACAGCGGCACGAGCGGGCGAGCTGTTGCCTTGAGCGGTGATGGTGTCGGCGGTGGGAAGCAGCGGGTCCTGGGGTCGTCTACCTCGCTGACTTCTTTAGGTCCTGGTATGGCCTAGAGGCTTCACAAGCCCGTAAGTTACGTCGGTAGTTCCACGCAGCAGCGTGGAGACGGCGCGACTCGGTACCTCTCTTCTTGGGGGCCAGCGTAAACGGCTGAACAGCCGTGTGAGTGCTAGGCCTCGGTGTTGATGACGTCTGAGTCGTAGCGGTCTGTAGCGGCGCTACAGAACAGGCGACACGGAAATCGGCGTGGACGTTGGCTTCTTGGTGCGGCGTGGGGCCGTGCGTTCGTAACAGGGGGTACGAACGTGGCGGCGGCAGGCAAGACGGCTACGGACGTAGAACGGTGCCAACGTAGCGATAACTGATGTAGACTTGAAGCGAAGAGATGAGACGGTTGAAGATGTAAAGAAAACGGGCGTTGACGTGAAGCGAAGATGTGAAAATATATCGTGAAGCGGCAAAGTAAGAAAAGATCGTGGATACGTATCGACGAGGTCCGCTAAACCGTCAGCGAACGGGACACAGGCACGCCGAAGGCGATCAGCGCACTGTGTATACGTATGACAAGTACAGATAACAATCACAAGCACCGCTAAGGGGTGTCAGCGTTACTTGCAAAAGTTATTGTAGGTAAAAACAAAACAAAGAAATATATATGAAACAATAATATGTATAGCGTGTATAAATTCTTTCTTTATATTCGGTTAAACCGATAACTTCTTTTAACTCACTTGATAATATATCGCAGGTGTTGACTGCTGGATAGCTTGCTGGATACTGCTTAGATGTCCTTAAGGAAGCATCGAGGCCTTCGATACTTCCATACTAGGGCTGGATCGTAGTCAACCGCAGATGCTATAGTAGCATTTGCGTGATCTTCTGCTTTCTGAAAGAATTTCTCCGCGCTAGCGCAGAAAAACTCATTCAAGCTCGGTACACCCAGTTCTCGACTTATGTCATCATTCCGTATGAACCAAGGAGCGACAGAGATTTGCCGCAGACACTTGTTCTGGAATGTCTGCAACCGCTTTAATTGAGCGGTGCTGGCATAAGCCCAGACGCTAGAAGCGTAGGTCAAGACAGGTCGAATCACGGATTTGTAGATCCGTGTCTTGTTAGAGATGCTGAGGGAACTCTTCTTGCATAGAAGCGGAGAGAGCATTCCTTTGGCACGAGAGGCTTTGGCTATGGAGTAAGAGAAATTCTTCTTCCAAGTCAATCTAGGGTCAAATATTAGCCCTAAATATTTGACACAATCACACCAAGGAATGTCTTCTCCAAAGAGTTTAACCGTACCCGACGGAATTCTCTTTTTCATGGAGAAGAACATGGCTTTAGATTTCGCACCGTTCACGGCGACGCGCCATCGCGTACACCATTGTTCGAGACTCTCGCAGGCCTGCTGGAGTCTTCGAGTGATCAGTGCTGGACCCAAAGATCTTGCAAGATATGCTGTGTCATCAGCATATTGACATTTAACTGTTCCCTCAGCCGTCGGCATGTCATTCGTGTAAAGAGAGAATAACAAAGGCGACAGCAAAGAGCCCTGGGGGACGCCAGCCTCGACTGGCCGCCACGATGAGTACACATCCTCCACCTTCGCTCTTAGTTCTCTGGAAGTGAGATAAGAGGCGATCATCCTGATGAGAGATGGAGAGAAATCAGCGCAGTGCAGCTTGTAGACAAGGCCCGCGTGCCAAACGCGGTCGAATGCCTTGGAGACGTCTACAAAGACTGCACCGGCAGACTGATTTTTGTTGAATCCGTCTGTAATCAACTCAGTGACACGCACGAGTTGATGGACTGTAGAATGTCCGCTACGGAATCCATGCTGTTCATCAGGAAGACGATTATTAGCATCGGTGTGCTCCTGGAGTCTGATCAGAATCAGCTTCTCCAGTATCTTGCCGAGGCAAGATAGGAGACTTATCGGCCGATAGCTCTTAGCCAGCGATCGGTCATGTTCCGGTTTAGGGATGAGGACGACGTCTGCCTTTTTCCACACCCGTGGAAAATGACACAGTCTCAGAGCCGCATTGAAGATGTTCGTCAGCGCGACGAGAGCTTTCCTGTCCAGATGTTTTATCATCTGGTTGGAAATGCCATCAGGTCCAGGTGCCTTACGCACTTTGAGCCTCTTGATGATCTCCGAGATCTGCACTGGGCTGACGAAGTCGTGTTCGTCCGGTATGAAAACTTCCTCTGCAAGAGAATGAAGCTTTTCACCTACCTCCAGTACAAAATCTCGATCTAAAACGTCCTCGTTTGGACTGCATTGGGTCTGCAAACTGTCAGCGAATGCCTCAGCTTTGCCTTTCCGGTCGTAGACCTTCCCATTGGCAGTAACTATAGGAGGAATACGAGCTCGTTTCCTCCCTAGTGCCTTGGACATCCTCCATAGCGAGCAATCGTCCGGAGACAATTGTTCTAGGACACTAGACCACCGCTCATTCCGGTAATCCGCCAGGGCTTGACGGACTTCCCGATCGAGTCTGTTCATTTCAGTCTTGTCGACCGGATCTCTGAATCGCTGCCACCATCGGCGAGAGCGATTCCGATCTTGAATGAGAGACCGAATATGCATGGGCAGTGGCTTAGCCGGAGATTTGATGGTTCTCCGGATGGTAGCTTCCTTCACAGCATTCTTCAACGTGTTGACAAAAGTATCAACAGCCGAATCAAGCTGATCAGTGGATGCGATTGACATGCAACAGTCAATTCGCTCCTCTACCAGTCTTGTGAATGATGGCCAGTGCGTTTTGGAGAGAGTTACTTCTCCAGTATGGTCCGAGGAACCGTTCAGATGCATAATCACAGGATTGTGATTAGAGCTCATCTCAGAGAGTGTGAACACTTCAGTCTGTTGACGGACGTCTTTAGTGACAAAGACGTCTATCACATCAGGAATGTGTCCGGCTACGCGCGGGTAGTGAGTCGGGTCCTTTGGGGCCAGGACATTCACCCCTTTGCTGTCGGCAAATTCCCTCAGAATTCGACCACTTTTATTTTTTCTCCTACTGTTCCAAGACATATGCTTGGAGTTGAGATCACCCCCAATAATAACTGGGCCGCGACGGTCTAAAAGTTTGACCAAGTCAGCGAGGTCCAGTTCATTCTTGGGTTGTTTATACGCAGCTGTCAGCCACACCGGTCCTAAGTTAGTGGTAACTTGGATGGTGGTAGCTTCAAGCTTATGTAGCGAAGGGTCTGGAGCTTGACAGTGTTCAATGCTGCACCGGACGAAAATGGCAGTACCGCCCATAGGGCCAGTAAGCCTATCATTTCTGTAGCAGTGATAGTTTTGTATTTTAACACTATCAGCTGGCTTCAAAAATGTCTCATTGACTAAAATGACGTCAATGTTATGCTCGCTGGCGAACAATTCCAGCTGGTCTCTCTTGGGACTGAGACCATCTGCGTTCCATGCGCAGATGGCGAGAGAAGAAGGGCGCGTCTTACTTCTGGTGTCGGCCATTGTTGGTGTTAACAGTGGGGGCCCAGAAGGCAGGCTGACTCGACAGCTGGCTAATTATCAGAGCGGCATTGCTCAGCAATGAAGCCGCTTGATTAAGTAGCTGCTGAAGAGTCTGGAAGGAGTCTTCGAAATTAAGGAGGGGAGTCTGAGGGAAGGACTGAGGTGGGGATGCCACTACCGCCTGACGCGGTAGCACACCCTTCTCAGAGCGTACCGCTGGTCTCACCGGGAGTGGTGAGGTCTTGGCAGGTTGCCTCTGTACCTGTGTCGCCTGTCGACGAACGGTTGCCTCTTTGGGCCTGTTCGGAGGGGCGGCAGACGGAGGGGGAATAGGTGTGGGCTGAGCCGCACGATTCCTCCTCCTCCGCCTCCTCTGTTTCTTGAAACCGTCTGCGTCTGTTCCTGATTCAGGAATAACAGTCGCAGTGGTGCGAGTAGGCGTTGGTGGTGCAGGTTGAGAAACCACCGCTGGGGAAGGGGTAGCAACAGGTGTCGCTTTAGCCATTGCCACGTATGGCAACGGCTTTTTCCATGCTGATACCGCTGGAGCAGGAGCTGGAACGTAGCTCGGACGTGGAGCTGTCCTCCTCTGTCTGTTGTCGTTGGGCCGTCTAGTAGAAGCACGTGACGGGCACATGCGAGAACCGGCGGGATGTTCCGCAGGGGCGTTACGCGCCTTACAGTTCACACAGCAAGGCTTTTCAGCCTTGCTGGGACACTGCTGAGACGCGTGTTCACCGCTGCACCACGAGCAGCGCGGTTTTGAATGACAACCGCCAGCGGTGTGATACAGCCCCTGGCAGTTGAAACACTGCTTAATTCCGTCGATCCTCCTCTTCTTCTCAACGGAAACTTTAAAATATAGCAGTGAAGCTATATTGTAGATTCCGGTGTCACCACGAGCTACCTCAACAAGAATGAGAGGCATCTCACGGCGAGCATCAATAGGCCCTTTGTAGAGCCTAGAGATTTTTGAAGGTCGGTGCCCAAGAACGATAAGCTCTTGCTTCACTTCTTCCAGAGGGATTTCCACGGGAAGCCCTCTGATAACAACCCTAAGCGGTTGATCCGACTTGAGCGGGAGAACGTTGTACTCAACGTCCTTCAGGCCCTTGTCCGCGCGAAGATCTGCAAGAATGCGCGTCAGCTTGCGATAATTCGCAATAGTGTTTGTTTGCAACACTATGCCTGACACGCGATTCTTAGCGCTCAGAATGGTGACCCCCGATTGGTCACACCTGCTTCTGAGCAGCATGTAATGTTGCCGGCTAGTGAGAGTAACCGTGGGAGGTTTACTCTCATTAGCGGGGCCTGACTTGGCCGGAGCTGGAGTGTCAATGTTCATAGCCGAGGCCTGAACATTTTCGACACGTGATACCGTCTCCTGAACTCGCTTGGGTCGTTTTACTGACGCAATCGAGCCCGCGGAGACGGTGGATGATTCCGATCTAAGACGCTTTACGGAACTATCCTGGTGGACGTCCATGTCGCTCTCCTCAGAAGACGAGAAGGCGGCATCTACGTGCTCATTAATGAGCACGTCAGAGTCCACCGAAGATCGACCCGAAAACGGAACGTTAAACCGATCGGTGGAAGATCGGCTATCAGAGTCACTATCATCAGTGTGATAGGACGATGAGATACTCGACGCAGGTCTCGAAGCACGACCAGAATTCGCGAACGTATCGGAGTCATTGATGAGACTACCGAAAGCGCGGTTCTCCAGCCGTGACTTCGAAGCGGAGCCACTTTTCGAATTAGGTTTATCTCCAGTTGCGGGAACGCCAGCTGGAGACACAATGGAGCCGCTAGAGCGGCTTGATGATGCTGCATCAGGCTGGCTGGAAGGAGCACAGCCCGATGGAGACAAAACTGACGAAACACTCGACGTAGTTGGAATGGCGGCGGGAACGCCAGCTTGCGAAGATTTACGCATAGATCTCCTTCCAGCTTTACTGCTTACGGAAGCAGCTGGAGAGGACGATTTGCGGAACTGGTCACGCAAGTTGCTGTTGCTAGCGGCGGGGATGCCAGCTAGTGTCTCAACGGAGTCACTATTGCGACGTCCGTGAGTCTTACCACTTGCACTAGCAGAGGTGGCTTCTTTACGGATACTACCGGAAGTAGCTGACCTGAAGCTCGAAGCCCTCGACGGAGGTCGAGAGTCCGAAGCTGCAGAGTCAGCACTCCGGTGTACCTCAACGGTGACAGTAGTCACTGCACCGTGAGGCTTTTCAGGGGGCTTAACGCAGACCCCATCACTCAACACCCGTCGAGGATGAGATCTGGGAGAGCTGGCTGGAGCCCTCCCGGAGGCGCCAGCGCGACCACCGGGAGTCATCCCGATAGCTCTAAACAGAGCTATACGGGTGTATATTAAAAGAAGATTCAATTAATATTCAAAAGTTGCGGCTAAACCTGCTAAAACAGTCTATAGCCGATCGTTGCGGTTATTAAATAACCGTAGATCGCGATAAACCAGACAGCACGCACTTTATACTCACCGCTATCGTTGAAAAGCACGCACAGTCAGTTGAAAATACCCAAATCACACCGGCAGACAACACATACGTGTGAACAGCTCGGAGTCACTCGGCCAACCCCTGTCCCAATTCTCTAGTTGCTCGGGTTTTTATTCGGAGTCCGGTGTTTTACCCCCACTCCGAGCGGCTCTCCTATTGGCCGGGTTCGGTGACGGCTTAACTCGGATCCTGCGCTCTGATAGGTTCGGATTTTGAAGCGAGGAAATACCCAGTCGTAAATACTTAAGCTGCACGTGCAGGATTAGTGACATCACGGAAAAAAACCTTTGTGTCAGGCACGTCCGTAGACTGTCTGGCGACAATCGGAGTTACGAGTTTGTTGAAAAGTATCATCCTTAATCTGGCATTGTTTTTGAACTTTGTTAGTTAGTTAGTTAAAATTTTTGGCGCACAGCAACAAAGGCTATTTGCGCCTAACGCAGCCCATCTAAATGAATACACTACATAATAAAAACAATAAATTAGACAATCGTACATATATAATTAGCTACAGTGTGTTAGTGATCTTCGTAACACTGTGACGTCATTTTTCCTAAGGTTCTCGTGATTGGCTAACTGGGAAACAGGATGTTCCCAGTTTGACTTGATTGACAGGTATTTTGCAGATTTATTCTCTAAGAATCTACGAATATAATTACATATAGAAATTTGTAGGATTTCGTAGGCATAAACAATAAACTCTAGATTCTCCTATATCATTTGACTGATATCAACAATATTTTGCAGATTTATTCTCTAAGAAACTGCGAATAAAATAACATAAAGAAATGTCTAGGGTTTCGTAGGCATAAACAAGAAACTCTAGACACTGCTATATCCTTCGACCAATATGAATAATATTTTGCAGATATATTATTATATAAATCATTCTGAATAGTGCTGCGTACAGACGTACAGTCGTGTCAGTATTGTTTTCCTATAAGAAATTTATTCTAAAATTTCATACATTTTTCCATTAAAAAAGTTAGCTGAAAGCTAAGTGTAGTGAAGATGCCTGAGTGTTCTGCGTGTCATATAGCCTTGACAAGGAAGGTTCCGGCTCTTCAATGTAAGGGTGGATGTAAGCAACTGTTTCATCGGACTTGCGCCAAGATCCCCGAATCCTACAACATTGAACATCTCACTTCTCTGGGAATGAATTGGGTATGTACTGATTGCCAAAATCCTGAGATTTATTAGTTAATAAATCTAGTACAAATGACCACGTACTCGAGGCCATTAAAGAGCTTCAAAATGATATTGGCACAATTAAAAACCAACAAAGCGAACTACTTAAATCTGTTCAATTTTGTTCCAACAAAATTGATGATTTTGAGAAGAAAATTAATAGCTGGTCTTCAAAATTTAATAAAATTGATGACCTTGAAATGAATGCGAACGTTACTAATGACAAACTCTGCGAGTTAGAGACACGAATTGACCAACTAGAACAATATTCAAGACGTGTTAATCTAGAAATATAAGGTGTTCCGTTAAAAAATAATGAGAATGTAAATAAAATAATTTTTGATATTGCCAATAAAATCAACTGCAACTTACAATCATCAGACATTGATACGGCCCATCGTAAACAAAGTTATAATAAAAATGCGTCTACAAAAAACATTGTTGTAAAATTCAATCACTATGATAAAAGGAACGAATTTTTAGCTGCATACAAGACTAACAGGAATATAAGTGCAGGTGATATTGTTAACAACGCATCTTTAACTGATAAAATCTACGTAAATGAACATTTTACTCCAAAGAAGAAATCCCTATTTTTCGAAACCCGTTCACGGTGCACATTAGTCGGCTATAAATATGTGTGGGTACGTGAGGCAAAAATCCTCGTTCGGAAAAATGACAACTCTAACATTTTTGCAATAAATCACAATGCTGATTTACAAAAAATTGTATAAAATATTAGCTCACTACACTCTTTGTCTATTTACTTTTTCGTATAACTGTTTACTATGCAATGATAAGTGTTTATTACCAAAATGTTAGAGGTCTAAACACCAAAACTAATGAATTTTATCTGAATACTCTTCAGTCGGACTTTGATATTATTTGCCTCACTGAAACCTGGTTAAGTGATAATGTGCGTAGTGCGGAGCTTTTCGATGATCGCTATAATGTCTTTAGGCGTGATCGTACGAGTGAAACATCTAATAAAGTGAGTGGCGGTGGTGCTTTAATAGCAATTCACAATAAATTTAATGCTGTTCAGAATTATAATTGGAAATCAAATAATGAAGATTTGTGGATTACTTGTACTCTAACTAGCTCTAAATTTAGGAAGTTACATATTTGTTGTGCCTATATTATACCAGGGGTTGACATATCACTTTTAAAATCGTTTAATGCAAATTTAATCAATGTATGCACTGATAATCCAGATGACGTAATATTAATTCTAGGAGATTTTAATCTCCCTAACATTACTTGGCTTAATTATGATAATTGTAACTTTTTAACACCCTCCTTACCCAACGACGTAAAATCTGAGCAGTTTCTAGAAACAATGTCTCTCCTAAACTTACATCAATTTAACTTTTTAGTAAATAAAAACGATAGAATATTAGATTTGGTGCTATCGAATGAATCAATTCATGAAATCACTACTACTAATTCGCCGTTAATAAAAGAGGACGCACATCATAGAACAATAATTGCAAATCTAGATTACAATTCTTGCAACCTGTCTAAAAAGATTAGCATTCCTAGTCGCAATTTTTATAAAGCCAATTATGATATTATTAATAATAAATTAAGTTTGATAAACTGGAATGAGTTATTTAATAATGTTGATACTAATACCGCTGTTAAACCCTTATATGAAAATATTAATAACATAATATGTCAGAATTTTCCCCTAAAAAAGAGAAATAATAATAAATATCCGTCGTGGTACAGTAAAATAACCATTCAACTAATTAATAAAAAAATAAAGGCACACCAAAAATGGAAACTTTATAAAAATATATCTGATTATTTACTATTTTATAAACTTCGAAAAAATGTTAAATCACAAATTACAACGGATTATAAGATTTGGATTGATAATGTTCAAGAGAATGTCACTAAGGATACTAAATTTTTTTGGTCGTACGCTTCTAGTAAAAAAGGTAAAGGTTCCATCCCTGGTACCATGAAATATGAAGGCCACAGCCTTAATAATATATCAGATATATGCAATAGCTTCAACGAATATTTACAAAAATCTTTTGAACCTACATCAAGTCAACACAATCTCATTCCAAATCACAACTATAATACTTCTATTAATTTAAACAAAATTTCTTCAGACAAAGTTCTCTCAACTTTGATGAATATAAATATAAACAAAGGTTGCGGCCCAGACGGCATACCACCTGTCTTTGTAAAGTCATGTATGAATGTCCTTTATCAACCTTTAGCTACTATTTTCAATAAGTCCCTTAATGAAGGCATTTTTCCCGAAAAATGGAAAAAAGCAATAATTACACCCGTTTTTAAAAGTGGTTCAATAAATGAAATAAATAAAAAAAATTATAGACCTATCTCCAAGCTATGCGTCTTCGGCAAAATTTTTGAAAAGAGTATATCAACATTTTTAACTAACAAAATAAAAAATCTTATAATTTCCGAACAACACAGTTTTTTCCAAAAACGTTCAGTGATAACTAATCTGTTACCATACACAGAATTTTTGTTCAATGCTATTGACGAACATGACCAAGTTGATGTAATTTTTACCGACTTTACTAAAGCATTCGACAAAGTCGATCATAATATCTTAATTCACCAACTTATGAATTTCGGGGTACACGGCAATCTACTGAAATGTTTAATATCATATTTAAAAAATTGATCTCAAGCTGTTGCCATGAATAACTATATATCATCTTACGTTCCAATAACCTCAGGTGTTCCACAGGGGGCCTACCTGGCCGCCACCTTATTTATAATATTTGTTAATTATATATCAAACTGTTTTCATTTCTCAAATTTTATGCTTTACGCTGATGATTTAAAATGTTATCTCAAAATCAATTCCCTAGAAGATTGCCGTAATCATCAAAGTGACCTTAATAGATTGAACAATTATTGTATCAATAATAAATTATCTTTAAACATTAATAAATGTCATAAAATGACTTTCACACGAAAAATAAATAAATTAAATTACGAATATACATTGTCAAATCAAATTTTATCTTGTGTGACTGAAATCAAAGATTCAGGCGTCATTTTTGACGCTAGGCTCAAATTTGATATTCATGTTAACAATATTGTAAATAAAGCCTTCAAAATGTTAGGTTTTGTTATGAGGATTTGCAAACCATTCAATAAAATTGAAAGTATTCTATGTCTGTATCGGTCTTTCGTAGTTTCACAACTAGAGTATGCGAATGTTATCTGGAATCCCAACTATAAAAATTTAAAAAATAGAATTGAAAGAATCCAAAAAACATTCTGCAAATTCCTTAATAATAAATTTAAACACGTAAAATTTGAAAACAATACAAGCTTAATAAATTTCAACATAATTAAACTAGAACAGCGTAGATTAATTAATGATATTTTGACAGTGTTTAAAGTAGTGAATAATTATTATGACAATACTGTTCTTATTCAATTTTTAAATATAAATGTTCCAACCTACAATAACAGGAATACTTTACAATTTTATAACAGCAGATGTAATGGTGAGTTTAGTCAACACTTAGCGATAGCTTTAGTCTTACTCCTATATTTTAATTTTATCCTTAAAAGATAAACTATCGTATCGCTACGAGCAAGTTCATACAACACATTTCTTTAATTTTAGTCCTATGGTTCTGGCCTTGAAAGATAACTAAATTCTAACTTTCCTACGGCTGGGAGTAAATCACGTTAAAACGCACCATGCGCGTGCGCGCACCCCGATTTAAATTCTAAAAGCACCCATCGTGGCCAACATAAGGCCATAAATAGCAGCAACACTTCTAGACTTATTTCGGTACGTGTTTACACACAATGTTATATTTGTCAATAACCAAAAATTTTAATTTTTTGACATTTAGAAAAATGATACTATGCGCGTGCGTTAAACTCGACGTCTCATTGGTTACTTGTTAAAAGTTAAAACTCGTTAAAACATTGTATAAACCCGTATTCATTCAAGACGATGAAAGCCAAGACTAAAACTAAGAGTAAGATTCAAATTAACGCAGCAGCTATCGCTTATTTTTAAGTTATCTTTCAAGGCCAGAACCATAGGACTAAAATTAAAGAAATGTGTTGTATGAACTTGCTCGTAGCGATACGATAGTTTATCTTTTAAGGATAAAATTAAAATATAGGAGTAAGACTAAAGCTATCGCTAAGTGTTGACTAAACTCACCATAACACTGTCCTAGGTCAAAATTCACCCGTTTATAGAATATTGCACAGCTTTATTTCATATTGTCAAAGCTCAGATGTCTTTTTTATGACTCTTCATGAATTTAAAAATGATGTATACAAATATGTACTATGTAATTGTTAAGTAGGTTAATTTTGTACCTTCTGTACTAATTTTCTGTACAAGCATTTTTATATATATGTTGTAGTGACATCCATTTACTGGGATTTATCCTGTTGGATGTCCAAATAAAATAAATAAATAAATAAATAAATAGATAAATAAATAAATAAATATTCTCTAAGTATCTACAAATATAATTACATACATAAATGTCTAGGGTTTCGTAGGCATAAACAAGATACTCCTATATCCTTTGACCGATATGAACAATATTTTGCAGATTTACTCTCTAAAAATCTGCAGATAAAATAACATACAGAAATATCTAGGGTTTCGTAGATATAAATAAGAAACTCTAGACACTCCTATATTCTTTGATCGATATGAAAAACATTTTGCAAATTTATTCTCTAAAAATCTGCGGATAAAACATCGTATAGAAACATCTAGAGTTTCGTAGGCATAAATAAGAAACTGTAGACACTTCTATATTCTTTGATCGATATAAAAATTATTTTGCAGATTTATTATTTAAAAATCTGCAGATAAAATAACCTATAGAAATGTATAGGTTAATGTAATTAAAAATTAATTAATAGAAATGTATAGGGTTTCGTGGGCATAAACAAGAAACCCTAGGGTACTCCTATATCCTTTGACCGATATGAACAGTTGTTTTCAGATTTATTTTCTAAGAATCTACGAATATAATTATATGCAAAAATTTCTAGAGTTTCGTAGGCATAAACAAGAAACTCTAGATACTCCTGTTTCCTTTCACCGATATAAACAATATTTTGCAGATTTAATCTCTAAGAATCTACAAATATAATTGCATACATAAATGTCTAGGGTTTCGTAGCCATAAACAAGAGACTCTAGATACTCCTGTTTCCTTTGACCGATATGAACAATATTTTGCACATTTATTCTCTAAGAATCTACGAATATAACTACATAAATAAATCTCTAGGGTTTCGTAGGCATAAACAAGAGACTGTAGATACTCCTGTTACCTTTGACCGATATGAACAATATTTTACGTTGAGCAGTGGCGTGATGATGTAGATGCATGAGCACCTTTACAGTTCACGCAGTGTGCCGCGTTTGGACAGGGTTCAACTTCATGTTGGTTCTGTCCGCAGTTGGCACAGATGGACTGGTTGCCACAACGAACTGAGGTGTGACCGTAACGCTGGCACAGCATCGCATCGGATTGGGGTAGTAGGGGCTTACCGATGTTGGACACCTGGTACCAGCGAAGGACACCACCATGGAGATCGAAGGCTTGCCATTTCGGGGGTTGAGCTTCCTGCATCACTCTTCCTCCGTAACATATGCAAGGTCTCGATCCGTTACGACGCCTTTAGAACAATTCAATGCCTTGTGCGGCTGAACTGAAATGCCAAACTCTCCAAACTTAACACATTTCTGTATTGCTGATGACGCTTCTGGTTCTGCTTCGATAAGCAATGTACCGTCCGACAACTTACGCACCGACTTTATACTAATAGAGCACGTATTTCTCAACGTTCGGGCAACAAAGAAGGGGGACATGTGATTCAGGGTGCGTTGGATCATCAGGCCCAAAAGTTCTATATGGTCAGGTGTTGGGACCATTATGAACTTCCCCTGCGGGGAAATCGGCGGTTGATAGTTTTGTCAACACGCTGAGAAATGCTGCGAAGGAAGCTACCATCCGGAGAAATATTAAACCTCCGGCTAAGCCACTGCCCATGCATATTCGGTCTCTCATTCAGGATCATAATCGGTCTCGCCGCTGGTGGCAGCGATTCAGAGATCCGGCCGATAAGACTGAAATGAACAGACTCGATCGGGAAGTCCGCCAAGCCCTGGCGGAATACCGGAATGAGCGGTGGTCTAGCGTCCTAGAACAACTGTCTCCGGAAGACTGTCTACTACGGAAGATGGCCAAGGTACTAGGGAGGAAACGCGCTCGTATTCCTCCTATAGTCACTGGCAACGGGACGGTCTACGACCAGAAACGCGAATCTAAGGCATTCGCCGACGAGTTTGCAAGCCCAGTGCAGTCTAAACGAGGACATTTTAGATCAAGATTTTGTCCAGGAAGTGGGTGAGAAACTTCAATCTCTTTCAGAGGAAGCTTTCACCCCTGATGAACACGATTTCATCAGTTCTGGACAGATTACAGAGATCATCAAGAGTCTCAAAGTGCGTAAGGCACCCAGACTTGATGGCATTACCAACCAGATGATAAAACATCTGGACAGGAAAGCTCTCGTCGCACTGACGAACATCTTCAATGCGGTTCTGAGACTGTGCCATTTTCCACGCGTGTGGTAAAAGGCAGATGTCGTCCTTATCCCGAAACCGGAACATGACCGATCGCTGGCTAAGAGCTATCGGCCGATAAGTCTCCTATCTTGCCTCGGCAAGATATTAGAGAAGCTGATTTTGATCAGACTTCAGGAGCACACCGATGCCAACAATCTTCTTCCTGATGAACAGTATGGGTTCCGTCGCGAACACTCTACTGTACATCAACTCGTGCGTGTCACTGAGTTGATAACAGATGGGTTTAACAGAAATCAGTCTGCCGGTGCAGTCTTTGTGGACGTCTCCAAGACCTTCGACCGCGTTTGGCACGCGGGCCTTGTCTACAAGCTGTACTGCGCTGATTTCTCTCCATCTCTCATCAGGATGATTGCCTCTTATCTGACTTCTAGAGAACTAAGAGCTAAGGTGGAGGATGTTTACTCATCGTGGAGGCCAGTCGAGGCTGGCATCCCACAGGGCTCGTTGCTGTCGCCTTTGTTATTCGCGTTTTATACGAATGACATGCCGACGGCTGAGGGAACAGTTAAATATCAATATGCTGATGATACAGCATATCTGGCTAGATCTTTAGGTCCAGCACTTATCACTCGAAGACTCCAGCAGGCCTGCGCGAGTCTCGAGAACTGGTGTACGCGTTGGCGCGTCGCCGTGAACGGTGCGAGATCTAAAGCTGTGTTCTTCTTCTTGAAAAGACACTTCCGTCAGGTACGGTAAAACTCTTTGGAGAAGACATTCCTTGGTGTGATAGTGCCAAATATTTAGGGCTAGTATTTGACCCTAAATTGACTTGGAAGAAGAACTTTTCTTACTCCATAGCCAAAGCTACTCGAACCAAAGGAATGAATCGCTCTTATGCGTGAAGAGCTCCCTCAGCATCTCTAACAAGACACGGATTTATAAAACCGTGATTCGTCCTGTCTTGACCTACGCGTCTAGTGTCTGGGCTTATGCCAGCGCCGCCCAATTAAGGTGGTTGCAGACATTCCAGAACAAGTATTTGCGGCAAATCGCTGCCGCCTCTTGGTTCACACGGAATGAAGACATAAGACGCGAACTGGGTGTACCGAGCTTGAATGAATTTTTCTGCGCCTGCGCGGAGAAGTTCTTTCAGAAGGCTCAAGATCACGCAAATGCTACTGTAGCATCTGCGGTTGATTACGATCCAGCCCTAGAATGGAAGTATCGTAGGCCACGATGCTTCCTTAAGGACAACTAAGCACGACTTAGCACCACAGGCCTGAGGATCAGGCCAACTTTTTTTTAATCCAACATTGCAAGACACGTGTTGAGGGCCTTACCCCGGTACACATCCAGAGGCAAGACTAGAGAAACAGGATCAGTCTTCAACTACATTTCAACGAGAGAACATCTACCTACTATCAACAAGCGATCTTCAGTATTCCATAAACAGCCGAGTGATTAACGAAGAATATTGCGAAGAAGAATTTATACACATATTGTGTACTGTTAAAAAGAATTTAAACACTCATAATAATTGTAAGTAACGCTGATGTTATCAGCGGGGCTTACACTTATTTACCGTCGATCTCGTTCACACAGCATTCTGACCGCCTTCGGCGTGTCTGTGTCCCATTCGCTGACGGTTTAGCGGACCTCACCGATACGTAGCGTGGATACTTTTCACGAGACGTCCACGTCCATCGTCGTCACGTCCACGTCCGTCTTCGTCACGTCACGTCCACGTTCGTTATCGTCACGCCACGCCTGCGTCTATCGCCGTCTCACCTGCTGCCGTTCCGTTCGTATCCCGGCTACGAACGCACGACCACCGCCACATTCCGAAGCCAACTTCACCGCCGATATCCGTCGTCGCCTGTTCTGTAGCGCTGCTACAGACTGCAACGTCTCTGATACCATCACCGAGAGGCCCTGGTGTGTACACGGCCGTTCAGCCGTCCACGCTGGCACCAAAGAAGAGGGGAACGGAATCGCACCGCCGACACGCTGCTGCGTGGAATTACCGTAGGTATCTACGGCTTTACGAAGCTCCAAAAGCCTACGTGGACCTCAAGATGGCCGTGAGGAAGGCGCCCTACGAGGCAGGCGACCCCAGAATTCGCTGCTTCGCGCCTCCTACACAGTCACCACTAAAAGCCACTGCGCGTCCGCTCGTACTGCTGTCGCCTTTGACGGTCACCACTCCACGTTCTACGGTCACCAATCCACGCTCTTCGGTCACCAAACCACGCTCATCGGTCACCACTCAACATTCATCGGTCACCACTCCTACGACAGACCGATCACCAGTCGCTCCAGCTACACCTGGTGCTACACCCAAGACTAGGAGGATAAGACGCCGGCTATTCAAGCTACTCGGGTTCGCTTCGCTGCCAAAATAATGTGTCGAGCGACACAGTCTCGCGACGAACGCCTGACGTCAAATAGACCCGTCTTTTCCTTTATCTATTCCTTTCCTTATTTACTGCTTGTTATTCATTGTTATATTGTTGTACTATTCACTATTTTTCACATCTTTGTTCAATAAATCTGTTAAACCAAACTGTCCGCTTATTATTTCTTCAAACCCTGGGGAATCAAGTGTTACTTTCAGGGCGTCTAGCTGACGCGCATACGTTCATCCTCGCCGCAACGCTAGCCGCGGCCGATAGTTGCGGTTACTCCCCAGAGCTCACACCCCTGGCAGAGTCAACCCCGCAACACTTTCTTTTACAATCCTCTTAACACGAGCTGTCGTCGTTGGAAGGCATCATGTTTTCTTCTGTTGGACAACGACGGAATGTATTAAAGAGGTGTCTCCTTTTAAGTAGCGCCAAGTCGCATTCTTCTTTCCGCCAGGAAACGGGAACTTTACGGGTCTGAGTGGATGACAGCGGTATACTGTATTTTGCCGCGCTTGTGATGGAGTCCGTGAAATAATTCACCTCATCTTCTACGGTCAAGCTCGGAATATCCTCATGCGAGAATGATTCCGCAAACTTGGTCCAATCTGCTTTCCGAAGAACCCACTGTGGCCAGCGGGATTTGGTAACAGTATTAAACGGAGGCCTTAAGAGGATTGGAAAGTGATCACTACCGCACAGGTCGTGATGCACATCCCATTTGAACAACGGAGCGATGGCTCTTGAAACAACGCTAAGATCTATAGCACTAAATATATCCGTTGCTGCACTGAAGTTCGTGGATCTGCCGTCTTTCAAAAAGCTTAAATTCAATTCGTTCAACATATTCTCCAGGTGACGCCCCTGGCGGTCGTTCCGCACCGATCCCCAACACACATTGTAGGCGTTAAAATCGCCTAGTAGTATGAAAAGTGGTGGGAGTTGATCGATGATATTCACGACATTTCGGATGTCAGTTCAAACACCAGGGAGAAGGTAGATAGAACAAATCGTCGCCTGGAAGGGAAGTGCAACACGAACTACTACGACCTGCAACTCATTGTCAATGTCTACAAAATCGTGGTACAATGTGTCTCTAACGAAAATTGCCACGGTGGGATCTTCTCCTTAGGTGGTGGGGAGAAATGAGGTTGAGTGCGTTCGTCTTTAGGGGGAGGGGGATTTATTCAGACCCGATCCCCCAGGTTGCGGGGTCTGAATTTTGGTCTCTGGGACCCATTCCGCCTTTTCACTAGCAGTATTCACTAGCAGTGTCACTGGTGCTGCAGTTGTCTGAGTTTGGACACTTACAGTTCGCTTTGCAGCTACTTGCGCGAAAGATTTCGCAAAAGTAACCGGCGCGCTCTCTTTGTATTTCCTTTTGGCGTCGAGTTACGGAATCTTGTTGTTGCGGGACGGACTCAGCCAGGGGGTCGAACCCTGGGTGAGAAGCCACTACTACCGGCCGCGGATAGCGTTGCGGTGAGTCTGAACTATGCACGTCCGTTCTAGATGCCCTGAAAGGTAAAACTTGATTCCCCAGGGTTTGAAAAATAATAGTCGGACAGTTTAAGTTTATGGTTTTTATTAAACAAGATATAAATATGGAAATGATAACAACAACAACAATAGTAATGAATAATAATTAAGAAATAACAATAAAGAGGAAAGGAAGCGAGAGAAGGAAAAAGACGGGTCTATATGTTGGTCGGCGTTCGTCGCTCGACACTACGCTTGCGGTAGCGATGAAGAGCCGAACAGCTTGAATAGGCGACGCCGTAATCTTCTGTCCCTCTTAGTGATTCCTGATGTGATCGTGGTATAAAGTTGATTTGAAGAGCGGCCTGACTTCAGAGGGGTGACCACAGAAGTAGGAGTGGTGACCGCAGAAGTAGGAGTGGTGACCGACAAGACCGGAGTGGTGACCGACAAGACCGGCGTGGTGACCGACAAGGGTGACAGCTGCACGAGCGGGCGAGCTGTTGCCTTGAGCGGTGATGGTGTCGGCGGTGGGAAGCAGCGGGTCCTGGGGTCGTCTACCTCGTAGAGGGCCTTCCTCGTAGACTTCTTTAGGCTTTGATACGGCCTAGAGGCTTCACAAGCCCGTAGGTTTCGCCGGTAGTTCCACGCAGCGGCGTGGAGACGGCGCGACTCGGAACCTCGCTTCTTGGGGGCCAGCGTAGACGGCTGAACTGCCGTGTGAGAGCTAGGCCTCGGTGGTGATGACGTCTGAGTCGTGGCGGCCTGTAGCGGCGCTACAGAACGGGCGACGACGGAAATCGGCGTGGACGTTGGCTTCTTGGTGCGGCGGGGGCCGTGCGTTCGTAACAGGGGTACGGACGTGACGGCGGCAGGCAAGACGGCTACGGACGTAGAACTGTGCCAACGTAGCGATAACAGACGTAGACGTGAAGCGAAGAGATGAGACGGTTGAAGACGTGATAAAAACGGGCGTTGACGTGAAGCGAAGATGTAAAAATATATCGTGAAGCGACAAACCGTCAGCGGACGGGACACAGATACGACAAAGACGGTCAGCGCGCTGTGTATACGTATGAGAACAAGTACAGATAACAATCACAAGTCCCGCTAAAGGGTGTCAGCGTTACTTGCGAAAGTTAGTGTAGATAAAACAAAGATAAAGAAATATATATGTGAAACAATAATAATATACAGCGTGTATAAATTCTTTCTTTATGTTTGGTTATACCGATTACTTCTTTAACTCACTTGATAATAGATTGTAGGTGTTGACTGCTGGATAGCTTGCTGGATACTGTCCCATTTATCTCGTTGTCCCGAGTTTTTATACGAAGTTCGGTGTTTTACCCCCACTCCGAGTGGCTCTCCTATTGGCCGAGTTCGGTGACGGCTTATCTCGGATCCTGCGCTCTGATTGGTACAAATTCCGAAGCGAGGAAATACCCAGTCGTAAAACCTTAAGCCGCACGTGCAAGATTTGTGACGTCACGGAAAATAGCTATTGTGTCAGGCACGTACGCAGACTGCCTGGCGACATTGTCCTGCGTACTAATAACCTGTATTGCCGTCTCCTCCAAGTACGTTGGGCAGTGGCGTGATGTTGATGCATGAGCACCTTTACAGTTCACGCAGTGTGCCGCGTTTGGACAGGTATCTACTTCATGTTGGTCCTGTCCGCAGTTGGCACAGATGGACTGTTTGCCACAACGAACTGAGGTATGACCATAACGCACTTATAGCATCGCATCGGATTGGGGTAGTAGGGGCGAACGATGCAAACGCTATACCCTACCTTTACCGATGTTGGACACCTGGTACCAATGCCACCACCATGGAGATCGAAGGCTTGCCGTTTCGGGGGTTGAGCTTCCTGCATTAAATTACACCTTGCGATGCCATTTCCACGAACTCTTCCTCCGTAACATATGCAAAGTCACGATCCGTTACGACGCCTTTAGAATAATTCAGTGCCTTGTGTGGCTGAACTGAAATGCCAAACTCCCCAAACTTAACATATTTCTATAGTGTTGACGACGCTTCTGTTTCTGCTTCGATAAGCAATGTACCGTCCGCCAACTTACGCACCGATTTTATGCCAGTAGAGCACGTATTTCTCAACGTTCGGGCAACAAAGAATGGGGACATTTCCTTAAAAGATTTACCTTCTTCATGTACCATCACGACGAGAAATCGTGGTACTGGCGCACAATACTCTACTAACCTTTCTGTCTTCTTGGCAGAAGGCCTAACACATCCCTCATCGGATGACTGAGCATCACGACCAGGTCTCTTGTTTGACTTTTTACGGAGTTTACTCTCAACTTTGGCGGAATTTAAAAAGTTTTTATCCTTCCGGGTAGTCGCCATACCTGTATAAAAAGTTCCATTACGCTGCCATGCCCACCCACCAGGGAGCTCACACCGGCGACGTTGGCCGCGAACCGGCTCTTTGCGCCAGGTAGGTCAGGGTGATATAGCATCGGGGGAAATAATCACGGGCTGCTCCACCCGCTCGAGAACCAAGAGTAGCCAACTCTGGAACCTTGCGAGCTGCAGCCGCTCCCACAGACCTCCGAATGCTTGTCTAGTGGCACAGCATTACCCCGGCATCCACGATACAGTAGTGGAGCCACTCTACCCATGAACTGTGACACCAGCCGATTGACTGAGTTTACCAGACTCAGCCTCCCGTTTTGCCGAATCTGAGGCGAAATAAGTCGTGTTGGGATCGTACTGTCCGCAGGCAGCAGTCTCCCTCAACCGACCAGGATCCTCTTCTCCGGCGTTACGGGTCTCCACGCACGGCAAACATTTGGGTAGGAATTTAAGTGCGAGATAAAAGAGACAACAGATAAGCCTATTCCCACAATCGGCTTCTTTGAACTGTCTCCTCCCAAATGATATGTGATTCAGGGTACGTGGGATCATCAGGCCCAAAAGCCATGGTCAGGCCATATGGTCAGGTGTTGCGACCATTATGAACTTCCCTTGCGTGATTCAGGATACGCGGGATTATCAGGCTTGCAAGTTCGACAAATCCCTGCGGGATAGCAGCTTTAAAATAGTTTGCAAACAGGTTAACAATGTCGGGCCCAGTTGAGGCACTAATATTAACTACGGTGCATAGTTTTGGGAAGTTCTGCTGATTTTTTTTTTTTTTTTGTTAATAAAATTCCAAAATGATTCAATATTATTATTTAAGTTGTTTTCCGTATTTGTGATGTAATGTTGATAATCAAGTTTGATTGCATTTTTAGACATCGATCTTAAATTACAATATGAATTCTTATCATAAATTTTAATGAATTTTTTTCCATATTTTGTGTAATTTGTTTTTCTGCCTGATCATATTTTTTGTTGACTTTGAAAACCACAGATTATGTTTTGTGATATCTCAGTATACACGTGTAGGAATTTAGTCCATATAAATATCAAATTATGGTTGGTTTCAGTTGTTAATTTATTTTTCAGCTGTGCAGTATTGTTTTCACTTTTAGTGTGTGACAGGTTTGTGAAACTAATAATATTGTTAATGTTAATTTATTAATATTATTTGCAATAAACTCTTGTCAACTAGTTTAAAAAATGACCTTTGACCTCATCACCTGCATTAGACCTGTTCGAACGATTGCTTGCCTGTTTACAAGTTTGCCATTGTCGAATAATACTGCTGTGGCTCGGCCTGCTCGTTATAGGCTGCTCAACTATAGTCGTGCCACTTCATCCAAATTGTTTTAATTTATTTATTTAATTAATATAAACGCTACTGGAGTTAAGATGTCAATATGTCCAAATTGCATGAAAAATATAAACAGCCAACAAAAATCTATTCAGTGTGATGGCTGTCGACACTTCATACACCCATCTTGTGCAGATCTCACTCCTGATGATTTAAATCGTATCACTCGTTCTAGAGCAAAAGCACTAAAAGTTTACTGCAATAACTGCTTTACAAGAGTTGATACCATTAATTCTCTTAGAGATTTAATAATATCACTACAGAAAGAAATATCTGAAATTAAAACTAGCGTTTGTTCTTGTGCTAATTCAAAGAATTCGGATACAGACGTTGAACGTGTTATAGAAGAATTGAACGATAGACGTGTTCGTGAATCCAGCATAATTATATCAGGTGTACCAGAACTGGAAACACTGGACACTGAAAATCAAGTGGTAGATATTATTTCAAAAGTCGCCCCTAATGTGTCAGTCGGATTAATTCAAAGTTATAGAATTGAACCTAGTCATGGGACTAATCCTTCTAATACATCATATGATGGATCAACATATTCCAACCGCCCACGTCTCATTAAGGTTAAATTTAACAATTCGCGCGATGCTAGCATTGTTATAAAGAATGCGCGTAAGGTACGTGATTTTGCTGATCTTAACAATATATATATATATTAATCCAGACAGAACTCCTTTGCAAATACAACATTTTAAAAAGATTAAAGCTGAATTAAACTCACGCATAAATGCAGGGGAAACTAATATTCGCTTATCTTATTCTAACGGCGTTCCACGTATTATCATCATGAAAAAACATTAAAAATGCATCTGTCCAACGGCTTGAATTCTTCTTTCTCCATTTACTACCAGAACGTGCAAGGATTAAATATGAAATTAAATCAGCTATACTCAACTCTTCCATCACTGCACTATGACATCGTGGCTCTTACTGAAAGTTGGCTTAATGACAGTGTATTTAATTCGGAAATCAGTGATAAATCGTATTCGGTTTTCCGCAAAGACCGTAACTTCAGTGAGTGCGGTGTTTCACGTGGTAGTGGTGTTCTTCTTCTAATATCTAATCGCCTCAATACATTCTCCGTCTCGCTTGAACCTTATAATAAGTATATCCCTGTTAATGTTGATATTGTGTGTGCTAGAATAACTTTAAATACTTCTAACTATTATGTTTTCACTGTATATACCGCCTGCTTTGCAGTTTCAATATTATGAAAGTATTTTTGCATTTTTTGAATCTCTGCCTTTTTTATATAATAATAATTTTGTAATTTTGGGCGACTTTAATATCCCCGAACTCGTTTCCAATCAAAACTCAAAGAATGTAAAACTACTTACCAATTTTATGTCATACTTCAATATTGTTCAACGCAATAATATATTAAATAATGATAATCTTACTCTAGACTTAGTACTGTCTAATATTGATTGTATTGTTTCACGTGAAAATTCTTTAATATTTAATAGAGAATACTCATCTCATCCAACGTTGAACATAATTATGAATACAACTTTACTCTCCAATCATAAATCTGAACATTTTATCACTCCACGTATGTATAGTTTCAGAAAAGCAGACTTTATTAAGCTATACAATTTAATTGGGACTTATGATTGAAATCAATTAAAGTCGTTTTCAAATGTTGACACTGCAGTCGCCTTTTTGTACTCGACACTATATAATATGTTGGATGAGTGCGCTCCATCTAAACCTCGTAAAAAAACTCACTTCCCCCCTTGGTTCACCCGTCAGATCCGCTTAGACCTAAATAAAAAGAATCACTTTCTCAAAATACTAAAAAAATGTCCAAATAATAAATCTTTCTCAATAAAATATAAATACGTACGTAATAAAATCAAACCAGATATAAAGTCGTCATATAAGGCGTACATAAAATCTTGCGAGTCATCAATTATATCTAATCCTAATAAATTCTGGAGTTTTATCAATTCCAAAAAATATAATTTATCTCAACCAAATGTTATGTCACTTAATAACGACAATTTTACCTCTAATCCAGCGATTGCTAATGGTTTGGCTGAATTTTTCAAAAGTGTATTTTCTTCTTCCGCTTCTTCCACTTCGTTTCCTTCTCAAAACACACTTTATAACAAATCTTCTAATAATCAGGTTTTGTTACCATACATTTCCACAGAGGATATTGAAGTTGCGATAAAAAAAACAATCAAAAGTAATGGGGGATAGTAATGAGGGATAGTTTTTTGTCAACTAAAACAGACGTGTTTTTCTTGTGTCTTGATTAAATTTTTTATAATTGAAAGTTGATTTTGTTTTTAAATATTGCGTGTAGTATCAAATTAATTCTAAAATTTTTCTCAATATTTAGTAATAAATAATAGTGTTGAGCATTATTTGGTACTGTTGCTAATAAACAAAACAGTTTTAAATTTAATATTATTATTTTGGACAAGTTTAATTGTGTTAAGCTGAGTGTGTTTACCTAAGCGTGTAGTTTCTTCGAGTTTCTTCGCAAACCAGTGCCTACCAAAAGTTGATATTTTAGTGCAAACCAGTGCCCGTCAAAAGTTTATTTTAATTTATGTTAATTTTGAAATAAACTTATAAATATCTTTCATCATATTTTATTACCATGTCTCACATTTGCAAAGTTTGCAATACGGAGGTGACAGCAGAAAAACGTATAGATTGCGACGTGTGCTCCACAACTTTTCACACATAATGTGTTGACTTAAGTCGGCAGGAGCTTGCGTGCATAAAGCAAACAAAACCAGGTGAGCGCAAATTGAAGTTTTCTTGTTTTTCATGTACCTCACAACAGTCTCCTCTCAATGAGTTGAAACTCCTAATTTAATCACTTCGACAAGAAATAACTCAATTAAAAGGCGAACTGAACAAGCAAGTTGGCCTTAAGCTAGAAGATCCCGAATCAATTATCGAATAAATTGCTGATCGTTCTCGTCGTGCTTCAAATGTTTTAATTTTCAATGCTATTGAGGTGGAATCCGATAGTGGTGAAGAAAGAAAAGAACATGATTTTAAATTTGTTAAAGAAAAATTAAAAAATATCGATAATTTATTATTGGATAATATAAAAATATTTAGACTCGGTCAAAAAAGGGTCTCCAACAGACCTCGCCCCATTAAAGTGTGCTTTGCATCCCAACATGATGCACGTAAAGTCTTAAAAAGCGCTTCTAAATTAAAGACGGGAAATAATCCAGTCGTGATCAGAGCGGATGAAACGCCTATGCAGCGGGAACATCTTATGAAACTAAGAACAGAGCTTACTTCGCGAACGGAAAATGGGGAACTGAATCTAACGATTAGATATATAAAAGGAGTGCCGAAAATTGTTACAAAAAACTAATAACTTGCGAACTGTTTACAGAAATATCCATTTTTTACACTAATGTAGCATCTTTACCAGCAAAATTTACCGAATTTGAAGACAGAATAATCAAAATGAATCCAACAGTCATAATTATAACTGAAACGTGGTTGAACCCTGCCATCCCGAATAGTGTAGTACAACTTAATGGTTTCGATATTTTCAGAGAAGACCGGCCTACTCGTAAAGGCGGTGGAGTGGCATTTTACGTAAAAACAGAGCTTGTTCAGAACTGCCAAATAAAATATGCGCAAAAAATTGATTCTATAGAGACACTATGGTTGCAAATAAATTTGAAAAATGTTAAGTTAACAATAGGAGCAGTATACCGTCCATCAGATTCTTCACCTGAAGATAACATCCTGCTGTTTGAAACAATGCGGGAAATGTCTGTAACTTGCAGCAATTTAATAATTACAGGAGACTTTAACTTTCCTTCAATGTCTTGGCCTAATCCTGGTCTCTCCGATAAAGAAGATTCAATAGGCAAGTTTGAACAACTCTATGCGGAAACCAACTTGAATCAACTTGTAACCAAACCAACACGATTTAGAAATAATGATACTCCTTCAGTTCTTGATCTAATATTTACTAACGACCCAAATTTAGTATCAACTTTGTCTTATTCTGAACCAATAGGTATTAGTGATCATGCAGTTCTCTCATTTAATCTACAAGTAATTAACTACAAAAAATTCGCTAGCAAAACACCTGTTAAAAACTTTTTTATAGCCGATTATCAGCATGTTAATGCCATTCTATCGGAAACGGACCTGGGACCAATTAAAAGTATCCACGAGTTTTCTGGAAAGTTAGAAAATCTCATAAACTATATTGTTGCTGAATATGTACCGAACAATGCTAGGAAAATATCACGTAGTAAGCCCTGGATCACACGTTCTTTAAAAAAATGCACAATAAGGAAAAAACAGTTATGGGATATTTACAGAAAGTATCCATCGCAACAAAATTACAGTGAGTATAAAAAGTTTGCAAATAAATTAACTACTGAACTCCGCCTTTCTAGAAGCCATTATGAAGACCGTCTAATATCAAAAGGCCCAAAAACTCTACACCAATATATACGTTCCAAGTTACAATCAAAGGTTTCCATCCCAATTCTTCGTGACAACCATGGTCATCTGATTGAAAACCACTTCGACATTACCAACTGTTTCGCAAAATTTTTCAGTACAACTTTCGTTGAAGAATCTAAAAGTGTTCCATACATATTTCTTATTCCCCGCAATGCCAACTCTTTGGAAAGCATAGACTTTTCTCCGTCGAAAGTGCTAGAAGTACTCCAAAAACTAGAATGTAAGTCTTCTCCAGGTCCCGATAAAATCCACCCCTGCTTTTTGAAGAACTGCGCTGAATTACTAGCTGCACCATTATCGGATCTATTTACTAAAACTCTGTCTGAAGGTACTCTTCCAACCAGTTGGAAACAAGCTGCTGTGACACCGATTTTCAAGAAAGGTGATAAGTTTGCAGTATCTAATTATCGTCCTATCAGCCTCACCTCAGCAATATGTAAAATTGCCGAAAGAATTATTGCGGACCAGCTCATACAGTTTCTTTTAGAAAACGACATTATACCTGATAATCAGCACGGTTTTATCCCTGGCCGTTCTGTCACTACCAACCTTCTCAGTGCAGTGAACATGTGGTCCTCGAGCGTCGACTCGAACGAACCTGTTGATGTAGTGTATCTTGACTTTGAAAAAGCATTTGATCGTGTTCCACATAATATACTTATTACCAAACTCGAACATTTCGGTGTGCGCGGTAAACTCCTACAGTGGATTAAGTCTTACCTCAGTGACCGTTGCTTCTGTGTGCACATTGGTGAAAATTTTTCAAATAAATTCCCAGTGATAAGCGGCGTACCACAAGGAAGTGTACTAGGTCCCATACTCTTCATTGCGTACATAAGTGATCTCTCTAAGTGTATTTCTTCACCTGCTCTTTCGTATGCAGATGATACCAAATTTTTCAACAACCCCCAGACAGACTTTATGTGTATACAAAATGACTTAAATCGAGTGATTTCATGGTGTAAAGAGTGGTGCCTTTTTCTTAACACCTCAAAATGTAGCATCCTGCATATGGGTCGTAATAACCCCCGCTTAAATTACATAGTGAACGGCACTCCTCTTAACAGTGTCAGCAGTCAGTCTGATTTGGGAGTAATTGTAACTGATAATTTAAAATGGACTTTACAATCTACTGCAGTAACTAAGAGAGCCAATTCGCGTTTGTACATAATCAGAAGAACTTTCAAAAATATGAGAGTTGCTTTGTTTCATAAATTGTACAGTTCTTATGTTCGGCCTCTATTAGAACACGCAATAGTAGCATGGAATCCAAATCTTAAAAAAGACATTGATCTTTTAGAGAAAGTACAACGCAGAGCTACTAAAATCCCTATCGCTTTGAAATGTTTGCCCTATAGTGGAAGGCTGAACAAACTTAATTTGACTTCCTTACAAAGACGTTCCCGTGGGGACTTGATTGAAACTTTTAAAATAATAAATAATTAATATTCACTAGATATGAGACACTTCTTCAAGTTCAGTCAAGTCAACCATTTAAGAGGACATCCCCACAAACTTGTCTAACGTAAATTTAAGAAAAATTGTAGAGAACACTTTTTATGTAACAGAACAGTATCCAAGATCCAGATCCAGTGCATCCTCTTGTACTAAAGATCCGGTTGCTACTCTACAATCTGAATGCTCAGAATGTGAGGGTAGAGCTGTTTTAGATACCGGGACATGTTGGTATTAAAGGCAACGAAGCGGCAGATGCAGCTGCAAAAGCCGCCTCTCACAGACCTATGATTGATGTGAGTTTCGTTTTTCCAGATGACGCAAAGAGTCATCTGAAACATCTGGTTTTAGACATGTGGCAACATGAGTGGAGCCGCACACAGAACGCTAAGTTACGACAGATTAAGGGAGACGTTAAACCATGGGGTTCTTCCTGCAGGATTAACCGCAGGGAGGAAACCGCCATCACACGCCTCCGTATAGGTCACTGTTGGTGGACCCATGGACACCTCCTTCGAGGAGAAGAGTCCCCTATCTGTGAGACGTGTAACACAGATTTGTCTGTGTTACACATTTTAACTGAATGTGTACAGTTCGAGGATGTCAGGGAGAGGTAAGGCCTGTGCTATGACCTGTCAGTTGCTTTAGGTGACGACAGGGTACTCATGGACAGGCTGATACTCTTCCTGAAAGAATCGAACTTATTGTTTTATGTGTGAAGTCTTGCACCTTATTTTAATGTGTTTCTAGTTATTGACTGTGATATTCGATGGTAATTGGCCCCTTTACAGCCTCTTACCATCACCCTGAGTCTGTTCAAATTTTCGAACAGACTTTTTATCCTATTTATTTGTATTTGTCTGTGCAAGATTTCTTCTATTGAGTATTCGTAATTTTATTGATTTTATCTTTTTATTGATTGTTAATTTATTGGTTTTAATACGTAGTGTAGTCATTTAAATGGGCTGCGGTAGGCGCAAATAGCCTTCGTTGCTGTGCGCCAATTTTTTTTTAACTAACTAACTGTTCAAATTAAATGGGCTGCGTTAGGCGCAAATAGCCTCTGTTGCTGTGCGCCAAAAATTTTAACTAACTAACTAACTAACAAACTGGTTTGGTCGCCAGAAATTTTTTAAATTTGGATATAGAAGATTTTTATTATTCTTTAACAGAAATTTAGCTTCATACTCGGTATCAAATATGATTTTTATTGGCCTGACTTTACTTTCCATAAATTACTGTAATTTTTAATTTTTGTAATTATGTTGAGTATCTTATCGTTGTCCACTTTGACTCGCTCGGTTTGAGTTATAGCTTCCGACTCCGATTAATTGTTCGGATTCCAACACAGGAGTTGAACTACTGGACAAATTTGGGTTGTTACGTTCTTTTCGTAACAGCTTAATTTCAGTTTGAAGGTCGCTTATGGCACCTTGTAGGTCAGTAATAGCCCTGGATTGAAATTCAATGGTCTTACAGCTTGAGCAAAGAAAACTTATTTTCCTATCTTTAGATTTAAGACACAAAATTTCACTTCGTTCCAACCCGGAGCATGTAGTGTGAAGGTAGTGTTAACAAATATCACATTAAATTTCCTTACTGCACACAACTTGGGATGTACACACAACACAATTTACACTCATTCTTTATTTAAGTTAGGATATGTTTCGACAATAAACACGTCCATTCACTACCGTGTCAGGGTATATGAGATTATTTAAATATTAATTGAGGTGGTTTAGATCACGTCGGGGTCACCAATTTAGTTTTCTGGTTATATTATTTATTATTACAATTAAATAAGTTATAATTGTGATAGAAAAAAAGAACATTATATTTTATGACAGTTGCTATTAATAATAATTTGACTGCTCTCGTTCCTTGGTAACCATCCACATAAGACTGTTCTCGTTCTTTGGTAACCATCCACAAACATTTAGTTTTAGAACACAATGTCATTAGTTAATGTTATGAGTTATAAGTGATGGGAATGGCCACAGAAGGTCGGTAGTGGTGGAGAAACATCAATAGTGGACGCCATCGATATTTATCGATAGTGTGGGCCTTGACTATGGATAATTATCGATAATATTCGATAGTCAGCCATTTCTTTTAAAATTCCCCCTCTTGCATAGAAATTGTTTGAAAAATGAATGGAATTAAAACAAAACAAAACTTTTATTTATATAAATACATGAATTCTCTGTAAATTTAAGAAACAAATTTAGAGACATTAAATGTAGTTCTAGAGATCTAAAACCGCAAAATGTGTTTTTGTAAACTTTTAGTAAAGAACTTATAGAAAGATGCGAAATACGTAAAATAAAGAAATGATCACTTACAAAAAAGCAATTAAAAAGAACTCGGATGGGAACTCTGAAGTTCTATTGAAGCGCTTTTTTGTAAGTGTGCAAGCACTAGGTGATTCCGATTTTGAAATAAAAGTTAAATAAATTGTTTTAATTGTTTAAAATACTATCTCAAGTTATCGATAAATTCAAAAAATAATCGATGGTTTTCGATAGTCAAAAACATCGATAATTATCGATAGTGCTATCGATAATTCTCCACCACTAAAGGTCGGTAAAGACAGTGATGAACGGGGTCTCTTAAATGTAACTTGTATATGATTTACTTAATTAAATATATTAAACATATATTGGAACCCAGCTTTCAAGTTGTATTATTTAACAACCTTAAATTAAATATAAGTTAGTAAGTTAAAAATTTTGGCGCACAGCAACAAAGGCTATTTGCGCCTAACGCAGCTCATTTAAATGACTAGACTATATATTAAAAACAATATATTAGACAATAAATAAATAGATAAAATCATTAAAAATACGCATACTCAATAAAAGAAATCTTGCACTGAAAAACACAAATAAATAATATAAAAAGTCTGTTCGAAAATTTGAACTGACTCAGGGTACCCTGTCGTCACCTACAGCAACTGACAGGTCATAGCACAGGCCTAGCCTCTCCCTGATATCCTCGAACTGCGCACATTCGGTTAAAAAGTGTAAGACAGACAAATCTGTGTTACACGTCTCACAGATAGGGGACTCTTCACCTCGAAAAAGGTGCCCATGGTTCCACCAACAGTGACCTATACGAAGGCGTGTGATGGCGGTTTCCTCCTCGATCTCGGTTAATCCTGCAGGAAGAACCCCATGGTTTAACGTCTCCTTTAATCTGTCTCAACTTGACGTTCTGTATGCTGCTCCACTGATGTTGCCACATGGCTAAAACAAGATGTTTCAGATGACTCTTTGCGTCATCTGGAAATATGAAAGTCACATCAATCATAGGTCTGTGGGAGGCGGATTTTGCAGCTACATCAGCCGCTTCGTTGCCTTTAATACCAACATGTCCCGGTATCCAAAACAGTTCTACCCTCACATTCTGAGCATTCAGATTGTAGAGTAGCAACCGGATCTTTAGTACAAGTGGATGCACTGGATCTGGATCTTGGATACTGTTCAGAGCGCTCAGCGAGTCCGTCAAGATAACACTTGACCGACTTTGCTCTGACGAAACAAAACACAGGGCCTTGAAAATAGCGTACAGCTCAGCAGTGTACACACTCCTTATGGAGTGCAGACGGTACTGAAACTGTTAGCGTGTATTGGATTCAAAACAACGAACGCACACCCAACCCTGGTTCCGGATTTTGATCCGTCAGTAAAAATGACAGTATCCTCGAACCTAGGAACCAGTGTTCTTTCTAACTTTGTGTATGTTGGTATTCAATAGGCAACGTAGTATCTTTATCAAACCTAGTTAATGTGAGGTTCACAAGTGGACGCGGTAGCGTCCATGGTGGAACAGCACACAAAACGAAACTTGCCATTTCAGGCCTATTAAAATCAATATCGCCCAAAATGTCGAAAGTCCTCAGACCAAAAGGCGTATTGGCTCTTGGTTTTCTGTCATAAATCTCTGTATGCCTATTTTGTAGAATAGGGTCATACGCGGGATGATCTGGCTTGGCACTGAGTGCAGCCATATACCGCAAGGATAGAATTTTACGACGATTGTACAGTGACGGTTCACTTGCTTCACACAGAAGGCTTGGTATTGGGCTGGTGCGAAATGCACCTGTGGACGATCTAACCCCAGTGTGATCAGTACAGTGTCAAGAGTTCGTATCTCTTGGTGTTTAGCTGACCCATAAGCTAGACAACCATTGTCCAGCTTAGAGCGCACTAGAAAACGATATAAACGCAACATGACAGTGTGGTCTGCACCCCATGTCTTGTGACTGAGGACCCGCAACAAATTGAGCGACTTTTGGCATTTTTTCTTGACGGACAAAAAATGTGCCCGCCAAGTTAAACGACTGTCAAAAACGAGACCCAGAAATCTGGCTGTATCGGTAAATGGTAACTGTGTTCTATTTAGCGTGAGTGTAGGGTTGGGATGGACACCCCTTTTTCTACAAAAATGGACACACACAGTTTTGCTGGTCAAGAATTTGAAGCCATTTTCGGTTGCCCATGTATCGAGACGATTGATGGTCAGCTGAAGCTGACGTTCGATTGTAGTAGTCTTTTGTCCGGCGACAAAGATACCAATGTCGTCGACAAATATCGAACTATGTACAGGTAATCGAATACATGAAGCTACACCGTTAATGGCAATCAAAAATAACGTAACGCTCAGTATGGAGCCCTGTGTGACCCCATTGTCCAGTGCGAACATTTCTGACAGGGTATTTCCGATCTGCACCCTGAAGCGCCGGTTCGACATGAAGTCTTTTATAAAGAACATCAAGCGTCCCCGGAGACCCCAGGAATGCAGAGTACGGAGAATACCATATATCCATGCAGTGTCATAGGCTTTCTCTTTATATCGAAAAGCACAGCTACCAGGTGTTTGTTTTCAACGAAAGCATTCCTGATAGCTGTCTCTAGTCTGACCAGATGATCTGCTGTTGAGCGGTGACGGCGAAAGCCGCACTGTGTGTTGGCCAGCAAGTCGTTTGATTCTAAAAACCAAATCAGACGCTTGCTGATGATTCGCTCCAAGAGTTTGCAGAGACAACTGGTCAGTGATATAGGTCTATAGCTAGAGGGCAAGTGTTTATCTTTCCCGACTTTGGGGATAGGAATTATATGAGATTCCTTTCACTTGGTCGGGCACTTGGCCCCAGTCCATATTCTATTATAGACATTCAAAAGCCTAGACTTAGACGATTCCGGAAGATTTCGGATTATACGGTTGTTGCGGGACGGACTCAGCCAGGGGGTCGAACCCTGGGTGAGAAGCCACTACTACCGGCCGCGGCTAGCGTTGCGGTGAGTCTGAACTATGCACGTCCGTTCTAGATGCCCTGAAAGGTAAAACTTGATTCCCCAGGGTTTGAAAAATAATAGTCGGACAGTTTGGGTTTATGGTTTTTATTGAACAAGATATAAATATATGGAAATGATAACAATAGTGATGGTAGATAAATATATATATATAACAAAAGCAGAGAATAATAATAATAAATGACAATAAAGGGGAAAGGAAGCGAGAGAAGGAAAAAGACGGGTCTATATGTTGGTCGGCGTTCGTCGCTCGTGAGTGTCGCTCGACACTACGCTTGCGGTAGCGATGAAGAGCCGAACAGCTTGAATAGGCGGCGCCGTAATCTTCTGTTCCTCTTAGTGATTCCTGATGTAATCGTGGTATTAAGTTGATTTGAAGAGCGGCCTGACTTCAGAGGGGTGACCGCAGAAGTAGTAGTGGTGACCACAGAAGTAGGAGTGGTGACCGACAAGACCGGAGTGGTGACCGACAAGACCGGAGTGGTGACCGACAAGACCGGCGTGGTGACCGACAAGGGTGACAGCGGCACGAGCGGGCGAGCTGTTGCCTTGAGCGGTGATGGTGTCGGCGGTGGGAAGCAGCGGGTCCTGGGGTCGTCTACCTCGTAGAGGGCCTTCCTCGTAGACTTCTTGAGGTCTTAGTACGGCCTAGAGGCTTCACAAGCCCGTAGGTTTCGCCGGTAGTACCACGCAGCGGCGTGGAGACGGCGCGACTCGGAACCTCGCTTCTTGGGGGCCAGCGTAGACGGCTGAACTGCCGTGTGAGAGCTAGACCTCGGTGGTGATGACGTCTGAGTCGTGGCGGCCTGTAGCAGCGCTACAGAACGGGCGACGACGGAAATCGGCGTGGACGTTGGCTTCTTGGTGCGGCGGGGGCCGTGCGTTCGTAACAGGGGTACGGACGTGACGGCGGCAGGCAAGACGGCTACGGACGTAGAACTGGGCCAACGTAGCGATATCAGACGTAGACGTGAAGCGAAGAGATGAGACGGTTGAAGACGTGATAAAAACGGGCATTGACGTGAAGCGAAGATGTAAAAATATATCGTGAAGCGGCAAAGTGAGAAGAGATCGTGGATACGTATTGTTGAGGTCCGCTAAACCGTCAGCGGACGGGACACAGACCGCCAAAGACGGTCAGCGCGCTGTGTATACGTATGAGAACAAGTATAGATAACAATCACAAGTCCCGCTAAAGGTGTCAGCGTTACTTGCGAAAGTTAGTGTAGATAAAACAAAGACAAAGAAATATATATGCGAAACAATAATAATATACAGCGTGTATAAATTCTTTCTTTATGTTCGGTTAAACCGATAACTTCTTTAACTCACTTGCTTAATAGATTGTAGGTGTTGACTGCTGGATAGCTTGCTGGATACTGTCCCATTTCGAAGTCTAGTCTTGCCTCTGGATGTGTACCGGGCTAAAGCCCTCAACACGTGTCTTGCGATGTTTGATGATAAAAGGGGTGGCCTGATCCTCAGGCCAGTGGTGCTTAGTTGTCCTTAAGGAAGCATCGAGGCCTTCGATGCTTCCATACTAGGGCTGGATCGTAGTCAACCGCAGATGCTATAGTAGCATTTGCGTGATCTTGTGCTTTCTGAAAGAATTTCTCAGCGCAAGCGCTGAGAAATTCATCCAAGCTCGGTACACCCAGTTCGCGTCTTATGTCTTCATTCCGTATGAACCAAGGAGCGGCAGAGATTTGCCGCAAACACTTGTTCTGGAATGTCTGCAACCGCTTTAACTGAGCGGTGCTGGCATAAGCCCAGGCACTAGACGCGTAGGTCAAGACAGGTAGTATCACAGATTTATAAATCCGTGTCTTGTTAGTAATGCTGAGGGAGCTCTTCTTGCATAGAAGCGGCGAGAGCATTCCTTTGGCTCAAGTGGCCTTGGCTATGAAGTACGTAAAGTTCTTCTTCCAAGTCAATCTAGGGTCAAATATTAGCCCTAAATATTTGACACTATCACACCAAGGAATGTCTTCTCCAAAGAGTTTAACCGTACCTGACGGAGTTCTCTTTTTTATGGAGAAGAACATTGCTTTAGATTTTGCACCGTTCACGGCGACGCGCCATCGCGTACACCAGTTCTCGAGACTCTCGCAGGCCTGCTGGAGTCTTCGAGTGATTAGTGCTGGACCTAAAGATCTGGCAAGATATGCTGTATTATCAGCATACTGACATTTAACTGTTCCGTCGGCCGTCGGCATGTCATTCGTATAAAGAGCGAATAACAATGGCCACAGCAAAGAGCCCTGGGGGACGCCAGCCTCGATTGGCCTCCACGATGAGTACACATCCTCCACCTTAGCTCTTAATTCTCTGGAAGTGAGACAAGAGGCGATCATCCTGATGAGAGATGGAGAGAAATCAGTGCAGTGCAGCTTGTAGACAAGGCCCGCGTGCCAGACGCGATCGAAGGCCTTGGAAACATCCACAAAGACTGCACCGGCAGACTGATTTCTGTTAAATCCGTCTGTAATCAGTTCAGTGACACGCACGAGCTGATGGACAGTATAGTGTCCGCTAAGGAATCCATACTGTTCATCAGGAAGAAGATTGTTAGCATCGGTGTGCTCCTGAAGTCTGATCAGAATCAGCTTCTCTAAGATCTTGCCGAGACAGGATAGGAGACTTATCGGCCGATAGCTCTTGGGCAGCGATCGGTCATGTTCCGGTTTAGGGATGAGGACGACGTCTGCCTTTTTCCACACCCGTGGAAAATGGCACAGTCTCAGAGCCGCGTTGAAGATGTTCGTCAGCGCGACGAGAGCTTTCCTGTCCAGATGTTTTATCATCTGGTTGGTAATGCCATCAGGTCCAGGTGCCTTACGCACTTTGAGCCTCTTGATGATCTCTACGATCTGTCCTGGGCTGTCGAAATCGCGTTCGTCCGGGGTGTAAACTTCCTCTGACAGAGACTGAAGTTTTTCACCGACCTCCAGGACAAAATCTCGATCTAAAAAGGACACTAGACCACCGCTCATTCCGGTAATCCGCCAGGGCTTGGCGGACTTCCCGATCGAGTCTGTTCATTTCCGTCTTATCGACTGGATCTCTGAATCGCTGCCACCAGCGGCGAGAGCGATTCCGATCCTGAATGAGAGACCGAATATGCATGGGCAGTGGCTTAGCCGGAGGTTTGATAGTTCTCCGGATGGTAGCTTCCTTCACAGCATTCTTCAGTGTGTTGACAAAAATATCAACAGCCGAGTCAAGCTGTTCAGTGGATGCGATTGACATGTGACAGTCAATTCGCTCCTCTACCAGTCTTGTGAAAGATGGCCAGTGCATTTTGGAGAGAGTTACTTCTCCAGTATGGTCCGAGGAACCGTTTAGATGCATAATCACAGGATTGTGATTAGAGCTCATCTCAGAGAGTGTGAACGCTTCAGTCTGGTGACGGACGTCTTTAGTGATAAAGACGTCTATCACATCAGGAACGTGTCCGGCTACGCGCGGGTAGTGAGTTGGGTCCTTCGGAGCCAGAACATTCACCCCTTTGCTGTCGGCAAATTCCCTAAGAACTCGTCCATTTTTGTTTTTTCCCCGACTGTTCCAAGACTGATGCTTGGAGTTCTGATCACCCCCAATAATAACTGGGCCGCGACGGTCTAAAAGTTTGACGAAATCAGCAGTATCCAGTTGGTTCTTGGGCTGTTTATACACAGCTGTCAGCCACACCGGTCTTAAATTAGTGGTAACTTGGATGGTGGTAGCTTTAAGCTTGTGTAGCGGAGGGTCTGGAGCTTGACAGTGTTCAATGCTGCACCTGACGAAAATGGCAGTACCGCCCATAGGGCCAGTAAGCCTATCATTTCTGTAGCAGCTATAGTTTTGTAATTTACAACTATCGGCTGGCTTTAAAAATGTCTCATTGATGCCTCATAACGTCAATGTTATGATCGCTGGCGAACACTTCCAGCTGATCTCTCTTGCGATTGAGTCCATCTGCGTTCCAGGCGCAGATGGTGAGAGAAGAAGGGCGAGTCTTACTTCTGGTGTCGGCCATTGTTGGTGCTAACAGTGGGGGCCCAGAAGGCAGGCTGACTCGACAGCTGGCTAATTATCAGAGCGGCATTGCTCAGCAATGAAGCCGCTTGATTAAGTAGCTGCTGAAGAGTCTGGAAGGAGTCTTCGAAGTTTAGGAGGGGGGGGGTCTGAGGGAAGGACTGCGGTGGGGATGCTACTACCGCCTGACGCGGTAGCACACCCCTCTCAGAGCGTACCGCTGGTCTCACCGGGAGTGGTGAGGTCTTGGCAGGTTGCCTCTGTACCTGTGTCGCCTGTCGACGAACGGTTGCCGCTTTGGGCCTGTTCGGAGGCGCGGCAGACGGAGGGGGAACAGGTGCGGACTGATCCGCACGATTCCTCCTCCCCCGCTTCCTCTGTTTCTTAAAACCGTCTGCGTCTTTTCTTGAATCAGGAATAACAGCCGCAGTGGTGCGAGTAGGCATTGGTGGTGCAGGTTGAGAAACCACCGCTGGGGAAGGGGTAGCAACAGGTGTCGCTTTGGCAATTGCCACGTATGGCAACGGCTTTTTCCAAGCCGGTACGGCTGGAGCAGGAGCGATAACGTAGCTCGGACGTGGAGCTGTTCTCCTCTGTCGGTGTTCGTAGGGCCGTCTGGTTGAAACACGTGACGGACACGTGCGAGAACCGGCGGGATGATCAGCACGGGCGTTGCGCGCCTTGCAGTTCACACAGCAAGGCTTTTCAGCCTTGTTGGGACACTGCTGGGACGCGTGTTCACCGCTGCACCACGAGCAGCGCAGTTTGGAATGGCAACCGCCAGCGGTGTGATACAATCCCTGGCAGTTGAAACATTGTTTGATTCCGTCGATCCTGCTCTTCTTCTCGACGGACACCTTAAAATATAGCAGCGAAGCTATATTATAAATGCCCGTGTCTCCACGAGCTACCTCAACAAGAATGAGAGGCATCTCGCGGCGAGCAACAATAGGCCCTTTGTAGAGCCTAGAGATTTTCGAGGGTCGGTGTCCAAGAGCGATCAGCTCTTGCTTGACATCTTCAAGAGGGATCTCGACCGGAAGCCCTCTGATAACCACCCTAAGTGGTTGGTCCGACTTGAGCGGGAGAAAGTTGTACTCAACGTCCTTCAGGCCCTTGTCCGCACGAAGGTCTGCAAGAATGCGCGTCAAATTGCGATAATTCGCAATAGTGTTGGATTGCAACACTATGCCTGACACGCGATTCTTAGCGCTCAGAATGGTGACCCCCGATTGGTCACACCGGCTTCTGAGCAGCATGTAATGTTGCCGGCTAGTGAGAGTAACCGTGGGAGGTTTACTCTCATTAGCGGGGCCTGACTTGGCCGGAGCAGGAGTGTCAATGTTCATAGCCGAGGCCTGAACATTTTCGACACGTTCCACTGTCTCCTGAACCCGCTTGGGTCGTTTTACCGACGCAATCGAGTTCGCGGAGACGGTGGATGAGTCCGAACGGAGACGTTTTACGGAGCTGTCCTGGTGGACGTCCATGTCGCTCTCCTCAGAAGACGAGAAAGCGGCATCTACGTGCTCATTAAAGAGCACGTCAGAGTCCACCGAAGAACGACCCGAAAACGGAACGTTGAACCGATCATTGGAAGATCGGCTTTCAGAGTCACTATCATCTGTGTGATAGGACGAAGATAGACTCGACGTCGGTCTCGAAACACGACCAGAATTCGCGAACGTATCGGTGTCATCGATGAGACTACCGAAAGCGAGGTTCTCCAGCCGTGACTTCGAAGCGGAGCCACTTTTCAAGTTTGGTTTATCTCCAGTTGCGGGAAAGCCAGCTGGAGACACTATGGAGCCGCTAGAGCGGCTTGATGATGCTGCATCAGACTGGCTGGAAGGAGCACAGCCCGATGGAGACAAAACAGACGAAACAGACGACGTAGTAGGAATGGCGGCGGGAACGCCAGCTTGCAATGATTTTCTTTGCTTCGATTTCCTTCCAGCTTTACTGCTTACGGAAGCAGCTGGAGAGGACGTTTTGCGGAATTAATCACGCATGTTGCTAGCGGCGGGGATGCCAGCTAGTGTCTCAACGGAGTCACTTTTGCGACGTCCGTGAGTCGTATCACCACTTGCACAAGCAGAAGTGGCTACTTTACGATTAATTCCGGAAGTAGCTGACCTGTAGCTCGAAGCTCTCGACGGAGGTCGAGGTCCGAAGCTGCAGAATCAGCACTCCGGTGTACCTCAACGGTGACAGTAGTCACTGCACCGTGAGGCTTTTCGGGGGCCTTCTGGTTCAGAAACGGATCCTGGGGCACCGCTCGACACCCGTCGAGGATGTTCCCTAGGAGGGCTGGCTAGAGCCCTCCCGGCGGCGCCAGCGCGACCACCGGGAGTCATCCCGATAGCTCTAAACAGAGCTATACGGGTATATATTAAAAGATGACTCAATTAATAACAAGTGTTGCGGCTAAACCTGCTAAATCAGTCTATAGGCGATCGTTGCGATTATTAAATAACCGTAGATCGCGAAAAAACCAGACAGCACGCACTTAATACTCACCGCTAACGTTGAGAAGCACGCTTAGTCAGTGGAAAATACCCAAATAAATACCGGCAGACAACACATACGTGTGCACAGCTCGGAGTCACTCGGCCAACTCTGTCCCATTTCTCTCGTTGTCCGAGTTTTTATACAAAGTTCGGTGTTTTACCCCCACTCCGAGCGGCTCTCCTATTGGCCGAGTTCGGTCACGGCTTATCTCGGATCCTGCGCTCTGATTGGTCCAAATCTCGAAGCGAGGAAATACCCAGTCGTAAAACCTTAAGCCGCAGGATTGGTGCCGTCACGGAAAATAGCTATTGTGTCAGGCACGTACGCAGACTGCCTGGCGACACGGTAATGTATCGCATCTGGACCAGGGGAGCTATCCTTGCACTTTGACATCGCGCTATCTAGCTCTTCGCGAGAGAAAAGCAGGTTGTATACCTCATCATTTCTGTTGAAGAAATTAAAAGGTATAGATTCTAGACCTGCTTTACGAGTTAAAAACTCGGGTGGGTAGTGTTGAGAGCTAGAATTAAATGCGAAATGAAACGCCAAAGTGTTAGAAATTTCGACCGCTGAGGTAACTACGTTTCCCTCTGTTGGACAACGACGGAATGTACTGAAGAGGTGTCTCCTTTCACGAAGCGCCAAGTCGCATTCCTCGTTCCGCCAGGGAACGGGAACTCGACGGGGCTGAGTTGATGACAGCGGTATGCTGTTTTTAGCCGCGCTCGTGATGGAATCCGTGAAATGATTCACCTCCTCGTCTACGCTCAAGTTCGGAATATCCTCGTGAGAGAATGATTCTGCGAACTTGGTCCAATCTGCTTTCCGAAGAACCCACTGTGGCCAGAGGGATTCGGTAACAATATTGAACAGAGGCCTTAAGATGACTGGAAAGTGATCACTACCGCACAGGTCGTGATGCACGTCCCATTTGAACAACGGAGCGATGGCTCCTGAAACTACGCTAAGATCTATGGCACTGAATGTACCCGTTGCTGCACCAAAGTGCGTGGGTCTGCCGTAGTTCAAAAAGAGTGCCGTAGTGAATTTTGGTCTCTGGTACCAATACCACCTTTTCTTTCACAATATTCGTCGCAACTGTTAGTGCTGCTGCAGTTGTCGGACGAGGCACTAACTCTGTCTGAGTTTGGACACTTGCAGTTCGCTTTGCAGCTACTTGTGCGAAAGATTTCGCAAAAGTAGCCATTGCGCTCTCCTTATACTTCTTTTTGGCGTCGAAATACGGTATCCTGTCCTGGGTTCTAATTACCTGTATTGCCTTCTCCTCCAAGTACGTTGGGCAGTGACGTGAAGTGGAGGCATGCGTCCCTTTGCAATTCACGCAGTGTGCTGCGTTTGGACAGGTTTCAACTTCATGTTGATCCTGTCCGCAATTGGCACAGATGGTCTGCTTACCACAACGAATTGAGGCGTGTCCATAACGCTGACACTTGTAGCATCGCATCGGGTTAGGGTAGTAAGGGCGACCGTTATACCCCACCCTTACCGATGGGGTAAGGGTAAGGGGTTACCCGTACATTCAGTGCCTTATGTGGCTGTACTGAAATGCCAAACTCAGAAAACTTCACACATTTTTGCAGCGTTGACGACGCTTCAGTCTCTGCTTATATTAGCAGTGTACCGTCCGACAACTTACGCACCGACTTTATACCAGTAAAGCACGTATTTCTCAACGTTCAGGCAACGAAGAAAGGGGACATCTCCTTAAAAGACTTACCCTCTTCTTGTACCTTCACGACGAGAAATCGTGGTACTGGCGCACAAAACTCAATATTCCTCGTACCTTCTACCTCCTTGGCAGCTGGCCTAACACATCCTTCGTCGGATGACTGAGCACGACGAGGTCTCTTGTTTGATTTTTTACGGTGTTTGCTCTCAACGGTGGCGGAAATTAAAAAGTTTTTATTCTTCCGGGTAGACGCCATACCTGTATAATAAGTTTCATCACCCTGCCATGCCCACCCACCAGGGAGCCCCATACAGGGTACGTTGGCCGCAAACCGGCTCATTGCGCCAGGCATGTCAGGATGATATAGCATCGGAGGAATTGTCACGGGCTGCTCGACCCGCTCGAGAACCAAGAGTAGCCAACTCTGGAACCTTGCGAGCTTCATCCGCTCCCACAGACCCCCGAACACTTGTCTAGTGGCACGGCATTACCCCGGCATCAGTGTTGCCAGATGGTGAAAAAGAAAAAATCGTACCAACACTTCAAAATGATCGTATTTTCAAGAAAAAAATAGTACAAACAATCGTATTTTTAAAAAAATAATCGTACAAAAAATTTGCTGTGTAATTAATTTAAAAATTATTAGGTATATATTTTTGTATTGCACAATCATAGTAGCAGAAAAGGATAAAAAATTTATAATACAGCAAAGTCCTTTTTATAAATTTTTATTGAATTAACAAAATACTTAGATAATAATTATATAACAATTATATAATAATTATATAATAATTATATATATATATATATATATATATATATATATATATATATATATATATATATGTGTGTGTGTGTGTGTGTGTGTGTGTGTGTGTGTGTGTGTGTGTGTGTGTGTGTGTGTGTGTGTGTGTGTGTGTGTGTGTGTGTGTGTGTGTGTGTGTGTGTGTGTGTGTGTGTGTGTGTGTGTGTGTGTGTGTGTGTGTGTGTGTGTGTGTGTGTGTGTGTGTGTGTGTGTGTGTGTGTGTGTGTGTGTGTGTGTGTGTGTGTGTGTGTGTGTGTGTGTGTGTGTGTGTGTGTGTGTGTGTGTGTGTGTGTGTGTGTGTGTGTGTGTGTGTGTGTGTGTGTGTGTGTGTGTGTGTGTGTGTGTGTGTGTGTGTGTGTGTGTGTGTGTGTGTGTGTGTGTGTGTGTGTGTGTGTGTGTGTGTGTGTGTGTGTGTGTGTGTGTGTGTGTGTGTGTGTGTGTGTGTGTGTGTGTGTGTGTGTGTGTGTGTGTGTGTGTGTGTGTGTGTGTGTGTGTGTGTGTGTGTGTGTGTGTGTGTGTGTGTGTGTGTGTGTGTGTCAGAAACCGTTTGAAAACCGCTGACCTGTTCCATGCCGAGCGGGTTGCAGACCGATTGAAAACAAGGAGTTAGAGTGGCGACGAACGAATGTACTCTAAATGTGTTGTGATTTGTAATAATTTTGCTACCATTAAACTTGTTATATTATCAATTAACGAATAGTGTTTCATTACGCCCTGAAGTTCTTGGCATATATATATATATGGCATATATATATATATATATATATATATATATATATGTATATATAAATCAGTCTCTTGTTTCATTTTGTAAAAATCACATTAATACCTATCACATGCATAAATATTAAAGTAGTTGAAAACTAAAAATCACAAGGTATTTTAATAAAATTAGAGTACTCTCAGGGAAATACATATCTTTATATTAATACATTAATACAAAAATACTTTAACACAGACAAGACCAGGGACGTAGGCAGGGGGGGCATAGGGGGCATTTGCCCCCCCCCCCTGGATAGTTTACCCTATATAAAATATAATTTAGGTTGTTAGAAGTTTATAACTTTACCGGACTTTTATTATTTAATATACTACAAAAGACCTAGAACGCTGTTATTTTCTACCCAAGCCATGTAATTAAGGTCGTACCGACCAATTTAGAATATTTTGTTATTACTAATCTTAATAATTCAAAATCTGCGTCTGCGCAGACAGTTCAAAACTGGTACTTTCCTGACGGTAACTTAAGGACAAAATTACTGTAGCTGATGATAGCACTGGAGATTTAAACATCAAGTGTGAAAGCAAACCGATGTTAAACATCGGTGAACTTTAAGTTCACTCGTCTTAAAGTTCTAGTGTGAAAAGGGTATAACTAATGAGGAGTGAGCTTTATATTTTTGAATATTCGAATATGCCCAAGCATACCCGATCTTAGCGAGATAAACCGTTCTATTTAAGAGCGCGTCGATTTGAAATCTAAGGGCGAAAATATTCAATATTTCGCATTATATAATATTAATATTTAATTTACTAAAAATGTATATAAATAAATATGTTTCATCAATAAGAACATCAAAAAAATCGTACATCTGATACCAAGAAGTCGTACATCGTACACACGCAAAAATAATCGTACAAATACGATATAAATCGTACATCTGGCAACACTGCCCGGCATCCACGATATAGTAGTGGAGCCACTCTATTCATGAACCGTGACACCAGCCGATTGACTAAGCTGACCAGACTCTGCTTCCCGTTTTACCGAATCCGAGGCCAAAGAAGGCGTGTTGGGATCGTACTGTCCACGGGCAGCAGTCTCCCTCAACCGACCAGGATCCTCTTCTCCGGGGTTACGGGTCTCCACGCACAGCAAATACGTGGGTAGGAATGTAAGTGGGAGATAAAAGAGACAACAGATAAGCCTATTCCCACAATCGGCTTCTCTGAACTGTCTCCCCCCAAATGATATGTAATTCAGGGTATTGGGATCATCAGGCCCAAAAGTTCTATATGGTCAGGTGTTGGGACCATTATGAACTTCCCCCCGCAGGGGAAGTTCATAATGGCCATAACACCTGGCCATTTGTCGAGCTTTCGGGCCTGATGATCCCGCGTACCCTCAATCACGCAAGGGAAGTTCATAATGGGCGCATCACCTGACCATAAAGAGCTTTTGGGCCTGATGATCCCACGTACCCTGAATCACATATCATTTGGGAGGAGACAGTTCAGAGAAGCCGATTGTGGGAATAGGCTTATCTGTTGTCTCTTTGATCTCCCACTTAAATTCCTACTCACGTGTTTGCCGTGCGTGGAGAACCGTAACGGCGGAGAAGAGGGTCCTGGTCGGTTGAGGGAGACTGCTGCCCGCGGACAGTACGATCCCAACACGCCTTCTTTGGCCTCGGATTCGGTAAAACGGGAGGCTGAGTCTGGTCAGCTCAGTCAATCGGCTGGTGTCACGGTTCATGAATAGAGTGGCTCCACTACTGGATCGTGGATGCCGGGGTAATGCCGTGCCACTAGACAAGTATTCGGGGGTCTGTGGGAGCGGATGCAGCTCGCCCGGTTCCAGAGTTGGCTACTACTAGTTCTCGAGCGGGTCGAGCAGCCCGCGACTACTTCCCCCGATGCTATATCATCCTGACATGCCTGGCGCAATGAGCCGGTTTGCGGCCAACGTCCCCTGTGTGGGGCTCCCTGGTGGGTGGGCATGGCAGGGTGATGAAATTTAGTATACGGGTATGGCGACTACCCGGAGGGATCAATTTTCTTTAAATTCCGCCAAGGTTGAGAGTAAACTCCGTAAAAAATCAAACAAGAGACCTCGTCGTGATGCTCAGTCATCCGATGAGGGATGTGTAAGGCCTTCTCCCAAGAAGCTAGACAGCAGATCAGTTGAGTTTTGTGCGCCAGTGCCTCGTTTTCTTGTCGTGAAGGTGCAAGAAGAGGGTAAATCTTTTAAAGAGATGTCCCCCTTCTTTGTTGCCCGAACGCTGGGAAAAACGTGTCCAACTGGTATCAGGTCGGAATGCGAAGGATTTGGCGAGTATCGTATCTCGGTACAGCCACATAAGGCACTGAATACTTCTCGAGGCGTCGTTACAGACCGTGACCTTGCGTATGTTACGGAGGAAGAGTTTGTGCAGGAAATGGCATCGCAAGGTGTCATTGAATGTAGGAAACTCAACCCCCGAAACGGTAAGCCTTCTATATCTATGGTGGTATCTTTTGCTGGTACTAGGTGTCCAGCATCGGTTAAGGTGGGGTACAACGTTTGTAACGTTCGCCCCTACTATCCCAACCCGATGCGATGCTACAAGTGCCAGCGTTATGGTCACACCTCTAGTCGTTGTGGCAAACAGTCCATCTGTGCCAACTGCGGGCAGGATCAACATGAAGTTGAAAACTGTCCAAACGCGGCACACTGCGTGAACTGTAAAGGTGCGCATGCATCGACTTCACGCCACTGCCCAACGTACTTAGAAGAGAAGGCTATTCAGGTCATCAAGACGAAAGATATTCAGGTCATCAAGACGAAAGATAGAATACCGTATTTCGACGCCAAGAAGAAGTATAAAGAGACTGCGCCGGTCACTTTTGCGAAATCCTTCGCACAAGTAGCTGCAAAGAAGACAGCCAGTGTCCAGACTCAGACGGAGTCAGTGCTTCGTCCGACAGTAAAAATGTCAGTGACAGCTGCGTCACAAAAGTCCGACACGGAAAAGGTGGCGGAATCGGTCCAAGAGACCAGTGTTCAGACCCCACAACCAGGGGGATCGGGTCTGAATAAATCCCCCTCCCATATAGGAGAACGCACTCAACCTCAGTTCTCCCCACCACCTAAGGAGAAGACCCCACAGTCTTCTCCAAAAACGAGAAGCGACCAGAGAATGGTCGCTTCTACAAAGCCTTCATCAGTCGCTCCTGAAAAGGAGACTGATAAGGGACCCGTTGGTTCTCACTGGATACCAGTGAGAACAAAACAATCAAAAAAGGAGTCCAGTGTGTCCACCAAGGCACCTGGACAAACAAGTGAAACCGTGGCCGAGAAAATGGCTGTTGACCCGCAACCTAAGGGTAAACCAAAGATCATTAGGTTGCGGGGTAACTCCCCTAAACAAAAATGACTGGTCCACTAATCCAGTGGAACTGTAACGGTGTATATCAGCGCTACGAAGAACTGCGACTGTTACTCTCCAATTTAGCGCCTTCGTGTGTTTGTCTGCAGGAAACAAATTTCACGGAAACCGACACATTCTCTCCTCGAGGATACTCCGTGTTTCGCACGGATTTCCTTACGGGGGCAAGAGCATGTGACGGCGTGGCAATTCTCGTTAGAGACACATTGTACCACGATCCTGTAGACATTGACACTGAGTTGCAGGTCGTAGCAGTTCGTGTTGCACTTCCCCTCCAGGTGACGATTTGTTCTATCTACCTTCCCCCTGGTGTTCGAACTGACATCCGAGATGTCGTGAACATCATCGATCAACTCCCACCACCTTTCATACTACTAGGCGATTTTAACGCCTACAATGTATGTTGGGGATCGGTGCGGAACGATCGACGGGGACGTCACCTGGAGACTATGTTGAACGATTTGAGTTTGAGCTTTTTGAACGACGGCAGACCCACGCACTTCTGTGCAGCAACGGGTACATTCAGTGCCATAGATCTTAGCGTCGTTTCAGGAGCCATCGCTCCGTTGTTCAAATGGGACGTGCATCACGACCTGTGCGGTAGTGATCACTTTCCAATCTTCTTAAGGCCTCTGTTCAATACTGTTACCGAATCCCGCTGGCCACAGTGGGTTCTTCGGAAAGCAGATTGGACCAAGTTCGCAGAATCATTCTCTCACGAGGATATTCCGAACTTGAGCGTAGACGAAGAGGTGAATCATTTCACGGATTCCATCACGAGCGCGGCTGAAAGCAGCATACCGCTGTCATCCACTCAGCCCCGTCGAGTTCCCGTTCCCTGGTGGAACGAGGAATGCGACTTGGCGCTTAGTGAAAGGAGACACCTCTTCAATACATTCCGTCGTTGTCCAACAGAGACAAACATGATAGCCTTCCAACGAGCGAAAGCTCGTGCTAAGAGGATTGTGAAAGAAAGCAAGCGCGAATCATGGCGCAAATACGTATGCACCGTTACAGTTGCCACTCCAGTGGCCAAAGTTTGGGAGAAGGTCCGGAAAATATCCGGTCTAAATACAGCTACAGCCATTGCTGGTCTATCGGTAAATGGTAACGTAGTTACCTCAGCGGTCGAAATTGCTAACACTTTGGCATCTAATTTTGCGTTCAATTCTAGCTCTGAACATTATTCACCCGAGTTTCTAACTCGTAAAGCAGGCCTCGAATCTATACCTCTAAATTTCTTTTCTAGGAATGACGAGGTATACAACCTGCTTTTCTCTCGTGAAGAGCTAGATAGCGCGATGTCAAAGTGTAAGGATAGCTCTCCTGGTCCAGATGCGATACATTATCGTATGATCCGAAATCTTCCGGAACCATCTAAGTCTAGGCTTTTGAATGTCTATAACAGGATATGGACTGAGGGCAAGTGCCCGACCAAGTGGAAAGAATCTCATATAATTCCTATCCCCAAAGTCGGGAAAGATAAACACTTGCCCTCTAGCTATAGACCAATATCACTGACCAGTTGTCTCTGCAAGCTCATGGAGCGAATGATCAGCAAGCGTCTGATTTGGTTTTTAGAATCAAACGACTTGCTGGCCAACACACAGTGCGGCTTTCGCCGTCACCGCTCAACAGCAGATCATCTGGTCAGACTAGAGACAGCTATCAGGAATGCTTTCGTTGAAAACAAACACCTGGTAGCTGTGTTTTTCGATATTGAGAAAGCCTATGACACTGCATGGATTTATGGTATTCTCCGTACTCTGCATTCCTGGGGTCTCCGGGGACGCTTGATGTTCTTTATAAAAGACTTCATGTCGAACCGGCGCTTCAGGGTGCGGATCGGAAATACCTTGTCACAAATGTTCGCACTGGACAATGGGGTCCCACAGGGCTCCATACTGAGCGTTACGCTATTTTTAATTGCCATTAACGGTGCAGCTTCATGTATTCGATTACCTGTACAGAGTTCGATATTTGTCGACGACATTGGTATCTTTGTCGCCGGACAAAAGACTAGTACAATCGAACGTCAGCTTCAGCTGACTATCAATCGTCTCGATACATGGGCAACCGAAAATGGCTTTAAATTCTCGACCAGCAAAACTGTATGTGTCCATTTTAGTAGGAAAAGGGGTGTACATCCCAATCCTACACTCACACTAAATGGAGCACAGTTACCATTTGCCGATACTGCCAGATTTCTGGGTCTCGTGTTCGATAGCCGTCTATCTTGGCGGGCACATTTTTTGTCCGTCAAGAAAAAATGCCAAAAGTCGCTCAATTTGTTGCGGGTCCTCAGTCACAAGACATGGGGTGCAGACCGCACTGTCATGTTGCGTTTATATCGTTCTTTAGTGCGCTCTAAGCTGGACTATGGATGTCTAGCTTATGGGTCAGCTAAACACCAAGAGATAAGAATTCTTGACACTGTACATCACACTGGGGTTAGATTGGCCACAGGTGCATTTCGCACCAGTCCAATACTAAGCCTGCTGTGTGAAGCAGGCGAACCGTCACTGTACAATCGTCGTAAAATTCTATCCTTGCGGTATATGGCTGCACTCAGTGCCAAGCCAGATCATCCCGCGTATGACCCTATTCTACAAAATAGGCATACAGAAATATATGACAGAAAACCAAGAGCCAATAGGCCTTTTGGTCTGAGGACTTTCGACATTTTGGGCGATATTGATTTTAATATGCCTGAAATGGCAAGTTTCGTTTTGTGTGCTGTTCCACCATGGACGCTACCGCGTCCACTTGTGAACCTCACATTAACTAGGTTTGATAAAGATACTACGTTGCCTATCGAATACCAACATGAGTTACAAAGAACACTGGTCCCTAGGTTCGAGGATACTGTCATTTTTACTGACGGATCAAAATCCGGAACCAGGGTTGGGTGTGCGTTCGTTGTTTTGAATCCACGCCAACAGTTTCAGTACCGTCTGCACTCCATAACGAGTGTGTACACTGCTGAGCTGTACGCTATTTTCAAGGCCCTGTGTTTTGTTTCGTCAGAGCAAAGTCGGTCAAGTGTTATCTTGACGGACTCGCTGAGCGCTCTGAACAGTATCCAAGATCCAGATCCAGTGCATCCTCTTGTACTAAAGATCCGGTTGCTACTCCACAACCTGAATGCTCAGAATGTGAGGGTAGAGCTGTTTTGGATACCGGGACATGTTGGTATTAAAGGCAACGAAGCGGCAGATGCAGCTGCAAAAGCCGCCTCTCACAGACCTATGATTGATGTGAGTTTCGTTTTTCCAGATGACGCAAAGAGTCATCTGACACATCTGGTTTTAGACATGTGGCAACATGAGTGGAGCCGCACACAGAACGTTAAGTTACGACAGATTAAGGGAGACGTTAAACTATGGGGTTCTTCCTGCAGGATTTACCGCAGGGAGGAAACCGCCATCACACGCCTTCGTATAGGTCACTGTTGGTGGACCCATGGACACCTCCTTCGAGGTGAAGAGTCCCCTGTCTGTGAGACGTGTAACACAGATTTGTCTGTGTTACACATTTTAACCGAATGTGTACAGTTCGAGGATGTCAGGGAGAGGTTAGGCCTGTGCTATGACCTGTCAGTTGCCTTAGGTGACGACAGAGTACTCATGGACAGGCTGATACTCTTCCTGAGAGAATCGAACTTACTGTTTTATGTGTGAAGTCTTGCACCTTATTTTAATGTGTTTCTATTTATTGACTGTGATATTCGATGGTAATTGGCCCCTTTACAGCCTCTTACCATCACCCTGAGTCTGTTCAAATTTTCGAACAGACTTTTTCTATTATTTATTTGTGTTTGTCAGTGCAAGACTTCTTTTATTGAGTATGCGTATTTTTAATGATTTTATTTATTTATTTATTTATTTATTGTCTAAATTTTTATTTTTAATATATAGTCTAGTCATTTAGATGGGCTGCGTTAGGCGCAAATAGCCTTTGTTGCTGTGCGCCAAAAATTTCAACTAACTAACTAACTAACCATTATGAACTTCCCTTGCGTGATCGAGGGTACGCGGGATCATCAGGCCCGAAAGCTCGACAAATGGCCAGGTGTTATGGCCATTATGAACTTCCCCTGCGGGGACGTAATAAAATAAGTAAATAAACAAGTATAAAAAGATAAAATGACGAAAAAGTTATAGTAACGCGTGTTAGTGCGAATAGACTTGTAAGTACGAAATTAAAGATGGCAAATTTTGTATTGCCATCACCATTAACATTGACTGGAAATATTAGTGAAAACTGGAAAAAATTTAAGAAAAATTTTAACATTTATGTGACGGCAACGGGGTACAATGTTCAATCAGAAGAAAGACAAGTACCCATTTTACTCAACATCATTGGGCAAGAAGCAATAGAATTACAGGAAACATTTACATATAAAGCAGGAGAAGACAAGAAAATAGCAAAAAGTTCTTAAATCTTTGAAGAGTACTCTAATCCAAAAAAGGAATGTTCTACATTCAAGATTTTTGTTTTACACTAGGAAACAAAAAGATGGTGAGCCCTGTGATTCATTTTTAACAGAAGTTAAAACATTAATTTCTGATTGTGATTTTAAGAATGCAGATGAAATTTTAAGAGACAAAATAGTTTTGGACTCAAATGATATTGAAACGATGGACATTATTATTAAACTAAGAGACATAAGTTTGAAGGACGCCATTGAAAAATTTAGAATTGCAGAGGTAATTAGGAAGCAGCAGTGGCGCAGCCAAGGGTAGGGGGCCACAGGCCTGGACCCCTCCCAGGACCAGCAGATTACACGGCGCTGCTAGGAGAGTTGAAGACAACATTTTTTAGCTACAACAGTAGTTAATGTTTAAATTACTTCATTGTATACAGTATTGGCATTTTTTTTTTTTTTTTTCGTATAAATAAAGATTTTTTTAAGATTGACTACTGTTGATAAAGTGACATAATTATTGTTCAAGTGAAAATACATCACTTTCCAAATATGCTCCAACGAATTATATGAAAGGGGGCGTTGATCCTTTTTTCCCCTGACACATCGACTAAAACATTCGCCCAGTCAAATGATAAAACTGTTTTAAACAACTAATTACTCTATTCAGATAAGATAAAGTGGAAATCTGACTTCGCTATAACCTTCAGAATGTAATTTTAAAACCCCTCAAACGTGAAATAGAGTAGAAATAGTAGAAATATAATAAAGAGAGTAGTTTTGGAGACGATCGCGCTCTTAAAATCGGTATTTAGTTTTATTTTGTAGATAAATATGAATATCTTCTTAGGTATTTTTGAAATTATGATATTTTACACACAAAAAGGACTGATATAAGTTGTACTGAACAACAATGCGTATTCCGAGGGGGGGGGCACAAGCCCCCTCTGAAGGTCCAATGAAATGAAAATTTAACAAATTTATCATAATCGCCCAGCAAAATAACTTATGTAATTTACAATAATAATAAGCTATATTTTATTATGATTAGTGTTGAAATTAACAGAAAATGCATATTTACATGTTATTTTTACGTTTTCGTAGGTATAATCAAGAAATCCTTATTCCGTCACATGAGTCTGTTCGTTCGTTACAAATTGTGGCCAAGCGGCTGATTTAGAGAGCTGAACATAAGTAAGAGAAATATTGAGACTTCAAAAATATATCCCGCGAAAAATATAAATAAATATGTATTTATCCAAGAAAAAATCAAGTGAAAGTTTTTAATACATGGATTAACAATTACATTTTTTTAACAACAAATAATGGAATTATTATTTGATATAAATATCAATATCCAACAGCAGGGGTGTCGAACTGATTTGGGTCGCAGTCTATTTTACATATAAAATGATAAGCACTGACGGAACTTTAAATATCCCGAAGGGTTTCTTGACATTTTTTTATAAACAGAAAAGGGGATGAGAGTATATTTTACATTTTTAAATATATTTTTCCCCTAAATAAGCTCAAGTGATTTTGATTACCGCTTCAGGGGCCACAAAAATTGAAGTTGAGGGCCGTATGCGGCCCGCGTGCCCTCGAGATTTGATTCGGCCCTCCCCAAGACAAAATTCTGGCTGCGCCACTAGCAAGCAGACAAGTCAAATACATAGTGGAAATAGTGGAAATGAAAATGTGAAAGTGTATCATTTAAAGAACAGTGAAAAAGAGAAAACAAAAAAGGACAATTTTCAAAAAGACGTCAAAAGTAACCAAGGTCAACAGAGAGGGAGTCTACAAGAAAACAAGAAAGAACAGCGCGGGCAAGGTAGTTACAAGTTTGTGTACAGTGAAAAAATTAAGTGCAAATCGTACGGCTTTTGGCATTCGTTACAAGTGTCCAGCAAAAGGTCAACAGTGTCAAAAATGTCTAAAATTTAATCATTATGCAAAAATGTGTAAAACTAATGTAAATTGTTCTATTTATGTTGATATACTATATCCACCGAGTTATGTCGGGTACAAAATTCAGTGCAGATTCAAGTGACATTCTTGTAATGCCGCTATCCTTGTTGTGTACACGTAAAATGCAAATGTAATATCTCAGACTTACCGTCAGCTGGCTACCCGCTGAGCTCGAACAACCCTGCACTGTACGGGCTTTTATTGAGAGAGGTACAGATATTTTTGTAATGACATTGCAACTGAAAATTTACTGTCTTGGAAAAAAAAGTTACAAGTAGAAAATAATTTTATTCATTTTAAAATAGACACTGGTTCAAACGTTAATTTGATACCATTTGATGTTTTGAAATCATTACAAAAGTCATCTGGCAATAAAAAACTCTGTATTAAGAAAAGTTCTGTTAAGTTACAAGCATATGGTGGTCAGGGTGGTGAATAATATTACGTTCGATAACCGAACACGAATAGCGCTACAGTCGCTACCAGTCTAGAGTCCTATATAAACAGAGTAAAGACATACATGGTCCACCCATTTAGATCTATAATCGCTTGCGTCCTCCATTTCTGTTCCAAACATTGACTTGTTTACCATAATAGTACATACGACTCGTGATATTATTGTGCTTTTTGAATTTATTTATTGTTGTGCGTGGGTTTTAAAGACTGCAATAGTGAAAAAAGAGATTTTACTTTGTATTACAGTGAAAAGAAATACGATCAATAGTTTAGCAGGTATGTAATTTGCCTAGTACCAATATAACCTATAAAATATAAACATTTTATATTTGTATTTTTAACATATATAATGGTTATATTTCAAAACTATACTAATACACAAATAAAAATTATACTGTAATTTACTATGCTTTTTGTATTTAGACATAAATTTGAATGTTTTATTTCATTAAATTCATTATTTTATATGACGCCCATGGCCAAGCTAATTAAAATTAATCCCAGTTCGAACTTTCCGGTCCCTGATTATGTGTGTGCTATATGTAAGATTTAAATATATGTATTTTTAGTTTTTTTTTTTTTTATTGATATAATCTTTTTATTTTAAATTGTACGTATTTTTTAAATTGTGATATTTTATATTTGTACTTGATCTTTTTATTATTATTATTTAGAAGGAATGTAAATGGATAGAAATGGTTTATGACTATTAAATAAATATGTTATTATTAATAATAAAAAAAAAGAACTTTGGTTTACAATTACACAAATAAAATTATTTCTTGTTATGTTGTTTTTTTTTTTTGTACTTTTTATCTATATTTGTAAAAGTTATCATTATATAGTCCGTCCAAAGGTGAGTATGCAGCACAGGACATATGGAGTAGTTCATGCTCTCTAATGGGTTTATACAATGAAGTTTTTTCGTGTACAGATAAAAGTTAACATATAGTATGTAATAGTGCTCTCTGCAAATTTTGATTTAAGTGAAAATATACCTACATTTAAATAAATCTGATGTGAGAAAAATTTCGCTTAAACAGTGAGTGTTATAATAAAATCATAAATAATAAAAATAAATAAACTATCTTATAATAAATAATAAAAACTATTGATTGATAATGTGTTAATAAGGTTTTAAATTGCTTAACAAACCTACTTGAGCAAGTTAGTGATAACGTATTCACCTGTGCAGTGACGTTTAACTAAGCCAATGGAGTACCTTAATTTTTTTTAAATACAAACAATTAAAACATTGTTACAATTAAATAAAATGCCAAGCAAACCAAATTGTAATCGTTGTAAAGACCGTATAACAACGGAAGATTTTGCTATATGCTCCGAATGCAAGGATACCTTCCACTTTGAATGTTCTATAAGTGAAAATAATTATAAAAAAATATTAAAAAAACTAAAACCTTGGAAGTGTATTAAATTCACAGAAGGTGTTACAACGAGAAACATGCAAGAAGTAATAGATCAAGAAGAAGTATGTAACAAACCGTATAATCTATCTAACATTGAACTTACCTTAAACGATATGAACAGAAAAATTAATCAACTCGTTACAGTAAAACAAGACGTTGCTGAACTAATAAAATCGGTCAATTACATGTCCGACAAATACAATCAACTTATCAAGGAACTGGAATTTAATAAAACCGAAGTTAAGAAAGTCAACAAAGAAATGCAACAATTAGTAAACAGTAATAATAAAAAAGATAAAGAAATATATCAACTAAAGGAACAAATAGAGAACTTGGAGCAATATTCCAGAAATCAAAATATAGAGATTTTTGGAGTTCCAGAACGTCAACAGGAAAAAATCGCTCATGAATTGGAAGTAGATCTGAAAGCGGAAGAAATAGATGTCGCCCACCGGATCCGTAACCCTAGGCAGCCCAACAGATCAACAATAGTCGCTCGATTAACAACTCGAACAAGATGAGACGCACTTACATTCTTACTTGTAACTTGGCTTTGGTGGTCACAAACAAATCAGTCCCCGGAACAGAAATAGGTCAAAAAGTATTTGTAAATGAACACCTTACTAACCATAATAAATATTTGTTAAAGTTAACAGAAACACGTGCCAGGGACAATAATTACAAATATGTATGGTTTAATACAGTAAAATTTTAGTAAGAAAAGATGAAAACTCTGCGGCCATAAGAATTTTATCTGAAAATGATGTTGATACAAAAATAATGTAATGAATATATCAATAAACTAGTATCTAAATAAAAAACAATGCATAAAACCGATTTTGAAAATTTAACTAATTCAATGGGGAACTATGAAATTGACGCGAGAGTAATAGATAATATAGATAATTTTAATAATAGTTAGTTAATTAGTTGAAATTTTTGGCGCACAGCAACAAAGGCTATTTGCGCCTAACGCAGCCCATCTAAATGACTAGACTATATATTAAAAACAATTAATTAGACAATAAATAAATAAATAAAATCATTAAAAATACGCATACTCAATATAAGAAATCTCGCACTTACAAACACAAATAAATAATATAAAAAGTCTGTTCGAAAATTTGAACAGACTAATGGTTATGGTATGAGGCTGTAAAGGGGCCAATTACCATCGGATATCACAGTCTAAAACTAGAAACACGTTAAAATAAGGTGCAAGACTTCAAACATAAAACAATAAGTTTGATTCTCTCTGGAAGAGTATCAGCCTGTCCATGAGCACCCTGTCGTCACCTAAAGCAACTGACAGGTTAAAGCACAGGCCTAAACTCTCCCTGACATCCTCAAACTGTATACACTCAGTTAAAAAGTGTAACACAGACAAATCTGTGTTACACGTCTCACAGAGAGGGGACTCTTCTCCTCGAAGGAGGTGTCCATGGGTCCACCAACAGTGACCTATACGGAGGCGTGTGATAGCGGTTTCCTCCCTGCGGTTAATCCTGCAGGAAGAACCCCATGGTTTAACGTCTCCCTTAATCTGTCGTAACTTAGCGTTCTGTGTGCGGCTCCACTCATGTTGCCACATGTCTAAAACCAGATGTTTCAGATGACTCTTTGCGTCATCTGGAAAAACGAAACTCACATCAATCATAGATTTGTGAGAGGCGGCTTTTGCAGCTGCATCTGCCGCTTCGTTGCCTTTAATACCAACATGTCCCGGTATCCAAACCAGCTCTACCCTCACATTCTGAGCATTCAGATTTTGGACTAGCAACCGGATCTTTAGTGCAAAAGGATGCACTGGATCTGGATCTTGGATACTGTTCAGAGCGCTCAGCGAGTCCGTCAAGATAACACTTGACCAACTTTGCTTTGACGAAACAAAACACAGGGCCTTGAAAATAGCGTACAGCTCAGCAGTGTACACACTCGTTATAGAGTGTAAACGGTACTGAAACTGTTGACGTGGGTTCAGGACAACGAACGCACACCCAACCCTGGTTCCGGATTTTGATCCGTCAGTAAAAATGACAGTATCCTCGAACCTAGGGACCAGTGTTCTTTGTAACTCATGTTGGTATTCGATAGGCAACGTAGTATCTTTATCAAACCTAGTTAATGTGAGATTCACAAGCGGACGAGGCAGTGTCCATGTGGAATAGCACACAAAACGAAACTTGCCATTTCGGGCATATTAAAACCAATATCGCCCAAAATGTCGAAAGTCCTCAGACCAAAAGGTCTATTGGCTCTTGGTTTTCTGTCATAGCTCTCTGTATGCCTATTTTGTAAAATAGGATCATACGCAGGATGATTTGGCTTGGCACTGAGTGCAGCCATGTATCGCAAAGATAGAATTTTACGACGAATGTACACTGATGGTTCGCCTGCTTCACACAGCAGGCTTGGTATTAGGCTGGTGCGAAATGCACCTGTGGCCAATCTAACCCCAGTGTGATGTACAGTGTCAAGAATTCTTATCTCTTGGTGTTAAGCTGACCCATAAGCTAGACATCCATAGTCCAGCTTAGAGCGCACTAGAGAACGATATAAACGCAACATGACAGTGCGGTCTGCACCCCATGTCTTATGACTGAGGACCCGCAACAAATTGAGCGACTTTTGGCATTTTTTCTTGACGGACAAAAAATGTGCCCACCAAGTAAGACGAGTGTCAAACACGAGACCCAGAAATCTGGCAGAATCGGTAAAAGGTAACTGTGCTCCATTTAGTGTGAGTGTAGGATTGGAATGTACACCCCTTTTCCTACAAAAATGGACACACAGTTTTGCTGCTCGAGAATTTGAAGCCATTTTCGATTGCCCATGTATCGAGACGATTGTTATAATATATTATCTCTTATGAGTACAAGTGTTTTTATATGTGCTAGTAAATAGTAAAAATATTAGTGTTAAAAACGCACAATATATTGTTTAAATATATATTTGATAAAATGTAACTACACCTGGTAAAATCAGAGACGCAAAAGTTTTGGTGCCTTTATCATATTTCTCTTATTCAATATGTCTAATGAAAATATTATGAAAATGATGGAGATGCTTAATAATAATATTGTGGAAATAAAAAATGACGTCAAAGAAATTAAAGAAAGTCAAAAAATTATAAACGAAAAATTATTTAATATCGAAACTAAACAAAAAGAACAACAAAATGAAGTATTTAAGTTACAGACTACTGTAAAAAAACAAGATGAACATATCAATTTATTAGAAAAACCGATGAAGAAATGTAACATAATTATGAAAGGAGTTAATGAAACGTTAGAAGAAAACCCTCAAGATCTGATGTCAAAAACTATGGAAATTCTAAACAAGTTAGTAACTGAAATAAGGCTAGATGACCTGGTGGAAATTAGAAGACTAGGGATTAAAGAAGAAGGAAAAGACAGAGCTATTTTAGTTCAACTAAAATCAGTTACTAAAAAATATGAAATAAATAAAAAGAGACAGCATTTGAAAGGATCTAATATCTACATTCAAAATGCTTTTACATCAGCTGAAATGAGAACAAAAAAAGAACTCTTAATACATTACAAAACCTATAAAAATGTAGGAATCGATATTAAACTTGACTTCAACGGCCAATATTTATTGTAGCAAAATAATAAATATAATTTAGAAAACCTACATCATTTGGAAAAAGTATTAAAGAAGAACGAAAAAAGCAAAACTGAATCCTCAACACGCACTTTTCGCACAAGAAATAAACAAAATTAAAGATACCATCTAAATATTCAAGGTTTCAATAAAACAGCACTGGAGTTTAGTGTATTAATTAAAGACCTAAAAAATGTGTGTGCGTCATTTGAAGATCCAGACATTATTTGTTTGTGTGAGCACTGGTGCAGTACTGCTGACATCTCAACTTTACAAGTTCCAACATACTCTATGGCATCGTACTTCTGCCGTTCACAAAAACAAAGGGGGGGTACCTGCATATTGGTGCAAAATATGAACTTATGGTCTAGTATAAATAAATATAATTACTTAATAGTTAAGCAAGATTTTGAATTTTCTATTATTAAATTGAAAAAATCATAATTTATTTGTAGTAACATTATATAGATCTCCTAGTGGAAATTTTATATCATTCTGTAACAATTTGGAAATTCTTTTGAACAATTTAAATAATAAATTGGGTAATTTAGTTGTATGTGGTGCTTTTAATGTTGATTTTATTGTTCCGAATCATGATACGCAAATACTTACTAATATTTTTCTTTCCTTTAACATGATTTTAACCATAGAAAAACCAACAAGATTACATGCTTGTCTTGACAATATTTTCTTATCGAACTACGTACAATTTGGTAGTGATGTTATAGAAACAGGTTTATCTGATCATAAGGCACAAATCATTAAAACTGGTATAAATTTAACTAAGCAAGATAATTATTATATGTACAAAAGAATATATTCTGAACAAAACATAACCAAATTTATTATTACAATCAAAACATTAAAATTTGAAAATATTACAAATAAAACTGACTATATAGAAGACCAATTTAACAATTTTCAGGTAGTCTTTGCGGATCATTTTAATAAATATTTCCCAAAACGTAAAGTTAAACTACAAAATACTAGAAAAACACCCTGCATATAGATTACAAAAGGTATAAAAACGTCCTGTGAAAATAAGAGATTTTTAGTTAAATTATACAATTACACTAAAAGTCCTTTTATCAAAACACTCTTAATAAAATATAAGGTTGTTTTAAAACGTGTTATATCTTTAGCTAAAAATAAGAGTATAGAAAACAGTATCTTGTCTTCCTCTAATGTGCCTAAAACTATATGGGATATTATTTGCAAAGAACAAAATACCACAAACATGATAAATAGTGACAAAACTAAATTAAGGTCTAACTCAGGGGAATTGATGTCTAATCCAGTTGATATTGCCAACGAATTTAACAAGTATTTTAATTTTGAATATCAAAAAAGGTTATTGAGGTTAGCAATATAATTAAAAGCTTAAATAGTAATGCAAGTGGTATAGATGAGATACCTGCACACATCTTAAAACATTGTTCCGAATTTATTTCTAAACCTCTATCAATTTTGTATTATAAATGTATGGAGCAGGGTATTTTCCCAGAATGCCTAAAAAAAGTCGTCATAGTACCTCTTTATAAACGAGAGGACAAAGAAAATGTATCGAACTATCGTCCCATATCCATGATTACAAATTTTAGTAAGATTTTAGAAGAAATTATTCATGCAAGACTTTCCGCTTCTTTAAATAAAAATAATATCTTGAGGACTAATCAGCATGGCTTTTCAAAAAATAAATCTACCTGAACAGCTTTAATTGAACTAACTTCGTCGATACTTATGGGCTTAGACAAAAAATACTCGTGTAATTTATTATCATGTGATTTCAGTAAGGCGTTTGACCTTGTAGTTCATGAAATATTATGTCATAAACTATATTTCTATGGTATCAGAGGAATAGCTTTAGATCTTTTAAAATCATATCTAGAAAACAGAAAGCAAATTGTAAAAATTTCAGAATTTAGTTCTCAGTTCATAAAAGAAGATTATTTTTCAAGTCCAAAATTCAAAAAAAATATCAGTGCCACAAGGTTCGGTTTTAGGCCCGCTACTTTATCTAATTTATTCTAATGATTTATGTTGCAATGATAGAAATCTTATAGTTTATGCAGATGACACTTATATGACTATTTTTTGTAGGAACAAACCTGAGATAATTGATAAAACTAACTCAAATATAAACGTTATCAATCATTGGTGTGAAGTTAATGGTATACAACTGAATTATAAGAAAACCAAAATTATTCATTTTAATCTAAAACATAGTGAAAACTATAATCATGATAATATCTCAACTTATATCAATAATATTGAAACAACACGCATTCAGAAGTGCTTGGGTATTCAGATAGACGAACAATTGAATTATAAATGTCACATAGAAGAACTCAGTCGTACTCTTAATAAAGTTTGTTATACTCTGAGATATTTTGCTCAATTCACCAATAGTAATATACTCAAAATCATTTACTTCAGCTACTTTTATTCTAAAATAAAATATTGCATTGAAATTTGGGATCTTGCCTGTGACTGGAATAAAATTTTATTATTCAAAAAAGAGCTATAAGAATTATGTTTAAATTAAAGTATAGGCAATCATGTAAAAATATATTTATTGCTCAAAACTTATTAACTTTTCCATGCATGTACATACGCTCGGTTCTCAAATATGTTCATTTAAATAAAAATAAATTTAATTTTGGTACATTAAAATACAATACACGAAAGAAAATTATTTTATTACCTGCACATTCAACATCAGCATTTGAAAAAAGTGTCTTCTATATGAGAGCTAAATTGTATAATAAATTAAATACTGCAACATAAAAATTTATCAATAAAAAAATTTTCAAGTACTATCAAAACATACTTTATATGAAAAGCGTACTATAGTATAAATGAATTTCTTTCTGATGATGCTGACATATAAAAAAATAAAATTAAAATTAATAAAAATTGATATTTTTTCAATATATTGCAATATACTTATACATAATTTAATATAATATCAAATGTATAAGAAGTATGGTATGTAATGTTTTCATTTTATGGAAATATTTAAGAGAAATGTAAAAGCATTTGTATTTGTATTTGTAATTATCACTGTATAATTTTTTTGTTAACATTTTTTTTTTGTTTTTTCTCTACAGAATGTTATGTATTCTTTTTATGGAGAAATAAAATATTATTATTATTATTATTGATGGTCAGCTGGAGCTGACGTTCGATTGTACAAGTCTTTTGTCCGGCGACAAAGATACCAATGTCGTCGACAAATATAGAACTCTGTACAGGTAATCGAATACATGAAGCTGCACCGTTAATGGCAATCAAAAATAGCGTAACACTCAGTATGGAGCCCTGTGGGACCCCATTGTCCAGTGCGAACATTTGTGACAGGGTATTTCCAATCCGCACCCTGAAGCGCCGGTTCGACATAAAGTCTTTTATAAAGAACATCAAGCGTCATAAATCCATGCAGTGTCATAGCTGTCTCTAGTCTGACCAGATGATCTGCTGTTGAGCGATGACGGCGAAAGCCGCACTGTGTCTTGGCCAGCAAGTCGTTTGATTCTAAAAACCAAATCAGACGCTTGCTGATCATTCGCTCCAAGAGTTTGCAGAGACAACTGGTCAGTGATATTGGTCTATAGCTAGAGGGCAAGTGTTTATCTTTCCCGACTTTGGGAATAGGAATTATATAAGATTCCTTCCACTTGGTCGGGCACTTGCCCTCAGTCCATATCCTATTATAGACATTCAACAGCTTAGACTTAGATGATTCCGGAAGATTTCGGATCATACGATAATGTATCGCATCTGGACCAGGAGAGCTATCCTTACACTTTGACATCGCGCTATCTAGCTCTTCACGAGAGAAAAGCAGGTTGTATACCTCGTCATTCCTAGAAAAAAAAATTTAGCCGTATAGATTCGTGGCCTGCTTTACGAGTTAGAAACTCGGGTGGATATTGTTCAGAGCTAGAATTGCAATTTCGACTGCTGAGATAACTACGTTACCATTTACCGATAGACCAGCAATGGCTGTAGCTGTATTTAAACCGGATATTTTCCGGACCTTCTTCCAAACTTTGGCCACTGGAGTGGCAACTGTAACGGTGGACACGTATTTGCGCCATGATTCGCGCTTGCTTTCTTTCACAATCCTCTTAGCACGAGCTTTCGCTCGTTGAAAGGCTATCATGTTTTCCTCTGTTGGACAACGACGGAATGTATTGAAGAGGTGTCTCCTTTCACGTAGCGCCAAGTCGCATTCCTCATTCCACCAGGGAACGGGAACTCTACGGGGCTGAGTGGATGACAGCGGTATGCTGTTTTTAGCCACGCTTGTGATGGAGTTCGTGAAATGATTCACCTCTTCGTCTACGGTCAAGCTCGGAATATCCTCATGCGAGAATGATTCCGCAAACTTGGTCTAATCTGCTTTCCGAAGAACCCACTGTGGCCAGCGGGATTCGGTAACGGTATTGAACAGAGGCTTTAAGAGGATTGGAAAGTGATCACTACCGCACAGGTCGTGATGCACATCCCATTTGAACAACGGAGCGATGGCTCCTGAAACAACGCTAAGATCTATAGCACTAAATGTACCCGTTGCTGCACAAGAATGAGTGGGTTTACCGTCGTTCAGAAAGCTTAAATTCAATTCGTTCAACATATTTTCCAGGTGACGTCCCCGTCGACCGTTCCGCACCGATCCCCAACACACATTGTCGGCGTTAAAATCGCCTAGCAGTATGAAGGGTGGTGGGAGTTGATTGATGATGTTCACGACATCTCGGATGTCAGTTCGAACACCAGGGGGAAGGTAGATAGAACAAATCGTCACCTGGAGGGGAAGTGCAACACGAACTGCTACGACCTGCAACTCAGTGTCAATGTCTACAGGATGTTGCGGGATTGACTCTGCCAAGGAAGTTGAGCCCTAGGGGAGTGACCACTACTACCGGCCGCGGCTAGCGTTGCGGCGAGATGGAACTATGCACGTCGTCTCTAGACGCCCTGAAAGATAAAACTTGATTCCCCAGGGTTTGAAAATAATAGCGGACAGTTTGGATATAATAGTTTTATTAACGAAATATGAGAATAGCAATAACAGGTAAATAATGACAAATAAATAATAGAACAATAATAAACAACAATAAGGAAAGGAAGAGAGAAGGAAAAAGACGGGTCTATACGTTGGTCGGCATCGTCGCGTGACAGTGTCGCTCGACACTTTGTTAAAGGCGGTGAAGCGGAGCCGAACAACTTGAAGAGGCGACGCCGTAATCTTCGGTTCTTCTTCGAGATACCAGGAGTAACTGGAGCGACTGATGAGCGGCCTGACTTTGGAGTGGTGACCGACAAGCTCGGAGTGGTGACCGCTGAACTTGGATGGGTGACCGTCAAGAGAGACAGCGGCACGAGCGGGGGATCTGTTGCCTTGAGCGGTGACGGCGTAGGCGGTGGGAAGCAGCGAATCCTGGGGTCGCCTGCCTCGTAGGGAGCCTTCCTCACGGACTTCTCTATGTCTTGGTAAGCCTTTGACACTTCGCAAGGCCGTAGGTTTCGCCTGTAGTTCCACGCAGCGGCGTGGCGGCGGCGTGGCGCCAGCGCGATTCGGTGCCTCTCCTCTTGGGGGCCAGCTGGGCCTCTGCGGTGATGATGTCCGGGTCATAACGGTCGGTAGCAGCGCTACAGAACGGGCGACGACGAGAATCGGCGATGACGTTGGCTTCAGCATGCGACGGCGGCCGTGCGTTCGTAGCCGGGGTACGAACGAGACGGCGACAGACAAGACGGCTACATACGTAGACGTGGCTTGACGGTGACGGGCGTGGACGTGAAGCGACGTGGCGATAAAGGACGTGGACGAGATGCGACGAACGTGGACGTGAGAGATATCCACGATACGTATCGACGAGGTCCGCTAAACCGTCAGCGAACGGGACACAGACACGCCGAAGGCGGTCAGCGCTAAAAGCGGTAAAAGCGCTGTGTATACGTATTCGTCGACAAAAACAATTACAAGTTCCACTAAAGGCGTCAGAGTTACTTGCAAATGGTAATGTGAGCACAGAAATTCTTATATGCAATGATAGTACACGAGAGTGTATAAATTATTTTTCATATAGTACACAAATATCTTCTTAACTCTTTTGATTGCTGCTCTGTAGGTAGATGTAGGTAGACTGCTGGACTGCTTGTTGGTTACTGATCTCGTTTCAGTGAGACACCGGGTTTTTATTCCGTGTTCGGTGTCCGTCGCTGGTCCTGCGCTCCGATTGGTTCCAATTTTGAACCGAGGAAAAACCCATCGTAAAAACCCTAAGTGCAAGATCTATGACGTCACATGAAAAACCATTGTCTCAGTCACGTACGCAGACTGACTGGCGACAAGGATCGTGGCACAATGTGTCTCTAACGAGAATTGCCACGCTGTCACATGCTCTTAACCCCTTAAGGAAATCCGTGCGAAACACGGAGTATCCCCGAGGAGAGAATGTATCGGTTTCGTTGAAGTTTGTTCCCTTACATCGGTTTGTGTAAGTTTCCTTTTCAGGAGTGACTGATGAGAGTTTTGAAGAAGCGACCATTCTCTGGTCGCTTCTCGTTTGTGGAGAAGACTGGGGTCTTCTCCTTAGGTGGTTGGGAGAACTGAGGTTGAGTGCGTTCTCCTTTAGGGGACGGTAATTTATTAAGACCCGATCCCCCAGGTTGTGGGGTCTGAATTTTGGTCTCTGGGACCAATACCACCTTTTCTTTCGCAGTATTTGTCGCGACTGTTACTGCTGCTGCAGTTGTCGGACGAGGCACTAAATCTGTCTGAGTTTGGACACTTGCAGATCGCTTTGCAGCTACTTACGCGAAAGATTTCGCGAAAGTAACCGGCGCGCTCTCTTTGTATTTCCTCTTAGCGTCGAAATACGGTATCCTGTCCTGCGTTCTAATGACCTGTATTGCCTTGTCCTCCAAGTACGTTGGGCAGTGGCGTGAAGTAGAGGCATGCGACTCTTTGCAGTTCACGCAGTGTGCCTCGTTTGGACAAGTTTCAACTTCATGTTGATCCTGTCCGCAGTTGGCACAGATGGTGTGCTTACCACAACGACTTGAGGTGTGCTCATAACGCTGATACTTGTAGCATCGCATCGGGTTGGGATAGTAGGAGCGAACGCTACAAACGTTATACCCCACCCTTACCGATGTTGACACCTGGTACCAGCGAAGGACACCACCATGGAGATCGAAGGCTTGCCGTTCTGGGGGTTGAGCTTCCTGCATTCAATAACATTTGCGATGCCATTTCCTGCCCGAACTCCTTCTCCGTTACATACGCCAGGTCACGATGTGTTACGACACCTTTTGAGCAGTTCAGTGCCTTATGCGGCTGTACTGAAATTCCAAACTCAGCAAACTTCACATATTTCTGCAATGTTGACGACGCTTCAGTCTCTGCTTCTATTAGCAGTGTACCGTCCGACAATTTACGCACCGACTTTATACCAGTAGAGCACGTATTTCTCAACGTTCGGGCAACGAAGAAGGGGGACATCTCATTAAAAGACTTACCCACTTCTTGTACCGTCACGACGAGAAATCGTGGTACTGGTGCACAATACTCAATATGCCTTTTACCTTCTGTCTTCTTGGCAGCTGGCCTAACACATCCCTCGTCGGATGACTGAGCATCACGACGAGGTCTCTTGTTTGGTTTTTTACGGAGTTTACTCTCAACTGTGGCGAAAATTAAATAGTTTTTATCCTTCCGGGTTGTCGCTATACCCATATAATAAGTTTCATTGCCCTTCCATGCCCACCCACTAGGGAGCCCCACACCGGGGACGTTGGCCGCTAACCGGCTCATTGCGCCAGGCATGTCAGGATGATATAGCATCGGGGGAAGTAGTCACGGGCTGCTCGACCCGCTCGAGAACCAAGAGTAGCCAACTCTGGAACCTTGCGAGCTGCGGCCGCTTCCACAACCCCCGAATACTTGTCTAGTGGCACGGCATTACCCCGGCATCCACGATACAGTAATGGAGCCACTCTATTCATGAACCGTAACACCAGCCGATTGACTGGGCTGACCAGACTCAGCCTCCCGTTGTACCGAATCCGAGGACAAAGAAGGTTAGTTAAAAATGTTGGCGCACAGCAACAAAGGCTATTCGTCCCTAACGCAACCCAGTTAAATGACTACACTACATATTAAAAACAATAAATTAAGCAATCAACAAAAAGATAAAATCAATAAAATTCCGCATGCTCAATAAAAGAAATCTTGCACAGACAAACACAAATAAATAAGATAAAAAAGTCTGTTCGAAAATTTTAACAGACTCAGGGTGATGGTAAGAGGCTGTAAAGGGGCCAATTACCATGGAATATCACAGTTTAGAAATAGAACACATTAAAATAAGGTGCAAGACTTCACACATAAAACAGTAAGTTCGATTATCTCAGGAAGAGTATCAGCCTGTCCATGAGTACTCTGTCGTCACCTTAAGCAACTGACAGGTCATAGCACAGGTCTAACCTCTCCCTGACATCCCCGAACTGTACACATTCAGTTAAAATGTGTAACACAGACAAATCTGTGTTACACGTCTCACAGATAGGGGACACTTCACCTCGAAGGAGGTGTCCATGGGTCCACCAACAGTGACCTATACGGAGGCGTGTGATGGCGGTTTCCTCCCTGCGGTTAATCCTGCAGGAAGTACCCCATGGTTTAACGTCTCGCTTAATCTGTCTCAACTTAACGTCTTGAATGCTGCTCTTTTCATGCTGCCACCTAGCTAGAACCAGATGTTTCAGATGACTCTTTGCGTCATCTGGGAATGTGAAACTCACATCAATCATAGATCTATAGGAGGCGGCTTTTGCAGCGACATCAGCCGCTTCATTGCCTTTAATACCAACATGTCTCGGTATCCAAAACAGCTCTACTCTCACATTCTGCGCATTCAGATTATGGAGTAGCAACCGGATCTTTAGTACAAGAGGATGCACTGGGTCTGGATCTTGGATACTGCTCAGAGCGCTCAGCGAGTCCGTCAAGATAACACTTGATCGACTTTGCTCTGACGAAACAAAATACAGGGCCTTGAAAATAGCGTACCTAGGGCTGTAAAGGGGCCAACTACCATCGAATATCACAGTCAATAACTAGAAACACATTAAAATAAGGTGCAAGACTTCACACATAAAACAATAAGTTCGATTATCTCAGGAAGAGTATCAGCCTGTCCTTGAGTACCCTGTCGTCACCTAAAGCAACTGACAGGTCATAGCACAAGCCTAACCTCTCCCTGACTTCCTCGAACTGTATACACTCAGTTAAAAAGTGTAACACAGGCAAATCTGTGTTACACGTCTCACAGATAGGGGGCTCTTACCTCGAAGGAGGTGTCCATGGGTCCACCAACAGTGACCTATACGGAGGTGTGTGATGGCGGTTTCCTCCGTGTGGTTAATCCTGCAGGAAGAAACCCATGGTTTAACGTCTCCCTTAATCTGTCGTAACTTAAAGTTCTGTGTGCGGCTCCACTCATGTTGCCACATATCTACAACCAGATGTTTCAGATGACTCTTTGCGTCATCTGGAAAAGTGAAACTCACATCAATCATAGGTCTGTGAGAGGCGGCTTTTGCAGCTGCATCTGCCGCTTCGTTGCCTTTAATAACAACAACTCTGGTTCCGGATTTTGATCCGTCAGTAAAAATGACAGTATCTTCGAACGTAGGGACCAGTGTTCTTTTTAACTCATGTTGGTATTCAATAGGCAACGTAGTATCTTTATCAAACCTAGTTAATGTGAGGTTCAGAAGTGGACGCGGTAGCGTCCATAGTGGAACAGCACACAAAACGAAACTTGCCATTTCAGGCATATTAAAATCAATATCGCCCAAGATGTCGAAAGTCCGCAGACCAAAAGGCATATTGGCTCTTGGTTTTCTGTCATAAATCTCTGTATGCCTATTTTGTAGAATAGGGTCATACGCGGGATGATCTGGCTTGGCACTGAGTGCAGCCATATACCGCAAGGATAGAATTTTACGACGATTGTGCAGTGACGGTTCGCCTGCTTCACACAGCAGGCTTAGTATTGGACTGGTGCGAAATGCACCTGTGGCCAATCTTACCCCAGTGTGATGTACAGGGTTCAGGACAACGAACGCACACCCAACCCTGGTTCCGGATTTTGACCCGTCAGTAAATATGACAGTATCCTCGAGGCAGTATCCTCGTGGCCAAAGAAGGCGTGTTGGGATCGTACTGTCCGCGGATAGCAGTCTCCCTCAACCGATCAGGATCCTCTTCTCCGGCGTTACGGGTCTCCACGCACGGCAAACACGTGGGTAGGAATTTAAATGGGAGATAAAAGAGACAACAGATAAGCCTATTCCCACAATCGGCTTCTCTGAACTGTCTCCTCCCAAATGATATGTGATTCAGGGTACGTGGGATCATCAGGCCCAAAAGTTCTATATGTTCAGGTGGGACCATTATGAACTTCCCTTGCGTGATTGAAGGTACGCCGGATCATCAGGCCCGAAAGCTCGACAAATGGCCAGGTGTTATTGCCATTATGAACTTTCCCTGCGGGGTAATTTTAATAATAAATTACAATTTTTTTTTTTAAGAAAAAAAAAGTATTCATTTATTCCACACAAATATAAGAAGTCTATCAAAACACTTTGATGAGCTTGTAGTTTCTTTAAATTTAATTAAAGTATGTTTTGATGTTATAATCTTAACAGAAACAAGGCAAATAGATGTAGAAAATTTTAATATTAATGGCTTTAAAACTTACTATAATAATAGCAGGTTCAATCAAAATGATGGTATAGTAATTTTTGTTAACAAAAAATGCACATTCTGTTAAGATTATTGACATTAATGACTTCAAATTTTGTTACCCTATGAGAGGGTCAAGAATATTATTGGGTGCAGGGTATATGCTTGTGACTGCTCAGTGGAGAAGGGCCGGGCTTTTATTTCCTTAAGGGCGCCACCTGGTCTTCAGCCCGCTGAATTTACAGAGAGGTTGCCAGGGATTCCTCTCATTGCCCCCCTTGCACCCTATAGATGTTAGCGGATCGAAATATTAGTAATTTAAACAATAGACTGTATAATAAATTTATTTAAATAATATATATATGTTGACTACAAAATAATCTGACAGAAAATAAACTGAATTTTAAAAGACGAATCTGGATGTGCCTTCAGATGACGTACCGGCCATGCACCAGGCAACACTTTTCCCTGACGATCCTTAAGTTCATAAACATCCGTGGATAACCTTCTGTTAATCATGAACGGTCCTACAAACTTTTCGGATAATTTAGCTGCATAAAATTTAGAAGCATCTGAGAGAACAAAATTTTTCCTCCAAACCAACTGATTGGGGTAGAACTGTACCTCTCGATGTCTCAATTCGTAACGTCTTTTAGTGGTTTGATAAGCTTTATCTAGCCTTTCTCGTACGTCTTGATAAAGTTTACGAAATTCAGTTGCCCTATCCATTATAACGTTCTGATCGTGATGACAATTAGCTTGTTCCCCATTATCAGGGTTTGATACCACGTATGCATCCCCTGTGAGCTGCATTTCCCGCCCATAGTTAATGAAATATGGCGTTAAACCAGTGGTTTCATGTTTAGCCGTTCGTATCGCGCACTTAATTTTTGGCAATACTTTGTCCCAATCTCGGTGATTTTGTGAGACGTAAGAGATGAGCATCGTTTTAATCACGCGATTTATACGTTCCGTGGGATTCGCCTGAGGATGATAATAAGCCGTATACGAGGGTTTTATTTTATACGAAGTAAATAGATTTGTGTACTCTCGCGAACGGAACTGAACTCCGTTATCTGAAATTATTGTTCTTGGTACTCCGTATACTAGGAAAACGTCATTTTCAATCTTGAAAATGCAATCTTGAAATTGCCAAAACAGTAGTAAGCATCTGCTTAACTACTGTTTTGGCAATAGCTTTACGCATAGGGAAACATAATGGAAATTTACTAAAACAATCCGCTACTACTAAAATATAATTGTAGCCCTGAGAAGATCTTGGCAGAGGGCCTACATGTCGGTACATAGGACCTCCCATGGTCTAGAAATTTGAGAGTGTCCGCCCATACGACCAGGTGGTGCTCGTTGCTCAGGTTTTGCTTGTATGCAAGTGTTAGATCGTCTCACGTACCGAGCCACGTCACTACGCATTTTTGGCCACGTAAATTTCTCGGAGATTCGGTGATATGTTTTATACGACCCTAAATGTCCGCTAGTCGGAACATCATGACAATTCCGGATGAGTTCGGCTCTCCGATCTTTAGGCACAACCTCGTGCCATTGTACATTATCCCCCGTAAGTTTAGGATAACGTTCCTTTTTGGCTTTAAATAAACGCGTACCTTCCACGCGTAAATCGGGATATCTGTGTGGTTTGTCAACGACCGCCTGTCTAAGTTTTATGAACCACTTATCCGTTGTTTGCTCTCCCGCGTCAGGTGCACACATTCGAATTTCTTCGAGTGTTGGAAACGCTCGTGAAAGTGCGTCCGGCACTATATGGTCTTTTCCCTTGCGATGTATAATATGAAAATCGTACTGTTGTAATCTTATTGTCCATCTCGCAAGTCTGCCCGAGGGGTTTTCTAATTTGTTCAGCCACAACAAAGAGTAGTGGTCCGTAATCACGGTGAACCGAGCACCTTCGATATATGGTCTCAACTTTTCTATCGCCCACAATAATGCTAGTAACTCCTTTTCTGTGGTAGAGTAATTCTTTTCCTGTTTAGTAAGCGACCTACTTAAATAACAAATAACACGCTCGCCACGTTCGTCGTTCTGCGTAAGAACGGCGCCAATCCCGACGTCGGATGCGTCAGTTTGTACCACAAACTCTTCCGTGAAATCTGGACACGACAATACCGGGGAAGTTACAAGATTTTCTTTAATGGCAGACCAAGCCTGTTCACATTCATAGTTCCACTCAAACTTAACATTCTTTCGCAATAAATTACTCAACGGCGCGACAATACTTGCAAACTTTAGAACGAATCGTCTGTACCACGACGCCATTCCAACAATGCGCCTAACTTCCTTAACATTTTTAGGAGTAGGGATATCTAAAATTGCTTGAACCTCGTCCGGATCTACCATTAACCCGTCCCTATTTACCACGTATCCTAAATATTTCAGTTCATCCAGACAGAATTTACATTTATCCTTACTCAAAGTTAAACCCGCATTTACTACTCGTTTTAAAACTTCCCTCAGAACCTCTAAATGTTTTTCGAAAGTAGGCGTGGCAATCACGATATCGTCCAGATATACGAAGACATATGGCTCTAAATCTGGGCCCAATTTTCTGTCGATGAAACGCTGCCATGTTGCCGGGGCACCATGAAGGCCGAATGCCATTCTCGTAAATTGATATAGACCTCTACCTAACACCGCGAAAGCAGTATATTGATTTGACATTTCGCTTAATGGTATTTGCCAATAAGCCGATTTAATATCTAAAGAAGATAAATATTTCGCGTCTCGCAGGCTGTTTAAAATACTGGTAATATTCGGCAATGGATACGCGTCTCTCTTTGACACTTCATTAAGCCGACGGAAATCAATACAAAATCGATACTTTCCGACTTTGCGAAGTACCATCAATACCGGAGAACACCAAGGACTACTAGATTTTTCGACAATTCCAGTGCGCAACATAACATCCAACTCTTCTTCGAGATGTTTTTGAATAACCGGAGATATAGGGCGACAGCGCTGTTTTATAGGAGGTGAATCTGTTGTTATTACATGTTCAACGCCACGAGCACAACCTACCTCACCCTGTCCCATTAATGCAAAAGTCTCCGTGACTATCTTGTCTAGTTCCTGCTCTTGTGTGACTGTTAAGCATGTCCGAGCTTCTATCGCGTCTATCATAGGTTCCGTTCCTTTCGCGAATACCCACTCGCCGCCCTTTAGATCAGGTACGATCCCCATTCTTCGCCAAAAATCCACGCCCAAAATTAATATTTGTTTAAGTTCCGGTACTACAAGTAGTTCACATATCCGGGTCCTATCCTTTACCCTAATCGGCACGCTAACCTTACCCAAGACAGTCAATTCCTGTCCATTGGCTACCGTACAGCGAACCGTTATTGACTCCAAATTAATATGTAAACGTTTAAGCGTTTCCCAACCTTTTTTTCCTAGCATCGAACACGACGCTCCTGAGTCTAATAAGCCTAAAATCTTTTTTCCAAATATTGTAACGCCTATATATGGTCGTTCATCATCGCGCGAGTGACCCAAGATAAATTCTAAAACAACCTTCGTTCTATCTACGACCGAATGTTCACGAACTTGACGTAGTTCTCAGATTCATCTCTCTAGATTCAGGCATATGTACGCTCAACCGATTGAATAGTGTGCTCATCACAGCGACATAAACAGAAATATTCTCGTTGTCGCCTTGAGTCCGACGTTTTATTTCCTCGTAAAGTTTTTCGTCATAATTCGGAGGTAAGAACGTTTTACGCAATCCCGCAACCAATTGATCCCAACTCGAATACTTATTCTTATTCGCCCTGTACCAAATCATAGCTGACCCTACAAAAAGATCTATAGCGGAAGTGAATAACTGTGCCTTTGAAATATGTCGCGGTTTACGCAGTTCCTCCATCCGCTCTAAAAAGCCTAACAACGACACACCCTTGGAATCGCCAGAAAACTTAAGGGTCCAACGCATGACTGGTACCGCTTTAACTGTCGCGACCCTTACATCCCCCGGATCTGAATCGTCTGAGACGTCTCTCGATTCGGACTCTCGTCTGACCGATAACTGGGAAATATCCAACGGCACCAAATCTACAACCGATTCCCGTGACGAAATTGTAGTCTTTTCTACAAGCTCGTCTTCCATCCCAATAAGTTCAACCAATAATTCTGACCGTTTTTGTTTCTCGTCTTTCGATACCACCGGTATTCGCTCTAACCTATGGACGTCCCAGACCCACAAACAACTTCAAACATCAGGATACCACAAAAAATCGCAAAAGAGAAAGATCATCAAGTCCATGCACAACCGAAGAATAGTTGAACCCGCTAAAAACAATGACCCACTATCTTTGTCAAAAAATTACACGAAGGAACCTACAGAACTAGTAAACAAAAAAAAAAACTGCATTCAGCTCTATTCAGACGTAGCCCCAAACAACGCTTAGCCCGAATAACAAATAAATTGAAATACCAAATTAAACAAAACGATGGCCAACACTAATATATTACAATGGAACTGTAACGGTTTCTTTTGTCACCTTTCAGAAATACAACTAATTATTGCACAACACCAGCCGAACTACATCTGTCTACAAGAAACAAATTTTAAACCTGACAAAAATGCAATATTACGCAACTACTCATTCTACAGGAAAGACAGAGAGGAAAGGACCAAAGCAAGTGGTGGCACTGCAATACTAGTCAGAGACACAAATTATGCAGAACAACTCATATTGAATACAGACTTGGAAGCCGTTGCAGTCAAAACGTATATCCCCGAAGAAATAACAGTCTGTAGCATTTACTTTCCTCCTGATCAACCAATCAGAACAAACGAAGTACAGTTTCTCCTAAACCAACTACCACAGCCCTATATTATTTGCGGAGATTTCAACGCTCATAACTTAATCTGGGGTTCAAATGACACAAACAAAAAAGGTAGAACCATTGAAAACCTTCACACTTCAACAAGGATATTCTGTTGAATGACGGTTCACCGACACACTTTTGTCAGAGTTCAGGCAAATTCTCTGCCATTGACCTAACCTACTGCGACCCCAGAATCGCTACAAAATTCAACTGGGAAACACTGCCAGATCTCCACGGCAGTGATCATTTTCCCATAAAAGTAGAATTTAATACTAATACCGATGAAAATACGGAAACAGAAATAAAAAAATGGAATATAGAACATGCCAACTGGGAATCCTACAGAGAGTTAGTTAGTTAGTTAGTTAAAATTTTTGGCGCACAGCAACAAAGGCTATTTGCGCCTAGCGCAGCCCATTTAAATGACTAGACCATATATTAAAAACAATATATTAGACAATAAATAAATAGATAAAATCATTAAAAATACGCATACTCAATAAAAGAAATCTTGCACTGACAAACACAAATGAATAATATAAAAAGTCTGTTCGAAAATTTGAACAGACTCAGGGTGATGGCAAGAGGCTGTAAAGGGGCCAATTGCCATCGACTATCACAGTCAATAAATAGAAACACATTAAAATAAGGTGCAAGACTTCACACATAAAACAATAAGTTCGATTCTCTCAGGAAGAGTATCAGCCTGTCCATGAGTACCCTGTCGTCACTTAAAGCAACTGACAGGTCATAGCACAGGCCTAACCTCTCCCTGACATCCTCGAACTGTATACACTCAGTTACAAAGTGTAACACAGACAAATCTGTGTTACACGTCTCACAGAAAGGGGACTCTTCTCCACGAAGGAGGTGTCCATGGGTCCACCAACAGTGACCTATACGGAGGCGTGTGATGGCAGTTTCCTCCCTGCGCTTAATCCTGCAGGAAAAGCCCCCATGGTTTAACGTCTCCCTTAATCTGTCGTAACTTAACGTTCTGTGTGCGGCTCCACTCATGTTGCCACATATCTAAAACCAGATGTTTCAGATGACTTTTTGCGTCATCTGGAAAAATGAAACACATCAATCATAGGTCTGTGAGAGGCGGCTTGTGCAGCTGCATCTGCCGCTTCGTTGCCTTTAATACCAACATGTCCCGGTATCCAAAACAGCTCTACCCTCACATTCTGAGCATTCAGATTGTGGAGTAGCAACCGGATCTTTAGTACAAGAGGATGCACTGGATCTGGATCTTGGATACTGTTCAGAGCGCTCAGCGAATCCGTCAAGATAACACTTGACCGACTTTGGTCTGACGAAACAAAACACAGGGCCTTGAAAATAGCATACAGCTCAGCAGTGTACACACTCGTTATAGAGTGCAGACGGTACTGAAACTGTTGGCGTGGATTCAAAACAACGAACGCACACCCAACCCTGGTTCCTGATTTTAATCCGTCAGTAAAAATGACAGTATCCTCGAACCTAGGAACCAGTGTTCTTTGTAACTCATGTTGGTATTCGATAAACAACGTAGTATCTTTATCAAACCTAGTTAATGTGAGGTTCACAAGTGGACGCGGTAGCGTCCATGGTGGAACAGCACACAAAACGAAACTTGCCATTTCGGGCATATTAAAATCAATGTCAGTCAAAATGTCGAAAGTCCTCAAACCAAAAGGCCTATTGGCTCTTGGTTTTCTGTCATAAATCTCTGTATGCCTATTTTGTAGAATAGGGTCATACGCGGGATGATCTGGCTTGGCACTGAGTGCAGCCATATATCGCAAGGATAGAATTTTACGACGAATGTACAGTGACGGTTCGCCTGCTTCACACAGCAGGCTTGGTATTGGGCTGGTGCGAAATGCACCAGTGGCCAATCCAACCCCAGTGTGATGTACAGTGTCAAGAATTCGTATCTCTTGGTGTTTAGCCGACCCATAAGCTAGACATCCAACGTCCAGCTTAGAGCGCACTAAGGAACGATATAAACGCAACATGACATGAAATTTTTCGGACAAAAGTGCGTGGGTCTGCCGTCGTTCAAAAAGCTCAAATTCAAATCATTGAACATATTCTCCAGATGGCGTCCCCGTCGATCATTCCGCACCGATCCCCAACACACATTATAGGCCTTAAAATCGCCTAATAGTATGTAAGGTGGTGGCAGTTGATCGATGACATTCACGACATCTCAGATGTCAGTTCGAACGCCAAGGAGGAGATAGATGGAACAAATCGTCACCTGGAGGGGAAGTGCAACACGAACTGCTACGACTTGCAACTCAGTGTCAATGTCTACAGGATCGTGGTACAAGGTGTCTCTAACGAGAATTGCCACGCCGTCACATGCTCTTCCCCCCGTAAGGAAATCCGTGCGAAACACTTAGTATCCTCGAGGAGAGAATGTGTCGGTTTCCTTGAAATTTGTTTCCTGTAGACAAACACATGAAGGCGCAAAATCCGACATTAAGTGTCGCAGTTCTTCGCAGCGCTGAAATACACCATTACAGTTCCACTGCATTAGTGGGCCGGTCATTTCTGTTCAGGGAAGTTACCCCGCAACCTAATGATGTTGAGTTTACCCTTAGGTTGCGGGTCTACAGCCATTTTCTCGGCTACACTTTCATTTGGTAGTCCAGGTGTTTTGATGTACACACTGGACTCCTTTTTTGATTGTTTGGTTCTCACTGGCATCCAGTAAGAACCAACGGATCCCTTATCAGTCTCCTTTTCAGGAGTGACTGATGAGGGCTTTGTAGAAGCGACTATTCTCTGATCGCTTCTCGTTTGTGGAGAAGACTGTGGGGTCTTCTCCTTAGGTGGTTGGGAGAACTGAGGTTAAGTGCGTCCTCCTTTAGGGGAGGGGGATTTATTCAGACCCGACCCCCCAGGTTGTGGGGTCTGAATTTTGGTCTCTGGAACGAATACCACCTTTTCTCTAGCAGTATTTGTGGAAACTATTACTGTTGCTGGAGTTGTTGGACGAGGCACTAACTCTTTCTGAGTTCGGACACTTGCAGTTCACTTTGCGGACACTTGTGCGAAAGATTTCGCAAAAGTAACCGCCGCACTCTCTTTGTATTTCCTCTTGACGTCGAAATACGGTATCTTGTCCTGCGTTTTAATAACCTGTATTGCCTTCTCCTCCAAGTACGTTGGGCAGTGGCGTGATGTAGATGCATGAGCACCTTTACAGTTCACGCAGTGTGCCGCGTTTGGACAGGGTTCAACTTCATGTTGGTCCTGTCCGCAGTTGGCACAGATGGACTGTTTGCCACAACGAACAGAGGTGTGACCGTAACGCTGGCACTTATAGCATCGCATCGGATTGGGGTAGTAGGGGCGAACGTTACAAACGTTATACGCCACCCTTACCGGTGTTGGACACCTGGTACCAGCGAAGGACACCACCATGGAGATCGAAGGCTTACTGTTTCGGGGGTTGAGCTTCCTGCATTCAATGACACCTTGCGATGCCATTTCCTGCACGAATTCTTTCTCCGTAACATATGCCAGGTCACGATCCGTTACGACGCCTTTAGAACAATTTATTGCCTTGTGCGGCTGAACTGAAATGCCAAACTCACCAAACTTAACACATTTCTGAAGTGCTGATGACGCTTTTGGTTCTACTTCAATAAGCAATGTACCGTCCGACAACTTACGCACCGACTTTATACCAGTAGAGCACGTATTTCTCAACGTTCGGGCTACAAAGAAGGGGGCATCTCTTTAAAAGACTTACACTCTTCTTGTACCTTCACGACGAGAAATCGTGGTACTGGCGCACAATACTCAACTTGCCTTTTACCTTCTGTCTTCTTGGCAGCTGGCCTAACACATCCCTCATCGGATGACTGAGCATCACGAAGAGGTCTCTTGTTTGATATTTCGTTGAGTTGAGTTTACTCTCAACTTTGGCGGAATTTAAGAAATTTTTATCCCTCCGGGTTGACGCCATACCCGTATATTAAGTTTCATCACCCTGCCATGCCCACCCACCAGGGAGCCCCACACCGGGGACGTTGGCCGCAAACCGGCTCATTGCGCCAGACATGTCAGAATGATATAGCATCGGAGGAAGTAGTCACGGGCTGCTCGACCCGCTCGAGAACCAAGAGTAGCCAACTCTGGAACCTTGCGAGCTGCAGCCGCTTCCACAGACCCCCGAATATTTGTCTAGTGGCACGGCATTACCCCGGCATCCACGATCCAGTAGTGGAGCCACTCTATTCATGAACCGTGACACCGGCCGATTGACTGAGTTGACCAGACTCAGCCTCCCGTTTTACCGAATCCGAGGCCAAAGAAGGCGTGTTGGGATCGTACTGTCCGCGGGCAGCAGTCTCCCTCAACCGACCAGGATCCTCTTCTCCGGCGTTACGGGTCTCCACGCACGGCAAACACGTGGGTAGGAATTTAATTGGGAGATAAAAGAGACAACAGATTGTCACGGGGGGGGGGAACCTCGGAGAAGCTCCGCAGGTACACCCGCAGGAGAACAAGGCAGTAGTAGTGCAATCCGCCTCGGTGATGTCCTCACTCGCGAACACGTTACCCTTAACTAGCTCAGTCGCGGGTTCCGTATATGCCGTTCGGTGTGAAGCACCGGTCAAAACACAAGCGCTCTGAAAAGATAACGGTGAAAAGGTGTTTGAACATGAAAACAATGACAGTTAGTTAAGACGTTTATTGTAGAAAGTATTTAAAGATTGAAAATATGAAACATGAAATAGCCAGGTAAACGGATTACCGGCGAGCAGGTAGTGAAAAAAGGTACATGTAAACAAGAAAACAATTATAAACATTAGATTTGAATAGACAAAAATGATATAAATAAGTACGGCAAGTTATAACACAAATATGACAAGCTATAACATAATAGATGAATCAAAACTCCAGACGTTTGCGAAGCGTCTGGGGAGATGATTGAAGACGGGAAAAGAGAAGAGAGAAGGAGAAGTTGGAAGCCGGCGAGGCGACGGGTGTCGCTGCGTGTTTCCGCGTTCTCTTCGGTTTGGGCGTCTCGGCGCCGAACAGCTCGACGAATAAGCGGGCGATCCGTCGTTCGGTAGGCGTCGCGGCGCGAGGCGTCGATGTTGGTGTGGTCGGTAATATGGTCGACGAGAATGTAAGTTCGATCGGTGTCGACGGTGTAAGCCGGTATGTAGGCTTGTAGAAGGTTGGTGGCGTCCTCGGCGGTGAGAATATCGACGGCGGTCGGACTGTAGTCTTCGGCGGTGGATATTCGTCTGTCACGATCCGTTCCCACGGGATCGTAATGAGAATCCGAGGAGTTTGAGGTGCGAGTCGGTTTGTAGCGTCGGGCGTCGCGACGGCAGGCGTCGGGACGGCGAGCGTCGGTTTGAATGGACGGCAAGCGTCACTGTGTTTGGACGGCAGGCGTCTGTGTTGATGGACGGCGAGCGTAGCTGAGGTCTGCGTCTGGTGAGCAGGCGTCGGGACGGCGGGCGTCGGTTTGGTAAGCGCCGGCTTAACGGTGCTGAAAAGCCGAGCTCTGGGGTCTGCGTGCTGGTGGAAGTACGCCTGTACCTCTCTACTGACAGACGTGTGCGGTACTGAGACGTCGATGATGCGTAGGCGGCGTCGGAAGGCGCATCGCTCGGTGTAGCGACGGAAGGCGGCCTTGCCTCTGTGACGGGGTGGTGCCAGCGTGATTGACGTCTTGGAATATGGAACGGCAGACGTCGTGGCGCTGAACGTCGGATCGGTAGTCGTCGGTAAGCGTCGCGACGGCGGGCGTCGTTTTGCGTTAGGGATAGGAATTTAGGTATTGACGAGACTCTGAGTGATGCGAAGCGAGATGAAATGTAAAAATGAAGTTAAGTTATTATCTGTAGTTGCAAACGAAAATGATTCTAAGTTAAAGTTGAGATGAAAATAACGCTAAGTTATTTTAAGATGAAAAATGAAAATAACTCTTAAGTTATTTTAGCAAAACATACAAAAATATATAACAATAATAACACAACACTTAATGAGGACTCGTAGTATTTCGGCAGAAAAATAGCCAGAGGCAGATATAGCCTATCGAAGTTATTTCGGCAAAAATAGCCAGAGGCAGATATAGCCTGTTTGGTGAGCTCGTAGGAACTGTTTGGTGAGCTCGTAGGAACTGTAGAATTACTGCAATTCAATCTTCTTTTAAACTATTTTGGAGATTTGGTAAAGAGAGGGAAACTGAAACTATTGGTTGTTGAAAATATGGTAGGGTAGCGGAATGCGTGGATCGAAGTGCGCAATTCGCGGCAAAGACCGTGAATTACGCGGAATAGAGTTGATCCGCGGGTCTCAATCGATGGCGCGAATCATGACGATTCCAACGATAGGTGATAGTGTGGGGTGGGAGGCACCCCACACGAGATATCGCGAGAAGCGCGAAATATCTCCTGCAACAAGATAAGCCTATTCCCACAATCGGCTTCTCTGAACTGTCTCCTCCCAAATGATATGTGATTCAGGGTACGTGGGATCATCAGGCCCAAAAGCTCTATATGGTCAGATGATGCGACCATTATGAACTTCCCTTGCGTGATTGAGGGTACGCGGGATCATCAGGCCCGAAAGCTCGACAAATGGCCAGGTGTTATGGCCATTATGAACTTCCCCTGCGGGGTTTGAATATTTTCGTGTATAATATTTCGTTTAGTATTAATTGATTGTCGGGATTTCATTTGGGTGAGGATATTATTTACGGATGGTTTAGAACTAAGAAAATTAATTTTTAAGGATGTTTCAGGAGTGGCCAATTTATTATCAACCAAATCAATTTTTTCGTGAAAGCTCGACAAATGGCCAGGTGTTATAGCCATAATGAACTTCCTCTGAGAATTTCACTCTGAAAATTTCAACTGTTTCATCAGATTCATTTATAATGTTAGGCTCCAGTATTCTCTTTTTGAACCCCAGCAATTTTCCTATGCTGTTGTCGGGAGTGAAATCGATTTTATATGAATTTATAATGCTGTGTGCACTGTATTAGTGCAAACACTAATACATTGGGTTATGTTAAAGAAACTATCGCTGCCGCCTCCGGTCCTCTGAGATGTTTCTTCACCACTAGCACGTTCTTTTTTGATTACGCGATGATAATATGCCTCGCTCTCGGCGTGTTCTACTGCTAGCTTGCTTCTTATGTAGTTATTAATATCGTCTATCTCATACATCCCCGTCGGTAACTCTAATTCTTAATCATTGTAATTTAACGTGTTTTTGGAAGAGTCTATGTTCGGAATCGACATGTACGTTTCGAAATCTACCAAGCCAACTACATAACTCTGATTCGGATCAAGTTCTATTGGAGGATAGAAATCTACGCTGAGTTGTGACGATCGTCCCGTAATCGTAAACGACATCGGTACACTGTCTACTGGAGCATACACGCGAGATTATTTATTAGAAATTCGAGACACAAATGACCACAGATGAAAGCGTTGAAATTCCGCATTCATTCGTGATTATATTTTATGTGAGCGTCTTTACCGAAGTAATTCACGAGTACACGGGCGGGTCTCAGATCTCCGAAACTATCGAAGTACCAAACATTTCTGTCTTTGATGATGTAGGCCACCCAGTGGCTTCCGGGACCGGACTCGTCATCCAAATTAACGAATCCACATTCTCTTTTGTGTGATTTATTAGGTAGCGCGTCACGCATAAAAACTCCTCGAAAATTCTTTTCCCATATTTTCTCAGGTCCTGATCCGTCAACGCCCTGACAGGCAGTTTTTTGGCATCATAGCTAAACCGAATCCTTTTTTGTACGGTTTCAAATATAAACCTTTTCCGCTGCGCAGAGCCACTGCCTAGTTGTTCCTTCGCGGCGGTCGTCTCCTTAACAGCCCCTTATAAGCACTTGCAGTGCCACCCGCCAAGGCACCCAGAGCGCTCAAGGCAGCGAAAATGGGTATCAGTGGTAAGATACCTCCTCGTTTAGGGACAGGGATGATTCGCGGAGATAAATCCTTCTTATTTTTCTTCATGACAGTCTCCGCTTCCTTCACGGCAGCTTTAATGGCAGACGAAACGTTTGGAATGTCGCCGCGTATGGCATCACGTGCTTTACTGACAGCCGTTTTGAACACGTTTGTGCCTGCTCTTTTTCGTGAACTCTTTTTCTTATTTTTTCGCCGAAGACCCATGCCGAATTTAACTTAAGCCCTCATTACTAAAGATGCAAGTTTTTCACCGATCGACGCGTCTGATGACTTGAGACGTTGATCAGCTTCTTCGGCTAGAATTCGATCTGCTTTATGTCTTTCTCCAAGATTTTTATTTAAGGAGTAAGCGATATCGTGATGCTTACAAGCTAAATCAAGTTTATTTATAGGTCTGTCACCACGCAAAATGCGTTTTGAAAGATGTGTTCCTGGGCCGCATTACTTGTAGCCAGGTATGTGAAGTTCGACCGGAAGTTTATTTATGATGCGGTCTAATAAACCTGAACCTTCGAACGTTAACATAGTACGAACGCGAATGGCACGGCTATAAAAAGAAACGCGCGTATTTATAACTCGGAGCACTCTGTGTCGAGATGCGGTTCGTTAAAGGAGATCGGTGTCTGCGAGTCACAAACTTAGATGATGAGTTTGAAGAAAAAATAATCGGTCGTCGTGTAAAACGTCACGGTTCTCTGTTGCCCGACAGCATCAGATGTATCATTTGTGGCGCCTCGAATAGTGGTAAAACTAACTTGATGCTTAACTTATTGATTCATCCTGATGGTCTACGTTTCGAAAACGTCTATTTGTATTCTAAATCTTTGTTATAACCGAAATATCAATTGTTGGCCAGAAGATTGAAGAATATTAAAGGAATTGGATTTTTTCCGTACGCGAACGGTTCAGAAGTGATTGAATTCGATGAGGCTAGAGAGAATTCTTTGTTTTTATATGATGACGTATCAATATGTCCTCAGCATCCCATACGTCAATTTTTCTGTATGAGCAGACATAAAAATATAGACGTTTTTTATATCAACCAAACGTATATGCGATGTCCCAAACATCTGATAAGGTAAGACATGATGTGTGAGAGATGAACCGAATCAAATTTTTATTTTTAATCTTATGTAAAGGGACAACGCGAATCTTATAATCCTATTTGAACAAGATCCCGTCAATCTGAAGCATTTACACGATGAACATGTGGGGGCGGATATGTCATTTGAGCGTTTCAAGGACTTCTGTGCGTGCTGTTGGAAAGAAAAGTATGGTTTCGCCGTGATTGATTTAGACAGCAAGCACGCTCGTTATCGCAAGGGGTTTGATAAATTCTTAAAATGGAATGATGATGTATAAAAGGCTCAAACAACATTCGATGGACGATACAATTATTCGAGCAGTCGAAGAGTTCTGACAGTACTACTACCACCACCATCACCCTTGAAACTAACGCATAATCTATTCTCTGGACATGATGGAGCGGCGTGAAAATTTAAAGAGAATCATATCGAGTCTATACGTCGAAAGTATCTCGATCTGAAGCGGGGCCTCGCAGCCAGTGAACGTGCTTTACAGGAAACTTTCAGACCTATCGTGGCCCCGTTAGAAACACTGGTGAGGCGAACGACGACAACAACGAAATTAGCTGAAAACGGTGTGGAAAAAAGGAAAATCAAAGAAGTGAAAAAACGGTCTGAACGGAAAGAACTGAAACGTGAAATCTCTCAGCCGAAATCTAAAGAGAAAAGAATCAAGATGCAAGATATCAGCGAGATGAAAACGAATGTAGTCGCGGAACCAAAAGTTTCAGAATCTGTTTCTTCAGACGTTCCCGCCGCCGTCGCCAATGCTCGACCACGTGCAAAATTTCTCGAATTAGAATCGGTGACGAGCGACGACCCGAACGTATCTGTAGAGGATGCGATGACACATGAATATCTATCCGAACGTGATGAATTATCAGCCTCTCTGGATGAATTCGGACCCATGTCCAAACTTTACGTGTTACTGTACGGTTTAAATGATAAATCTATTGATAAATCCCCACAAGGCATAAAGTTCCACGGGAGCAGATGGTCCATAGGAGATGACCATCGACAATGATGACCTGAACATAGGGGCAAATTGGTATGAAGGCACGGAGGGTCTGTATGAGCTCCTGTTCATGAAGGATCCGGAGCATTCTAAAATAACACCCGATGATGTCGTACAGTACAATGAAATTCTCGACAGAACGAACGCCACCAAAAGGTATTACAGCGCCGTTCAGAGAAAACAAGGAGCCGCCACTGAAAAATACCGTACATACATAAAGGAATACCGAAAAAATCTCTTTAAAAATCCTCTTGCTAGAACGGGGACGAGTTATAAAGATTACGTGGAGGCGAAACCTCAGCTTCAGTTCTAGCATGACGTTAATGAACTGGTGGAGAGATTGCAGCTGTTGATCGCTTTGCAGGAATCTGGACACACGGGACATAAAAACGAGATCCTGGCGATAGTCGAGGAACTGCGTGAGGCGGGTATTATCGAATAAATACTTGGCAGGAAAGCGTCGTTTACGTCACTATCGTCATGAGCATTGACAAATTTGGACGTGGCAGGAGCGGTGATAAACCGCTCCGAAATATTCCTAAATTAATGTTGGATGTAAAAGGGAACTTTGATTTCGGTGGGTAGAACGCTGATGAACGTAGGTGATCCGATAAACGAGAACGATTCCGCAACTAAACGGTACGTTTTATGAATTCACAATGAGTTCAAAAGAAGATTCGACATGCTGGATCATGCAACAGAAGAATCCGAGGAGAAATTTTTAAAGAGAATAAAAGTCAAACATGAGGAAATCGAAAAGAATCTTCGAGATCTCCTGACCAACGAGGAATCGATCATTCATGCTCAGCTGACGTCCACGAAAACTTATGTCGATGACGAACTGAATCGAATCAAGGGAAAGCTAAACACGATTGAAGAGAACACATTGAAAAAATTGAATGCTGATATGAAAAAAATGCAGAATGAATTCATGAAAGTAACAATGAAAAAAGTGACTGACGGTTTGGCGCCAATATTTGAAAAGTATGAAAATAAAATTAGTAGTGGTGGGGGAAAATAATGTAAATTCCGAGTTAAAAGTGACAACAACAACAACAGATCGTTTCGTTCAGCGGACATATAGCGAAATGAGCAAGAGACAGGTGATCAGGGAATAGCATAAGCCGGCGCGCAAAAACTACCCTCGTCGGCGAGTAATCACAAAGGGTCTTAATGACCTTTGGGAGGCTGATTTGGTGGAAATGATTCCATACGCTCGCGAGAACAGAGGATTCAAATATCTGCTCACCATTATCGATGTGTTTTCTAAATTCGCTTGGGTTAAACCCTTAAAAACTAAATCAGGGCAGGATGTTACTGAGGCTATGGGCGCAGCGCTGAAGAAGGCTAAAAATACTCCACATCTCTTGCACACAGACAACGGTCGCTAGTTCTACAACGTGAAATTACAAAATCTCATGCGAAAATATTCAATCATTCACTATTCAACCTATAGCACTGTGAAGGCATCTGTTGTTGAGAGATTCAACAGGACGTTGAAACGACTGATGTGGCAAGAGTCCAGTTTCCGTGGAAAATATAAATGGATAGATATCTTACCTGATCTGTTGAAGTCATACAACGAGCGAAAACATAGAACCATTGGAATGAGGCCGATTGACGTCACCAAAGCGAACGAGAAACATATTCTGGACACCGTTTACAGCAACATCAAAATGGCAGATCCTCGTATTAAATATAAACTCGGTGATTACGTGCGCGTGAGCAAAATCAAAAGCGTCTTTGAAAAATCATACACGCTTCAGTTTTCCCCCGAGATTTTCAAAATTAGAAAAGTACAGTTGACGAATCCCGTGACGTATTTGCTTGAGGATTCACTAGGTCACCCGATTAAGGCTGGTTTTTACGCACATGAGCTACAGTTAACCAAACAACCTGACGTTTATCTGGTAGAGAAAGTGCTTAAGAAAAAAGGACGTAAGTTGTACGTTAAATGGCTGGGTCTTGATAAAAGTCAAAATTCTTGGATTAATAAGTCCAACATCGTCTGATTGAGCTACTGTTTCTATTTTTTAAAATAATAATAATTATTATTATTATTATATAATATGTTTAATCTTTTATGAATAAATATATACATTTATATGTGAAAAAAACTGCGGTTTATATCATTTACCTACTTTCATAACTATTTAATAATAATAATAATAATAATAATAATAAACCCTTTATTTAACTTCAAAAAAAAATTACAAGTTATGTCATATAAACTATGCATTGCAAAGTTTGCTTCCAAAAAAATATAATTAATAGTAATAGTTAGTAAGTAATAATAATAATAATAATAATAATAATAATAATACTCTTATTATAACAGTTTGTATATGGGATCGCATAGCTGAACAGAGCATTCTTCTTGATTGTCTAGGGCACTGCAGATACTTTTAACTAAAGTCAATGCAGCATCACTTGTTCCTCTCGTAGAGCGAAAGCCAAACTGTTGTTCCGAGAAGTAGGAATGTTTTTCAAAAAATCTTGTAATCTGTATTGCTACTACACGTTCCAATATTTTTGAAAATACCGGACGAATAGAAATTGGCCTGTAGTTGTCCGGTAAAGTAGGATCATTTTTCTTGAATATTGGTCTTACTCTAGCTGTCTTCATTTTGTCGGGAAATACACCTTCCTCTAGACATTTATTCACGATGTTACAGATTGGACCTGCTATTTCAGACTGGATATATTTGATTAATTTACAGTCCAGGCCGTAAACATCTTTGCTAATTTTCGGTTTCATATTGCTTATAATACTCTCTACATCATTAGTAACCACAGGTTGATAGAACATTGTTGAGCCGTTTACAGGTACTTTCTGAAACATTTGAATAGGGCTTGTACAATTTGCCGCATCGTTGAAATTGTAAATTATGTTTGAGATGAAAGTTTGAAATTCGGAGGCAGAAGGTGCGTTAAGATGTTTTCTTTCCTTTTTCCTTCCAGTTTCATGATTTATAACATGCCAAATTGCCTTCTGTTTGTTTCCAGCACATTCTATTATATTTAAGTTTCGACATGATCTTTCTTCTTCGAGATGTTTAAGATAAATTTTTTTGTAACTAATAAGTTTATTTTTAAAGGCAAGATTGCCATTTTTCTTATATGCATCATGCAGTAATCCAAGCGTTTCTCTCATTTGTCTCGTTACATCAGATACGTGTTGTTTGGATGTTATGCTAGTTTTATTTTGAGCTGGAAAATACTTATCGTGATTAGTTGCAATTATATTCAGAAACTGATTAAATTTTTCATTAGGTTCATCTTCATCATAAACAGCGTTCCAAGTTTCATTTTGCAGGGCTGTACTAAATTTCTGTTTATTTTTCTCCGAATAGTTTCTTCGCATATTAGGAATAAGTTTTTTGTTGTTATTTATTGGTATATAAATAATCTGAGCATCATGATCAGAAACCTCTGCATTGTAGATAGATGTTTCATATTTTTCTATATTGGTAAATATATTATCTAGACAACTGTTTTGCCTGGTAGGTTCATATATAGTTTGAGTAAGACCATAGTTAAGAAATGTGTTTATTACTTCATTTGTACTGTTACAGTTAACAAGGAAATCAACGTTAAAATCTCCACTAATGATTATATTTATTTTTTCATTATACTGCTCCATAATATAATTCATAGCATCTTCTAATGTTGACAAGGATTCGGATACATTTGATTTAGGTGATCTATATGTTACTAACAGAATTAAATTTAGAGCCGGTATAAAATTCGCTGTCATTTCACAGATTTTTGCCACTGAGAGTGAATTGATAAATGGAACAGTATTACTTTGGATCTCATTTTTGGCATAGATACACACTCCACCATGTGCGTATTGGTCCCTTACGAAACTACTAATCATTGAGTAGTTTTTCAAATTGTATAAATTTATATCATTTTTATTTAACCAATGTTCGCTCAAGCATATTATATCTAAATTAAAATCATTAGCAATCACTTCTAGAGCGTCAATCTTGTTTGTAATTGACTGTATATTAAAATTCATAATTTTTAAAATGTTTATTTTCTTTCTTCTAAAAAATAATTTTCTTTCAAATTATTTGGTTTCTGTATACTAAAATTGTAACGACCATATGCGACACCTTTTGGCCAGTAATTTGGATTATATAAATTGTCTTTTAATTCAAAAGGTGCGCAGATTTTAAAATGTTTGGTGCTTGTTTTCGTAATTGAATCATGTTGTACTTCAGTAACTGTAAATTCTTCTTTAGGTCGGTTGATTTTCTTCGCGAGATAACTTAGGATATTATCTTCTGTGACATTATGCTGTACTAGTGATACAAATATCCAAAGTTTTTTAGTTGCTCCCGTAAAAAAATTATTTGCCTCCGCCGTACCATATGTTTTAACAGGACGTTTTTTATTTTTATATGATATTGTTTTAAATTCATCTTCAGGCGTCTTTGGGTCTAAATTATAATTATCAGATGTTATAATATGGTTATTTTCAATATTTGGCATCTCTGGTACAATCTTTTTTGCAATAGAAGTACTTGTCTTATGAGGTTTAATTTTGTTTAAATCGGTTTGATTTTGACCGGTAGATTTTTTCTTTAATTTACTAGCATAATCAGGTACTGTATTATCGATATTTTGTTTAGTATTTTGATTTGTAGATGTCGCTTGTCGAAAGACTTCTGTAGATGGAGTTTCCTTGTATTTTATTTCACAGGTTAGTTTTTCAATAATTTTATTTTGATTTGATATGTCATTCTTCATGCTTGTTATTGATTCCATGCAAGTGTTGAGTGAATTAGTTAACAATTCAAACTTACTCAGAAATATTTCTTCCAGTTTATTTTGCAAGTTATCGCAATTAGTGCAGAACCATTTTATATTAGAATACTTCTCAATAATCTTCAGTTCTGTAGCCTTAAACTGTGAACATGCTTGATGAATTGCATTCTTGCACATATTGCTGCATTTTAGAATTTTTTCTTCACTAGATAACTTTTCTGAACAGATGTAACAATCACTGCACTGATTTGTATTTACATCCGACGCCTTTTTTTTTTAAATTCTGTTAAATTCCACACAAATAAAAAAGGACAGGAAAACAAACACAAATAATTATTCAGTGTTACAATTTCAAATTTATTTATAAAAAATAAACAATGCAATTATATAATTTTATAACCCCATGGTAATGTGTCAGTATTAGGGCAATTCTCTTGTCATCATTGGGGCTGAGGGCTAATTTTTTCTGTTTCATTGTGAACACTTCATGTTTTCTGGACACAATATTGGACTGCTTTCTCGTAACCGTGGTGTCGTTAAACAAACAATCATAATAGTCATCGTAGCTGATTGTTTTTAGGGCGGCGGAGGCCACACCCTTGGCCCGTTTACCAACTTTTCCTTCGTGTTTTATACGAGTACATTTTCGACCTCAGTCCAATGAACGACGTCATGATCTTACCGTGCAGTTCATCTTTCATCAAACCGATTACTTTCTTATTGACCCGCGGCATATCAAACATATTATCTTCAGGGTAATCCGAAGTGTCGAATTTATGAATATCACGCATCATAATTTTATAAAAGTCGAAATTAAAGATATTATAAATCAAGCTGTCCGTGTCGGTATAAAGCAGTTTAGCATTTTCTCCGAAATTTTTCTTTATGTAATTATAATGAAAATCATAGATGACGATTTTGGATAAGTCGAGTATCGAAAACCCTAAGTAGATCGGTTTATCCAATATTACAAATTTCTTCTTCATTTCTATGAGCAGTAAATCTTCTTCTAGTATTGTACACCTGTGAAAATTCGGTTGAGAGATGTAGGATTTGGCGCCATAGCGTCCAGACTATTTCGTCACCAATTTCACATCCTTATATTTCCGTGTGTTCTGAATCGTCTTTCCGAAAATCGAATTGACCATGAGTTTATAAAAAATCTTTTTGAATTCGTTATCGGATTGTTTTATTAATTCGATATTTAGATCAATGTATTTCTTAAGCCAAGGGCTCTGATTGAATTTTAAAATGCGGTGAATTTTGGTTACTCTCATACCCAGTTGTAAATTTTGCTTCAAATTCTGATAATGACCAATATAATTTTTCTTATTGTATAAATTCGTTGTTAATTTTGGTAATTTAGATATTAGTGGGGTGAATTTTTCAGGACATACTGGAAGGTCTTTATGTAAGTCCTACAGCTATAAAGGATACTCCAAATCCACCTCGAAAATGTAACCGATGTCTGACTCATCTGACATATTCAACAGATCAATTTTATAAAAATCTTCATCTGACACCCAATCGAAATTCGACTGAGGCATTTGCTGATTCATACTAAATCCATAGAGATTATTGACGTCTAGGTACATTAAGTAAGACTCAGGCTCATCAGGGTTGTAATCACTCCCCATGTATTTATTATTTGCTTCCCCGTATCTAACGCAGCAACAGTGCTGCACTGCGACACGCCTCCTCTGATACCGGCCTCGATGAAAAGAATCATATCCACACAAGTTAACAACTCCAATTCCACACTACAATATTTTAACATGGCGTCCCAAGATAATGATGGAGCTGTGATATAGTGGAGCGCATCCAACTGATAAGACTCGAGACAGCTTGCTCGGAAATTTTCGAAAACGTCTGCGAGTAATGTGATATTGGTCTTCAAATAGATATCAGCATATTCTCCTAACGTTTTTATGCCAAACGTGGTCCATACTCGTTGGGCATGCTGATAGTCCTCATCACTAACATTTTCATTCTGAAGAGTGCTGAAGAAGTCATCTTTCGCTGGTAACTGTGTCTCGTTCAGTTTATCCCAAGAGTCGAGATATTCATAAGGAAATATACCCTTCCTGATAAGAAGCTTAAACTCATCATTTGAATTACAATTCGCTCTCGTTATCGGTTTCTCCAAATCTTTCAGATAGGAAGATAATTTGGCCAAGCTGCTCGCCATGAAACGAAACGAATCGATGAATCGAAATTGTATTCGCGTGTATTTTACACGTTTCGTGAAGGAAATGTAGCGTTCTTTGTTCAGGGGTAGTAAGAATGTACTTCCGGGAATATCTTTAGCTATCGCTTTTATGATGAAATGTGCATCGTAATTGCTCAAGTTATAGAATACGATCGGGACAATGTTGGTGTTTTTGTAGTTTAAATTACACTGCTGGTGTCTGCGCCTCTGTATGTTGTCGTAAAGTGAGAATGATCACGTACCTTGATTTCACCCTTCCGAAATGGATGTCGACAAATATGACATGTAGTAGCACTCTGAAAAAAGATTCATCGGTAAAATATTTTCAATTATCGCATCAAGATTTTTGGCAATATGTTTTAATCGTTTTACAAACCAATCTATACAATCTTTACCACGATACAATTGAAAATCAGATAACGAATCATCGTATGAACATTTAAAATAATAAGCGATGCTGAACGGTATGTGTTTGTGTGTAAATTCACTGTTTTGCCCTTTTCTACCTTCTTTTTTCACGAGAATCTATTCTATATCTGCATACAGTGCGAAATTTACTTTTTCGTAATTCTTAAAATGCTTAAATTTCAGGATTTTGTGATCATCGTCTGGGACCTCAATCCTACATTGATTCACAGCCCTGCAATATGATATATGCTTCTGCAACGATACTTTCGTCTTGAAATGATTTAGACATCTGTCACATAAAAATAATGGATTCGTTTTTGAAATTTGTTTTCTTAACAGTCTTAATCCACGCAAAATGATAATTTTCAGGATCTCTTATGCATTCAACATTATTTACCATAACTTGATCTTTTTCTATTTCATTTTCATTTATAAATTTATGGATCATCAAGAGATAAATAGTTTTATTATAATTTTTTGTAGTCAAAACAATGGGAAATACCTCATGTTCGATTTCCTTACGAGGCTTATACACAGGCTCCAGCGTATAAACGTTGATAAACAGTTTATTCATATCCTCAAATTTTGGTATATCTGTCAGATCTATTGGAAATTTAATCCCTTCAAATTCTAAAGCGTGCCAATGTTTTAAGTAGGAGGAAGGACGATTCGAATTTTGAGTTGCAGGGAAGAGTGCTGAAAGGACCGCCCATAAGAAGCAATATTCGTCATTATTTTTTACATTTATAATAGCATGTTTTTGTTTTACGTCAATTGGTAAATCAACATATTCGCTAGTTGTGATAGGTGCATAATTATTTATATTAACTTTCAGATGCAAAATTTCAAGCAGTACCCACCCCGAATCTCTCTCTTGGAATTCGCTCAATTTCAACAGAATTTTTTCCTTAAGATTTTTGTTGAACCACTCACCGACGTCCGTAACTTCATCTATGATTTTATTTGCTGTATTAAAAGTTTTAATTTCGCTAAGACCCGTTGAGGGTAGAATAAAATCACAACTTAGTATAACGTTAACTTTCAGCATGGAATCTTTCAGGGCATCGTTGATTTTCTGTTTAAATAATTGTCTGGCCTCATGGAAAAAATGCTCGGGTTCTTTAAACCCCGCCTTATTTATAATCACCCCTGTTTTTATTCGTCTTTCAAACGCCGATTTTACATTGCACCAAATTAACTGTCGCGTAAGACCTCTCCCAGATTTAACTCCGATGTTGCCCAGTTTTTCTCTATAGAATTTCAACAATGCTAAATTGGCCTCTAATTTGAATAACTTATTTCCACATCCTTTTGTTATGTATCGTGAAACCAGACGAATAAAAATATCCACTTGTTTAATCCAAAAATCTGCTTCTTTTGATGTTTTGACAAGCAGGAGAGCTTTTTTAATTTGATTAATAACGGCATCACTGCGTGATGAAAACGCGTCACTGCGTGATGCTTCGTCACTACACAATGAAACTGTATTACTGCTACTGCTCATGATCTTGTGTTAATGAAAGCTTTTCTATTTTGAAACTAAAGTTATGAACGTATGTGTTCCCCTTTTATTACAAATGATAAGGATAATGGTAAGGTAATAATTCAAGTATAATATACTATAAGGAAAACAGCAGTTTTTGTAATAAAAACAAAATAATCTTGAATAATAGTTATTTATGTAATCAGTTAATAAGCCTGAATTTCAAGGATAATATTTATTTATTTGGAATACATACATGGACAGCCAACAGAAGGATCCAATTACAGGCTGCCACTACATTAAATAATCGTTTTTACAATACATATAGGTACATTAGTTTCATAATATATAAAATACAGACCAGATAACAGGTACTACGTAATTCAACGAATCATTTTAAAATAATTCGATAACAGATTATTGAACTCATAAAAGTTATTATTGAAGATATCAATGACAATTTTATTTTCAATTTTACAGAAAGAGGCTAGCATTCGGTTAATTGGGGAGTTTGATAGATAATTGGTATTGAAGTGTGATGGTTTAAAGGTTTGCGTATTTCTAGTTTGATATGAAGGAATATGAAATTTAATATGAATATTAGATACTACATAATATGCCTTATCTTTAATAATAGTTATTTATGTAATCAGTTATTAAGCCTGAATTTCAAGGATAATAAATGGTTTATACACTTTATTTTAAAAATTATTATCATATTAAAAAACGGTACATGTCTTATCTTGAATAATAGTTATTTATATGAAACCAGACGGATAAAAATATTCACTTGTTTAATCCAAAAATCTGCTTCTTCTGATTTTTCGGCAAGCAGGAAAGCTTTTTTAATAATAATGATAATAATAATAATAATACATCTGTATTTATGAAATGTAGTACATTTATCATAGTGTCACATAAATTAACTTAATCCTAAGATGAAGGAAACAAAGATATTAACACAGAAATATATTATCCCTATTTGGGAACTGGACGAAAAATCTATTGAATACACTTTCCATTTTGGGCTATTTTATACATATATTTATATTTAAATCCTTCTCAAACTCTTCTATACTATAGTATGCCTTTTTTATTAGAATATTTTTTAATGTTGATTTAAATTTTATACTGGTTAGGCTTTTAATTTCCTCAGGCAACTTGTTAAATAATTTTATTCCAACTATATTTATATGATTTCTAAAGTTATATTTAGTAAAAGGCACCTTGATATCATGTTTCTTTCTAGTATTGTATCCATGAGTGTCACTATAAGTATGAAAGCTTGTGATGTTTTCTTTAATGTGCGTCAGTAAATTTAAAATATATAGCGATGGGAGTGTCAATATCTCATGATGTATGAAAAGCTCCCTACACGAGGTACTCTACTTAACTTTGCTTAAGATTCGAATAGATCGTTTCTGCAGCCGAAACAATCTTAATGAATCTACAGAGTTGCCCCACAGAATAATGCCATATGCTAAGGTGGACTGTACATATGAGAAGTAGATTATTTTACAGGTCAAGTAGCTTGTAACCTTGATCAATTGTAAAAGAGCAAAATTGAATTTATTTATTTTCCCAGCTACTGACTTAATATGAGCCTTCCAATTAATTTTGGAATCTAGTTGGAACCCCAAAAATCTGGCTTCCGTGCTATAATCAGCTGTTATATTTATTCTCGGATTGAATGAGAAGAGTATGTTAATTGTTTAACTGGCATTCAAACTTAGTTTATTAGCACGGAACCAATCTTGGGCGTCTCTAATATTATTCTCCAAGCATCTACCTGCTTCCGAGATACTCCTCCCTCGGTTAATGAAAGTTGTGTCGTCAGCGAATATCACAGTTTTAGAATTAATATGCAAAGGCAAGTCATTTATATAAAATAGAAATAAGATAGGCCCCAAAATAGAACCTTGGGGTACGCCCGAATTAATAACAATGCTATTTGATTGAATATTGTTAAAAAATACTATTTGTTTGCGATCTTTAAGATAGCTCATTAACAGTTGAAGTACATTACCTCTTAGACCGTAGTGGGCTAGTTTTTCCTCTAATACAGGATGATAAACGCAATCAAAGGCCTTGGACAGATCACATAGCGAAGCAGTTACAAATTCTCCTTCCTCGAGAGATCTAATGACCTCATTAATGAGATCCACTGCAGCCTTTGTTGTAGATAAACTGGGTCGAAAACCAAATTGGGACGGGGAAAAGATATTGTGGCGATTAGCAAACTTCAAAATTCGGTTATAGAGGACTTTTTCGACAATCTTTGAGATGATAGGCGTAAGGCTTATAGGTCTGAAATTTGAGGGCTTATTAGCATCTCCCTTTTTGAAAACGGGTATAACTTTAGAATATTTTAGGGATAGTGGAAAGGTTCCCGATTCAAAGATGTGGTTAGTTATATTTACTAACGGCTCCGTTATATGGTCTATTGATAATTTAATTAGGTTGGTAGTTAACCCGTAATGATCGGTACTTTTAGAGTTTTTGAGAATCTCTATTATTCCCTTTATTTCCCTAGTATCTGTGGGTTCAAGAAATAGACTATTGCTCACAGGTTCTGATTTAGCTTTTAAGAAGTCCAAGGCAGTTACGTTTATATTATCTAACTGGTTCCAACAATTTTGGGCAGCATGAGCAAAAAAGTTGTTAAAATCATCGGCAGTTAGTTTTGTTGATGTGGTATTTGTAGATGACGTCCTACCCGTCTCATGTTTTATAATATTCCACATTGTTTTCGACTTATTATCAGAAGCTGTAATAAGGTTGATATAGTATAATTTTTTAGCTTCTTTCAAATTCTTATTGTACTTTTTTTTATAGTTTATGTATAGTACACGAAAATTATTATTAGTTATGCTAAAGTCATACAGCAGCATCAAATATTCTTTCATTTTTTTTAGATTATTGTCGTACCACGGAAGTTTATGTTTACTATTATTATTGTACTGCTTGTACGGGAAGCAGGAATCTATTGCATTCAGAATTTCTTTGTTAAATTCATTAACTTTTTTATTAATGTCATTAATACTGTTAATATTTTCCCAGTTTATGTCATTCAAAATTTCCACGTAATTGTTAACGTTATTATTATTAAATGAGCGGTAACTATTTTTAATTGATTTTTTTAAGTGCCGTTTTTCAGATTGAAATGAAAAAAGTACACCCCAGTGGTCTGAAAAATGGGTATTAATTACAGATACTCTATAATTTTCGTCATTTAAATTAGTAAAAATATTATCTAAACAACTTCCATTACCAAGGTAAGAGTATCTGGTAACATAAAAGTTTGTAATTTTTAAGTCAAACGTATTTATGATATCCTTAAGTCTACATAAGGCATGGTCATTCTTTATAAAATTAACATTGTAGTCACCACAGCAAAATATATAGTAGTCAGGATATTTACTAGAAATGAACAATAAGATATCAGTTAACGTTTTTAGAAAAATTTCAAAATTGCCGTCGGGAGTTCTATAAATATTAACAATTACTGATTTATAATCTGGTATTTCTATAGCAGTTGCCTCACAGTGACATTCAACAGATTTTTCGTTGACAGTATTAATTACATTAAACCTAATTCCATTTTTGAGGTAGATTACAACACGTCCTCCTAGCTTGTTTTTTCTACAGTAATAATCAGTTAAAACAAATTCTCCTATCACTTTGTACAACAAAATTTCACATTCCGACATCCAGTGTTCTGAGATACAAAGGCACAACCAGTTGGTAAAGGTTTTACAAAATATTTCAATGGCTTCTTTTTTGTTTCTCAATGACTGGATGTTTAACTGAAATAACTGATCGGAGTAACAATTATTACGATTTGTATTCATGAAAAAGCTGTTTTCTATTAATAGTACTATCTACATTCGTGTTAATATTCTTAACAGTTTTAAAACTAGTGCCGTTACAGTCGATAGAATCAATAATGTTTCCACTAGAAGCGTTAAGATTGATATTAATACTATTTGATATGTTCGGATTACTGCTATTGCCATTACTGCCGTTTGTTTTGACATTAACAGTCCCGAAAACCTTAGTTTTAACATTATTAACTCTAGTTACATCAAAATTCAAAATTTTGATAGATAGTTTCAATGCAATAAATTTTTTTGTACTCATGTTCAAGTGGATGCCATCAGACATATAACATTTCTTGTTAATATAAAAGTTAGTATCAAATAAATACGCATTTTGAAACTTTTCTATAAGATCATATAAATCACAGTTGTCCTTAAATATCAATTCATTGATTCTATAGAGTTTGTCATGCCGATATGGAACAGCAATAAATATCACATTCGTGTGTGCTAACTTGCTTAAAGCTTCACTGTACTCTTTCTGAAGTGTCCTATGGTTATTAGGATAGTTACATGTACCACCCAATATAACTACAAAATCATTTTTTGTGAAATCTTTAGTTAGGGACAGTAAATTATCTATAATGTGGATTGAGAACTTCTGATTATGGGTGTGGTCTAGTGATTTTAAGTGTTCATAAAAAGTTAAATATTGTTGTGATTATGAAAAATATAATTTTAAAAAAATTGTCTAGCATGTCAATGTGATTATTGTGTTTCGTTTGATGTATGTAAGGGAGAACATCTATTTAATTAATTCAAATAAATGACATTATTTTAAAATTTAAATCAGTTGATCAGTTTTTAAAATCAGGTGATCATACTAGCACGAATCAAGTTGTCGTTCGTCACGACAGGTTGGACCTAAAGCAGTAACTCTAAAACGGTTACTGTTAATTAACTATCTTTGTTTAACATCTTAATTTCAAATATAAAATTACAACCTCTTAAACTTAATAATATATATAAATTTAATATTAGCATAAATTATAAACAAATTTAACTATTATTATTTTATTTAATCTAATAATTTTATTAAAATTAAAATAATGGCTACTCTAGATGAAATAAGATCACTTTTTAAAGAAGAGTTGAAAGAAGTTACTTCTGGAATTAATAAAATGCATGATTCGTTGCTTAAAATTACAAACGATGTCATAAAATTAGAGAAAAAATGTAATTTTTTCGAATCCGAGCATAAAAAACAACAACAAAAAATTGATCAGTTGGAGAGAATGATAAAAAGGAAGAACCTAATAATATTTGGCATCGACGAAAAGAAAGAAGAAAATGTTGATTCTCGTGTTCTTAATCTCTTCAGGGATGTACTGGAAGTTGAAGTTCAAGACAAGGAAGTAGAAATCTGCAGACGATTAGGCGCCTATAAAGACAACTCTAAAAGGCCAGTGCAAGTGGAGCTGTCAAACGTACAAACAAGAAACGAAATACTTAAAAAATCTAAAAAATTGAAGTCTTCGCATCCACATATTCACATAAGTGAAGATTTTTCTAAATCAGTGCAGGAAAAACGCAAAGCTTTGATACCAAAACTTATTCAAGCTAGAGAAGAAGGTAAATCAGCTTATCTTAAATTTGATAAGTTAGTTATAGATGGAGTGATAATAGAAGTTCCAGCATCTGAAGAGATTGTAGAAATTAGCCAAGAACCAGTAAGTCAATTACTTCGTATTGGCAGTAGGCGAAACGAGAAGTCTAAAAACATCGACCGCACAATAAATTTACGAAGTAAGTCAAAAAACTTGAACGCTCTAGAGATTTAAATATTTTTAAAATATCGCATTTAAATATCCAGTCGATATGTAACAAATTCAACCTATTTAAATCTCTCATTCTACCGGAAAATTTTGACATTATTACATTATCAGAAACTTGGCTTTCTCCCACTGACAGTTCTGTTTCATATGCTTTGCCTGGATACAACCTATTCCGTCAAGATAGAAGTAAAAGAGGAGGTGGCGTAGCCATTTATATAAAAAAGTCTTTAAAATACGAGCGATTAAACATAGAATCGAATACGCAGTTTGAACAACTCTGGTGCTTAATAAAAATAAAAAACAAAAAATTTGCTATTGGATCAGTTTATAGAGTACCGGGAAGTTATACTAGTATAGATATTCTCGAGGAAGTGTTGGCCACAATACAACCTACAGTGGATCAAATAATATGTGCAGGAGATATAAATATTGATTTATTAACTGAAAAATATTCTTCCGATAGGTTCCTTACAATCCTCAAAGACTATAACCTCACACAATATATAGATGAACCAACACGAATAACAAAAAACTCATCTACTTTAGTAGACGTTGTTTGTAGCGATTTAGAACAGAAAATAATAAACAGTTATGGAGTTAAGGATGCGTCGTTATTAGGCGATCATGATTTGGTTTACCTGGAATTTAAAATTGTTAAGGAAATAATTACGCCGAAATGTTACACAAAACGAGACTTTTCAAATTTTAATTACGATTTATTTGCTGAAAATGCTGCAGCAATGCCATGGAGTGATATATATAGAGTGGATACCATTGATGTTAAATTAAAGATATTCAATGAAATTATCAGCAATCTTTTTGACATCCATGCGCCTTTAAAAACTATGACAAGCAAGAATAGGAAACATCATCCGTGGATAACGGATAGTATTAGATGTCTTATTGCTGAGAAAAATAAAGCTAGTTAAAAGTACTCTCAGAGATATTAAAACTACTGCTATCGGATGCGATAATATCTCACTTAATATGCTAATGTTGGTTGAACCATTTTGTATCAATGCGCTAACACACATTGTCAATTTCTCACTGGAAACTGGGACATTTCCATATACCTGGAAAACAGCAATAATAGATCCGCTACCTAAAATATCTGATCCACAAGTTGTTTCAGATCTTCGACCTATCAGCATACTACCCACAGCATCAAAGATCTTGGAAAAAATTGTGTACAAGCAAATACTTGATCATATTATCAAATGGAAACTACAACCAGAAATACAATCTGGTTTTCGAAGAGGTTACAGCACGACGACGGCATTAACAAATATTATTGATGATATTATTAAAAGTAATGATAAACATAATATATCAGCACTGGTACTACTGGACATGTCAAAAACCTTTGATTCTGTTGACTTTGAGTTACTTCTATATAAGTTAGAGCTCTATGGATTTCGTGACACTTGTCATAAATGGTTTAAAAGTTATTTGCAAGGTAGAACTCAAATAACCATAACTGATACTAATGGAATCAAAAACTATTCCACATCTAGGACAGTTGTATCAGGTATGCCACAGGGTTCAATTTTAGGTCCTTTACTTTTCAGCTTGTTTATAGCAGACATTGTTGAATCTACTACTTGTTGTAATATGCACTTATTCGCCGATGACATTCAGATTTATCATTCTTTTCAACTGCAAGACAGCATGGAGTCAATTGGTCAAATCAACCAAGATCTACATCAAATACTCGAATGGATAAATACAAATAAACTCTTATTAAATCCTACAAAGACACAAGCTATCCTTTTTGGTCCTAAACAGAACAGACAACTTATAAAAACTCGTGAGTGTATAAAAATAGGAGCTCATAAAATAGAGTGGACTGACGTCGTCAAAAACTTGGGCCTACTTATAGACTCAGATTTAAAATTTAATGAGCACATTAGCAAGTTAGTTAAATCATCTTTTTTTAAACTAAAGTGCTTGTATCAGGATAGACAATTGCTACCGCTTACAGTGAGGAAACAATTGGCTGACTCCTTAGTACTATCGTCTCTAAACTATGGTGACTCTGTATATGGACCATGCCTTACGAATAAGAACAAGATTAGGTTACAGAGGGTGCAAAACGCGTGTGTACGATTTGTTAAACGTCTACCAAGACAAACTCCTACAAGTGTACATTTGCGAGAACTCAGCTGGCTCACTATGGAAGAAAGAAGAATGCTGCATTTGTGTACCCTAGTGCATAATATTATAAAATTTAAACATCCTTCTTATCTGTATTATTATTATTATTATTATAATGTCGTTAAAAAGTGCACTTGGTTTAACAAATGCTGTAATTTCAAAATTCTTCAGCAAATCACGTAGCAGTATGCTTAAAGAACGCCCATGACTATCTGTGAGAAGCAGTATTTTATTATTTTTTGTTGACGATTTTATATTTTCATTAGATGGAATGTTCAAATTTGATTGCCTAAGGTTACCCGTTTGAGTGGAGACATTTACACTAGTACTCACGGTCTGAGCTTCTTGATTGTTTACAGTTACCTGTGGTTTAATTTTAATAGTATTAGTACCCTTTGTAGTCATTTTCTTCATTGTGTCAGTCTGCGTGGATGAACTAATAAGAGTGTTTAAGGTCTGGGTGTCTTTATTGTTCACAGATGCCAGTGGTTTTTTAATAATGTTTTGTAGATCTGCAATAACATTATTTTTTTGTGTATTTTGATATTTTAACGCCTCAATTTGATTACTTAACATCTCGACTTTACTTTGTAGATCTATATTTGTAGAGTTTGCAGTTGCAAGCTTGTTTTGTAGATTTATTATAATGTCTCTGAGTTCGCATTTTTTTGTTTGATCACGGTCAGTGCAATCAGAGTCATTATTATAGATTACGTTAACAATACTTGTGTTTGGACTGCTAGAGATCCTAGTTTCTAACTTAGGTTTTTTATTAAGTCTATTGCGGGTATTCATTATTCGATTCTCGGATGACAAATCCAATATAAAATCAAAATGATAATTAGAACAACTATAAAAAACATATATAGGAATAATTACATAAAATGAAATAAACAAACAATAAGGTTATTTCAATAAATACAAAATTATATAAAAAAAAATAAATAAATAAATAGAAAAATAAAAGTACAAATATTATAGTCTCAAGTGACTGTCAAACATAAATAAGAAATAATGAATAGGACAAAATGTGTAGATGTACAGTCAATATAATAAAATTATAAAATAAAATAAAATAAGATCAGAGTCAAAAATTAAAACTAAAAATTAGAGAATAAAAAATATGGCACACTATAAAAATATAATAAATACAGTACAATTCTATCAACAGCACAAAAGGTCTATTATTCTCGTGAATGAAATAAAAATGAAATAAAAATGAAATAAAAATGAAATAAAAATGAAATAAAAATAAAAATCAGTCAGAATCAGTGTCTACAAGTTACAAAAAATACATTAAAAAGAGAACACTTGCAGGAATTGTCCAGCTTGATGATGTTGGGGAATCCCCAGAACTTGCAGCTACCAAGCAATCACTAACTGTCACTATAATAAATTATTTAAATTCACTTATTAATTGATTGTTACATTCAGGATGCCAACTAAACTTTTATTTTAATTGCACGTGATAGAAAAATATTTAAGTCACACTTTGATATAAAAATCATAAATAAATTCCTAATATGAATATATAAAATATTTGGTATTCTTGGAATTACAAAAATTCCGTGTTCGTTACTCGAACGATGTTTTTTAGATTAATTTGATTAATAACAGCGTCACTACGAGATGCTTTGTTGCTACACGATGACACTGTGTCACTGCTGCTGCAATTTTGAAATTATGAACATATGCATGTTCCCTTATATAACAAATGATAAGGTTAAGGATAATGAGCAATAAGGTAATAATTAAAGTATAATATACTATAAGGAAAACAACAGTTTTTGTAATAAAAACAAAAAATACCTTTAACTAGGTCATTTTATTTCATATATTATATTTATACATCTATTTATTAATCATTAAAACCCCTATCACCATACATTTTTTTTTTTTAGAATAACAAGTTATATATATATATATATATATATATATATATCCATGTACCAATGTGGCATCGCATAATTGACCAGTTCATACCATTATAACGTCCAGTGCCAATATGACGTCCTTATATATGGACGTCATATTGTCAGCCTATTTAATTATGATTTTCCGTTAGCTTGGGTCATCTACTGCTCAAATTTAAAATTTAGCATAGACGCTAAAATGGCTCATAATGAGCGAAAAATCGTATATGTTAGTTCAGCTTTTTTTCGTTGGCGGCGCTACGGTCGTTGGCGTATATGAAGGAAATATATACACTGCAGTCGTTGTAGGACCCTTATGGCATCCGTACATGTTGCAACACCGCTGTTTATGTTATCAAGTCTAATACTGCATTCAGCGCATGAACCAGTGTTTTTTCCTTGTTCAACTTATAGCTCTCTCGTTCTCTTTTGACCTTGTTATTTGAAATTATACTTATGATGAAAAACAGCATTTTATAAAAGAACAATTTTTAAATTATTATGATTTATTTTAAATTACAAGAAATATACCTTGGAAATATTAAATATTTAAAAATTGAATTATATATATAAAATAACTATACATTATAAATAAGTCCACTCATTTTTATGCCGCCCGAGGCAAGACATGACTTAAACCAATTTCCTTGAAATCTAAATTTTGGCCAAGTTTGTGTTCGATGGAAATGCCAAATCAGTAAGTCAGTGTGTTCCAACCTTTTAGTCGCGACCCCTTTTCCTAACGGACAAGTAACGAATAAGTAGCTTGCGACCCCCCCCCCCCTGTAACATTTACATGAAAAAACATTTTTATTCGCCATCAAAACAAAATTCTTACCAGATTTTTACAATAATATAGTACACAACCGTTGATTATCAGCGTTAGAAAAAATCTTGTACATAACTCGTGTAATATGCGATATTACAACAATTTCCTGATTATACAGAACTCTTCTTTAGCAATTTTAAGATGCATACTTTATGTAAAAATCCCACTTTTATATCAATACAAATCCCACTTTTATATCAATACAACAATAAAAGTAACTCACTTCTATTCAATAGTGATTCTTAGTTCAAATTCAACATTGAAACAGTCAGACTCAAAGACACGGATTTGACATTTGTTACAAACGTTAAATATAAACAAACAGAATTTTGCCACGCTAAAAATTTTAAAATATAACTTGTTTACACGACCCCCTCACGAATTCTTCGCGACCCCATAGGGAGTCGGGACCCACCAGTTGAGTGCCCCTGCACGAAGTCATAGTTCAGACATCGACGATCGAAGATAATTTTAATTAGGAATTTCTTTCTGAGCTCGCAACATTTACTGGTAATGTTATTACCAGTAACACCAGTGCCACAAAATGTCTAATAAGTGCAATGTAAGCAAATCTGCGCGCTAATGAATGTGAGCGCACTTGAGGAACTTGTTAAGGTAATCAATATTCAACTCACGCTATGTAATATAAGTGAAAATAAAAAATATTATAAAAATAATACTCATGAAATTCTGTATCAATTTCTGAGTTTGCCGCCCCTTGCTATTCGGCGCCCTGGGCAAATGCCCATTTTGCCCTGTTTAGAAAAGCTAATTTATCTTTATTTTCCCTTTTTGTTTTTTTTTTTATTTTCAAGATTATTGCCTAACTTTATATTTAGTGTTGGGTAAATCATAATCGATTATTGATTACAAAATGTAATAATGTACTAGTTCAGTCAATTACAATCACATTGTAGTCAATAATCGTAATAATACAATTTGCAAAAACTTGCAAAGTATTTGAAATTAGAAACATCTACGATTAAAACTAAATCGTAATCATTATGTAATCTTATCATTCGATTGCAATTACATTTTCACTTACTATGGAAACTTGTAAACTATGTATCGCTTAAATTCTAGAACCACTAAAGCCGAAAATCCAAAATATGATATATCAAATAGGGCTTTCTCAAATTTTTTATCTATACTAATATATATATTATTAGTCTGGTGCCTACGTCGAAAGATACTGCACTTGATGATAATGGAATTCCATTTGGCACACGTGTTCCTTATAAAAATTAAATCATTTTGACCCGCAGTACCTATTTGTGAATCGAGGCAGAGTCAAGATGGCGGCGAAACTAGCGCGCCAATTACGATAACGATAACTAATTTTTATGATAGAGCGAAATAGCTAAATACATATTTGTACAATGGACCTTTAGCTACAATTTACCGCATCGCACGCGAATTTCCGTCACTTAGTTTACAAGATACCGTCCAAAATTCATTCTCAGACGCAAAAAAGTGATTTCCGAAATGGCTAACGAATTTCGTATAATATGGCTCGTTTTCTATTAATGTAATGCTATAGATTACGAATCTGTTATCAAAATGGCGAAAATTTTAAATTTTGATAGATTTTTTTCCCAAATTCGCGACTTGATGTTATACTCTATCACTGCAAATCTGCGTATTTTAATATTTTGTTTCATTTCTTCCTAAATCTATAGGGCATATCCTTGGATACAAGAATATGTGCGGAATTTTTCTCTGGGTGGCGCCAAAATTAAGGTAGCGGCCGCAATGTGTTAAGTCTCAACTTCATATTATTTTGACACTCTTTATATCGTTTTCGACCAAATCGGACCTGTAGATTACAAAAATTATATAAAAAAAGGCATATGACTTGTTATTATTTGGGTTTTGCCGAAATGAAATAAAAAAAATTACATATCCGACCGGAACGGCTGTAAATTATGACCTTTAAGTAAGACACTCCATGCATATACGGAATGCATCGATTTGCTTAGGTTTGTTCGCAGCACCTGGTCTCAAATGAAGGCGCTTTCGAAACAACGCTCGAAAATCGAATTTTGCTATTTACATCAAATTTGTTGAGTTGTACATCAATTTCGGGTATATTGAGGTAGTAGATTTCGAAAATGGAGTTAATTTAAAGATTTGCTACACATCAGATTGTATTTTGCCCGAAAAAAATAATTACATGTATTCTTTACATAGCAGTGAGATTCATTACACGATAGAGAAGTGTCTTTTCATCCAAAAGAGTAATATATAGCAGTCCTGACAAACTAATATAGAAAACTACACACTTAATACGATTCTAATGGTGGCCGAAAACTATTCTTTCGAAAATGGTTAAAATATTCTCTGATATTTTTACCAGTTATTAAGACAACATTTTAATGTGTTAATATCAGAGAATATTATAACCATTTTCGAAAGAATAGTTTTCGTCCACCATTAGAATCGTATTAAGTGTTTAATAATCTATATTATTTTGTCAGAACTACTATATATTACTCTTTTGGATGGAGAGACACTTCACTGTCGTGTAATGAATCTCATTGCTATGTAAAGAATACATGTAATTATTTTTTTCGGGCAAAATACAACCTTATGTGTAGCAAATCTTTAAATTAACGCCATTTTCGAAATATACGACCTCAATATACCCGAAATTGATATACAACTTAAAAAAATTGATGTAAATAGCAAAATTCGATTTTCGAGCGTTATTTCGAAAGCGCCTTCATTTGAGACCAGGTGCTGCGAACAAACCTAAGCAAATCGATGCATTACGTATATGCATGGAGTATCTTACTTAAATGTCATAATTTACAGCCGTTCCGGTCAGATATGTAATTTTTTTTATTTCATTTCGGGCAAAACCCGAATAACAACAAGTCATATGCCTTTTTTTTATTTAATTTTTGTAATCTACAGGTCCGATTTGGTCGAGAACGATATAAAAAGTGTCAAAATTATACGAAGTTGAGACTTTACATATTTCGGCTGCTATCTTAATTTCGGCGCCCCTCAGACAAAAATTCCGTACATATTCTTGTAGCCAAGGATATGCCCTACATATTAAGGAAGAATTGAAACAAAATGTTAATATACGCAGATTTGCAGTGATAGAGTATATCATCATGTCTCAAATTTGGGGAAAAAATCTATCAAAATTTAAAATTTTCGCGATTTTGATAACCGATTCGTAATCTACGACATTAAAATAATAGAAAACGAGCCATGTCATATGAAATTCGTTAGCCATATCGGAAATCACTTTTTTGCGTCTGAGAATGAATTTTGGACCGTATCTAAGTGACGAAAATTCGCGTACGATGCGGCAGATTGTAGCTAAAGGTCCATTGTACAAATATGTATTTAGGTATTTCGCTTTATCATAAAAATTAAATATCGTTATCGTAATTGGCGAACTATTTTCGCCGTCATCTTGAATCTGCCTCGATTCACAAGTAGGTGCTGCGGGCCAAAATGATTTAATTTTTATAAAGAACACGTGTGCCAAATGGCATTCCATTATCATCAAGTGCAGTATCAACGTAAAATATGGTGCGTAGGCACTAGACTATATCTCCAGTTTGCAATTTACAGAATAAAATATACTGCCTTTTAAGGTACATCAAATGTAATGTTTCTTTACTCATACATGAATGTAAGGTCGAATTTTGCAATTTAACGCGGCAAAATTTGTAAGGAAATCACACATTTAACGAGAATATTTTAACATTTGCGAAAATAAATAATAATTCATTGATGTGAAATGAAAGTCTTTTTGTTTGGAACAATCCTAATATATGACATAAAGGTGGATAAATTTAAAATATAATATTTGTAAGATTTCAAATCATACTTTAAAAAGAAGAACTAGGCTCTGAATAACCACATGCGTACATTACCAGTTTCTAGTGTTTACAAAAATTTAAAAAATCACTACAGGTCTATTGGCTACCAACCCCACACCTGGGACAGGTCGGCAAATTTGTCTCTTGTATTTTATAGTGAAAAATAATGTCCACAGAATCAACAGACTAACTTCTTATTTTTCTGGTATTTAGATAGCCAAATAGTTACTCTATTTTTCCCAGTTGTCAGATATTTTTTAACTATCACAATATGTACTATATTTATTCTAAACAAAAAAAAATGCTGTTATTCATCGGTTGCTTAGAAGAAATAATCATTTAAAATATATCAATTCTCTCAGTAAATATTAAATTCTTTATGAATTTCTAACTTTCAAATACTTTCTTGTACAAAAATTTTATTATTAAGAAAAATTAAGTTTTGAATATGTATGTCTTCGTATGTAGTAAAAATAACTCAAAAAATTATCTAATAGTACGTCACAAACGTACATGCTGGTAAACACACTTCGTGTATGTATTTTATCTGTGCTTAATGAATTGTAAAATAACTTTGGCAACGTTGCTGGATGTTATAATGGTAACAATATAGACGCTAACATACGATTGGAGGTAATATTGTCTAGGAATATATGCGAATATACGGATGGACTTCATACTGTTCTACAATTGCACGGAAGTGGTATTGGTACAAATTATCTAAAGAATGAATATTTTTTTGGATGCATTTAAAAAGGATTTGTTTGCAGTTCTAAGTAGGATATTTGAATTTAGGTAATATACTTTTAGTTAAATGTCAATATTTCCAGTATTTTCAGTGGTTGCCATAAAGGACCATTGTGAAATGATGCCACAATGGTCTACGGATTTATATATATATATATATATCAATGTGATTTTTATTCTGTATCGGAAGAACTAAAAATATCATTACAAACTAAATGGAGGATATTCCCGGTAAATATATGTCGGAGAATATCATAATTTTATCAGAATACGTAAGTGCAAAGGCAGCAGCCTTGGTACTAGCAGAACCAAGATCAGCCGATCAGCAAAAACAGGGCGATAATAGAACAGTGTGTGTTGTATGAGTGTGTGATAGCTGAGCGATCGGTCTGGATCATTGGGATTGCTACGTGTCTGTTATAATATCTGTTTTAATTATGAACTTTGTTTTATGTCATAAATGTGTTTTAATATTGTTTGATTATTTGTGAAAGAACAATAAGAATAATATAAACTGTAATGATTAGTTTATTGTGAGTGATAATTGTTATTTTACCACATTTGAGACGAAATCAGAAGTGGGATTCGCATCTAAAGCCATGAACAATGGAGAGAAATTCGGATGGAGCTTGTCCAAAAGATAAGTCAACCTTCTACTAGTAAGCCAATAAATTTACCTGTATTTGAATTAGAATAAGCGGGCCAAAATACCAAGGCCTGGTGCAATACTACTGATCTTTGCGTGCGTGAGAATCCAATAAATGGTAGTGCTTTAATGATCTCGTTAAGCAAAGCCTTGCGATGTTATGCATCTGCATGGCTATGTCAGAAAACATTTGAAGGTATAACTTGGGAACAATTTTAAGATTTATTTTAATCAAGATACGACCAAAATGATACCGGTTCTGCTTTTCTTATAAAATTATTGCATGGAAAACCTAAAGACAATGAGCCTTATTCTGTGCATGCTAGTCAATTTTTAATAGCTTTCATGACATGCTAGCAGAAATCAGATCCAGAAGAAATTAATGTAGCCTTAGCAATGGCTAATTTAACCGAATTCTATTCTTAAGAAAAACGTCAGTCCGAGAGACCGAAATTGAATTCTTCATCTTCAATTGAGTGTTTCAACTGTGGTAAAATTGGCCCCGCAGGGGAAGTTCATAATGGCCATAACACCTGGCCATTTGTCGAGCTTTCGGGCCTGATGATCCCGCGTACCCTCAATCACGCAAGGGAAGTTCATAATGGTCGCATCACCTGACCATATAGAGCTTTTGGGCCTGATGATCCCACGTACCCTGAATCACATATCATTTGGGAGGAGACAGTTCAGAGAAGCCGATTGTGGGAATAGGCTTATCTGTTGTCTCTTTTATCTCCCACTTAAATTACTACCCACGTGTGTGCCGTGCGTGGAGACCCGTAACGCCGGAGAAGAGGGTCCTGGTCGGTTGAGGGAGACTGCTGCCCGCGGACAGTATGATCCCAACACGCCTTCTTTGGCCTCGGATTCGGTAAAACGGGAGGCTGAGTCTGGTCAGCTCAGTCAATCGGCTGGTGTCACGGTTCATGAATAGAGTGGCTCCACTACTGGATCGTGGATGCCGGGGTAATGCCGTGCCACTAGACAAGTATTCGGGGGTTTTTGGGAGCGGCTGCAGCTCGCAAGGTTCCAGAGTTGGCTACTACTGGTTCTCGAGCGGGTCGAGCAGCCCGTGACTACTTCCTCCGATGCTATACCATCCTGACATGCCTGGCGCAATGAGCCGGTTTGCGGCCAACGTCCCCTGTGTGGGGCTCCCTGGTGGGTATGGCGACTACCCGGAGGGATAAAAATTTCTTAAATTCCTCCACTAGTGAGAGTAAACTCCGTAAAAAATCAAACAAGAGACCTCGTCGTGATGCTCAGTCATCCGACGAGGGATGTGTTAGGCCAGCTGCCAAGAAGGCAGAAGGTAAAAGGCAAGTTGAGTATTGTGCGCCAGTACCACGATTTCTCGTCGTGAAGGTACAAGAAGAGGGTAAGTCTTTTAAGGAGATGTCCCCTTTCTTCGTTGCCCGAACGTTGAGAAATACGTGCTCTACTGGTATCCAGTCGGTGCGTAAGTTGTCGAACGGTACACTGCTAATAGAAGCAGAGACTGAAGCGTCGTCAACGCTGCAAAAATTAGTGAAGTTTTCTGAGTTTGGCATTTCAGTACAACCGCATAAGGCACTGAATTGTTCGAAAGGCGTCGTAACGGATCGTGACCTTGCGTATGTTACGGAGGAAGAGTTCGTGCAGAAAATGGCATCGCAAGGTGTCATTGAATGCAGGAAGCTCAACCCTCGTAACGGCAAGCCTTCGATCTCCATGGTGGTGTCCTTCGCTGGTACCAAGTGTCCAACATCGGTAAGGGTGGGGTCTAACGTTTGTAGCGTTCGCCCTTCTATCCCAACCCGATGCGATGCTACAAGTGTCAACGTTATGGGCACACCTCAAGTCGTTGTGGTAAGCACACCATCTGTGCCAACTGCGGACAGGATCAACATGAAGTTGAAACTTGTCCAAACGCGGCACACTGCGTGAACTGCAAAGGGGCGCATGCCTCTACTTCACGCCACTGCCCAACGTACTTGGAGGAGAAGGCAATACAGGTCATTAGAACGCAGGACAGGATACCGTATTTCGACGCCAAGAGAAAATACAAAGAGAGCGCGCCGGTTACTTTCGCGAAATCTTTCGCGAAAGTAACCGGCGCGCAGGAAATCTTTCGCGCAAGTAGCTGCAAAGCGAACTGCAAGTGTCCAAACTCAGACAGAGTTAGTGCCTCGTCCGACAACTGCAGCAGCAGTAACAGTCGCCACAAATACTGCGAAGGAAAAGGTGGTATTGGTCCCAGAGACCAAAATTCAGACCCCACAACCTGGGGGATCGGGTCTGAATAAATCCCCCTCCCCTAAAGGAGAACGCACTCAACCCCAGTTCTCCCAACCACCTAAGGAGAAGACACCACAGTCTTCTCCACAAACGAGAAGCGACCAGAGAATGGTCGCTTCTACTAAACCCTCATCAGTTACTCCTGAAAAGGAAACTGATAAGGGATCCGTTGGTTCTCACTGGATACCAGTGAGAGCCAAACAATCAAAAAAGGAGTCCAGTGTGTCCATCAAAACACCTGGACTACCAAATGAAAGTGTAGCCGAGAAAATGGCTGTAGACCCGCAACCTAAGGGTAAACCAAAAATCATTAGGTTGCGGGGTAACTCCCCTAAACAGAAATGAATGGTCCAATAATCCAGTGGAACTGTAACGGTGTATATCAGCGCTACGAAGAACTGCGACTTTTATTGTCAGATTTTGCGCCTTCGTGTGTTTGTCTGCAGGAAACAAACTTCAACGAAACCGACACATTCTCTCCTCGGGGATACTCCGTGTTTCGCACGGATTTCCTTACGGGGTTAAGAGCATGTGACGGCGTGGCAATTCTCGTTAGAGACACATTGTACCACGATCCTGTAGACATTGACACGGAGTTGCAGGTCGTAGCAGTTCGTGTTGCACTTCCCCTACAGGTGACGATTTGTTCTATCTACTTTCCCACTGGTGTTCGAACTGACATCCGAGATGTCGTGAATATCATCGATCAACTCCCACCACCTTTCATACTACTAGGCGATTTTAACGCCTACAATGTGTGTTGGGGATCGGTGCGGAACGATCGACGGGGACGTCACCTGGAAAATATGTTGAACGAATTGAATTTGAGCTTTCTGAACGACGGCAGACCCACGCACTTTTGTGCAGCAACGGGTACATTTAGTGCTATAGATCTTAGCGTTGTTTCAACGGAGCTATTGCTCCGTTGTTCAAATGGGATGTGCATCACGACCTGTGCGGTAGTGATCACTTTCCAATCCTCTTAAAGCCTCTGTTTAATACTGTTACCGAATCCCGCTGGCCACAGTGGATTCTTCGGAAAGCAGATTGGACCAAGTTTGCGGAATCATTCTCGCATGAGGATATTCCGAGCTTGACCGTAGACGAAGAGGTGAATTATTTCACGGACACCATCACAAGCGCGGCTAAAAACAGCATACCGCTGTCATCCACTCAGCCCCGTAGAGTTCCCGTTCCCTGGTGGAACGAGGAATGCGACTTGGCGCTACGTGAAAGGAGACACCTCTTCAATACATTCCGTCGTTGTCCAACAGAGGAAAACATGATAGCTTTCCAACGAGCGAAAGCTCGTGCTAAGAGGATTGTGAAAGAAAGCAAGCGCGAATCATGGCGCAAATACGTGTCCACCGTTACAGTTGTCACTCCAGTGGCCAAAGTTTGGGAGAAGGTCCGGAAAATATCCGGTCTAAATACAGCTACAGCCATTGCTGGTCTATCGGTAAATGGTAACGTAGTCACCTCAGCGGTCGAAATTGCTAACACTTTGGCATCTAATTTTGCGTTCAATTCTAGCTCTGAACATTATTCACCCGAGTTTTTAACTCGTAAAGCAGGCTTCGAATCTATACCTCTAAATTTCTTTTCTAGGAATGACGAGGTATACAACCTGCTTTTCTCTCGTGAAGAGCTGGATAGCGCGATGTCAAAGTGTAAGGATAGCTCTCCTGGTCCAGATGCGATACATTATCGTATGATCCGAAATCTTCCGGAATCATCTAAGTCTAGGCTTTTGAATGTCTATAATAGCATATGAACTGAGGGCAAGTGCCCGACCAAGTGGAAGGAATCTCAAAGAATTCCTATCCCCAAAGTCGGGAAAGATAAACACTTGCCTTCTAGCTATAGACCTATATCATTGACCAGTTGTCTCTGCAACCTCATGGAGCGAATGATCAGCAAGTGTCTGATTTGGTTTTTAGAATCAAACGACTTGCTGGCCAATACACAGTGCGGTTTTCGCCGTCACCGCTCAACAGCAGATCATCTGGTCAGACTAGAGACAGCTATCAGGAATGCTTTCGTTGAAAACAAACACTTGGTAGCTGTGTTTTTCGATATTGAGAAAGCCTATGACACTGCATGGATTTATGGGATTCTCCGTACTCTGCATTCCTGGGGTCTCCGGGGACGCTTGATGTTCTTTATAAAAGACTTCATGTCGAACCGGCGCTTCAGGGTGCGGATCGGAAATACCCTGTCACAAATGTTCACACTGGACAATGGGGTCCCACAGGGCTCCATACTGAGCGTTACGTTATTTTTGATTGCCATTAACGGTGCAGCTTCATGTATTCGATTGCCTGTACAGAGTTCGATTTTTGTCGACGACATTGGTATCTTTGTCGCCGGACAAAAGACTAGTACAATCGAACGTCAGCTCCAGCTGACCATCAATCGTCTCGATACATGGGCAACCGTAAATGGCTTCAAATTCTCGACCAGCAAAACTGTGTGTCCATTTTTGTAGGAAAAGGGGTGTCCATCCCAACCCTACACTCACGCTAAATGGAGCACAGTTACCATTTACCGATACTGCCAGATTTCTGGGTCTCGTTTTTGACAGTCGTCTAACTTGGTGGGCACATTTTTTGTCCGTCAAGAAAAATGCCAAAAGTCGCTCAATTTGTTGCGGGTCCTCAGTCACAAGACATGGGGTGCAGACCGCACTGTCATGTTGCGTTTATATCGTTCTCTAGTGCGCTCTAAGCTGGACTATGGATGTCTAGCTTATGGGTCAGCTAAACACCAAGAGATAAGAATTCTTGACACTGTACATCACACTGGGGTTAGATTGGCCACTGGTGCATTTCGCACCAGCCCAATACCAAGCCTGCTGTATGAAGCAGGTGAACCGTCACTGTACAATCGTCGTAAAGTTCTATCCCTGCGGTATATGGCTGCACTCAGTGCCAAGCCAGATCATCCCGCGTATGACCCTATTCTACAAAATAGGCATACAGAGATTTATGACAGAAAACCAAGAGCCAATAGGCCCTTTGGTTTGAGGACTTTCGACATTTTGGGCGATATTTATTTTAATATGCCCGAAATGGCAAGTTTCGTTTTGTGTGCTGTTCCACCATGGACGCTGCCGTGTCCGCTTGTGAATCTCACATTAACTAGATTTGATAAAGATACTACGTTGCCTATCGAGTACCAACATGAGTTACACAGAACACTGGTCCCTAGGTTCGAGGATACTGTCATTTTTACTGACGGATCAAAATCCGGAATCAGGGTTGGGTGTGCGTTCGTTGTTTTGAATCCACGCCAACAGTTTCAGTACCGTCTGCACTCCATAACGAGTGTGTACACTGCTGAGCTGTACGCTATTTTCAAGGCCCTGTTATAACGTATATTACGGCCAGACTCCAGCGTTATATAGTTGGCATACGCCAGCGTCCGCTCAGCCCTCTGATCGGTCGCTAAAAACCTAAATGGGGAAAAATATGAATTCCGTAACCACTGTGAAGTGACTCCAGTGGCTATCAGCTGTCCAGGGCAAGGTAGAAGGCCGCCAGCCCAGTCTAGAGGTAAATGTGACTATGCAGGGTGGTCCTGTAATTATCAATGTCGATGTGCGGCCTAAAATTTATACGGCGCCAGTCACTTCGCTTCTATTGCCCTAAATTCTGGAAGAAAAATAAAACCCCAGGGGAAGGAATAGAGTTCTCGTGATAGAAACACCAACATTTCCAATAACTAAATTTATTAACAAAAAAAATCAGTAACTAACAAATAGTAATAACAAAATAAATACTATTCGTTAAACGAATATTGAATACGCAAAATCTATAAACAAAATAAATTATCCACTAAATGAATACTCAATACGCAAAATCTATAAACAAAATAAATTATTCACTAAATGAATACTCAATACGCAAAATCTATTAACCAAATAAATATTATTATTCGCAAAGCGAATACTCAATAAACAAAATTTTATAACCAAAATATTAAGAATTACAAGAGCAATGACTAGTTAAATATTCCCTTTTTAGTTCGGAGTACGACAAAGTTAATACAAAAAAATAAATTATTTAATCTACGAGCAAAATATCTAAGTTAAATCCAAAATTTAGAAAACTAAGTACTCACAAATGGCCAAAGGAAATTAAACAACTGAATCTTTAACCGGTAATTAATTACAATTTAAATTGACAAACTGAATTACTTGTGATGCGGTATAAATACCCAGTAACATGTGATTGGATTACTTATGCTACAACTGCCCTAGGGCTGCGTGAACTTTTGCACAGGAATTATACTACAGTGAATAATTACGTTGGAAAATGGTAACGGTATTCCGGTTGGCAATACCGTTAGGAAAAATCCGGAAGAGTTTTAGAATCGGGAAGCCAGCGCTTATTCGAAACCCCGATTTAAATTTTTACTAAAATTCTCTCTCGCCTTAAAACTATTGAAATCCCAATCAGTCTATTGGCAACGAAGTCGCGTTGATTCAAGAATCCATCGTTGCCAAGAGACTGACTCCATATGTCCCCTTTTACTCTTAAAAACCCGTGATACGTCAACAAAAAAAATCTCCGCGAGATGCCAAAAAAATTGACGAACCACCCTACCCACTGACTCAACGGAAATGATCAAAATTTAAAAAAAAATATCGAGACAAAAAAAAATTAAGGAAGACTGGTCAAAAAAAAAATAAATAAAAAACGATGCTTGTGGCTGAGGTTCTGCCCGATTGAAGTTAACGTTAATTCCTCCCAATATAATACAAACCCGATCCTCGATAACGTGAACAGCAAGTAACACGAATACTTGACCAGTAAGTATTCAAAGTAAGGAGTAACCTGCGTGTTTGAAAGCTAATTCACAACCTCCAGTTATCAAGGAAAATACTTTACGGACAGACTGAATTTTCATTACGCGGCAACAATTTAAAATGAGCGATTCGTGAACCAAAAATTATTGTACCTCCAAAAATATTACGGTGACGACACAGTCCACCCGTACGCGCAACAGCGTACTCAATAAATCCAAAACTATCTCAATAACTCAAAAATATCTCAAGATACAACAAAACTTGAGAAACCTCAATGCATTTCAGCTAATAATACAGTACAAATAATAACACACGCTTAATAATCATGGCCATAACTCATAAGGGTGTACCAGACGCAGCCCTACACTATTAACGTTAAGAAATCACAAAAAAACATCCCCAAACGGGAATTCCAATACGTTAATAGGGCAGAGTCGCTTCTGTTACAAAATTTCAAACATTTCCAAAGTATACTCAGCTGAAACACAGTAATTCTCGCAACACCCTGTAGCAACAGGTCTCAAGTGATACAATAATTTTCACGCTACATCTTCCACGGATCGCTCCAAAATCGGCTCTTCAACCCTTACATGTGGGGGACGGGATAATCTCGAAAGCAGGATCCTCGCTCAAGAAAGAGTACTCAATTTAGGCCCTTCCATGTTGCCACTAGATTTACAAAATACAAAGAAATACCTTACATTAGAACACTGAATTATTCAAAACTGATTAGCGGGTAATACTGTATAAAAGAAACATACCTCGGTGTTTTAGTGGCGAAACGTCGTAACTCAATTGCCATCTAGGGGTAGAAAACTCCTAATTCCGACGTAAGTCGCATTTTGGATCTCCAAAACATGATGTACCACGTGCCTTTACCGCTTAGCGAATCCACAGGTGAACCAGCATTATCTTCACAATAAGTTCACAAAAACTTGTGGAATAAAATTTGGCACGTGTTACTGAGTCTCCACCCCTTAGGGAACCTCTATACTTCTTGAATTACGACATTGAAGAGACAAAATGGCATTTAACATTCCATTATATATGCCCCCCCTTCACCACTATAACTGTCTAATAGACACTAGACTCACGTGGGCAAAACCACGTGACTCAGACTGTTATCAAAAATGACAACATTCTGTCTTATCGGCGTTAAAAAAATCACGAATGTCAACATTGTATTTTTTTACAAGTGTAAGTATGTTCCTTATATACGTAATACACGCTAATAGTCTGTAATTTCCAGGTTCTAATGAAGTATTCATACTCCAAAATGCAAAAGAATGTGATTATTCCCATGTGTCAAAATGACATAACCTAAAAGTTTTTGACAGAATACGAGAATTCAGATGTTAATTTATATTTCTGTAGCAAGAACGGCTACTTTTAAGTAGATTGTCAGGAGGCTAGTCAGTTGGTTTCGCAAAAATACACAATACTGTATCCTTTAATGAGAATAGCATAAGTTTTTGTACGTTAAGGTAGGTTACGTTAAGGTAGTTTTGTAAGCGGTGGTGTCAGCTAAAATAGGCCGTAACACTGTGTTTTGTTTTGTCAGAGCAAAGTTGGTAAAGTGTAATCTTGACGGACTCGCTGAGCGCTCTGAACAATATCCAAGATCCAGATCCAGTGCATCCTCTTGTACTAAAGATCCGGTTGCTACTGTACAATCTGAATGCTCAGAATGTGAGGGTAGAGCTGTTTTGGATACCGGGACATGTTGGTATTAAAGGCAACGAAGCGGCAGATGCAGCTGCAAAAGCCGCCTCTCACAGACCTATGATTGATGTGAGTTTCGTTTTTCCAGATGACGCAAAGAGTCATCTGAAACATCTGGTTTTAGACATGTGGCAACATGAGTGGAGCCGCACACAGAACGTTAAGTTACGACAGATTAAGGGAGACGTTAAACCATGGGGTTCTTCCTGCAGGATTAACCGCAGGGAGGAAACCGCCATCACACGCCTCCGTATAGGTCACTGTTGGTGGACCCATGGACACCTCCTTCGAGGAGAAGAGTCCCCTATCTGTGAGACGTGTAACACAGATTTGTCTGTGTTACACTTTTTAACTGAGTGTTTACAGTTCGAGGATGTCAGGGAGAGGTTAGGCCTGTGCTATGACCTGTCAGTTGCTTTAGGTGACGACAGGGTACTCATGGACAGGCTGATACTCTTCCTGAGAGAATCGAACTTACTGTTTTATGTGTGAAGTCTTGCACCTTATTTTAATGTGTTTCTAGTTATTGACTGTGATATTCGATGGTAATTGGCCCCTTTACAGCCTCTTACCATTACCCTGAGTCTGTTAAAATTTTCGAACAGACCTTTTATATTATTTATTTGTGTTTGTCAGTGCTTACCAGATGCGTCTTACCAGAGACGGTTTTGGGATAGGGTCCCATCAGGTCCACGGAGACGGTGTGCCACGGTGACTGTGGGGTCCGTGGTTTCGGTGGTACAGCCGGTCTGGCCGCGCCTGGCTTGATGGCGGCGCAGGTTCGACATCTCTGGACGTACCTCTTCACTTCCTGTCCGAGTCGTGGCCACAGATATCGCTGGGTGATGGCTCGGTGCGTTTCTTCGTGGCCTGGGTGGCCGGCTTTGTCGTGGTGATGTCTTATCACCCGCCGGCGCATTGCCTCAGGCACGAATAGCGGAGCGGTCTCTCCGGGGTTGGCAATATACCAGAGCAGACCGTCGCGCTCGAACAGCGCGTCTCGGTAGCGGACGTTATCTGGTCCGGGAGGCTCTCGCAATACCTCCAGGTGGTACTGCGTCTTCCTGTCTTGACGCTGGCATTCCTGGACGAGTTCCGGGAGTGTTGCCTCGCCTGGGAGCGCGTTGATTTGGCCGGGCTCGGGTGGAATCATACGCGCCTCCCCGTCTGATGTGAGCTGGTTTCTCTCCTCGCCCATAGGTTGGCGAGAGAGAACGTCTGCGAGCTCGTTCTGTGATCCGGGAACATGCTTGATTTCGAAATCAAATTCTTGCAACAGCAAAGCCCAACGTACAAGTTTGGCCTTGCTGTCCTTAAACCGGTTTAACCATGTCAGCGCCGTGGAGTCCGTCACGACGGTGAAATGTCTCCCTTCTAGGAGCGGCCGGTATCTCTGCACTGCCCAAACGAGCGCGAGGCACTCTTGCTCGTTAATGTGATACCGGCGCTCGGTGGGATTGAGTCGGGCGCTCGCATAGTTAATAATGCGGCGCTCGTCGACGTCAAGGTGCGTCAGTGGTGCGCTGATGCCGGCGAAGTTGGGGACATAGTCACGCACCCAGTTACAGAGACCCATCAGCTGACGGAGTTCTTTCCTGTTCCGCGGTGCCTTGTACTCCGCGACTTGCTTCAAGTACTTCTCCAGCGGAGCCGTTGTTTCCGCCGATATGGATGTCCAAGATAGGTGATAGCGCCCTTGCCGAATTCGCATTTCTCGGGTGCGAGTCTTAGGCCGTGCGACTGCAGTCGTTCGAACACGAGCGCTAAGTGCCGGAGATGTTCCTGGTGTGTTGCCGAACACACAATAATGTCGTCCAGGTATACCCTAGTGAACGCGTTCATTGCGCCGGCTAAAACCTCCTGCGACATTAGCCTCTGGAACGTGGGGGCGGCATTCTTTAGCCCGAATGGCATCACATTAAAGTGATAGTGGCCGCCGTCTGGCGTGGAGAAGGCCGTGGCGGGATTGGATTCCGGACTCATCGGGATTTGCCAGTAGCCGGATTCGAGATCTAGCGATGAAAAGATGCGCGCATCGCCTAGGTCTCTGAGCTGGTTCACTCTCGGTGGCATCGTTCACCTTCCGGTAGTCCACGCAGAAGCGCGGACTCCCGTCCGTCTTGCTCACGATCACCACTGGACTGGAGTACGGTGAAGTTGACGGCGATATGATGTTTGAATCCAGCATTTCCCCGACCTGACTCTTGATGAGTCGCATCTTTCCCTCGCTCACGCGGTACGGATGAGTTCGTATAGGCCGGTCGTGTTTTAGCGCTATCTTGTGACAATTAGTCCGTGTGCCGGCGTGGCGCGGCCGGGTGTCCGATACTTCGGGGAAACGCGCTAGCAGCTCGACGAAGGCAGCCTCCACCTCTGGTAGAAAGCCGTGATCGAGCGTGTTGACAGCGGGAATGGATATCTGAGTTGTCTCGGGTGATACGGCAGGTGCTTGCCAGTAGGCGGTGTGTCGCTGACCGGTGCCAAAGTGTATACACTGTCTTTGCAGCTCCATCGTAGCCTGCTGGTCTGTAAGCCACAGGTACCTTAAGATGCAGTCCACTCTGAGGTCTCTGCATATGAGGAAACGTCCCCGCGTCTTGAGTGCGTCTACTTCTACGGTGGCCGTCTCTTCGCCGGAGACCCTCATAGTTTGACCGTTTGCTGCTAGCGGTATCGACTCTTGAACTGTTGCGGCCGCGTTTGCATAGTCTTCGTGTAGACAGTTATACGCGGCGGTGGTATCCAAGAGTGCCCGTGCGTTTCTCCCGTTGATTCGCACGTTAACGGTGGGCAGCTTTTTGCCTGAAACGGCGTAAAGGGCCAAGCTGTCCTCGTGGCCCCTTACTCGTTTTTTGGATGGGGCGCTTTTCGGGCCGCGGGCGCGGCGTTTCTTCGGGCGACGAAATGTTGTTCGGCGACTGGACAGTCGCGGTGCCAGTGTCTCTCTGGACAGAAGCGGCACTCCGGCAGTGTCCTTGCCTATTGCGGGCCCCGGCTATCTTGTTGTAGACCTGCTGGTCGTTCGTAGCGGGGGGGCGCAGGCTGTGGTTCTTGCCTTGGGCGCTGGCCGTCATGGGGGCGGCGAGGCTCTGGTGTTGGCCGCGTCGCGTAGCGGGGCGCTTGCGGCTGTGCTTCCCTCGCGTATCGGGGAGCTGGATAGGGCCTATCGTCAGTGTAGCGGGGCGCTGGGGGCGGCCCGTCTCTGGCATAACGAGGCCCTGGAGGCGGCCCGTCTCTTGTGTGACGAGGCGCTGGAGGTAGGCCATCGCTGGTATAGCGCGAGGCCTGTGTCTGCCGTGCTGGTGCAGCTCGTGACGTTTCGACCGGTCCGGCCTCGAGCAGGATGTCATCGAGGTCCGTGGCAAGGTCTATCAGCTCGTCGAAGCTCTCTACCCGTCGCTGTGCGATAGCTTTGCGGTAGTTCGTCCTCATGAGGCCTATGGTCGTCTCGAGCGTGCTTTCGGACGAGTGGCATCGATGCGCGAGAGCCATTTTGCGGGCCACGAAATCTCTGCCGGTTTCGCGGGGGCCTTGAGGGTCCGTGAGCACGGAGACATATATTTGTTTCTTTACTTGCGTCCCGTCAAACTTGGCAATGAACCGCTTGCGGAACGTGTTCCATTGGGTGGGAACATTCCAGGTGAACAGTGGTTCTCTGGGTGAGGAGGTGTGTCATCCGAAAATGTGGTTATTCCAGGTGAACAGTGGTTCTCTGGATGAGGGGGTGTGTCCTCCGAAAATGTGGTTATCCCAGGTGAACAGTGGTTCTCTGGATGAGGAGGTGTGTCCTCCGAAAATGTGGTTATCTCAGGAGAACAGTGGTTCTCTGGATGAGGAGGTGTGTCCTCCGAAACAGTGGTTATCCCAGTTGAACAGTGGTTCTCTGGATGAAGAGGTGTGTCCTCCGAAAATGTAGTTAACCTATGAATAGTAGTTTTCAGGATTAGGGGGTGTGTCCTCCGACCAATAGACGGCGGGGCAGGTGCCCAAGAGCTCCTGATGTGTGTTAGTAAGGCCAGGAACAGAGTTACATACTAGATGAATTCCTGGCGCAGGTTGGTAAATCGCTAGAAGTAGAATATAAAAAGTAATTTGAATGTGTGATACTAATTGATTCAGTATCAGTGATATGTTGAGTCTTCAGTGGAAGACAATGTAGAGATGAGTTATTGTATGAGTCAGAAATGGCCGAAATGGGCACCACTGGACATGTTTTTAATAAAATGTAACTAATGACACTTATTGTAGTGAATGTTTTTTCAGATAAAGATCGCACAGGGTCGTGCGATAGGTCAGGATGGCCGTGTCGGAAAATATCATAATTTTATCAGAATACGTAAGTGCAAAGGCAGCAGCCTTGGTACTAGCAGAACCAAGATCAGCCGATCAGCAAAAACAGGGCGATAATAGAACAGTGTGTGTTGTATGAGTGTGTGATAGCTGAGCGATCGGTCTGGATCGTTGGAATTGCTACGTGTCTGTTATAATATCTGTTTTAATTATGAACTTTGTTTTATGTCATAAATGTGTTTTAATATTGTTTGATTATTTGTGAAAGAACAATAAGAATAATATAAACTGCAATGATTAGTTTATTGTGAGTGATAATTGTTATTTTACCACATTTGAGACGAAATATATATATTCGCTATAAGAATGTTTTGTTTCATGTTCGCTAGGAAACTCAAAAGTTATTGTATACAAAGCATTGTCACAATTTTGACAATGCAACAGCGGTAGAATATTAACCAAATTATAATCACAAGAACATGATGATTTTATAGAAGTTATCCCCTTTATTTTACTATAATTTTCTTTTTCACATGATAAACAAGTAATATATTAGTTAGTTAGTTAAATTTTTTTGGCGCACAGCAACAAAGGTTTTTTGGCCTAACGCAGCCCATCTAAATGACTACACTACATATTAAAAACAATAAATTAAACAATTAATAAATAGATAAAATCAATAAAATTACACATACTCAATAAAAGAAATCTTGCACAGACAAACACAAATAAATAAGATAAAAAGTCTGTTCGAAAATTTGAACAGACTCAGGGTGATGGCAAGAGGCTGTAAAGGGGCCAATTACCATCGAATATAACAGTTAAGAAATAGAACACATTAAAATAAGGTGCAAGACTTCACACATAAAACAGTAAGTTCGATTCTCTCAGGAAGAGTATCAGCCTGTCCATGAGTACTCTGTTGTCCCAAGTAATATATTCATTATCATATGAATTATAAGTAATATGTATAGTGAAAGCTTAACAAACAGGAATATCGTAAAATTAAATCCTGAATTGTTATAATTGAATTTTCGCTTTCAATTTCTTCTTCTTCTTCTTCTTCATATTCTGCTTTAATTTCTTGTACTGGTTTCATACACATTTTCTTCTTCTGCTTCTTAAACTTTGGTTGTTGATTCGTCCTTTATCTCAGAAACAAACTTAAATTGCGTGTGAACATATGTTGATTCGTCTTCAATAAAATCTTTTTGTATAAACTTTTGACTTGATTCTCCGTACGTGGCAAAATTCACAGGTCCATTGAATTGTACCTGAGGTGTTGGTCCATCACAAACTATATGGCTTGATAGTCGTACACCTTCTTGTTCATCTTTGATGTATCCGCGACAAGTCGTGATGCCTAAACGACGAATACCCCCCAGACGATCGGATAGTATGGTAGCAACTTCGGCTTTGGGGTGCACCAAAGTCCCCTCCATTTTCCCCCCAAGAATAAAATGATCTCTTACCGGGCTTGATAACAAATTTCACGGTGTCATCCCAGTTTTCTTTCGGTTCAGTAGAGAGTTTTAGTCCACAAGTATGTGTAGAGATTAGGTTTAACTTGAAAAACACATTTTCTTTTGCTTCAAAATATTCTTTAGGAATGTACCATGTTACAACATCCCCATCAATGCTCACTTTTAGTTGAGGAGATTTCTTGTGTGAAATTATATGATATTTTTCAAGTTGTTTTTGTTTGTCTTCACTATCATTGAATTTCTCTTTGAGTTCAATCTGAGCAAATAATCCGTTACTCAAAGTAACAAAATTTCTAGATACTTCACCATAAAATATACTGAATTTTTCTATTTCTTGTTTCTAACTTGATGCGACTTATCAACACCACATAAAATAACAAAATGAAAATTATCTTTAATGATTCTTTTATCTATCATAATTTATGAGTACTTTTTTAAATAATGCTAATTTCAGTTTTTTATCATCGCTTAAATGAGTCATATGTTATTGCAAATTATAAAACCTAACACATTACTATATTATCTTAATTTGGTATTATTAGAAAATTTATCTATCAAAATTTATGAATGTATGTCATTCATTAATTACTCTAAAACAGTGAACATCAAACAAATGAATTACATAATTAAAATCTCTTTTTATAATTCTTATTTTTGGAAATAAGGCACATAAAAACTCGTTTCTGCTTACCGTGATTTAGGAGGCATTGCGGAGTAGAGAGGGGCAACGAATCTCCACTTCCTTGAGACCCCCCTCGAATTGAAATTCACCCCTCCATATGCGCGCGGCCGTCCCTATAGAATATTTTTCAAATTTTTCACCGAAAACCACGTGACCTTATGACATCAGGATCCAAAGGTTGAAAGTGGCCATTGAAATCGCCCCTCCATATGCGCGCGGCCGTCCCGATAGAATACTTTTCAAATTTTTAACCGAAAACCACGTGACCCTATGACGTCAGGGTCCAAAGGTTGAAAGTGGCCATTGAAATTCCCCCTCAATATGCGCGCGACCGTCCCGATAGAATATTTTTCAAATTTTTCACAGAAAACCACGTGACCCTATGACGTCCGGGTCCAAAGGGTGAAAGTGATCTAGAACGATTCCAGTATACCATATCTACTAAAATCATTAAAAAAACGCATACTCAATAAAAGAAATCTTGCACTGACAAACACAAAAAAATAATATAAAAAGTCTGTTCGAAAATTTGAACAGACTCAGGGTGATGGTAAGAGGCTGTAAAGGGGCCAATTACCATCGAATATCACAGTCAATAACTAGAAACACATTAAAATAAGGTGCAAGACTTCACACATAAAACAGTAAGTTCGATTCTCTCAGGAAGAGTATCAGCCTGTCCATGAGTACTCTGTCGTCACCCAAGGCAACTGACAGGTCATAGCAAAGCTCTCCCTGATATTCTCGAACTGTACACATTCAGTAAAAATGTGTAACACAGACAAATCTGTGTTACACGTCTCACAGACAGGGGACTCTTGACCTCGAAGGAGGTGTCCATGGGTCCACCAACAGTAACCTATACGAAGGCGTGTGATGGTGGTTTCCTCCCTGCGGTTAATCTTGCAGGAAGAACCCCATGGTTTAACGTCTCCCTTAATCTGTCGCAACTTAACGTTCTGTATGCGGCTCCACTCATGTTGCCACATGTCTAAAACTAGCCATTTCAGGCATATTAAAATCAACATCGCCCAAAATGTCGATAGTCCTCAGACCAAAAGGCCTATTGGCTCTTGGTTTTCTGTCATGGCACTGAGTGCAGCCATATACCGCAGGGATAGAATTTTACGACGATTGTACAGTGACGGTTCACCTGCTTCACACAGCAGGCTTGGTATTGGGCTGGTGCGAAATGCACCAGTGGCCAATCTAACCCCAGTGTGATATACAGTGTCAAGAATTCGTATCTCTTGGTGTTTGGCTGACCCATAAGCTAGACAACCACAGTCCAGCTTAGAGCGCACTAGAGAACGATATAAACGCAACATGACAGTGCGGTCTGCTCCCCATGTCTTGTGACTGAGGATCCGCAACAAATTGAGCGACTTTTGGCATTTTTTCTTGACGGAGAAAAAATGTGCCCGCTAAGTTAGACGACTGTCAAAAACGAGACCACGAAATCTGGCAGTATCGGTAAATGGTAACTGTGCTCCATTTAGCGTGAGTGTAGGATTGGGATGTACACCCCTTTTCCTACAAAAATGGACACACACAGTTTTGCAGGTCGAGAATTTGAAGCCATTTTCGGTTGCCCATGTATCGAGACGATTGTTGCTCAGCTGAAGCTGAGGTTCGATTGTACTAGTCTTTTGTCCGGCGACAAAGATACCAGTGTCGTCGACAAATATCGAACGCTGTACAGGTAATCGAATACATGAAGCTGCACCGTTAATGGCAATCAAAAATAACGTAATGCTCAGTATGGAGCCCTGTGGGACCCCATTGTACAGTGCGAACATTTGTGACAGGGTATTTCCGATCTGCACCCTGAAGCGCCGGTTCGACATGAAGTCTTTTATAAAGAACATCAAGCGTCCCCGGAGACCCCAGGAATGCAGAGTACGGAGAATACCATAAATCCATGCAGTGTCATAGGCTTTCTCAATATCGAAAAACACAGCTACCAGGTGTTTTCAACGAAAGCATTCCTGATAGCTGTCTCTAGTCTGACCAGATGATCTGCTGTTGAGCGGTGACGGCGAAAGCCGCACTGTATGTTGGCCAGCAAGTCGTTTGATTCTAAAAACCAACTCAGACGCTTGCTGATCATTTGCTCCAAGAGTTTGCAGAGACAACTGGTCAGTGATATAGGTCTATAGCTAGAGGGCAAGTGTTTATCTTTCCCGACTTTGGGGATAGGAATTATATGAGATTCCTTCCATTTGGTCGGGCACTTGGTCTCAGTCCATATCCTGTTATAGACATTCAAAAGCCTAGACTTAGATGATTCCGGAAGATTTCGGATCATACGATAGTGTATCGCATCTGGACCAGGAGAGCTATCCTTACACTTTGACATCGCGCTATCTAGCTCTTCACGAGAGAAAAGCAGGTTGTATACCTCGTCATTCCTGGAAAATAAATTTAGAGGTCTAGATTCAGGGCCTGCTTTACGAGTTAGAAACTCGGGTGGATAGTGTTCAGAGCTAGAATTGAACGCAAAGTTAGATGCCAAAGTGTTAGCAATTTCGACCGCTGAGGTAACTACGTTACTATTTACCGATAAGCCAGCAATGGTTGTAGCTGTATTTAGGCCGGATATTTTCCGGACCTTCTCCCAAACTTTGGCCACTGGAGTGGCAACTGTAACGGTGGATACGTATTTGCGCCATGATTCGCGCTTGCTTTCTTTCACAATCCTCTTAGCACGAGCTTTCGCTCGTTGGAAGGCTATCATGTTTTCCTCTGTTGGACAACGACGGAATGTATTGAAGAGGTGTCTCCTTTCACGTAGCGCCAAGTCGCATTCCTCGTTTCACTAGGGAGAGGGAACTCGACGGGGCTGAGTGGATGACAGCGGTATGCTGTTTTTAGCCGCGCTTGTGATGGAGTCCATGAAATGATTCACCTCCTCGTCTACGCTCAAGTTCGGAATATCCTCGTGAGAGAATGTTTCTGCGAACTTGGTCCAATCTGCTTTCCGAAGAACCCACTGTGGCCAGCGGGATTCGGTAACAGTATTGAACAGAGGCCTTAAGAGGATTGGAAAGTGATCACTACCGCACAGGTCGTGATGCACGTCCCATTTGAACAACAGAGAGATGGCTCCTGAAACGACGCTAAGATCTATAGGACTGAATGTACTCGTTGCTGCACAGAAGTGCGTGGGTCGGCCGTCGTTCAAAAAGCTCAGATTCAAATCGTTCAACATATTCTCCAGGTGACGTCCCCGTCGGTCGTTCCGCACCGATCCCCAACACACATTGTAGGCATTAAAATCGCTTAACAGTATGAAGGGTGGTGGGAGTTGATCAATGATATTCACGACATCTCGGATATCAGTTCGAACACCAGGGGGAAGGTAGATAGAACAAATCGTCACCTGGAGGGGAAGTGCAACACGAACTGCTACGACCTGCAACTCAGTGTCAATGTCTACAGGATCGTGGTACAATGTGTCACTAACGAGAATTGCCACGCCGTCACATGCTCTTGCCGCCGTAAGGAAATCCGTACGAAAGACGGAGTACCCTCGAGGAGAGAATGTGTCGGTTTCTTTGAAACTTGTTTCCTGTAGACAGACACATGATGGTGCAAACTCGTACATTAATTGCCATAGCCCTTCATAGCGCTGATATACACCGTTACAGTTCCACTGCATTAGCGGACCACTCATTTTTGTTTAGGGGAGTTACCCCGCAACCTAATGATTTTTGGTTTACCCTTAGGTTGCGGGTCAACAGCCATTTTCTCGGCCACGATTTCACGTATTTGTCCAGGTGCTTTGGTGGACACACTGGACTCTCTTTTGTATGGTTTTGCTCTCACTGGTATCCATTGAGAGCCAACAGTTTCCTTATCAGTCTCCTTTTCGGGAGTAGCTGATGAGGAATTTATAGGAGCGACCATGTTCTGGCCGCTTCCCGTTTGTGGAGAAGACTGTGGGATCTTCTCCTTAGGTGGTGGGGAGAACTGAGGTTGAGTGCGTTCTCCTCTTGGTTTGGGGTTTTATTCAGACCTGATTCCCCAGGTTGTGGGGTCTGAATTTTGGTCTTTGAGACCAATTCCAACACCTTCTCACTGCCAGCATTTGGCACGACTGTCCCTGTCTTTGTAAATGTCGGACGAGACACTGTCTCCGTCTGCGTCTGGACGCTTGTTGTTCGTTTTGCCGCTACTTGTGCGAAGGATTTCGCGAAAGTAACCGGCGCACTCTCCTTGTACTTCTTCTTGGCGTCATAGTCAGGTATTCCATTTTGCGTTTTTATCATCTGTATTGCCTTCTCTTCCAAATACGTTGGGCAGTGGCGTGATGTCGATGCGTGTGCACCTTTACAATTCACGCAAAAGGCCGCATTTGGACAGGTTCCAACTTCATGTTGGTCCTGTCCGCAGTTGGCGCAAACGGTCTGTTTACCACAACGACTTGATGTGTGTCCATAACGTTGGCACTTGTAGCATCGCATCGGGTTGGGATAGTAGGAACGAACGTTACACACGTTGTATCCCACCCTTACCGATGCTGGACACCTAGTGCCAGCGAAGGACACCACCATTGAAATAGAAGGCTTACCATTCCGGGGTTTAAGTTTCTTGCATTCTATGACACCCTACGATGCCATTTCCTGCACAAACTCATCATCCGTAACGTAAGCAAGGTCACGGTCTGTTATGACGCCCTTTGAAGTATTCAGTGCCTTATGTGGCTGAACTGAAATACGGTCATCACCAAATACTTTGCATTTCTGCAGCATTGACGAAGCTTCAATATCTGCTTCTACCAGCAGTGTACCGTCCGACAATTTACGCACTGACTTAACACCAGTTGGACACACTTTTCTCATAGTTCGGGCAACAAAGAAAGGGGACATCTCTTTAAAAGATTTGCCCTCTTCTTGCACCCTCACGACGAGGTATCATGGTACTGGCGCACAATATTCAACATTATTCTCTGCTTTTTTAGCAGCAGGCTTTCCACATCCCTCGTCAGATGACCGAACATCCCGACGAGGTCTCTTGTTTGATTTTTTACGGAGTTTACTCTCAACTTTGGCGGAATTTAAAGAAATTTTATCCCTCCGGGTAGACGCCATACCCGTATAATAAGTTTCATCACCCTGCCATGCCCTCCCACCAGGGAGCCCCACACAGGGGCGTTGGCCGCAAACCGGCTCATTGCGCCAGACATGTCAGGATGATATAGCATCGGAGGAAGTAGTCACGGGCTGCTCGGCCCGCTCGAGAACCAGTAGTAGCCAACTCTGGAACCGTGCGAGCTGCATCCGCTCCCACAGACCCCTGAATACTTGTTTAGTGGCACGGCATTACCCTGTCATCCACGATCCAGTAGTGGAGCCACTCTATTCATGAACCGTGACACCAGCCGATTGACTGAGCTGACCAGACTCAGCCTCCCGTTTTACCGAATCCGAGGCCAAAGAAGGCGTGTTGGGATCGTACTGTCCGCGGGCAGCAGTCTCCCTCAACCGACCAGGATCCTCTTCTCCGGCGTTACTGGTCTCCACGCACGGCAAACACGTGGGTAGGAATTTAAGTGGGAGATAAAAGAGACAACAGATAAGCCTATTCCTACAATCGGCTTCTCTGAACTGTCTCCTCCCAAATGATGTGATTCAGCGTACGTGGGATCATCAGGCCCAAAAGCTCTATATGGTCAGGTGATGCGACCATTATGAACTTCCCTTGCGTGATTGAGGGTACGCGGAATCATCAGGCCCAAATGTTCGACAAATGGCCAGGTGTTATGGCCATTATGAACTTCCCCTGCGGGGCTTCCTGCTAGATTAACCGCAGGGAGGAAACCGCCATCACACGTCTCCGTATAGGTCACTGTTGGTGGAGCCATGGACACCTCCTTCGAGGTGAAGAGTCCCCTATCTGTGAAACGTGTAACACAGATTTGTCTGTGTTACAGTTTTTAACTGAGTGTATACAGTTTGAGGATATCAGGGAGAGGTTAGGCCTGTGCTATGACCTGTCAGTTGCTCTAGGTGACGACAGGATACTCATGGACACGCTGATACTCTTCTTGAGAGAATCGAACTTATTGTTTTATGTGTGAAGTCTTGCACCTAATTTTAATGTGTTTATAGTTATTGACTGTGATATTCGATGGTAATTGGCCCCTTTACAGCCTCTTATCATCACCCTGAGTCTGTTCAAATTTTCGAACAGACTTTTTATATTATTTATTTGTTTTTGTCAGTGCAAGATTTCTTTTATTGAGTATGCGTATTTTTAATGATTTTATTTATTAGTTTATTGTCTAATATATTGTTTTTAATATATAGTCTTGTCATTTAGAAGGGCTGCGTTAGGCGCAAATAGCCTTTGTTGCTGTGCGCCAAAATTATGAACTGACTAACTAACTAAGGTAAGCTTAGAATTGTAATAAGGCGTTTACGAAAACTCTACCGGTAGATACGGGGTACATTGACTACATTCGAAAACAAGTTCGGTGAACGTGTATAAGCATGTAGCTGTTTACTGACCGGTAGATGTACCATATTCACCGGTAGAGTTTTCGTAAACGCTTATAGTGACTTGGCCAAGATACACTTTAGGTATACATATTTATATATAAAAAGAATAATAGGTAATTTACCGAAGGCCATATGTACCAATCTGACATTTAATTACCTCTTCTTCTTAACCTAACATCGCGAACGATGTGTAGTGATCACATGATTATGTGTTATCTTCATTTAATATCCTTCGGACTACCCGTCGCCAAGTGACTCGATTTTCAGCATCCCTATCAGCTGTCACAAGACTCGTTCCTGTGAGATCGGATACAAAGTCGGTCCATCGAGTAGGCGATCTACCGCGGCAGCGCTTTCCATCTGGTTTCCTCTTTACGATAAGTTTTTCCAAATTATTGTGGCGGGTTATATGCCCAAAGAATTTCAGTATTCGTGCAGAGGTTAGACTTGAAAGACGCTGGGTAGGATTGATTTCTCCAAGAACTGATATGTTTGTACGCTTATCTGTCCATGGTATTCGTAACATGCGGCGCCAACACCACATTTGAAATGCGTCTATGCGACGCCTATCTGCTGCTCTGATAACCCAAGTTTCAGAGGCGTAATAGAAAACAGGGAAGACTAAGGAGGATACCAGTGCACATTTGGTTTGACGGGATATATTTTTATTTTTCTGTATCTTTGTCAGGTTGCTCATTGCAACGCGTGCCAGTTGGATGTGTTGCAAGCGATTTTGCGTGTAGGGTGCTTCACACCCCACACTATCGCATACCGGTAGAATCAGCATGATCCGCGCCATCGATTGAGACTCGTAAATCAACCTTTTTTCCGCGAGTTAACTCGCGAAATGCGCAGAAACGCTTACGCATTCCGCTGCCACTACCACAGTGCAAATTCCCACTATTCTTACATTCCCCTTCCAAACCAACCTGCGAAAATAGTTTAAAAGAAGCCCGATTTCCTATCGTTCTTCAGTCTTCTCTGGCTGTTTGCCGACTCATCACTGGCTGTTCTCTGCCGACCAAACTTCACTGGCTATTTTCTTGCCGCTGGCTATATCTGCCGAAAACCGACAAAGCATCAACGAATATCTCGCTATTTCCTGCGAGAACCCAACGCATCGAAACTTAAAAAAGTTATCACCAAAAATAACTTAGTGTAATTTTCTCATCGCAAAAAATTAGCTTCAATTCACGTCAGTTAAATTCAGTGTTTTCAACTTAGAATCATTTTTTGTTCATCGTTTAACTTCACAAACATTTCAATCACAATTCGACGCCGTGCGCCGTTCAACGACCGCCGTCTCGACGCTCTACAACGACCGCCGCTCCGACACTCAACGCCACGATGCCCGCCATTCCAAACTCAATATCGACGCCCGCCATTCCAAACTCAATATCGACGCCGTGTGCCGTTCAACGACCGCCGTCGCGACGCTCTACAACGACTGTTGCTCCGACGCTCAACGCCACGACGCCCGCCGTTCAACCAGTATCGAAGCTCGTCATTTCCTTGACAATCACACTGGCACCAGAGGCCAGGCCGTCCACCGCTGCTATCAGCTGCGATGTGCCTACCGACGCCGCCTACGAACAATAGACGTCCAGCCACCATATTCAACCGTCAGTCTTGGGGTACAGGCGTACCTACACCGCACTGCAGACCCACGAGCACGGTTGTTTCCAGCCACGAAGCCGCTCGCCAAACCGACGCTCAACGCTTCAAAACCTACAGCACCATCCATACCACGGCTACTGGTGAAGGTTCCGTGACAACGCATCGTCACGCACCAGTATCCACCACCAACAACGCCGACGCTTGCCTCCCGCAAGCCGTCCATCTTCTCACCGCCTTCGACGCCGCCGACAACCGGTCGCACGACGTGTAGGCTCACACTATCATCGCCGTTTGTTTTGGCCTTCGCCCCGGTCACACCGAGGACACCGGTCATACCGACGCCCGACGCTCTCTAAGCGCCGCATCGCCACACTCTTCATCGAACTATTCGGCGCCGAGACGTCCAAACAGAAACGGAGGAAAACGACGACGCCTATCGCCTCGCCGGCTTCAAGTTTTCCTCTTTCCCCTTACCTTCCACACATTCTTCCATTACCCCAGACGCCTCGCAAACGTCTGGAATTTTGATTATTTGTGTCATTTGTATTTTTCTTGTATATTTTGTTATTCTATTTCTATTTAAATATTTATTGTTTCATCTGTTAAATCTTGTCTTGTTTTTAATTACTTTGTTTTCATGTTTGTCACCATTTATTACCTTCTCGCCGGTAATCCTTTTACCTGGCTATTTTGTTTTCATTTTTCAATCTTTTAAATTCACACTTTCTTTTAAAATAAATAACTTAAAACTATATTCTGTGTTTATGTCAACAAATACCTTCTCGTCACCCATTACTTTTCAGAGCGCTTGAGTTTTGGTCGGTGCTTCTCACCGATCGGCATAGACGGAACCCCGCGACTGAGCTAGTTAAGGGTAAAGTGCGCACGCGTGAGGACATCACCGAGGTGGTTTCGCACTACTACTGCCTCGTCCTCCTGCGGGTGTACCTGCGGAACATCTCCAAGGGTTCCCCCCCCGTGACAGATGCGGCGGCGTATTTCATATTCACATGTACCTGAACTATGGATAAGTGAGCCTAAATATATCATATTGTCAACAACTTCCCAATCGGCAATTCTATGGGGTTTTCCCATAGATTCGTTTGCACGATCAACGATCATAATTTTAGTTTTGTTGCAGTTTATTTTCAACCCGTAATCTGCACTAGTAGTCTTCAGTTTGTCTAAGAGATCTAAAAGTTCTTCCTCAATTCCAGCAATAAGAAGGGTGTCATCGGCGAAAATTTAATTACCAGTTGACATTTAATTTGATAAACGTCACTTTTGACAGCGTTTATATTCTTTTGTTAAATTTTGAAAAACCATCTTGGTCTATCCAATTAGCATATGATACTACTTCCTTTAGTATATTTATTCATTGAAAGAAGTATTTTCAACTTTTTAGATAACTCCACCACACAATTAATTAGATGCTACTGAACGTACTGAGAAGGCTGTTTGGATATCAGGATCACCAGACCTGTATCTTTTTGACTAGTTTATTGCACTGTCATTTATTATTTAATTACTAAAATTAATTAAGTTAACTAAATATTTCTTATGTCTTTCCATTTGAATCCGGCCGCAGTAGCACTACAGATATTTTAAATCGCAGCAAGAAAACCTTTTTCACTGTGCCCAGCACGTATTTTCACGTTCTGATATTATAGACTAGGCCTTGTGGTGTTACATCGGACAGTGGTTTTCTCAGTATGTGCCAAATGCACCGTCATTTCCTGCTTTTGATAGTTTGCACCATCGGTTCCCACCGCGGAACCCTAAGCGCTCCGCGTGCACTTTTTAGGGGCTCCGCAGCCGTTTCAGGAAATAAAATAAATAAAAAATGAATAAAATCGAAAAACTGAATCAAAATAAGAAAACTGGAAATTACATTTTGAACAGAAATTTGCCAAGTTGAATGTACATATGTCCGAGCGATTTCTGACTTTAGCTGGAATGTGATCCGCGAGATGCATTGTTGTTTGAATAATCTACGTGTATTTTGATTATTTGCTTCAATTTATAAAAATCTGTCTATCTATCAATAAATAAGTGAGCTCTGAAAGAGAAAAGTGAATTTATAGTCAAATGTATAGTAACAAAATCTACCCCTTTCTACCCCGTTACATTACTTCTAAACACCATTAATTTTTAAGACATAGGGCAGGCCTAAGGGGCTCCGCCATAGAAATGCATTCTTAAAAGGGCTCCGCAAGTCAAAAACGTTGAGAACCACTGGTTTGCACAAAGAGCTCTTTTTCCCTGAGTTCCTCATTCTTTTATCAAATCTGACCACCTTACATCAAAATACATTGTAAGCAACGGTTTTGAAAAACCTGGAAAAAATAATCTGGAATACAGAAAAATATTAAAAAAGTTTCCCTGAGTAGTCAAAACCAACATTTTTGAATAATAAATAGTTTAAATGTCATTTATAACATTTCAATTTATTATTATACCTACTTACATCAATTATTTAAAATATGTATGTTTATTAAAGGTTAAAAAATACATAACATCAAATTTTTATTAAAAGTTCTAAATTTATAATAATAAGATTTAAATTAATATTATATCAGTGGCGCAACCAAAGGGGGGGGCGGTCCTGGGTCCCTCCCAGGACCAGCAGATTACACGGTGTTGCTCGGGGAGTTGAAGATAAAATTTGTTAACCACAACAGTAGTTAATTTTTTTCGTAGAAATAAACATTTTTTTAAGATTACCTACTCTTGATAAAGTGACATAATTATTGTTCAAGTGAAAATACATCACTTTCCAAATATGCTCCAACAAATTATATGAAGGGGAGCGTTGATCCTTTTTCCCCCTGACACATTGACTAAAACATTCGCCCAGTCAAATGATAAAACTGTTTTAAACAACTAATTACTCGATTCAGATAAGATAAAGTGGAAATCTGACTTCGGTATAACCTTCAGAATGTAATTTTAAAATGATACCTCAAACGTGAAATAGAGTAGAAATAGTAGAAATACCGTGCGCCCATAATTTCTTGTCAGCTACGTAACAGTAAACAATAATAATAATAATAATAATAAGTATTAAGCCGCTAAGTGCGAATACTAAGCGCATACTACATCAATTGCGCATAAAGCATCACACTCTGAATTTGTCCACTCTCTCTCTGCTAAAGCAGAAAGCGGTGGACAAATTGAGAGCACTAGCCCTGGCGAGAAAGAAACTGGTCAACCGGGTTAGGACCATGGAGGAAAATACTATGTTCCTCACGAGTCCGTCACGCCTTTTCATGGCCAAACCTGAGGTTTCTGAACCGTTGTTATCAGTCGACAGGACAGAGATATTCTGGAGGGAGCTTTATGAACACGAGTCGATCGTGCAAGACACTCCAGTTTTAGAGAGATTTGAGGAATTCTGTACAAAACATCTTACAGATCCTCAGGCATGCCCCCCTGTTACCCCGGAAGAAGTAACACGTGCTATTTCAAAAGCACGCAATTTTGCTGCACCAGGAGTTGACGTTATCGTTGCTTTTTGGTGGAAGTCATTTTCCAGTGCACACGGCCATCTTGCACGAAACTTTACTTCCTTTATCCGCGGGGAAATACCAATACCATCTTGGTTAGCAGAGGGGCGTACAGTATTAATCCCCAAAAAAGGTGATTTAACCAACCCGAAGAACTATAGACCTATTACTTGTCTCAATACGCTGTATAAGATCTTTACCAGCGTATTAAACGAGCGGGTACTAAGCTCCATCGCCTCTGTTTGGTCAGACATCTACGAACAGAGGGGATCGAAGAGGGGCCAAGCAGGTTGCAAAGAAAATCTTATTATCGACCGGTCAGTCTGTCATGACGCGGCGTATTTCAAACGCAACCTGTCAATGGCTTGGGTGGACTACGCAAAAGCATATGACACTACGTCACATGCTCTCATTCTAACATTGTTACGAATGTTACGAGTTCACCCGGAGGTAGAGAGATGCATTGGACAACTTATGTCCCTCTGGAAGACACAATTTATTGTTCCAAGCGGATCAACCACAGTGTCGACAGGGTGGATACATTTTCCAGGGAGATTCCCTAAGCCCGCTTCTATTTTGCATTTCACTTCTTCCCCTATCGATCGAGCTCAGACGCGGCAGTGGCTACATGGCGGGTCCCCCGTCGAGGCGTAAGCACAAAATTTCCCATCTTTTTTATATGGATGATTTGAAGCTCTACGCCTCGAACGAGAGAAACCTTCAGGCCGCCTTAGATGCTGTTGCTGAGTACACTGCCGCGATAGGTATGCAATTCGGGTTGGAAAAATGCGCTGTTTTTCATATCTACAGAGGAAAAGGTTTAGACGGTGAAGACGTTCAATTGGTTGATGGGAGCATTATAAGACATCTTATTGCCGAAGGGTCTTACACATTTTTAGGCATCAGTGAGAGAGGTGTCCAAGATGTCACTCTTATTAAGCAGGCCCTTCGCAGCAAGTATATGGCACGACTTAGGCAGATATGGAGATCCTGTCTGTCTGGCAAGAACAAGATCGCTGCCACAAACATGCTTACTGTCCCATTAATTTCATACACTTTTGGTGTAATGAAATGGAATGTTGATGATCTTAAGGATCTCGACAGAAGAACCAGAAAGATCATGAACATCAACCGAAGTCTTCACCCGAAATCTTCTGTGTAGCGCATTTACCTCCCTCGTCAAAATGGGGGTCGGGGATTACTAAATCTGGAGTGTTTGCACGATCGACTCGTCCTGGTTACAGCTAACAGTATCCTCAGAAGTCAGGACCCACTATTAAAATTCGTTAGTGAGCACGAATTTAGTGGCAAAGGGGCGTTTCTTTACCAGGCAGCGCGAAGAGCAGCAACGAGATTTAACCTGGCAGACTTGAGTCTCGTCAGGGAAAACGCTGGAGTACAACTCTCTCGAGAGGAGTACAACATAGATACCGGTTCGGTGAAACGCGGCGAGACAGACATGTTGACAAAAGAACACATGAGTAAAAGTATGCACTCTGTGTTCTTCAAACATATTAAAAGTCTAGAGTTGTCCACCGAACTCACGTTCTCGTTTCTTAAGTCTGCTGGTTTGAGATCGGAAACAGAAGGTTTTGTGTTTGCGTGTCAGGATGGTGTTATAAATACTTTGGCATACAGGGCCCGCATATTCCAAATAGCGGAGTCCACACTCCTTGTCCATCTCTTGCAGCGTCGAGCTACGTGTCTCGACATAATGCTGCTCTCCGCGTGCTCTACTATCATCTTAGACATGCCTATGGTATTGACCAAATACCGGTTATACCGTACGTCCCTTCTGACATAGAATCGGTGGTGGAAAATTCCAAGTGCCGAATTTATTGGAATTACTCCTTCCTCACCTCGAGGTTACTGACAGCCACTAAGCCGGACATAACCTTCCTGGATATTCGAGACCAAACAGATGTTTTGTGATCGAATTCTCAAGTCCAGCTGAGAAGAATTCTCTCTCAAGGAGGGAGGAAAAGAGGTCCAAGTATATGGACCTCTTGTCCGAGCTTAGAAAGCTGTATCCCGGGTATAAAGTTAAGCTTGTAGTCCTGATAGTTGGTGTTTTGGGTGGCATGAAAGCCTCCTATCGAAGGGAAATCGAGTCCATTCCCGTCTGCAGATCTTCTGCCAACTCTTTGATCTGCAGGATGCAGAAAGCAGTGCTGTTCGGGTCACTCCGCATTGTGCGGGCACTAGATCTAGCGTAATTTCCGCGGCTGCATATCGCCAGGGTTTGGGATGCAGTCGTGTGTATTTAGCTCCACTAGTCTCTAGTATGACGCGGCTCAAAAGGTTGCTGAAGTTTGAGATTAGTGGACGCTTGTCAAGACCTGACAAACCCATAATAATAATAATAATAAGTTTTATTTTATAAATAATGAGTTTAAAAATATCAAAACTGTGTTCTAATCCACAGCTGAAAATCACAATTTAACAAAAAACCAATCAGATTACTTCATTTGTCCGAACTCACCCGAGAAACAACGAAAATATGTGTTCCTTACTTAATACCGGTTGTCAACTCATTGGCGTGTAGAGAAAAATAGTTTTCATTTAATAATGAATTCGTATAAGGTAATAAAAATAGAATGTACGCCTATGTGTACATGTCCTTGGAAATAAGTTTGATAACTAAATGTTTCTGTCAAGTATTGCATAACGTACAAGATTTCCTGATCGCTCTGTATAATAAAGATAGTAGTTTTTGAGACAATCGCGCTCTTAAAATCGGTATTTGGTTTTATTTTGTAGATAAATGTGACTATCAATATCTTCTTAGGTATTTTTGAAATTATGATGTTTTACACACAAAAAGGACTGATACAGAGCGGTCATAATTTCTTGTCAGTTATGCAATAGTTGACAGAAACATTTTGTTTTCAAATTTATTTCCAAGGACATGCACACATAGACGTAGATTCGATTTTTATATTGGGTTATGTATGTTCAATAATTCGCTTACCTCTAAGAGCTAACCTCGATCAACAATAGTCTTCCAATTACAATCTTAATAACAATAATATCAACAACAACAATAATAACGAAAAAAACAATAATATATCTTAACAAAAACCAATTAATTATCGAATGAACACTACTTTTTCTCTACACGCCAATGAGTTAACGAACAACATGAAGTTATCAATACAATATTGTTACTGCTCGGGTGAGATCGGACAAATGCTGAAATCTGATTGGTTCTTTGTTAAATTGGAATTTTTAGATAAAATAACTGTCAAAATGTTCAGAATCAGTTTTTAAAAAGTTTTATTAACAAAATTAAATCATTACAGTTCAAGATTCTAATTAAGACTAAAGAAATAATATACAAAACATGTTAATATAAACTGAAAAGAAAATGCTGATTATTAAAAAGTGTCAAGTACATCTTGAGAATATGTTATGTAAAAGGGTGGTGTCTTATTGTGTGAAGTCAGCGGGAACTGTTGAGGTAACTCCTCCCCCCTTGGATGAAGGCTTCCACCGGAAGGCTGTTCGATTTTGGATTTTCTTGGGAATTTTCCTTTTCATTTTCTTGGTTTTGCGGCTTCTTGGATACCTTGTTTTTTACCCATTTTATGAGAAGGTAAAACCTTCCAATAGATAGGATGACGTACAGCGTGATTGTCCAAATATTGGCATGGTATTGGACAATGTTTTGATTTTCTCGATACATCACAGCAGGATTTGCTTGTATTTTTTCAAGTTTGAGCGTGTTTAATTTTATGGTGTAATTTGATATTTTTGAATTGTTTAATACCAAATTTAGCGGGCTCATTATGAGTGGTGTGCCATAGCTTCTGTCGTTATAGCTTATCTCTTGTTGATCGAGTAATAATTTGCAGCTATCTTGTTTTATTAGATATATCCCACGCAAGGATTTTGTTTCATCTTGATCATGGCATTTGATTGTGAATTTCGGAAATACTTTCAAATATTGGTTGATTTTAGTTATGAATTCCAGTTGATTATTGGCGATGTTTAATCGTGTGTATTGGCAGTGTCTTGGGTTTCCTTGACGAATGATGCCTTCTTCGCAATCAGCCTTGTAGTTTGTTAACAGATGACTGGGACATTGGTACACCTTACTCTTGGTACAGATACCAGTCAGAGGTATTATATTATGTTCGGATTTTAAAACATATTTAATATTTGGAATTTATCACAAAATCTTTTTCATGCTCAGTGGGTATTGGTTTTAAATAATAAAGTTCATAATTTTATTCAAAGTCAATAGGCAAGCTTAAGAAGTAAATAATTTGACCTGTCTCAATTTTGCAATCTATTGTTATTAGAGATTCGAAATCAAGTATATTTACATATTTTAGTTCGAATGGCAGTTGATTTTTGTAAAATTTCTAAATTTTTTGAAGCTCAGAAAATAAGTCTGTTGTTTTTATAATACTCCGGTGGAGTATTTTTAATTTGCAAAATGTAACTAAATTTTCGATATCTTGTAGTACATTTAATATTGTGTTGTACAAAATTATTAATTGGTTGAAAAGGTCTTTCGCAACCAAAATATCTTGTATTTGGATCTTATTCTGTATCATACTGTGGAGTTATAAAATTCTTGATTTTAGGATAAAATGATTATATTGAATGTCTTGTATAGTTTCGTTAAACCTTCCTATTATTTTGTCGTTAATAGAATATTGAAATTTTATTTGATCTTCTTTTTTTTTTTTTTTTTTTTCTCGTATAATATTTTTATTGAAGTTTCAAGTTACAAACTTTTTACTTCCATTTTTCACTTAGCTTACTTAATTACTAATAATTTTCTACAATACATAAATTTATCTTAACTTATTTGATAATATTCATATTTTATTTATTTTATTTTATATATATATATATATGTTTTTTTTTGAGGAATTAGGTGACTTCTTCTCTCAGAAGGAGTCTGGGTCTCTTGTGTTTGTGGTGGGCCTGAATATCGTATGATGGTAACTGACTTATAAGAATATTGGAGTGCAATGGTAGACTGTCGAAGATTGGTTTAGCTAACTCAATAATTTTGTCTTTAATATATGGAACCTTTAGGTCGTTATGGATCATCTTGTTGCTAACAAACCATGGGCATTTTGTCGCTATACGTAATGTTTTATTTTGAACAACCTGTAGCATATTTAGATTGGTTTTCGCAGCTGTTCCCCAGACGACACAGGCATATGTCATTATCGGCAGAATAAGAGCTTTATATAATATTAGTATGTTATGTATGCTAAGCGTACTTTTTCTGTTAATTAGTGAGTATAGGCAGCATAGTCGTTGGTTAGCTTTGTGTGAAGTTTCTTCGATATGTTTTTTCCAAGTGAGGCGTTTGTCCATTATCACTCCGAGGTATTTTGCGTCATTTGTCCATTCTAATGTTCGTCCGAAGAATGTAAGATGTTTGTCTGGCACAGTTCTGCGTTTGGTGAAGAACACAGCCTTAGTTTTGTCGGTGTTAATTTTAATTCTCCATTTTGTGTACCAATTTTCTAAGATATTTAGATGCTGTTGGAGATGATTTGTTATTATTGTCGGGTGAGCTGAAGTACTATATACTGCCGTATCGTCTGCGTATAATGCTAGGTTAGTATCTACATTTTTGACGATGTCATTCATATAGATATTAAATAAGGTGGGGCCTAGAATTGAGCCCTGAGGTACACCTGCGTATAATTTTCTAAATGAAGATGTTTCTTGATTTAGCTTTACTTGAAATTTTCTGTTTTCCAAGTATGCGGAGATTACCTTGATAATGTGTGTGGGAAATTTTAGTTTAATTAATTTGTAAGTTAGTCCTTGATGCCAAACTGAGTCAAAGGCTTTGGCAATATCCATAAAAACAAATCCAGTTGATTGCATGTTGTTGAATCCTTCTGTGATATCTTCAGTTACTCTCAGAAGTTGTTGAGTGGTGTTATGATGGTCGCGAAATCCAAATTGATCATTAATTTCAATGCTTTTTTCTTCTAGGTAATTTTTAATTCTTGTTAACACAGTTTTTTCGAAAATTTTCCCCAAGGTGTTCAGAAGGCTAATTGGGCGGTAGTTTTGAGGTTCTGACTTAATCTTGCCTGGCTTTGGTATTGGTATGATTATAGCTGTTTTCCAAGCTTGTGGAAAATAACTATTTTTGAGTGATGAGTTAATGATATTTAGTAGACAATGCAGTGCTTTGGTAGGAAGATTTTTCAGCATTTTGTTGGTTATTTCATCAATTCCAGGCGATTTTTTGTTTTTGAAATTATTTATATATGTTTTGATTTCTATTATAGTGGCATTAAGTATTTCATTTGAGTTGGTTACTGTGGTTTTCAGGAAGTGTTTAGTGTATTTATTTACTGAATGGGTAAAAGTAGGATCCCAGGGATCGTAGTTTGGGGTAAATGTATTTTCAAAATGTGTTGCTAGACAGTTGGCTTTATCTTCATCAGTTAGATATCGTCGGTTTTGAAATTTTAGTGGTGGAATATTCGTTGGAACGTTTAGAATTTGCTTCGTTAACTGCCATAGTGATTTGTCCTGAACATTTAGAGATTTTAATTTGTTGTTCCATGTGTTATTACGATGATTCTGTATTTCAATGCGGATTGTGTTTACTAGCCTGTTTAAGATAGTTTTGTCTATGGGGTCTCTAAATTTTTGCCATCGTTTTCTTAAGTTGTTTTTTGTCTTTATTAGATTTTTAATAGATATAGGCAGGTCATATGCGTCTTTAATATTTTTGTTCTGTTTACTTGAGAACTTAGCAGCATTTATAATAGTTGAGGTAATTTTGTTAACAGCTTCATCTATCATCTCGTTGGTTTTTAGAGTTTCATTGCTTGTTAGATTTTTATTTATATAGTGCACAAAGTCTGTCCAGTTAATGTTCTGGAAATTATATTTTCTTGGTGCTAAAAAAGAACTCTGTGTGTTTAGTGTAATCAACACTGGCATATGATCGGAGTCTAGCTCGTGGATAACCCTCAGGGTTGCAGTGGCCGATATATTTTTCATTAGGGATATATCTAACATGTCAGACTCTCTATTTGCATGACGAGGATAGTATGTATGTTCGTCCGGGTAGTAGATTGAGTAATCATTTTTTGAGCAATGATTATATAGTATTACTCCGTTAGGATTTATTACTCTACTGTTCCACGAAGTATGCTTCGAGTTAAGGTCTCCAGCAATAATTGTGGGGGTGTTATCTGCCAGTATTTTATCTATATCATCTGTAGATATTGATCTTATTGGTTGATTGTATACTGCTACAAGTTTTAGGTTACCCATCGATGTTTGGATAACTACGGTTATAGTTTCCAATTTTTTCATTTTTGGTGATATGTCTTGAAAGTGCTTAATATTTTTCTTGATCATGATAGCAGTACCACCGCCAAAGGCATTCCTATCATTTCGGTATATGTGATAGTTTGTTATTTTTAACTTTCTTTTTTCATCGAGGTGAGTCTCATTTAGCAAGACAGCGTCAGGATTGTGCGCAGTGATGAAGTGTCTAAATTCGTTTATTTTGTTAGATAGGCTATCGCAGTTCCAATAGATGATTTTTAGATCGCTTAAGGGTGCCATTTTTGTTGATTAAGGATTGATGGTATGTTTACCATGAGTGTTGACATAATTTGTGCTAGTTGAGTTTGATACTGATTGATGGATGTTAGAATTTGAGTTAATTGTTGAAGTATTTTGGTTAGTGGGGTGTTTTGATCTGCAGCGTATGTTTGAATATTTTCGTAGGGTTGATAGTTGGATGTTACTTGAGCGTAAGTGGTTGTCGGCAGTGATTGCTCTTTTGGGTTGATGTAATTTCTTCTTTTAGGATGTTGGAATTTGGAGTATCTTGGTGTCAGTGCAGGAAATTCTTCATTTCTGATTTCACTTGTATCATTGTCATTATTAGTGTTGTTTGTTCCTTGATCATTTCTTGTTTTTTTGGTATTGTGATATTTTTGTCTTTTACTAACTGTGATATAATAGGGACATCCCCTGTAATTTGACGGATGCTCTCCTCCACAATTGATACAGTAGCTAGGTGATTGAGGGTTTTTATTGCATTCCGTTGTTAAGTGTTCTTTAGCACATTTGCGGCATCTGGGTTTGGCGGTACAATATGTAGAATTGTGCCCCAATCTCTGACATCTGTGACACTGATGTGGTCCTCCGTTTGAACGATAATGCTCAATTATTACAGTCATGTGTAGTAGATATTTAATATCATATATTTTATAGGTGTTTTCATTATTTGGAAGGGTTAATAAGTATAGTGGTAATTTTCTGTTTTCACCAGGTTTTCTGGACGTGAGCTGTGTAATGTTAATGATCGGAAAACCTTGGAGTGACAGCTCTTCAACAATTTCTTTAAGTTCTGTGTTGACTGGCAATCCTCGAATTATTGTTTTTATAGGTATTTTAGTCCTATCTATTTCGTATGTATGACATTCTATGTTGTTTTCTTGAAGAAAGTGAAAAGCTCTTCTAAAATCGTCGCTATTTTCAAATATGACCTTTATAGCGTCAATGGTGTTCGTGGCTTTAATATTCTGTGAAATGTTTTGCTTAAGGCCACGCATAATTGTACTCCAATTGTTCGTATCATATATGTAAATGGGTGGAATAGTGTTTTGGTTGTTACTTACAGTTTGTGTTGTAGAGTGAGTACCTACTGGTTGTGGATGTGACTGGACCTCTGGAACATTTGGTTGTATATTGGACAGGATCTCGAACCTGTTATTTGTTGGGACTGCGTAGGACGTGGTTGCTTGAAGTTGTTGAGCTTGGGCTTGAACTTGTGTTTGAATTTGAGTTTGAGACTGAGTTTGTTCGGTTATGTCCATGTTCACATTTGTTTGCACCGGCATATCACTTTTATTATTTAAGGTTTGTCGAATTGTTTTAAATCGTTTGAACTGGTTTGAATTGTTTAAATTATTGTTAGTATTTATGTGCGAATTGTTAATTGACGTTTCTGTATTAGTAATTGGAATGTAATCTGTGTTAATTAATGTGTTCATTGCATTTGCAATGCTTTGGCCGGTATCTGATATAAGAAATTGGCTGTTATTAGTTATCATTTTCGCTAATTAGGTTAATCCCTTAGACAGCGTTTAGATACGTGTTGCTCGCTCGAGAGCTGGGCAACGAATATTTGATCTTCTACATTTTTTAAGTTGGATTTCATATGATTGATTATTTTGTCATATTTTTTTTTTCCATCATTAGCATCTAAATTGCCGGTGAAAGTTTTTACTATAGTTCCTAATCCGTCAACTAATCCGCGTTTGTTTCTATCAGTAGATTTAATACGGATATTATTAATTTTATCGTTTATTGAGTTTTGCAAAAATTCGATAATTTTATTGTAATTATTTAGTTCTCTAGTATAATATGAATTGTTTGAAATGCTGTCTTTCAGGGTCAAGTATTGTCCATGTAAAAGTTCGTTTTCGTCCAAAAGTGGTTTAATTTGGAAGTGATGTACCAAAGTGTGTTTTGTCCTTTGCAATTTTGCCGGTCCTAAATTTATTGGTAGTATTCCTAAATTTTTACTTATATTCTTTATTTCTGCTCCTCGCGCGATACTGAGGATCCTGAAAAATTTTTGAATTTGTAATTTTGTTTTCTAGGATTTTTTATGTTAGAGAGGTGAATGTTGTCCGCGGTATTACCGTGTGTTGTTTCGATTTTCGCGTTTTTTAATTTGGGATCTACACTTATAATTTTTTCCTCTTTGTATTTATTTTTTGTTTTCCGCTGTTTTTGTTTATTCTTAACATAAACTTTTTCAGGTATTTTGGGGAGATCTTGTCTATTTTCGTTAATTTTAGTTATTTTATTTTCTTTGTTTACTGACAGGGTTTCATTTATCTTGTTGTAAAGAACTCTAATTTTATTTTTATGATTTGTCACGTAATTGTTAACTAATTGTTGTCCTAGGTCAATGTCAAATGGTGAATCTGAGTTTAGTTGTCCGGATATTATTTCTGCTGGTGTCAGCTTTGTGACGGAATGCACGGAGTTGTTATACGCTAAAAGGGCGTAGTTTATTTTAATTTCAATGGGGTCTTTAGAATATTCAGCTTGGTTATTTAATAAACGAATGTGTTCTATAAGGGTTGAGTGGAATCTTTCTATTTGTCCGTTCGATTCCAGATGTTGGCTACTAATGAAATGAATTTTGATTTTATGAACCTGCAACAATTCTTTTACGACTGAATTTTTGAACTCGAGTCCGTTATCAGATATGACTTGTTGCGGTATGCCATGGTGGGCAAAGAATTTAACTAGGTTATTTACTACTTCTATCCCTTGTGCTGAAATAAGTTTTTATGCCTGGGCATATTTTAAAAATGAATCTATGATGGTGAGGAATTTAACGTTTTCTAATGATTTTGTAGCTGTGGGGGTTATATTGAATTTTAGTTTCAGGGGTACTCACAATTGTTAATAAAGGTTTGAATTGATTTACGTTGATTGGGCCAATAATATCGTGATTTAATTTTTATTTCGGTCTCGTCAAGACCTCGGTGGTTTGTCTTACTTTCATGATAATTTTGAATAACTTTTAAAATTTCATCCTCGTGTTCTACATCTACTAGTTTTTCTGTACATTTTACAAAATTAAATTGAGTATTTTTGAAATATTTTTGAATGACTAGACTAAACTTTTCGTAAACGGGATCTTCGAAATAAAAATTATACTTAATTTTTGGTACTATGTATTGTTTTATAAAATTTATGACATCGTGTTCGAAATTGTTTTTTTGAAATTTTGAAAAGAATTCGTTGTTTATTATTGAATAATTTTGTAATTGGAGGGACTGGTGGGTCTTTGTTTATTTCTGATACTATGATTTGATTCATACCGTAGTTAACTGGGTTATCAATAATCGGTAGTCCTACTATAGGGTTATCTATATTAGAATGTATAGTCTGATCGTCTGAGTCGTCGTCAATGGTTATAGTTTCTAGTTCAGGTTCACCTATTTCTACAAATAAGGATTCATTGTCCGCATTATCTTTTGATGTTCCGGGTTTTTCAATATCGTTTGTGTTAAGCTCATAATTTGGAAGTTTTACGTCCGAAATTTTGAAAACTGTTATAACTATGTCCGTATTATTAAAAATGAATTTCAACATCGACTTAACTTCGTTCCAATTTAACATATTGAGACCTGATGAGATTTTTGGTATACCTAGTTTTTTAATTTTGTTTTTAATGCAAAATATTTTCAATTTTAGTAATGTATAGAATAGATTCTGTTTAGTAGGTTTGTGAAAATATTTTTCTTTGGTTATGAGGTATAATAGGAAACGGTTTTGATTTCTTAAGAATACTAAGTTCTGAAGTCTCGGGTTTTGCTTTTCTAATTTATCCACATTATTGAATCTGTATCTAAATTGTCTTGCGACTCCTCTCGACATATGTTAGTCTCTGCTAACGCAATGTGCTAGACTATTGTCTAACGGCGCATCAAAAAGATTTCCTTTTACTTCTAAAATATTATTACTATTGAATTTAAAGGTTGGCTTTTTGGTAAAATATTTTTTGTAAAGTTTAAGTAGTGATTCGTTTTCTGAATTTTGAGGTAAATTTTGAATATTATCTAATTTTATTATTGTATCAGGTTTTTTCAGATTTGAACTAAGACAATGGGTTTGATAATTTTTGTTTTATTTACACGTTTCTCTACCTTATCGAAAGTTGTGTAGGGAATCGTGATATGATGGTCATTTATAATAATAATAATAATAATACTTTATTGATCCAAAAATTACATAATTTCAGGACGTCATAATAAAACATAGTTATTGATTAAAAAATATTATTACAGTCATATGATAAAAAAATAAATAAAATAAAAATGTTATAAAGTATTATAAGTGTAAAATGTAAAAGAATAAAATGTATAAGTAAAATATAAGCGAAATAGCCACTCATGTTAGACTAACCGTTGTTTAAAAAATCCTCAACAGAATAAATGTTTCTATTGATTAAAATTGACTTCACTTCTTTCTTAAAGGATTTTATATTATTTATTTCCTTTAAAGTTGTAGGCAAATGACTATAAAATTTACAAGCATTATACCAAATACTTTTTTCAAATAGTGTTAGATTGTACTTGTTAGTGGTTAGTTCATTTTTGTGTCGATTGTTATGTTGATGCTGTGGGATGTTAGTGTTAAATAAATGTATATTTTTGAAAGTGAAAATTAATATTTCATAGATGTAAACACTAGGAGCAGTCAGAATTTCGAGATTTTTAAATGCCGTTCCACATGAACCTCTATTTCTTAAGTTGGCTAAAATTCGAATAGCCCGTTTTTGAATCACAAAAACTCTCTGAAGCTCGGATGATTTTCCCCAGTGCATTATGCCGTATTTAAGAAGCGAATGAAAATTAGCGAAATAAATGTTCTTCATAACCAAATTTGCTCCACTTGAAAGACATTATTCTCATTCCGTATAGAGCCCTGTTTAGCTTTTTGCACAATTCATTAATGTGTTCAGTCCAAGTAAGATTTGAAGTAATGTGTAAGCCTAAAATTTTAGTGGTGCTGACTTCTGGTAATATTTCAATGCGCTGAAAATTTAAATTGGTTAGTTAAACATTTTTTTTGGCGCAAAGCAACAAAGGCTATTTGCGCCTAACGCAGCCCATCTAAATGACTACACTACATATTAAAAACAAAAAATTAAACAATTAATAAATAGACAAAATCAATAAAATTACACATACTCAATAAAAGAAATCTTGCACTGACAAACACAAATAAATAATATAAAAAGTCTGTATAAATATAAAAATTTGAACAGACTCAGGGTGATGGTAAGAGGCTGCAAAGGGGCCAATTACCATCGAATATCACAGTCTAAAACTAGAAACACATTAAAATAAGGTGCAAGACTTCACACATAAAACAGTAAGTTCGATTCTCTCAGGAAGAGTATCAGCCTGTCCATGAGTACTCTGTCGTCACCTAAAGCAACTGACAGTTCATAGCACAGGCCTAACCTCTCCCTGACATCCTCGAACTGTACACATTCAGTTAAAATGTGTAACACAGACAAATCTGTGTTACACGTCTCACAGATAGGGGAATCTTCACCTCGAAGGAGGTGTCCATGGGTTCACCAACAGTGGCCTATACGAAGGCGTGTGATGGCGGTTTCCTCCCTGCGGTTAATCCTGCAGGAAGAACCCCATGGTTTAACGTCTCCCTTAATCTGTCGCAACTTCACGTTCTCACATCAATCATAGGTCTGTGGGAGGCGGCTTTTGCAGCTGCATCTGCCGCTTCGTTGTCTTTAATACCAACATGTCCCGGTATCCAAAACAGCTCTAACCTCACATTCTGAGCATTCAGATTGTGGAGTAGCAACCGGATCTTTAGTACAAGAGGATGCACTGGATCTGGATCTTGGATACTGTTCAGAGCGCGTCCGTCAAGATAACACTTCACCGACTTTGCTCTGACGAAACAAAACACAGGGCCTTGAAAATAGCGTTAAGCTCAGCAGTGTACACACTCGTTATGGAGTGCAGACGGTACTGAAACTGTTGGCGTGGATTCAAAACAACGAACGCACACCCAACCCTGGTTCTGGATTTTGATCCGTCAGTAAAAATGACAGTATCCTCGAACCTAGGGACCAGTGTTCTTTGTAACTCATGCTGGTATTCGATAGGCAACGTAGTATCTTTATCAAACCTAGTAAATGTGAGATTCACAAGCGGACGCGGCAGCGTCCATGGTGGAACAGCACACAAAACGAAACTTGCCATTTCGGGCATACTAAAATCAATATCGCCCAAAATGTCGAAAGTCCTCAGACCAAAAGGCCTATTGGCTCTTGGTTTTCTTTCATAGGTCTCTGTATGCCTATTTTGTAGAATAGGATCATACGCAGGATGATTTGGCTTGGCACTGAGTGCAGCCATATATTGCAAAGATAGAATTTTACGACGATTGTACAGTGACGGTTCACCTGCTTCACACAGCAGGCTTGGTATTGGGCTGGTGCGAAATGCACCAGTGGCCAATCTAACCCCAGTGTGATGTACAGTGTCAACAATTCGTATCTCTTGGTGTTTGGCTGACCCATAAGGTAGACAACCATAGTCCAGCTTAGAGCGCACTAGAGAACGATATAAACGCAACGTGACAGTGCGGTCTGCTCCCCATGTCTTGTGACTGAGGGAACAAATTGAGCGACTTTTGGCATTTTTTCTTGACGGAGAAAAAATGTGCCCGCTAAGTTAGACGACTGTCAAAAACGAGACCACGAAATCTGGCAGTATCGGTAAATGGTAACTGTGCTCCATTTAGCGTGAGTGTAGGATTGGGATGTACACCCCTTTTCCTACAAAAATGGACACACACAGTTTTGCTGGTCGAGAATTTAAAGCCATTTTCGGTTGCCCATGTATTGATACGATTAATAGTCAGCTCAAGCTGACGTTCGATTGTACTAGCCTTTTGTCCGGCGACAAAAATACCAATGTCGTCGACAAATATCGAACTCTGTACAAGTAATCGAATACATGAAGCTGCACCGTTAATGGCAATCAAAAATAGCGTAACGCTGAGTATGGAGCCCTGTGGGACCCCATTGTCCAGTGCGAACATTTGTGACAGGGTATTTCCGATCCGCACCCTGAAGCGCCGGTTCGACATGAAGTCTTTTATAAAGAACATCAAGCGTCCCCGGAGACCCCAGGAATGCAGAGTACGGAGAATACCATATATCCATGCAGTGTCATAGGCTTTCTCAATATCGAAAAACACAGCTACCAGGTATTTGTTTTCAACGAAAGCATTCCTGATAGCTGTCTCTAGTCTGACCAGATGATCTGCTGTTGAGCGGTGACGGCGAAAGCCGCACTGTGTGTTGGCCAGCAAGTCATTTGATTCTAAAAACCAAATCAGACGCTTGCTGATCATTCGCTCCATGAGCTTGCAGAGACAACTGGTCAGCGATATAGGTCTATAGCTAGAAGGCAAGTGTTTATCTTTCCCAACTTTGGGGATAGGAATTATATGAGATTCCTTCCACTTAGTCGGGCACTTGCCCTCAGTCCATATCCTATTATAGACATTCAAAAGCCTAGACTTAGATGATTCCGGAAGATTTCGGATCATACGATAATGCATCGCATCTGGACCAGGAGAGCTATCCTTACACTTTGACATCGCGCTATCTAGCTCTTCACGAGAGAAAAGCAGGTTGTATACCCCGTCATTCCTAGAAAAGAAATTTAGAGGTATAGATTCGAGGCCTGCTTTACGAGTAAGAAACTCGGGTGGATAATGTTCAGAGCTAGAATTGAACGCAAAATTAGATGCCAAAGTGTTAGCAATTTCGAACGCTGAGGTAACTACGTTACCATTTACCGATAGACCAGCAATGGATGTAGCTGTATTTAGACCGGATATTTTCCGGACCTTCTCCCAAACTTTGGCCACTGGAGTGGCAACTGTAACGGTGGACACGTATTTGCGCCATGATTCGCGCTTACTTTCTTTCACAATCCTCTTAGCACGAGCTTTCGCTCGTTGGAAAGCTATCATGTTTTCCTCTGTTGGACAACGACGGAATGTATTGAAGAGGTGTCTCCTTTCACGTAGCGCCAAGTCGCATTCCTCGTTCCACCAGGGAACGGGAACTCTACGGGGCTGTGTGGATGACAGCGGTATGCTGTTTTTAGCCGCGCTTGTGATGGAGTCCGTGAAATGATTCACCTCTTCGTCTACGGTCAAGCTCGGAATATCCTCATGCGAGAATGATTCCGCAAACTTGGTCCAATCTGCTTTCCGAAGAACCCACTGTAGCCAGCGGGATTCGGTAACAGTATTAAAAAGAGGCTTTAAGAGGATTGGAAAGTGATCACTACCGCACAGGTCGTGATGCACATCCCATTTGAACAACGGAGCGATGGCTCCTGAAACAACGCTAAGATTTATAGCACTAAATGCTGCACAAAAATGCGTGGATCTGCCGTCGTTCAGAACGCTCAAATTCAATTCGTTCAAAATATTTTCCAGGTGACGTCCCCGTCGATCGTTCCGCACCGATCCCCAACACACATTGTAGGCGTTAAAATCGCCTAGTAGTATGAAGGGTGGTGGGAGTTGATCGATGATGTTCACGACATCTCGGATGTCAGTTCGAACACCAGGGGGAAGGTAGATAGAACAAATCGTCACCTGGAGGGGAAGTGCAACACGAACTGCTACGACCTGCAACTCAGTGTCAATGTCTACAGGATCGTGGTACAATGTGTCTCTAACGATAATTGCCACGCCGTCACATGCTCCAAACCCCGTAAGGAAACCCGTGCGAAACACGGAGTATCCCCAAGGAGAGAATGTGTCGGTTTCGTTGAAGTTTGTTTCCTGCAGACAAACACACGAAGGCGCAAAATCTGACAATAAAAGTCGCAGTTCTTCGTAGCGCTGATATACACCGTTACAGTTCCACTGGATTAGTGGACCATTAATTTCTGTTTAGGGGAGTTACCCCGCAACCTAATGATTTTTGGTTTACCCGTAGGTTGCGGATCTACAGCCATTTTCTCGGCTTCACTTTCATTTGGTGGTCCAAGTGTTTTGATAGACACCAGGTGTTTTGGTATCCAGTGAGAACCAACGAATCCCTTATCAGTTTCCTTTTCAGGAGTAACGAATGAGGGTTTTGTAGAAGCGACCATTCTCTGGTCGCTTCTCGTTTGTGGAGAAGACTATCGGGTCTTCTCCTTAGGTGGTTGGGAGAACTGAGGTTGACTGCGTTCTCCTTTTAGGGAGGGGGATTTAGTCAGACCCGATCCCTCAGGTTGTGGGGTCTGAATTTTGGTCTCTGAGACCAATACCACCTTTTCTTTCACAGTATTTGTCGCGACTGTTACTGCTGCTGCAGTTGTCGGACGAGACACAAACTCTGTCTGAGTTTGGACACTTGCAGTTCGCTTTTCAGCTACTTGCGCGAAAGATTTCGCGAAAGTAACCGGCGCGCTCTCTTTGTATTTCCTCTTGGCGTCGAAATACGGTATCCTGTCCTGCGTTCTAATGACCTGTATTGCCTTCTCCTCCAAGTACGTTGGGCAGTAGCTTGAAGTAGAGGCATGCGCCCCTTTGCAGTTCACGCAGTGTGCCGCATTTGGACAAGTTTCAACTTCATGTTGATCCTGTCCGCAGTTGGCACAGATGGTCTGATAACGCTGACACTTGTAGCATCGCATCGGGTTGGGATAGTAGGGGCGAACGTTACAAACGTTATACCCCACCCTTACCGATGTTGGACACCTGGTACTAGCGAAGGACACCACCATTGAGATCGAAGGCTTGCCGTTTCGGGGGTTGAGCTTCCTGCATTCAATGATACCTTGCGATGCCATTTCCTGCACGAACTCTTCTATAGTAGTGGAGCCACTCTATTCATGAACCGTGACACCAGCTGATTGACTGAGCTGACCAGACTCAGCCTCCCGTTGTACCGAATCCGAGGCCAAAAAAGGCGTGTTGGGATCGTACTGTCCGCGGGCAGCAGTCTCCCTCAACCGACCAGGATCCTCTTCTCCAGCGTTACGGGTCTCCACGCACGGCAAACAAGTGGGTAGGAATTTAAGTGGGAGATAAAAGAGACAACAGATAAGCCTATTCCCACAATCGGCTTCTCTGAACTGTCTTCTCCCAAATGATATGTGATTCAGGGTACGTGGGATCATCAGGCCCAAAAGCTCTATATGGTCAGGTGATGCGACCATTATGAACTTCCCTTGCGTGATTGAGGGTACGCGGGATCATCAGGCCCGAAAGCTCGAAAAATGGCCAGGTGTTATGGCTATTATGAACTTCCCCTGCGGGGTTTGAATATTTTGGTGTATAATATTTCGTTTAGTATTAATTGATTGTCGGGATTCCATTTGGGTGTGGATATTATTTAAGGATGGTTTAGAACTAAGAAAATTCATTTTTAAGGATGTTTCAGGAGTGGCCAATTTATTATCAACCAAATCAATTTTTGCGTTTAGTAATTTAAGATTATCGAAACCTAAGAGGCAATCAAAGTATTTGTGAAATTTAAACAAATGGAATTTTAAAGGCAAAATGTTTGTTTTAAGTATTTTGGGACTTGGCATAGACATACTGTAGTACTCTGTTGAATTACCGTGTGCCGATGATATTTGAAAGGGATCATTGACTATTGATTTTTGAAAATACTTTTTTGCAATTTCGGGATTAATGAATGACTTAGTGCTGCCTGTGTCTAACAATACTTTTAAATTATTGTCAGGGAATACAATGTACGGTAATTGGCTTTTGTTATTGTTTAAATTTAGTAATTCAAACTGGGGTCCGAAGCTATTTCCTCTAAAAAATTATGATCGTTTGAATCATCAATTTGTTCTACAGATTGTTCATAATAATCATATGGTTCGAGTTCTGAATGTATCTGTTCTGTTTCTAAATTATTGTCACCAATATTGAATAGTTCTTCAGATAAGAATTTTGGTTCGTTTTGTCTTAAGTTGAAATTTTGTTGAGGTTGTGGTCTCTGGAAAGTATTCTTTGTGCAAACTGACATGGGAGTTGGTTTGGGTAGATTTTGATTTGTACCTGGTCTAAAGACGTTTTTGGTAGGTGGGTTAGTGTTTTTATAATTGTTGAACGTTTGTGAAGTGGATGCGGGTGAAAATCTTGATTGTTGTTGGTATTGAGAACGTTGGAAGGGTTGTTGGTACTAAGAACGTTGCGAGGGTTGTTGCAATTGCGTTGAAAATTTAGTTCGCATGGAAGGGTTGTAAGTTTGTGGAATTGTTTTTTGTGATTTTACATTATACGTGTTTGTCGATTTTATGTCTAGTTTCTAAATTAAAATCGTTTGTAAGCATGTTAAGGGCTTCATTAAGATCTGTGAGATTTTTAGTTCTCATCAGAGAGCCTATGGGTTCTCTAAGTCCACGTAATAAAACTCTTAAAGCTAGATTTCTTAGAAATTCGCTAAGGGCTGGTCTACAACTAGGAGTATAATGACTTGTTAAATAAGATATTTGTAAGTTTAATAATTTTTGTATGTTTAAGTAAAAGTCAAAAGGTGACTCATTTTGCATTTGTTTTATTTCGGATATTTCTATACATAACGTACAGACATCTCTTTTATCGCTCTACGCGTTTAGTAGGGCAGCTTTTAATTCTATCCAATTTGTTATATGGCTAGAGGATATATTTATTGCCGCTTCGCCTTTTATTTTTGAAATGAGACTAGACAAGAGATATTCGTTCTCAAAGTCGTCTGGGTTGCTATTATTATAAAACTTAGTGACTAATTTTTCTGAGATTTCGATGAATTTCGATAAAAGTTCCGGTTGTCCATGGAATTCTGGGACCATAGCCAGATATTCCTTTTTAAGGGTCGGACGAACCGTTGTATTTAAGCCTGGTAATGCCATTTCTTTATTCAAGTCTAAACTTGTGTTAAAAATATTTACTAAATTTTCTACTGAGCCAGAATTAGAATTGTCGTGACTGTAATTCGGGTCGCTATCCGAAGAGTTGGATAAATAACCTCTGAATGACATCAATACTCACAAGAATAGTAGTGTCCCCCTGTCCATCGATTGGAAATGGCTGGAATCGGAATTGGCTGCGAGAAGTCTTCGATCTTCGTTCGGAGAGTCTTCTACACACGTTCTCTGCACTATGTTTTTGTGTCGAAATGTCTTTGTTAATGTTCACGTTTTTATTGTTCGTATCACTTGTAAACTGTTAAAACAGACCGATATTATATTCACTAATACCGTTTAGTGATCCCACTCGACTGCGCCAAATAACTGTCCAAATGTTCAGAATCAGTTTTTAAAAAGTTTTATTACGTCATTAACAAAATTAAATCATTGCAGTTCAATATTCTAATTAAGACTAAAGAAATAATATACAAAACATGTTAATATAAACTGAAAAGAAAATGCTGATTATTAAAAAGTGTCAAGTACATCTTGGGAATATGTTATGTAAAAGGTTGGTGTCTTATTGTGTGGAGTCAGCGGGAACTGTTGAGGTAACTGATATGAGATATAATACAGTTTTGATATTTTTAAGCTCATTGTTTACTGTTATGTAACTGACAAGAAATTATGATCACACGGTATAAGTTGTACTGAACAGTGGCGTATTCAGAGGGGGGGGCACAAGCCATATTTTATTATGATTAGTGTTGAAATTAACAGAAAATGCATATTTACATGTTATTTTTAGGTTTTCGTAAGTATAATTGAGAAATCCTTATTCCGTCACATTAGTCAATTGTTCCCAAGCAGCTGATTTAGAGAACTGAACATAAGTAAGAGAAAATAAAAAAAAATGGCAGACAGTAATAACGTCCCTGAGTGTTTAGTGTGCTATAAACCTCTAAATGTCGAGGAAAAAGTTTTAAAATGTAATGGATTTTGTGAAAAGGTTATTCATCAAAGTTGTTCGGTGTTTCGAATAAATTCTACAGGCAGTAAGTTTACTCTGTTTTCTTCTTTGCTTAATAAATGCATAGAGGAAATTAGTGAACTAAAATGTAAAATTGATCAGCAAAATACAAAAATTGAACTGCTTACAATTAAAAATATCCATTCTGTGAAGAAAAATATTGCGCCATCTTTAACAAACGAAGACAAACAAAATGGCGTCGTTATCGAAGTTCCCATACTAGGAACTGACTTATCCAAAGTAGATAGCGTGAATGTAGATGAAAAAACCACTAATTCAGATTTAACACCTAACAGTCACAACACTAAAACTGATGATACCGCATCCAATACGTATTCATCAAAACTACGAACGAGACTGGTCAGTAGAGACTTGTCTAATGATATTATAAGGAAACAAGATAAAAAGTCTGTACCTGTTGTTAAGCTGGTAAATAAAAATAATGTCACAGCTGACTTGACTAGCGCCAAATTTGAATTGAAAAGTTCAATACCAACAACCACAAATCTTGATGAAGATGGTTTCCAGGAGCCGAAGAAGCGAAATAAACGCAAGCAACAGCGTGGTACAAACATAATCGGTGCAAGTACCATTCAATCGAAGTTTCAAGCAGCCCCAAAAAAGCTTGGTATTTTCTTGGGAGGGTCAATCCCAGCACAGACTCCAGTGAAGTGGAAAATACATAAACAATAAAATCCCCAACCACGAGTCTGTGTGTGAAAAATTAGAAACTCAAACAGTTAACAGCTGTTTTAAAATTGGTGTCGATTATAAATATCGCGAGAAAATTGAAAATCCAGATTTCTGGCCCTCTGGTGTCTTAATCAGAAGATATATTTTTAGAAAAAAAGCCTCAACTACTGAGTCTAAATAATTGCTTCAGTATTTTTCATCAAAATATTGAATGTTTACGCAATAAAATTAATAAAATTGAACTTTTCCTAGATAGTTTCATAGCAGACACCCCTAATGTACTTTGTTTCTCAGAGCACTGGCTATATGAATCAGAAATAGATTACCTAAAAATTCATAATTATAATGTATATTACATTATTGCAGAACACAACACGTACATTGAGGTGTGTTGATATTTACCAAGAAAAATACTGAAGCAAAAAAACTTGCATGGGTTGATAAATACTGTATAAAAATAGATTGTGAGTTTTCAGCAATTGAACTGAAACAACAAAATTTAATAGTTTTACTTGTTTATAGATCACCTAACGGCGACTTTAATGTATTTTTAAATAATTTTTATATAATCTTGCAAAACCTCACTGTGCTTAATAAAATGTTAACTATAGTAGGGGACTTTAATACCGACTTTTTGGTGAGTAGTTCTCAAAAAAATATGTTAATTGATTTTTTATCATCATTTGGGCTTAATTTAACCATTTTGGAACCAACTCGATTAACAAAAACTAGTGCTACTTGTATCGACAACATAATCATAAATAGCAATAATAATTCGTATGAGTCGTACGTTATTGAACCTCATCTTGCAGATCATCGTGGCCAAATAATACAATTAGCGATAAAATCAGTTGAAACTGTACTGCCTAAAGTTTATCACATGCCTGTTATGCCTGGGCTACACCTGCGTTATAAGCTTCGCCGATAATTGCGCGCTATCTAAATTCGTGCTAAACTGCATCTATCGATATCGTGCTAAAGCGCAACTTGTGGCCATATCTGCGTTTTCACCGCTACACTTTATTTACGTTGAGAAAATGTCGGACGAAATGACAGCTGTGGCACTGTATTATTTAAGTTCCTGGAATTATATACTGAATTTTTATAATTATTCCCGTACTGTGAATATTACTCGACGAAGATCTAAAAGAAGGTGGTGGATGATAAAAATTCATCGCAATCGAACAAGGTAAGTTTGAATCCTAATATTATTGTTATTAAATATATTTTTTGTACATATTAATGTTATTTATTTAGACAATAATATCCATAAAAATGGTAATTTTGGTTGGGTAACGTGATATTAATTTGCCTTATTTTTTATTTCAGGACATTCATAGAAAAAAAATTTTCTGAATTACAAGCCGAATCATCTGGACAATTTTTCAACTTTTTTCGCATGTCTACATCGGACTTTCAAATATTGCTTAAAAAAATAGAACCTTTAATAATGTCAAATATATGAAATAATTTAAATATTATTATAAATGAACTTAAATACAAATTAAACTAAATACAACTCTGTTAATTTACAAAATTTAGTTAATTTATAAATTATCAGATTGTCACGGATACAGGGCATCCACATCTTAGGAATAGCTTACTATGCACTAAACTGACCCGTGTTTTAACACGTAAATCTTGTCATGAAATTCTTCCACGGATTGTTTTTATATATTTCATATATAAGGAACTAAAAGTTCTTAAAGAAAAATTATGTAAGAAGTAGTAATTAATAATCAGTACTCTTGTGACTATTACCAATTGTGCATTGACCAACAATGGGCCTACAAAGCCCTGGTTATGTAAGTACAGTTTAAAATTATATTTTTGTATTTGCTCCAGATGTGTCTCACAACTTTAATGGAATTTATTCCATTTAAGTAAAACTCTTACGATCCGGAATTAATTAAGTTAATTCAATTATTGTGTCACTAGGTTGTACCTAAGCCCTACCTAGAGCCCTTATTGTTATTATTGTTTGTCCAATGATAGGGACTAATTATTATTATGCTATGAATTGTTCATTATAATTTGTCGGTATACAGAGTGATAAATTCCGTCTCGATACTTTAATTTCATTGTTGAACGACAACGATTTATTGATTTGTGTATCGACTTGTATTGTATTAAGGTGTTATTTAATTAGTACACCCCTAATCTGGCGTGGCCAGTATTGTAGTAATTATAAATTGTATTCTTTTATTCCTATTAATAAATTAGTATATAGAATTTATATTCTTTTATTCATACAAACCCCCCAAAACCAACCTAGGCGTGACATATGGTGGAGGCAGCCGTTTTTTAAGGGTCGTGAGGCACATTTGGAGTCAAATTGTATATACATATATTAATCATAGTTAGTAAGATAGTGTAAAATTATTTTCATGTGCTAAAATAATACTTGTATACGAACATGGTTGAACAATATGGAAAAAAGTGACAGTGCTAGTGACAAACAAGCAATAAAAAATATTAAACGTACACGGGCGAAGAAAGTATTTCCAATTCTTACAATTCAAACGCGAAGCCACTCGGTTGAACGTAAGATAGCCGCGAGGAACGCGTCGGTCACCGAGAGCGAGGTACGACCGCAGACTAATTCACTAAATTCGTCCAGCGCAGGGCCGGCTTTAGAAATTTCTACGCCAGATTTTTTAAGTAGTACTCTAGCTTTTAATAAAAGCGGTAAAGCAGCCGACTTAAATTCAGTACCTTCAATTCATAGGGTTACAGACAAGATTTTTTCTGGTCAAGAAAAATTTACACACATACTAGTAATACAATTACACTTTGACTATTCAAGTAATTTTGAAATAATTGGGATAATAAATTAAAACTTAGATATTTTGAGGCAAGTTTAAGGGTACATGCATCCGATTGGTATATAACATACGGAAACGAGAACGGGTTAGCAACATGGGACGAACTAAAGAAAGAATTCGAACAAATATTTTTCCCGATGAACTATCGTGCTGATCTAGAACGCGCGTTAATTAATAAAATTCAACAACCAGGTGAAAACTTGAAAAGTTATTACTATTAGGTTCGTACACTTAGCTATAAAGTAGATAAGAAAATGTGCCCATCAAGAATTCAGAACTATATAGAACTACCGCACTACAGAACACGAATGTCTTTACAGATGCCAGATACTTTTACGAAATTAAAAAATTTAATTGATGTGGTCTTTAGGGATGAAGCCTAAGATGAAGAATAATAGTGAATAGACATTTTAATCAAAATAGAAATTTTAACCAAAATAGAAATTTTAATCAAAACAGGGATTTTAGTCAAAATTATGGACAAAATCAAAACTTTAATAGAAATTACAATACAAATAGAAATTTTGGCAGAAACAGCCAAAATAGACATGTTGAACAAGCAGGCAATTTAAAATTTTTGTAGATCGGAAACAAAAGGTCATGTCGCTAGCACATGTCCAAATAGATAGAGGGCACAAAAAACATACACCCTCAAAATACAGCCATGAACGAAAGACATGTTCAATCGAACTCGGGAAACTGGTGGAATCGGCGTTAGGTAACACTGGCGCCGTGAACACTCTAGTTTCTGATGAAGATAACACACTCAGGTATAAGGTTATGCGAGTAGTAGGCATGATTAATAAAAGTTACGGGATGATTATAAAGCACTGGCTTGATCAATCAATGTTAATATTCAATTCGGAAACTGGACCACCGCAATTGATGCGGCAGTGGTTCGCTGAAGTCCATATGATCTTATATTAAGAGTAAAATTTTTAACTGAGTTCAGGTTGTAATTTATTTCACAGATATGCAATTGACTTTGCATAAAGGTGACAATAAAATCTGCAGGTTGCAATTCAGTAAGGAAAGTGTATCTGAATCCAAAGAAAAAGCGACTATGGGTGACAATAAAACTTGGGATGAATTACCATCCTTTGAGAGTATTTTAGATAAAAGTAGTAAAATTAAAATTTGTGCTAAAAAGTCAATGGTAATTCTTCCTGGAGAAACAATTGAGTGTGAAGTTTATTCGGTAGGCGACTTTCCGCTTGATAAAATTAATATAATTCCAAAAGTGAATTTTTGTTAAAGAAAAAAAGTTTAAATTGATACCCATATACGCTCGAGTTACGATAAATAAATATATCCTGCTTATTAATAACAGAGGTAGCAATACTAATAAAATACATGTAAATACTAAGCTAGCATATATCACAGTAGGAAATGATGTAGTATTTATTATAGAATTTGGATAAGGGAAAAATTGAACATGATATCGCACCCACCCTCGACAAAAATCAAAATAATTACAAACAAATTGGTTTAACAGATACCGCAGAACATTGTATCGACACAAGGGTCGCAGCTCCCGTTTATAAAAAACCTTATTGAGTTTCGCATAGAGAACGAGACATTTTACAAATCCAGATTAAAGATATGCTTGAGTATAATATTATAAGGCCTACGGTTAGCCTTGGAGTACTCCACTAGTTTTAGTTAAAAAGAAAGATGACAGAGATTTTGCGTGGACTACAGAATGTTAAATGCAGTTACTAAAAAAGACATATCAATTACTGGTTATAGAAGATATGTTAAGTTACAGGGGCAAAGCAAAAGTCTTTTCAAGTATAGATTTATTTAGCAGTTATTGGCAAGTACCAATTAGAAAGTAGGATAAACTAAAATCAGCGTTTATAACCATGGAATAAGCAGTGATATATTTAGGAACAAAAGATGTCTTAACAGTATGTTATATTTATGTTCTATTTATAAGAAGTTTACAGGGCTTTAGGGTATAATAAAATAAAAGAAGAAAAAACTAATGACTCCTTGAATTTTAGATAGTTCATTATTATCATAGTCAGTGTCGTTGAAGGAGGAATCCGAACAAAGATGATAGCAGGGGCTGATTGAAAACAGTTACCAGAAACTTCGAGGCGTCCAGTACAATGATGTACAGCAGGAACCGGAACACACGACCATGATATGATTTTTTGTTGCAGTAACATGAATAATTGTGATATTGACAATTGTAGCCTACCTACTCTTTAACACGATCAAGAGATCAGATAAAGGAAAGGAATAAATAAGTACCAACCAGCCAGAGTGGGGAATGAAGAAGATGGAGTACAAGATTTAGAAGAAATAACTAGGCCTAGATATCACCAGGAGAGTGATGAGTTATGAAGTTTGGATGAGGCTCTAAGAGAGAGCAACGTAGGTACTCTAATGCCACCCGGGGGTGGAAGCATTTTGTTAATTTTTTTAGGCCGGCGCGGGACAGGACGAGTCCGGAAATCGTGCCTGTTCGGGGAGTAAATCCCTGTGAGTGGTCCGCACACCTCACCCAGCTTACAACCTACGACAGAGGGTATCCTGCGTAGAAGGTGTTGTCCCGAGGCCGATGAGGGTAGCAGCCGGCGCGGACCATTCTCCGTTTATTACACCATGGTGGATACATATATATATGGCTAGTTCATAGGATATATGTTTGATTTGTTAGTATATGATTGATTTTTGTGAGCTCGATTTTTATTTTGATGGATTTTATATGATTGATTTTTGTGAGCTCGATTTTTATTTTGATGGATTTTATATGATTGATTTTTGTGAGCTCGATTTATATTTTTGATGGATACTATATGATGATTTTTATGAGCTCGATTTTTATTTTGATGGATACTATATGATGATTTTTATGAGCTCGATTTTTATTTTGATGGATATTATATGATTGATTGGTATGAGCTCGATTTTTTATGGATTTTTATGGATATATTTTTGATTATTGGTTGGACCTCTGGTGGTAGTCGGGAAACCAGGTTGAATACTTGAGGGATTGACAATTATGAGGGTTAATAATTGTAGAGATAAATTGGGAGTACAGTAAACAAGATCAACTTACTTAAAGAAAAGTCAATATCACAAACGAACAAAAATAATAAATAAAAAAGAATATTTTAAAAATGTATTCAAACTATGTTATTTACGCTAATATTAAGATTTGTAATAAGTTAAAAGAGAGAGACCACACCTGGAGCGTAATTTAAATAGTTGCCATAATATGCAACATGAGGCATCATTACTTACTTTTTGATATTAATTTATAAAGTGTAAATTCATGTAGGGAAATTCAATATGATACTTCTCTGTTAGAACATAACTTAATTTTCAAATTATCAAAAACACGGTCCGAAGTAAGGAAATGGAACATTGAGAATAAGATACTTAGTGCCGATGGCGAGTTATCAGAAGGGGATTTTCGAGTAATCTCTAGGAGTCAAGTTAAACAAATGTTCACAATTTTTGCGTGTTTTAGTAAAAACTTAAGGTCAGATTTGGCACCATTTCATGAATTAGAAAGAACATTGAATGATTTCGAGATTCTAATCTTTAAAAATAATAATAAAAATTAGAAATGACTAATGAAAAAATATACAAATAACTAAGTGTCTAGTAACTACAGTAATATTTTGATAGATCTACAGATACCATTAATAAGAGCTGAGATCAGAGAAATTAATTTCTAATGATTTATACCAGTAGCTATGGCTTGGAAAGAGTTAACACGCACAATGGCAGAATATCAATTAATATAGCAGTAATCAAATTAAGAAATCTGATACTGGAATTTTAAGGCCAACTTGCGATCCATATATAGATCAACTGTGCTTATCAAAAATAACTATAAAGACCATATCATAGATATACTGTGTACACGAAAGATCGTAAAAAGCTCAACATCTGAGAAACTACCAAAATATTGCCCACTCAATTTCAAACAGAACGTGTTATAAAAGTAAATCATTACGAAAGTATCTTCAGCAAATTTCTTTCTAACTCACAAATGGAAGGGCCTAAAATAATTGTAACAACAGTAACACAGAGAAATATGATGTATTGAATGTCCATTAACCCTGAATAATTCGAAAAGTTAGCATCAATAAAGTCAAAATTTCCTTGACAAGAGAAACAGAATTTGGTATAAAACAAGTTGTGCCAACAGCTTGGTTTAAACTGGACGTGATAACAAATTTCAAAATTTAAAATACATTTGACAAATCCCTAAATAAAAAGGCGATAATGACATATTCAAATTAAAAGGTCAAATACTGACAGTTTAGTAGTAGACACGTTGCTTGCAATCTCCATATCTAATTTTATAAACACCATATGTGTATTTACATATTCATACAGGATAATAATAACCTAATTTCTGTTAACACAAAAAATAAAAACACTTATTAAACTTATTCATGTTGTGGTCATCCCACACAAGTAGCTATTAGATTAACACCAGTGTTCCACAAAGGTTAACAGAAACGACTTAACAGAAATTGTCACCTCCTGTAGGGGTTGTAAATAGACATTACGGATGACAAAAATACAACAAAATGTAACAAATATGAGAATGCAAGTTGTCGTAGTTATGACCTTTTATGATGGAAGAAGGTGGAAAGATGGCCATGTGGGGCCATGGCCTTTGAAGGAGGGGGTAATGTCAAATATATGAAATAATTTAAATATTATTATAAATGAACTTAAATACAAATTAAACTAAATACAACTCTGTTAATTTACAAAATTTAGTTAATTTATAAATTATCAGATTGTCACGGATACAGGGCATCCACATCTTAGGAATAGCTTACTATGCACTAAACTGACCCGTGTTTTAACACGTAAATCTTGTCATGAAATTCTTCCACGGATTGTTTTTATATATTTCATATATAAGGAACTAAAAGTTCTTAAAGAAAAATTATGTAAGAAGTAGTAATTAATAATCAGTACTCTTGTGACTATTACCAATTGTGCATTGACCAACAATGGGCCTACAAAGCCCTGGTTATGTAAGTACAGTTTAAAATTATATTTTTGTATTTGCTCCAGATGTGTCTCACAACTTTAATGGAATTTATTCCATTTAAGTAAAACTCTTACGATCCGGAATTAATTAAGTTAATTCAATTATTGTGTCACTAGGTTGTACCTAAGCCCTACCTAGAGCCCTTATTGTTATTATTGTTTGTCCAATGATAGGGACTAATTATTATTATGCTATGAATTGTTCATTATAATTTGTCGGTATACAGAGTGATAAATTCCGTCTCGATACTTTAATTTCATTGTTGAACGACAACGATTTATTGATTTGTGTATCGACTTGTATTGTATTAAGGTGTTATTTAATTAGTACACCCCTAATCTGGCGTGGCCAGTATTGTAGTAATTATAAATTGTATTCTTTTATTCCTATTAATAAATTAGTATATAGAATTTATATTCTTTTATTCATACAAACCCCCCAAAACCAACCTAGTGACAATATCTAAGCAAGACACAAAATTTAGACCAGCTATTCCACCAAAACTACGGTTAGCAATAACATTAAGATATCTAGCTACGGGAGACAGCTTCCGAAGCCTACATTATGCCTTCAAAGTTTCCCACCAACTTATTTCTCAAATTGTGCATGATGTCTGTAAAGCTATTTTAATAACCTTAAAGGATGTTGTTAAGGTAAGAAAACACAAATTATATATTTAGTTTATTTTATTAATCATTTGATGTTGGAGATCCAATCAAAATTTGTACTGGAGTAACAGGATGAGAATCAGGTGATGGTATTATTTGGTATTGGGGTGCATCACATATAATACGAGACCCATAGGTATTTGCAGATATAAACTGAAATGTTAATTTGTTAATTTCATTCATAAGTACTTCTCGTTGGAAAAGGTCATTAATATTTCTTATTTTGGTTGCTAGGAGTTTTCCAAATAAATCATACTCATCCATATCATTGCTTCCATTTTTATTCATCATTTTTATATGTTGAAATGCATCGTCCATTTGTTCTTTTGCTGCAAGTACTTCAACTGGTAGTTGCTGTCTTGTTTTGGTCCTCTTACTTGTTTTTGATTGTTTATTTGTGGATGTTGATGACCGCTGTGAAGTTTCCTGCAGGAATGGTGCTGATTGTTGTGAATTTTCCTGTGTAGATGTTGATGGCCGCTGTGAATTTTCCTGTGTGAATAGTGCTGCTTGTTGTGAATTTTCCTGCGTGGATGCTGATGACCGTTGTGAATTTTCCTGTGTGAATGGTGCTGATTGTTGTGAATATTCTGGTGTGGATGTTAATAATTGCTGCGAAGTTGTTTCCTGTACGAGTGTTGATGGTTGATCTGTGGAAAAAATGGGTTGCAGGGGCGACATTAAATATTCCTGTGTAAAGGTTAATGGCTGCTCTAGAGTAGTTGATTGTTGAGGCAGAGACATTAAGTTTTCCTGTGTGGATATTGACGAATGCTGTTGTGGTAAATAGGAATGAACCTGAAACAAAAAAGTTACATTAAATTTTTGCTTTTTTCAGTTGCCTACAAATGAACAGGAGTGGTTAGAAATCGCTAATGGATTTGAAGAAATTTTTCCACACTGCGTGGGAGCCATAGATGGCAAGCACGTCGAAATTGTAGCACCACATCACAGTGGAACTGAATTCTTTAATTATAAACATACATTCAGTATTGTATTGCTGGCATTGGTAGACAGTAACTTCTGTTTTATTTTTGCTGATATTGGCTGTCAAGGCAGAATAAGCGACGGTGGAGTGTTCAGAAATAGTATTTTATTTAAAAAATTAAATGAAAATAATCTCAATTTACCAGCGCCGTGTCCACTTTTTGGCCAAGATACAAATATGCCATATGTGTTTGTTGCTGATAATGCATTTCCACTGCATACTAACATAATGAAGCCATATCCTGGGCAACACCTTGAAGGGAGTATTGAAAGAATTTTCAATCGTCAACTTTCAAAGGCGCGCGTTGTTGTGGAAAATGTATTTGGCATAATGTCACAAATTTTCCAAGTACTTCGAAAACCGATTTCTCTTCAACCAGAACGAGCATCAAATGTTGTAATGGCATGCGTTCTGCTCCACAACTTTTTAAGAAAAAGTAAAACTTCCAGAAGAATATATAATCCACCAGGTTATACTGATAGAATTGTTAGTAATGAAATCATGCAAGGGTCATGGAGAAACGAGCAACAAAGAGATAGTGCGTTAAGGTCAATCCCGTCAGTTGCCAGAAGATCTTCTCTTATATCAACTCAAATAAGGAAACGATTTGCTGAATCTTTTGTTCATTAATTAGTTTGATAAAATAAAAGTTTAGATAACATATCATAAAATTTTACATACAATGTGCACAATTTTCATTTATTTTAATTTGCTAAAAATTGGGATGTGCATTATACACATAGGTGTATAGATTTTGTCCAAATAGCATTATGCTAATTAATAAATTTATATTATTATCATTATTATTTAAAATAAACTCTTAAAAATTAAAAAACTGATACCTAATAGATCTACTTGTTATTGTAAGTATTGTTAAAAATTTAATGTACCTATTTACCTAATTTAAATAAAAAATTATTATAATAATTGTTATTATTTTAAAAAACCGGTTGCAATTTTAATAAAATCTTGAAAAGTTAAGAGTGAGCATAAAGACGAATTTAATTTTTTACGTGAAAATTTTGGGCTAAATCAACGTGCATATTATATATAGTTCAGAAGAATTTAGTTGGCTGATTACGGTTAAAAAAATGTGATTCAACCGTTCAATTTATTTATCGGTTCTCAATTGATCGATCGGCATCTAAATTCTTGTGAACTACCTAAGTGTGCTATATGCAAGATTTTATGGTACTGGAAATTTTGTAAGTAATAATGAAATTGTAAGCAAATATTAAACTAAAAAAGTGCCACTTATGTAAAACTCAAATATATTAAAATAAAAATTTGTATGAATAGTTAAATAAAATATTACTGTAATCCTGCAGTTACGGGACCCATCAACACCTACTATATTTTTAATATGATATAAATTTTTTTAAGCTACAATTTTGCTGTATTCTGTCTTATTCTTGCTCAGAAAACTGAAACTTATCGGTGCCTAACCTAGTAACCAGATTCTACTTTGAAAAATACATTCCAAATCAATTTTATACAGTTATTAAACCAACCGATCCTCATTTAACATGCATAAATGCAAACTAGGTCTTTTATTTAGATCTACTATTTTACTTACCTCGGTATGAATTGTGTTTTTGCATTCATATATAGGTCTCAGAAAACTGTCCAACGCATCAAACGCAAACCAGTTTGTTTTGTAAATTTCATCGGCACCAGCCCCAGATTAAATTGATTTTTTATATTTATTTAAATGGATTCTGTAATATGCCATTAATGAATCTTTTTTTTTTTTTAAGTCTTCAATAGAAGTTGACCAACTGAGATTATTTTTTATCCTGTTCCAGGCATCATAAATTAAATATTTCTTTTTATGGCTCTCGTGCCGAGGGTTCCAAATTATTTCTTCCGCTTCATAATATCCAATGAATTCGAGTATTTTCTCGTTGCTCCAATCCATGGTTATGGAAAAAATACTCCAAAAATACAAGCGTATTTATTTTGCTGTAAATTAAATAAAATTATGGTGTATATCCATCATAACTGCATCCTAAAATTATTTTTTACATTTAATTTTACAAATTGAAACATGCCGGGTTTACATTGGTAGAGTAACAGAGCTAGTAACTAGCGCAAGTACTAGGCGCTTTACTCTACTATCTTATTTTCAGGATAGTAGGTGTTCATACGCAATTGACATGCATATCTTATTTTCTGGATAGTAAGTGTCAAAACACATTTGACATCTTCACTGTGATTTTGTTGTGAAAAATTATCTTTTTGCAAAAAATAGTTTATGAATATGAATATACATCGTCGCCGACTTGATGCCATTAAAAAAATGGTATTTTGTATTACATCATTTTAGACCGGGAGCTCATGACAGTTTTTGGTCTCCGATTTCATACAGCATGCCTTTTGGAGGAGAGAATATTTACCCTGTGACAACAAAAAAGGGATGGTACTAAACCCCTGCACGCTTTCCGGTCATATAGTACAGGAAATGAAGCATTTTGGCTCGCAATTTTTTGGTCCAGCATGGAATTACGTGAAATTTTCACAGAAGGTAGGGAATAGCCCAAGGATCATTTTCTACATCATGCCGGTGTACGCTAAAACCTTGGGGGTGGTTGCCACCCCATCTCGGGGGTGGAAATTTTTTACTACATTTTAACTATAGGAATCGATGGGAAAAGTAATTCTAAGAAAAAAATGTTCTTTACGTTTTCTTCGTAAAACTAATATTTTTTGAGTTATTCGCGGTTGAAAGTAACAGTTTTTCGACGAAAAAATCGATGTTTTTAAAAAGGTTTTTGCGAATAACTCGAAAAATATATCAAAAAAACTGTAGAAAGCAAAATTGTAGCTTTTAAAAAAACAAACAAAATCATTTGTTTTATTATTTTTCTACGACCAATACGAACCGAGATACGGCATGTTAATGGTTAACTTTTTTTCGCCAGATGCATAATATGAAAGATTCAAAGTCAAATAACAGGAAAAAAATGCATTTTTCGAGGAAAACTCATTGAATCTTTTTTAAAGTATTTGATTAGATCTTTCAAACAAAAAAAAAAGTCTCTAGCATAAAAATGAAGCGACTTATGATCAAAATAAGGTCGGTACCTACTTTTTTCTACGAAAAAATCAGTGAAAACAACCCCCTATTTACCCCCCTAATTAAAATTGATCCTCACCCTTCTGTGGTTCTCTTCATATATGTATTTTCAGTACACCCAAGAAGTTTGACCAATTTAAAATGCCTAATTTTAGAAAAATTGGAGTTTAAAGAAAAAACGATTTTTTGCGATTTCGTATTTTTCACCCTTTTCTTCAAAATATCTCCGAAATTACTGGAGATACGAAAAAAATGATAGAGCACTAAATTGTAGCTTTTTTAATGACTTAAATTTCTCTGTGCATATATTTTCTGTACAGTGAATATTTGGCGAGATATAGCCGTTTAAAACCTCTATTTACAAGCGAACACTACCTTATTCGAGCCCTTCAAACTCACCCCATTTAAAAACTAAGGGATCTTAAGGAATTTAATTTACATAGTCTTATAGCTCTTGAAAAAACCTACAAAATCGTTTTTGAAAAAACTTTCTATCACTAAAAATGAAGGAGCTATGTTTAAAAAACCAATAAAATTTTTTTCGAAACATTCGAATATCATGGTTCGGAGCGATTTTTTTTATATCAAGCTCTAACGAGGGTGGGTTTTTAAGGGTTGAAACATTAGAAATTGTATTCCAAAGCATGAAACAATCATTATTCAACTAATCCAAACCAAATTTTACCCATCTTAAGGTTTACAACGTTATTTTATAATTTTTGACAATTAGGGGTAGTTTTCACCCTTAAAAAATAAACAGTGCCCATGAGCATGATATAAAATTTGAAGTAGAGGGTGAGACGAACCTAATTTCAAATTTTGGTGCAAATCGATGCAAGAAGAAATCATTTTTTAAGATAAATACTTTTTTTTTACTCTAAGCTACAACAAGGGTTGATTTTTAAGGGTTGAAACATTATGAAATTGTATTCTAAAGCATAAAACGATCCATATTTAGCTAATCCAAACCAAATTTTACCCATATTAAGGTTTAAAATGATATTTTATAATTTTTTACAATTAGGGGTAGTTTTCACCCTTAAAAAAAAACGTACAACGGCACAATGTAGAAAATGAACTAGAGGGTGAAATGAGCCTAATTCCAAATGTTTATCCAAATCGATGCTGGACGAAAAAATTGCGAGGTTTTGTCATTTTTTGAGCTTCATTTCCTGTACTAATGGGGAAAATTGCATTTCCACTTGCACAAAATTTTTGTGTTTTTCTCTGATTTAATATTGCTTGCCCTTTTGTCAAAAGAAAGTTATAACAAATTTAAAGTCTTTTAAATATATGCATGCGATTCGGAGGGTCCCAAAGGGCTCAAACGGTCATGTGATCTTGTAATAAAAAAATATGATTTTCCGCGTTTTCATACAGCATGCCTATAATTAAAAGACTTTAAATTTGTTATAACTTTCTTTTGACAAAAGGGCAAGCAATATTAAATCAGAGAAAAACACAAAAATGTTGTGCAAGTGGAAATGCAATTTTCCTTATGACCGGAAAGCGTGCAGGGGTTTAGTACCATCCCTTTTTTGTTGTCACAGGGTAGATATTCTCTCCTCCAAAAGGCATGCTGTATGAAATCGGAGACCAAAAATATCATGAGCTCCCGGTCTATTTCAAATTATATTATTCTAAAAATTATGTAAAACTAGTTATAACGTCTTTAGCTAAGCTACGGCTATAATATTAAGAATAGATTGATAACAATTATGTACGTGTCAAATATAAATATTACTTACGTTTACAAAACTCTTACAGCAATAGCACAATACAAAAAAGAAAAAATAGTGAAAACTTTGGCACACCAAAAATGTTGGAGATGCGAACACTTCAAGAGAAATATTTGCAATGACTGAATAATTACACAATTCGTAAAATGTCCCATATTTCCATGTGTTCTAGGAATTTTGGTTAACCCCACCTCCGAGCCCTTGTTAAAACAAGTTTAAAATGTATTTTCGGCAAAGATTAAAGCATTAGACCTATTTATGGTTTAATCCCTTTTGAATATGACCTCCATAAAATTTTACAACAAATTTCCTGTCTATATTGTGTTTTGCATAAAATTATTAACAAATGTGAAGAATGAATTTACACACATTTTAGGTTTTCAATTATGAAGGTTTTTTAGGGTTTTGTAAGTATGACCACCGAAAAACCCTTATAAGAAAAATAAATGTATATTAAATAAATTTTTTTAATAAAAATAAATATTTTTAAAAGAGTTTGAAAAGGCTGAAATACCATATATCACATGGTATTGTTAAATTGAAAAGAAATCATCAAATAATACATCAATGTTACAAAATTTATGTAAACAAATAATAACTTACCTGATTTTGACACAAATAAGTTGTAATGTATAACACAACCTCAAATGATGACGCATAAACAATAATACGCGCCAACAGAACATACTACGCTCAGCGCTAAGTTCCTTTGATGTGCGCTGTAAAACCGCCACTTCAGTTATCGTCATGTGTCTAGTGACGCGCACTGCTAATATTGTGAGCGCAAACCGATAATAGCTGGCCACATTAGCGTTTATGTCACGTTAGCCCGAAGTTTAGCGACGATAGACGCAGGTGTAGCCCAGGCATTACGGAACACGGTTTCGATTGATTGGGCATTTCTGTACGCATGTAAAGATGCCAATATAGTAACCAACATGTTTCTGATTGTACTCTGTGATAATTTTAATAATTCTTTTCCTCTTAAACGTTTGTCAATTAAGAGTAAAAAATGTAACTGGTTTAATCCTGAATTATTTCATATAAGGAATACTCTAAATTTAATTTTTGATGCAACTAAAAGAACTAACAACGATAGACTGTCAACAATTTATAAAAACTACAAGCAATATTATGGGAAGAAAATTGTTGAATCTAAGAAAGAATTTAACGCAGTATAGATTACAAATAGTGATAACAAATCCAAAGCTGTCTGGGAAATAATACGCTCAGAAATATCAAAAAATGATGTTAAAAATGACTCTATCATTAGCACGGACGATTTTAATAATCATTTTATAAATCTTGCACCAAATGTTATTAATAATCTTCCAGCAACTTCTGCTTTTCCTGATCAGTTTGTAAAAAATGTTTCACTTCAAACATCAAATTCTTTGTTTTTACATCCAACAGACGCACATGAAGTGAAAACCATAATAGCACAACTCAAGAGAAATAGAAGTAAAGATGTTTATGGTTTTAATACAGATTTTATTAAAAACATCTCCAGCTATGTATGTGATCAATTAGCATATATTTTTAACTTATGTCTAAGTGAGGGTATTTTTCCTCGTGCTTTTAAAGTTTCTAGGGTAATACCGATACGCAAAAAACGAAACTCCGATAGCCTGGGCAACTTTAGACCGATTTCTCTACTACCTGTAATTTCTAAAATATTTGAGAAAATCTTAAAATCAAGATTGCTAAGTTTTTTCGAGAAAAATAATTTATTTTCTGCGAAACAGTATGGCTTCCGGTCGGGCAAATCAACAAGTCTTGCTGTAGGAGAGGCGGTACACTTCCTCCTAAAAATGTTTGATGAGGGTCAAATAATATCTTCTTCTTTTTGCGATCTAAGTAAGGCATTTGATTGCGTCTCGCATTATATTTTACTTGCCAAGATGGAATACTACGGTATAAAAGGTTTGCCATTAGAATTGTTCAAATCTTACTTATGTGAGAGACGCCAATTGGTTGAAGTAAATAACATAAGATCTTCGTTGCAACCAATCAAGTTCGGTGTCCCCCAAGGTAGCGTTTTGGGTCCAGTCTTATTTTTAATATTTATTAATGATCTCCCAGCAAACATAGATGCTTCGGAAATTATTTTATTTGCCGATGACACCACCATTTTAAATGCATCAAACTCAGTTAATGATGCTTTAAAATTAGCGAATGACGCACTTGTTCGTGCCGAAACATGGTTCACAAGCAATAGACTTAAACTGAATCGCGACAAAACGCAACAGATGGTACTGCATAATCGTCATGATTATAATACCAACACCGACACGATTAAGTTTCTCGGGATGATAATCGACAGTAAATTGAAATGGAAGCAGCACTGTCAAGACACCGTTAGTAAAATTCATAGATCAATATTTGCTATGCGAAAATTGGTCGATGTGGTGCCGTCTGAGGTTGCCCGAATTGATTACTTTCCTTTAATAAACTGTCACCTCTCCTACGGTATTTTATTATGGGCGCCAGTCCAAGTGCTATTGGGGTTTTGCAAGCACAAAAAAGAGCCTTGCGTGTTTTATGTAAGGTCCCTTCGCGTGAATCTTGTAGGCCTCTCTTTAAACAGAACAAAATTTTAACTGTACCTTGTTTGTACATATTTCATTGTTTACTTTATGTCAAGCAAAACATTACTAAATTTTGTACTGTCTCAGATGGAAAATGTCGAGCAACTAGATATGGTACCCATCTTAAAACTCCAAAATTGAGACTGGAAGTGGGAAAGAATTCACCTGTTTACTGGGGACCTAAATTTTATAATAAGCTCCCAAAGCAAACTATAAATCTTAATTTTCGTAATTTTAAGAAGAGTATCAAATCGATGTTGCTTGAAAATCCATATTATTTTTTTAATGAATTTCTGGATAGTACATATCTAAATGGCTAATGTTCATGAAATTTATATGTAATCTTTTTGTCATGTATATGTAAATTTTTTTATATGTAATTTTCATTAATTATTTATTGTAACACCTAGACAAATTCCATAAATCTAATTTTCATTTCACGGTAATAAATACATTATTATTATTATTATTATTAAATATTGAGACGTCAAAAATATAAATAAATATGTATTTATCGAAGAAAAAATCAAGTGAAAGTTTTTGATACATGGATTAACAATTACATTTTTTTATCAACAAATAATGGAATTATTATTTGATATAAACATCAATATCCAACAGCAGGGGGTGTCGAACTGATTTAGGTCGCTGTCATGATTGTAAAAGACAGTTGGCAACACTGTCTTCAGGACATTCATTCAAGATGTCGATGAGGCCCTGGGAGTATATCAAACTTTCAACCTAACAACTGAAGAAAGGAAAAATTATAAGAGCATTTTGAAATTGTTTTAAGAATATTGCACACCAATTAGAAATTAAACGGTACTAAGACACATATTTTTCATGCGAATGAAGAAAGAAAATAAGAGTATGGACGAATTCATCACGGCATTGAAAAATCTGAGCGCAGAGTGTGGCTTCGGGAACTTGAAGGACAGCCTAATCAGGGATCAGATCATCTTAGGCATCTCAGAAGTAACCTTAAAGGAAAGGCTACTTAAAGAAGCTAACCTAACCCTGGAGAAGTGTATGCAGACATGTAAGGCATCAGAATTAGCAACAGCACAAGTTAAACAGCTCAGCCAGAAGGAAGAAGAAAAAGAGGTCCATAGAATAAAGAAAAGCAGGCAGCAGCCAAAAGATAAGTATACAGATATGTCACCGAAAAGTAGAAAATGTAGGAAGTGTGATTTGTCACATGAATACGGTAAATGTCCTGCGTACAGGAAAAGGTGCAAAAAATGTAACAATTATAATCATGTCGCGAAATGTTGTACTAGTAAAAAGATAACTGTTAACTATGTAGAGAATAATAGTAATAATAAAAATAGTCAAGCAGATGGTTCCGAGTCAGACGAAAACTGGAACACATTATTTTGCGATACTACTAAATCCATAAATAAAATTGGTCTTGATAATAAAAAAGATGAACATTATACAGAAGTTGTAGAGATTAAAGGAATAAAGATCGTGTTTAAATTAGATACAGGTAGTGATTGTAATGTTTTACCGGTGGAATATTTAAAAGATATTAAAGTATCAAATAAAGAAATATGTAAAAGTAAAATAAAATTAGCCAACTATAATGGTAGCACCATTCATAATATTGGTGAAATAATTTTAAAAGGCAAGCTTAAGAACAACTTAGTAATAAGTATTAAATTACAGGTAGTTAAAGATTGTAATACAGGTACTCCTCCTATCCTAGGCACATCTACAATCCTGAAACTAAACCTACTAACGAAGATTATTAGACAACTGACAGCTGACTCCACAGATGGCATTCTGCGGGAATTCGGCACGGTATTTGATGGAGATCTAGGTGAAATAAAACGGGTAACATATGACATAAAATTAAAACCAGATTATGAGGGTAAGGTTGTCGCCAGTCAGTCTGAGTACGTGACTGAGACAATGTTTTTTTTCCGTGACGTCACAAATCTCGCACGTGCGGCTTAAAGTTTTACGACTGGTTTTTCCTCGCTTTGGAATTCGGACCAATCAGAGGGCAGGATCCGAGATAAGCCGTCACCGAACCCGGCCAATGAGAGAGCCGCATCGGCCGAGCGACTGTCACCGAACATCGAACAAAAAGCGGCCGTTCCACCGAAATGAGATCAGTCCTCAACGAGCCTTCGATCAGTCAACAACCAGCAGTCTAGCAGAGAACAACTATCTACCTACGATCTATCAAGCAAGTGAGTTAACGAAGAAACCGGCATTGCCGTACATATAAAAAGAATTTATACACTCTGTGTATTATTACTGTATAATATTCAGTGTTCACTTTAACTATTGCACGTAACGCTGACACCCTTTAGCGGGCCTTGTAATAGTTATTGTCTCCGTAAACGTATACACAGCGAGCTGACCGTCTTTAGCGTGTCTGTGTCCCGTCCGCTGACGGTTTAGCGGACCTCTTCGAATACGTTCCGTCGCTTCACGTCTTCAACCGTTATCATCACTTCTCTTCACGTCTTCAACCGTTTTTCATCACTTCGCATCACGTCCACGTCCGTTTTCATCACTTCGCATCGCGTCCACGTCCGTTATCGCCACGTTGCTTCACGTCCACGCCCGTCACCGTCAAGCCACGTCTACGTCCGTAGCCGTCTTGTCTGTCGCCGTCACGTCCGTACCCCAGCTACGAACGCACGGCCGCCGTCGCACTAAGAAGCCAACGTCATCGCCGATTTTCGTCGTCGCCCGTTCTGTAGCGCCGCTACAGACCGCTACGACCCGGACATCATCACCGCAGAAGCCCAGCACATACACGGCAATTCAGCCGTCCTATACCGTCACCGCTCAAGGCAACAGCTCGTCCGCTCGTGCCGCTGTCTCCCTTGACGGTCACCCATCTAACTTCGAATCTCTAAGAAGAATAGGAAACTACGGCGTCGCCTATTCAGGTTGTTCGGCTCCACGTTACGGTGGTAAACCACCGTAAACACAGTGTCGAGCGACACTATCAAGCGACGAACGCCGACCAACGCATAGACCCGTCTTTTTCCTTCTCTCTCTTCCTTTCCTCTTTATTGTTATTTCTTGTTAATTATTATTCATTATCTTTGTTTCTCTGTTGTTGTTATTTTTCATATTTCGCTTTGTTAATAAATACTATCATATCCAAACTGTCCGACTATTATTTTTCAAACCCTGGGGAATCAAGTTTTATCTTTCAGGGTGTCTAGAGACGACGTGCATAGGTTCTACCTCGCCGCAACGCTAGCCGTGGCCGGTAGTAGTGGTTACTCCCCTAGGGCTCAACACCCCTGGCTGAGTCAATACCGCAACAAGGTCATACCTTGTAGAAAGGTACCTTTTAATTTGTTAGAGCCATTAAAGAAAGAGTTAGAAAAATTAGAACAATTCGGGATAATTCAGCGAATAGAAGAGCCAACCGAATTTGTAAACGGTCTAGTAATTGTAAAAAAGCCAGATAACTCAATAAGAGTATGCATGGATCCCTTGCATTTAAATAAAAGCATTAAAAGAGAATATTATAAACTCCCTACTTTTGAGGAAATAGCAGCTAAAATGGCGGCGCGAAAATATTTTCAATTTTAGATGCGACAACGACATTTCATCAATTAAAATTAACAAAAAATAGTACGAAATTGTGTACGGTTGGTACACCATTCGGTAGATATTGCTTCACGAGGTTACCATATGGGATTACCTCGGCTCTGGAAGTATTTCACAAAAACTTCTGTAATATTTTTGAAAAGATTAAAGGATGTACGGTATATATAGACGATATTTTGATTTGGGGTAAAAATCAAAAGGAACATGATGAATGTGTAAGAAAAGTTTTAGAAACGGCTCGAGATTATAATATAAAACTTAATAAAAACAAATGTAAAATTAGCGTACAGCAAGTAAACTATTTAGGACATAATTTTAATGAAAACGGCTTATCACCGGATAATAAAAAAGTAGAAGCAATTATTAATATGGGTAAACCAAAAAATAAAAAAGAATTAGAAACATTCATTGGAATTATAACATACATTGCAAAATTTTTACCAAATTTATCATCGGTAACAAGTCCATTAAGATACTTACTAAAAAAGCAAACAATTTGGCATTGGGAAGAAAAGCATGATATAGCGGTAGAAAAAATTAAGGAAATATTAATGAAAGAACCGGTTTTATAATACTATACAGTATTTAGACATCTTTAATGTGACCTAGACGTGTTAAGATCGGTTTATACAATATAAAAAGAGAAAAATATATTTGATATTTCTAAATTTTATTATAATTAAGTAAATTAGTGTATTTAACAATAAGTGCAATAATATAGTGCATAAATAAATCAAAACAATTAAGTTTATGTTTAAATAATATTTAAATAATAATAATATTCCTTAATTTTTTTTTTTTATCTATATTAATACTTCATTAATTTTAAAGTTGACAGACGGTCGAGTGGGTTAACGGATAAGGTTATTGATTTCTAACCAGTGTTTCTGGGTTCAAACCCTACCTCGGTTTTATTAATTTTTTTTTTCTTTTTTATTTTTAATTTAATTAGTTCCCTTATTATTAATTTAATATTATTTAATTATTATTAATAATAGATTAATTTAATTTTAAATTGGCGCAAATAAAATATATTCGCTAAAATAACTTGGTAAACAATTCATATGATTTACAATGGCTCCGGGGGCGGAGGAGGGCAATGCACCCCCCATCATCAATATAAATCTCTATGAAGATAATGTAGAACATGGAAACTATAAAGTATTCGTACAGAAAAATGAAGATGAAGAAAATAATGGAAAAGTAGGCATTAGTGTTCTGAAAGTGGCAGAAGTAATATATAAAATTACAGGTGGTAAATCCATCAGTGACATAAAGAAAGTTGGAAGAAATAGAGTAATAGTTGAATGTACCAGTGCATCTACAGCAAACTATTTAGTACAATGCCAAGAGCTAAAAAATAAAAAATTTAATACGTACATACCAAATTTTCTTACCTCACGACAAGCCATTGTAAAAAATATAGATTCTGACTTCACAGAAGAAAAATTAAAATCCACAATAGACAGTAGACAGTTTAAAATAAAAAATGTTATAAGAATGAGCAGAAAAGTGACTACAGAAGGAAAAACGGATTTTCTACTAACCAACACAATAAAAATTATTTTTCTGGGACAGAGTATACCAGAATACATATACATATGGAATGCTAGATTCCCTTGTGAACCGTACATACCTGCTACCAAACAGTGCTATAGATGTTTTAGATTCGGACATATGTCAAAGCAATGTAAGAGCGCGTTAGATAAATGCCTTAGGTGCGGAGACAAGGGACATACTAAGACAGAATGTAATAAAAATATTCCAGAATGTTACAATTGTGGACAAGAACACGAGTCAACGTTTAAACAGTGTCCAGAAAGGTTGCGGCAAAATAACATACATACTCTTATGGCGACTCATAATATGAGCTACCAAGAAGCGAATCTAGAAATACCAAGAATAAAACCAGTCACAAATCATTACTCGGTCAGAACCGAAAACAAATTTGCGGCCTTAAGTGATTACGAAGAAGAATTCTCAGCATTGACTAAACAGGTAACGCAAGATATACCTACATATGTACCACCGCCAATATCTAAAAATAGAAACTTTAAAAGCAAAAGTAGAAAACAAGAAAGAAATGTGTGCACAAGCTTTAGGATCTGGCCAAAAAAGAAATAGAAAGGAGAGAAACTCTAGCACAGAAAGAGAAGAAGAAGAAATAAGAGCCATAAAGATAAATAGGAAGAGTAGAGAAGATCATAACACTATAGAAACCGTAGCTATTATACATGCAAAGGACACCAGAAAGGAAATAATGGATAAATCAAAATATAACGATAACAAAAATATGAACTATGTAATTATTAGCGACAAAATTGAAACATTGCAAAATGACGAAATAACAATAGAAAATGAAAGAGCAAGTAAAAAACAAAGTAATGAAAATAATAAAGATAATAAGAGCAAGTTGAAAAACATAAACAGTGAAAACAACACGTAGTAGGCAGATATTAATTTATACACTGTAGGTATTGAGATAAATTGATTTGAAAATATTTAGTATACATACAAATTCAACATATCGCATATAAATTCAACGTATTACAGTGGAATTGCCAAGGTGTGAATAGTAATATAACAGAGCTACAATACCTATTGAATACTTTAAATATAAAAATATGTTTATTAAGTGAAACATTTCTCACAAGTGACAAGAGTTTCAAAATGAACAACTATAATATTATAAGAAATGACAGAAATAGAATATCTACTTACAATCCCCATGGAGGTATAGCCATTCTAGTAGATAGTACAGTAGATTATGAACTGATACCGATTAAGGTAACAAATAATAAAATTGAACTATCAGCGATTAGAATAAATAATTATAATTAAAAATTAACAATCGTAGCAGTATACGCCAAGCCAAAACATGGTATCTCAAAGGACGACTGGAAACAAGTTGCAAAACAAATCAAAAAACCATTCATCATTGCAGGAGACTTTAATAGTCACCATGAACTATGGGATAAAAACTACCCATCTGACAAAGAAGGAAACGAACTGGCAGATTTTATTGATGAAGAAAATCTAATCCTAGCAAATGATGGTACACCAACAAGAGTTAAAAAATTAAATTGGAGGGATAATTGACTTAGTTAAATGGTGTTGCAGGAGGTAATGCCCCTCGGTCGAGGACCTCAGGCCACTATTCCTGAACACAATACCCGGGCTAGCTCACGAGCTGGGTCGTAGAATTTCCTCTGGACTTGAAGAGTCACGATCACTAAGCTCCTGAAAAAAAACGTGATTTTCCCCAAGGTGTTGAAAAGAGACAACCAATAACATTAATCTTTTATTTCAAAAACGAAGTTAAATAGAAATTTGTACAGATAATTAAATAAAGACATATGGTATAAGTAAATGATTTGAATAAACATTGAAAATAAAATTAGATATATAAACGAGAATAAAGATGGCTCAGAAGTCCAGACGCTTCTTTGTGATGCAATTCCGCGTCTTGGGAATTGGACTTCTGACCGGGTGGATATCGGGGGTACTAGGGAAAGAGGGGGTGAGGATCGGGGAGAGAGAACAGGAAGTCGTCGGCGTCGGCGTACGGTCTGGTGACCGTTGTCGGGCTGGCGGCGGTGACGGCGTTATGGGGCCAACAACTCCAGTACTCGCCTTTCTGGCGAGGTGTCGGTCGTTGGCGCGTGTCTAACGAGATCCTGCTTTCGTTTCGGGGTAGAGGGCGGCGTCTCCGGGCCGAAAAGCACGTCGTAGCGAGCCCTCACGAGCCTCGCTATCTCGGGGGCGGCGGGGCGGCTCTAGGGAGGCGGCGGCACAGACCGATGAGGGGGCCTTGAACAGGTCGAATACGTGTCTTAGCCTTCTTTTTGGCAGCGGGGGCGGCGGAAGGCTTTACGGAAGGCGGAGGCGGCGAAATCAATATCGCCCTCCTTCTTGGGCCAGCGTGCTGATGAATTTGAGCCCCGATATGTATTTTTGGTTCGGGCGGCAGTACGTTTCGGTCAGCTACGGCTGGGGACAACTCAGGACGATGCCCCGTTGATGGCGGAGGGATCCCTGGAGCTGCCGGAACGTCTGTCGGTGACCTCGGAGGCGGCGACAAGACCGTGAGGGCAGCCACGGACTCAGGACCGTCTCGGCTAATATTTTCCGCCCGGGGGCGGCAACTGATGCTGGGGGCGGCAGTTGTCTGGACCGGGGGCGGCAGTGCTAAAGGAGCAGCTGATGCCTTCCTGAAGGTGGTTGCATAGATTGTGGCCCTCTGGGTGCCGTTCCGATGAGCGGGGGCGGCTGTTGTGGGCAGCAAGCGCCTCGGCGATGGTGGCGGCGTTAGCAGGGTGAAACACCGGGCTCTCGGGTCTCCCTGGCGTGGCAAGTGCCTTTGTAAAGCCCGCGGAATGGCGGCATATGGCTTCGAGACGTCAACGGGTATTAGGCGGCGGCGACGAAGGAGCGCTTGACGGGCGTTGTACTTCTCCCTCGAGGCTTTCCCTCTGCGACCAGCCAGGATGTTGCCGTTGTCCGTTAGTATTTACGTCGTGAATATTAGCAGGAGGCGGGAACACCTGCCTGGGAGCGAGTGTGGGGGCGGTAACAAGCGCCCGCCACGTAGCGAGAGCCGTCGTAGCTACAAGCGCCGCCTAGAAGCGAAGCCGTCGAAGTATTCTAGCGCCGCCTGGAAGCGAAGCCGTCGAAGTATTCTAGCGCCGCCTGGATGCGAAGCCGTGGTCGCCGAGAAGCGACTAATCGTCGGTAGAATATAATGGTAAATATAACTTTAACTTTTGCCACTAAGCCTGGAAGCGAAATGTTTACTGCGGCTGCCGGGAAGCGACCGTGACTAGCGTAGCACGCTATCTGCTTATATACACTCGTTTTGTGGTGGGGGAAGGAGCTTAACCAATAGTGGCGTAAGCCACGCCCAGTTAGAAGAATTTGGTCCTTATGATTAAAAATGATCCTAAATATAGGTTTTTCGCTGTTCTACGGGTCGCGATCGCTGGAAAATGACTCGCTGAATCTAATGGTGTAGGATATATCGTGCTGCGACGAACCGATCGCGAGATATCCGCGGTAGCAATGGGAAGTTCAAAAAGATCCTAGAGGCAGTGATCACTACCCAATACTATTTACACTCCGAGACCAAAATTCACCTACAACCAACCAATTTTATATGAAAAGAAATTATAAAAAAACTGACTGGACAAATTATGCAAAATATATCGAAGAAATGACCTTCGGAAGTTATGACACGATCCAAGAATCATATGACCTCTTTGTGAGAACACTAAACGAGGCTAGAGATATATCAACACCAATAATTAAAATAACTCCTAAAACTAAGCCAAAACCATGCTGGTGGGACGAAGAATGTAATAGTATGGTAGCTAGAAGACGATTAGCGCTATCAACATTTAACCGGAACCCAAGTCTGACTAACTATATTAATTACAAAAAGCAGACAACTAAAACAAAAAAATACTTTAAAAATAGGAAGACGGAAGAATGGAAAAATTATTGTGAGAAATTGACCCCTTTTAATAATATTAAAGAAGTTTGGGACGCCATTAGAACTGTCAAAAAGGGTACTACAAGAGTCACCAACACGCCTTGCACGGGATCCACAGACTGGCTAGAAGAATTTGCAAGGAAAGTATGTACTATAAATGATACACACTCTACACCTCTATGCACAAAAAACACTAACTCAACATTCTTCAATCAAAACATTACCTACGAAGAAACTATAATCAGTTTAAATCACCGGAAAATAACAAGTGTGGGATATGATAAAATTAATTATGACATGCTAAGACACATTCCAGAAATAGGATTGCATAGACTAACAACACTATTCAATGACATTATTGATAATACCCATATACCAAAAGATTTGAAAACACATATCGTGGTACCTATTTTAAAACCAGTCTACCATCTTATCATGCTACGTCATATAGACCAATTACACTTCTATCTTGCCTAGGAAAAACTTTGGAAAATATTGTTAAATTACGTCTGGAATGGTATATAGAACATTATAACAAGCTTTCTCCGACACAATTTGGGTTCCGAAGAGGCAGAAGCGTACAGGAAAATATAAATATATTAAATACCGATATACAGATTGCATACTCCAAAAACCACTATATGGTCGCTGCATTTTTAGACATCAAAGGCGCCTTCGACAACGTAAATCTAAATATACTCTACAACAAATTAGTTAAAATTGGCGTATCGACCAGTATCTCAAAATGGATATACGAATATTTACGGGAACGTGACATATATATTAGACACAAAAATGTACTTAAAGGACCATATATGTGCAATAAAGGAATACCACAAGGATCATTACTCAGCCCGATTCTATATGCCATATACACAAGTGAAGTTGATAAAGTCAGAGATAATAAAAATGAGCTATTACAATATGCAGACGACATTGTTCTATACAGTTTTGGTAGCACACTAGACATTGCAAGAAATAGACTGCAAAAAAAACTCAACAGTCTTAATAGTACATTACAAAAACTTGAATTAAATATCTCTACAAGTAAAAGTTCAGTAGTTATCTTCACAAGACACCAACTAAGACGGAGTCCTAGAATCAGCCTTGAAGGTAAATCCATTAAAGTAGTACCACATGCGAAATTTTTGGGTGTTTGGTTTGATACTAAATCTTGTTGGGAAAAAGAAATTCAAGAAATTAGTAATAAATGCTATAAGGGTATTAATTTACTACGAGGCATTGCCGGAATAAAATGGGGTTCACATCCAACAACTATGCTGAACTTATATAAAGCTCTAATTCGACCACATCTTGATTATGCGGGAACTCTTATACACTCTGCTACTAAAACGAGGAAGAACAAAATTAATAGAATACAAAATATAGCACTAAGAATATCACTGGGAGCAATGAAATCGACGCCATTCCAAATATTGAACTATGAAGCCATAGAACCCCCACTGCACTTGAGAAGAAAATATCTAGCTCAAAAATTCGTCATAAAAAGACTACAAACCCCAAATAACATTATTAATAGAAAGATGCAAGCACTATCGGAATGCATGTACAAAGAATACTGGAACAACAAACCAATACCATTATTAATCAACATATTTCAAAAAGAAAAAACACGGAACATTGAATGTTATGATTTTTTACCTTACTTTAAATATGAATTTAATCAAAAAACGCTATATCTAGATATAAACTTAAATTATTACAATAAATCAGACTTAGGGCAAATTATTAGCAATAAATTTAAAGACTACTTGGACACACACAAGTTCGATGAGATTATTTATACAGATGGATCCGTAAACTATGAAAGAAATAAAAGCAGTTGTGCATACTATAATGGTACGACCAAGAGCGAAAATGGTTTTGTTATAAATATGGTGGTAAGCTCATGTTATGCCGAATTAATAGGAATATTAAAAGCACTTGAAAATCTCAAGAATTACCAAAACAAATATATATTTCTCGCCACAGACTCTAAAGCCGCATTAGAAGCATTAAAAACAACAACTTCGCCAACAATAATAAAATTATAATATGTGAAATTAAAAAAATATATTTGACATTAATTAATAACAACAATAAAATAGAGTTCATGTGGGTACTGGGGCACAAAGGAATCTACGGAAATGAAAAAGCAGATCAGGCGACCAAAAATGCATATGAGACAGGACTTGACATAAACATTAAAATTCCTTATGCGAACGCTGTCAGATCCAAAACAAAAATTCTTATGAACTTATTCGAGAAGTGGTATAAAAATAAGTGTAAATTAACTGGCGTAGCTTATTATAAGTACAATAATAATATAAATAAAAAAATGTGGTTCACGAATATTAAAACAAGAGAACTAATTACTACTATTATTAGAATAAAAAGTAGACATTGTAAATGCCCCACACATTTAAAACGTATAGGAGTAGTGAGTGACAGTGCATGCGAGTGTGGAAAAGAAGGAACAGTGGACCATTTAATATTAGAATGTGATATTAACAAACAAAAAATTGACGAATTTATAAAATTAGTGGTACCAATAGTGAAAACTTTACCAATAAACTTAGACTATTTAATATCTAATGGAGAGGACCTTAAAGTTAAATTATATGAACACATAAAAAATTGTGAATTAGATTTATAATACTAGACTCATAGACAACAAAATGTTATTAGTGTTAGTAATAGAAAAATAAGATACGTTGCATATATGATTATTATAATTATAAGAACTGGGCGATAGGTGGCCAAGTGGTGGTCAGACCCAAGGCCAATAAAGTTAAATAAAAAAAAATAAATATATATAATACTATAACACAGATAAAGATATAGTTTTATCAGTAGATGCAAGTAAAGACGGTTTAGGGGCAGTCATATTACGGAAGGCTTACCAGTAATATATGCATCACAAGCATTAAATGAAACACAAAAATCTTATGCAAAGATCGAAAAGGAAATGCTCGCTATAGTTTTTGGATGTAAAAGATTCCACCAATATTTAATCGGTAGAAAATTTAAGGTCGAATCAGATCATAGACCTGTAGAATATATTTTCAAAAAACCGTTGTGTGAAATTCCGTTAAGACTACAGCGAATGAGATTACAGTTACAGCCTTAGGAATTAGAAGTGCATTACAAACCCGGTAAAGAATTATTAATAGCGGATGCTCTATCTAGAAACTTCATAGATAATAAAAATTACTTAAGTGATCGGGAAATAGAAGCTCATGTAGGGCTAGTAGTAACACTACTAGATATTCCGAATGATAAATTAAAAGAGTTTCAAATTGAAACGGGAAAAGACCCAGCTCTACGATTAGTAAAAAACTACATTACCGAAGGATGGCCAGAAAATAAGTCGATAATTTAGCCAAACCTTATTATAATTACAAACATGAATTGTATGTAACGAATAATGTGATTTTTAAAAATAATAGAATAGTCATACCAGAAATAATGCGAAAAAAATTACAAAATAAAATCCATTATAATCATTTAGGAATTGAAAAATGCAAGAATAGAGCAAGAGAGGCAATATACTGACCCGGATTAAATAATGATATTGAAAATGTGGTAAATAATTGCATAACTTGTTTGCAATTTGCAAAAACTAATATAAAACAACCTATGTTAATTCGAGATCAACCTGATCGTCCATGGTCAATTTTAGGTTCGGATACTTTTTACTTTAAAGGTTATAACTATCTCTTAGTAGTAGACTACTTTTCTAAATTTGTAGAAATTTCAAAATTGGGTGATATGAACGCTAATATTTTAATAATCGAACTAAAAGCGATATTTTCTAGACATGGAATACCTGACTTGTTATATACAGATAATGGGACAAACTGTAGCAATTTTAAATTCAGAGAATTTATTACAGAATGGGGTTTTAAGCATAAAACAAGTAGTCCTAATTACCAGCAGTCAAATGGCCTTGCGGAACGAAATGTTCAAACCATAGAAAACTTGTTAAAGAAAGCTTTAGACGATAATAAAGATCCTTATATGGCAATTTTAGAATTTCGGAGAACGCCAATAAATAATAAAATGCCGTCACCCGCTGAATTGCTATATAATAGGAAAATAAAAGGATTAATACCGAACTTCAGTCTGAAAACGGAAAATAATATACCAAAAACACTTAAAGTATATCTATCAAGCAAAAATATTATTACGATAGAGGAACAAAAGATATACCAAAACCAGAAATTGGTACAAATGTATACATAAATAATAAAACAGGTACTTTAGTTCCTGTTATAGTAATGAATGAATCTGATAAACCAAGATCTTATGAAGTACTAATGGAAAACAAAAGAGTACTTGAAAGAAATCAAAAACATATACATAAAAATACTGAAGGCAATTTTAGAGATTCACAGACAATTAATCTAGATGCAGATACGGACAAACACACTGTAGAACCTACACCTAATACCTCGACCAAAGGAAGAACTTTAAGAAAACCAAGTTATTTAAAAGATTATCTTGTGTAGCAATAACAATTGCTACGGTATTGAATTGTAAAATGAAATTTATACTGTGAATTTTGTATTGATTTGTAACTTAGAATAGTACTATGAATTTTGTATCAATTTGTAAATGAAATTGTATTTGAATAATATATTTGTAAAAAAAAGGAGATGTCATGATTGTAAAAGACAGTTGGCAACACTGTCTTCAGGACATTCATTCAAGATGTCGATGTGCGTAAACATCATGTTGTGCTTGTGTAATTGATTATAAATAAATATCATATCCATCATAAAGAGTTTTATTAATATAAATACACCAAACAGATAAAAATATAACAGTCGCAGTCTATTTTACATACAAAATGATAAGCACTGACGGAACTTTAAATATCCCGAAGGGTTTCTTGGCATTTTTTTATAAACAGAAAAGGGGATGAGAGTATATTTTACATTTTTAAATATATTTTTCCCCTAAATAAGCTCAATTGATTTTGATTACCGCTACAGGGGCCACAAAAAATGAGTTAGTTAGTTAAAATTTTTGGCGCACAGCAACAAAGGCTATTTGCGTCTAACGCAGCCCATTTAAATGACTAGACTATATATTAAAAACAATATATAAGACTACAAATAAATAAATAAAATCATTAATAATACGCATACTGAATAAAAGAAATCTTGCACTGACAAACACAAATAAATAATATAAAAAGTCTGTTCGAAAATTTTAACAGACTCAGGGTGATGGTAAGAGGCTGTAAAGGGGCAAATTACCATCGAACATCACAGTCAATAACTAGAAACACATTAAAATAAGGTGCAAGATTTCACACATAAAACAAAAAGTTCGATTCTCTCTATCAGCCTGTCCATGAGTACCCTGTCGTCACCTAAAGCAACTGACAGGTCATAGCACAGGCCTAACCTCTCCCTGACATCCTCGAACTGTATACACTCAGTTAAAAAGAGTAACACAGACAAATCTGTGTTACACGTCTCACAGATAGGGGACTCTTCTCCTCGAAGGAGGTGTCCATGGGTCCACCAACAGTGACCTATACGGAGGCGTGTGATGGCGGTTTGTCGATCCTGCAGGTAGAAACCCATGGTTTAACGTCTCCCTTAATCTGTCGTAACTTAACGTTCTGTGTTCGGCTCCATTTATGTTGCCACATGTCTAAAACCAGATGTTTCAGATGACTCTTTGCGTTATCTGGAAAAATGAAACTCACATCAATCATAGGTCTGTGAGAGGCGGCTTTTGCAGCTGCATCTGCCACTTCGTTGCCTTTAATACCAACATATCCCGGTATTCAAAACAGCTCTACCCTCACATTCTGAGCATTCAGATTGTGGAGTAGCAACCGGATCTTTAGTACAAGAGGATGCACTGGATCTGGATCTTGGATACTGTTCAGAGCGCTCAGCGAGTCCTTCAAGATAACACTTGACCGACTTTGCTCTGACGAAACAAAACACAGGGCCTTGAAAATAGCGTACTGCTCAGCAGTGTACACACTCGTTATGGAGTGCAGACGGTACTGAAACTGTTGACGTCGGTTCAGGACAACGAACGCACACCCAACCCTGGTTCCGGATTTTGATCCGTCAGTAAAAATGACAGTATCCTTGAACCTAGGGACCAGTGTTCTTTGTAACTCATGTTGGTATTCGATGGGCTACGTAGTATGTTTATCAAACCTAGTTAATGTGAGATTAACAAGCGGACGCGGTAGCGTCCATGGTGGAATAGCACACAAAACGAAACTTGCCATTTCGGGCATATTAAAACCAATATCGCCCAAAATGTCGAAAGTTCTCAGACCAAAAGGCCTATTTGCTCTTGGTTTTGTGCCATAGCTCTCTGTGTGCCTATTTTGTAAAATAGGATCAGTAGATAAGCAAGGAGAGTTCTGGACCAAATTGGTTTGGTCCAGAACTCTCCTTGCGTTCTAGACCAAGGTGTATTGGTCTAGACGCTGACAATTAATCAAACTGATATATTTTCCCACGTTGCTGGTATATAAATGCTTCGAATTTATTTTTGGTTAGTTAGTCAGTTTTCTTTTGAACCAACAATATCATCACAATTATTAAAAAAGAACGATGGCATCTTCAACTTTTAAAAAATTAAATTTAATTTCAACTAGCAAGGCTTGTTTAAATCTAACTTCATTGACTAAAGACGAAAAATATAAAGTTATATCAGTGAAAAGAGTTACAACACAAAATTACGGAGAGAAAATTTTAGTTGAATTAGAAAAAGCTGTAGTGTTTTTGGCTGATCGATACAACAACGCTCTAACTGAAGAGGATTTACAAAATTTAAATAAGGAAGCTCCTGAACAATTTAACATATATTTAAATAATCATATTAAAAAACTTAATAAACTCAAACAGGATATTCAAGTGTATAATGATTTTAAAAAAATAAAACATAGTTTTAAATTTCTATGCTTAAAATCAAAAAAGTTCACTTCAGAGAAAATCCTCCAAAAATACATAACATGTTCGTGTGGGATTTTGCGTACAGATCAGCACGTTGCAGCACCTACATGCAGAATGCTATTGATCGTGAGCGGTTCCAACAAAGAATTTTAAAATTATCAAAAGTCATCAACCCAATATTAATAAAACAAATTAATAAAATAAATGATTGTTAGTGGAAAAGTATTTCTTATTGTAATTATTATGAAATTATTGTAATTTAAGGTATTAAGTAATAAAAAAAATTTATTTAAAAGTAAATATGTTTTATTTCTCTATATCTTTATTGATATTTATACAAACATATCATTTTTTAACTGTAGATGTATTACATTTCAAGAAATCTTTTTTCATTGGTGTAGACCAAGCGAAAACATCGTCAACTGTCACCCACGGGTTAGGATGGTTACGACAACGTAAATACTGCTGAAAGAGTTCATCATCTCTCCAAGATTTGGGAAATCTGTTCCACTGATCATCGATCTGATTTGCAGCAAACACCATAATAAATTCCATTGGAAGCTGAGCAATTTCTTCTTCATGCATGAAATTTAATAAATCAATTTGGTAAAATGATTGAAATGCATTAAAAGTGCTAAATTTTGTCTTAAACCATTTTAATAAACATTTAACATTCCGAACAGCACAATTATTAATGTGTAAATTACAGTAGTCAATGTTTAATGGGTCACAAATTTCAGAGAGTTTCGGACAACCCAAATCTTCCAAATTAATAATATTGTTCTTCTTCTGCGATATGTATTGTTCTAACCAGCGTACTTTTTCCAAACCTTTCACATATATTTTTCCCACGTCATCTCCACCAAGCAGATCTTTAATTGTGGTAGGAAAATTAATGTATGAGTCATCGCCAGAACACCACTCTAAATTGTGATAATTCTGAGTTAACCAGAGAACGTTTTTTTGGTTTTCACGACTCAGATCAACCCATAAACATGGTGGTTTAAACATTTTCGTAGTACACAATTCATTTTCCAAATTAATTATTGCAAGCTCTTTACATATAAATTCATTTCCTTCTTTTAATTTGAAACCTTGTATATCAACAATTACAGAGCTCATGATTTTTACACGTTGAGATTTGATTTTATACTGAAATAAAATTTTAAAGATCTGAAATATAAAGCCCCAAATAAGATACATGTTACTTATATATATACATTTATTAATAATATTAAAAATACCAATACATTTATTAATAATAATAATAATAATAATAATAAATTCTGTCAACAACATTTTTTATCAAAACAGCTTTTGGATTCGGGTTTTACGTCGCTTACGTTGTTTATTGAGAGCTTGTTGTGCGCGAAAACGTATGGTATCTAAAGGGCTGAATTCTTCTGGATCATCATCCCAACACTCTCCACCTTCACCGAACGTTATAGATGTCTTGTTGACTTCGATCTTCATCTTGATGTAATTTAATGATGGGTTTGATTCTTCTGGTTGATCATCCCAGCATTCACCACCTCTAATTAATATCTCGAGACACCTGCACCCGGTTGAGACTGAATGCGTGCAGCTCCATCTTAGATGATTTAACTGTCGGGATTCTTCGGAGTGATCATCCCAGCATTCACCACCTCTGATTGATGTCTCGAGACACCTGCACCCGGTTGAGACTGAATGCGTGCAACTCCTTCTTCGGTTTCTCCACCTCAGCTGACTTTGCTCAGGTGGATATTCACCCCAACATTCACCATCTTCATTGATTAGTTTTAAGTCTGCTGACATGTTTAACTGCTAAATTGAATTGATAACTAACGAATTTAATAAAACTCCTACATATTTATACATAAATGAATTTAGAGTGGTGGTGGTATGTTTAGAACACTAGAATAATTTTGATTAAGCATATGCGTTTACAAAAAACAGCATCTGGCTGACAGATGTTGTCTAGACAACACTTATAGATGTGAAATTTTGTGAACATCTGCTGTTTGGAGTGATGTGAAACGTTTTTACACATTTCAATTTGATTTTAAAAATAAAATTTTTCTCCACATTGCTTTTATCAATCCAGCTGTTGTGTTTCTTATCAAATCTAAGCCACTTAACATATCATTTTTCCGTTTTAGAATCTTTTCAACCAAATACACGTTTGGATGTTTGACTTTCTGTATTTCTTCAACGTAAAAACCACCCTCTATTGGTTGATCTGTATCATCTTTCAAGAGATATGTTAGTGGGTTAGTTAAACGTATTTTAGAAATTGTGAAAATTTCATTGGACCAATTTGGTGTCTATCCTTTTTCAAATTCACTTCGATGTTTACTTATACGCACATGGTCACCAATTTTAAATTTCGATACTTTATCAACCTGTTTAATATGATTATAATTCTTTTCTAACAGTTCTTTTTCATTTTTTTTCGAAACATCAATAGGTTTCATATTTATTGTCCTATGTATTTTCGTGTTATACATGTATACCACATCTTGAAGTAAATTCAACCATTTGTATGTACCTTGCAAACTAAATTCCTTCCACATGATAGATTTGAGTGTACGATTAACTCCTTCTACAATACTTGCTTTTTTACTGCTAAATGTTGAATAATGGTTTACGTTAAATTTTTTCATTAATTTTTGAAAATGTTGATTGTAAAATTCTTTTCCCATATCAGTTTGAATATTTTTAGGAATTCGATTATCCCTAGAAAAAAAATTCTGCATGGCTTTAGACACTTCAACACCTGTTTTAGTTTTAACCGGCTCAGTCCACACATATTTTGAAAATGTATCAATTACCACTAGTATGTAGCGAAAACCTCTATTTTCTCGTGCAAATGAACCCATTTCCACTAAATCAGCTTGAAAAGTTTCATCTAAACCTTTAACGATAACACGTCTTCGTTTAAAATTTATTCTTGCTGGACGATGTAGCTCATTAACAATTTGTCTTTTCACTTTAGACATGATTTTAATCAGATGTTGTTTTAGAATCAGTAGTTTTAATTGTAGTAGTAGTTTTTGATGACTGAGGAGTTTCTTCTGAGGAGTTCTCTTTCCTAGAGGATAGTTGTATGTTTAAATATTTTACTATTATTTCAATATCATCAATAGCAAGTTTTAATATTTTTTTGATATCATCATTATTGCTTGATACAACATCACTCAATGATTTAATTTGTAATTCCAACTTACTAGTCAGTTTTTCAAACAATTCAGTGAGAAATTTTTTATTTACAGCATCACCATCATCAACTGGATGACCGATATTTATTATTCGTTTGTTATGAAAATCATAAACTTCATCATACTCATCATAATCCTCATCATGATGACGATGATGAAATTTCGTTGCGTGATGTCCAAACTTGTTGATAGGCATTTTGATACTAACAACATTCTAAAATGTTAACCAATATTTTAAAGATCTCTTAACCGCTTCAACCTCATCTTATAGATCTCTTTTTCCTTCTCAGTCATTGGTTCTATAACTTTAGCCTCTATTAATTCTTCTATAATGGAAACTATTTCATTCTGATGACTGTTGTTTCCAGCTGTTTCTGATGCCACCAAAAGCTCCCATCTATCAATAAGTTCATATGCTTCATCCCAACGCACATAATCTATAGAATTATTATTAAAATTCTTAAATAACCCTTTTCCGCTTCGTAAATTCATCTGTTTGCGTTTAGGTTTCACTGGTGTTGTCAATGGTTTAATAATTTTTTTATACTTGAGTGAACGAGTACCCCGCACTTGTTCACTTGGGTTGTAATTTCTTCTATGAGCGTTTGTTCTGTTTAAAATATTTAAAAAAATTGTTTGATCACTCTTTTTATAACCGCTAGAATTTTTTTAAAAAAGTAGTTCATAAAGACCCGGGGTTCCAGTATATTTTAAACCATCTATTATTATATCCTTACCTTCAAAATCAACTACAGAATTACCAAGTTTAAATTTATCAGATATAGGATCATGTTTTATACCTGTTTTATGATCATCATATTCACCAGCTGTATCCATAATCATACCTTGTATATATTCACGCGGTAGAGGGTCATATTGTTCAAGATATTCTAACCATGCCGGTGTAGATATGGATTGAGCTATCACATTCGATAAATTTACATCACTGGTGGAATTATCATTATCACCTAAACTTTCAAATATAGTAGGTGCAGCACTAGCATCATGTAATACTGGTACAGTTCTTGTTGTATCTAGCAAATTAGCGTTTTCAACAAATGCACTACTATGAAAATTTGGAAAATTTATTCTACTCAAATCATAATCTACACCTTCATCATCTCTTTTCATCTCCTCAGTTTTAGGTTCAGTCTTAAAATTTTCCTGTTTAACATCATACAATTGTCCTGACAATTCTGCTAATTTTTTTGTAACCGGTTCATATGATTTCTCTAGTTCAATTCCTCGTTCTACTTCACCCTCTCTTAGAGCTTGAAGTTTTCTTTTAACAGCTTTTCTAGCACGTATCAGTCTCTTTTTTAAATTTGCATCCATTTTACAGGTTTGTTTAAAAGAGAGTTGTATTAAGAGAGTTGTTTAAAACAGAGCTGTTTAGAACAGGGTTGTTTAAAACAGGGTTGTTTAAAACAGGGCTGTTTAAAACAGGGTTGTTTAAAACAGAGCTGTTTAAAATAGGATTGTTTAAAACAGAGTTGTTTAAAACAGAGTAAATTTAAAACCAGTCTGATTAAAACAGGGTTGTTTAAACAGCTAATAGAGGGTGGTTCTACTTTTAAACAATTAGAAGAGTATAGTTTTCTTAAACAATGGTGTTTAATAACTCTTAAACAGAGTTGTTTTCTCAAACGATTCTGAATAATCACTGAAGAGGATTTCTAATTGTTTTTATTATTTATTTCATTAAGAAATCATGTTCTAGAGATACAGATTAAAATTATTTGTATGATAATTAAAGCAGCATTAAAAGTGCTTACTATCAGTAGAAACATTTTATGTTACCTTTGACAAATGTATCTTCTTACTGATATTACCTACTGAAAACTGATTTATTTATCTAGTATTATAAAATGATCAAAACCTTTTCTGTAACGACCCTTATTCAAAGCACACTCTTTATTGATTGACAGAAATCCATAGGTCTCACGCCAACAATATGAACATATATTTTTGAGTTGTTGATAAGTCATATCTGTTCCAACGTGGTCTGAATACACATGTTTAAGATTCATATCATCCTGCTTAAAAAGAATAATTAAATTTGCATTGTCACGGATTAGGTGTTTAGGAATTCGTGTATATGTCTGACAGAGATAGAAACAGTCTACTAATTTGTGTCGTCCCATACAAAAGTAATCACGTATAACATTCTGTTTATCACATGCAATATCATCAAAAATAAAAACCGTATTACATCTTGCTTCTGAAGGAGAGATAATTTTTTCACCATCACTATATGCATTATACATAACACCGTTTATAGGTTTTAATAGTTTTTCCAAATATTGATATTTAGGTTGATATAAAGATTTAGAATAAACGTTAACATTTTCAAAACATAAACCATTTTCATGCTCAATCACTGCAATGATCACATTGGTTTTTCCACAACCACTTGGTCCAGAAATCAAACATCTAACAATGGTGGGTAATAAGGTGCTATGTCGTTGTGGTTGTTTACATTCAATATCACAATTTTCTACATTCAAGGTTTGAGAATGTTTTAACACATGCATGGTGATAGTTCTCCTTACACTAATAGATAAAAACCTAAACATTGTAATTTATTTCATCATTTGTGATGCGCATCCTAAGGAGTTCATATCGTAAACAAGGAACGGGTTTACTGAATACGATAATAAATAAACTACCAGTCGAACTTCACATACCCACTTATAGATATTGCGGTCCTGGTACACGTTTGGAAAAACGTTTGTTACGTGGTGATAAAGGTATAAATCAACTTGACGAGGCTTGCAAACGGCACGACATTGCCTATTCTTTAAATAAAAATCTTGAAGAAAGATATAAGGCAGATCGTATTCTAGCTGAAGAAGCTTCTCAACGTTTCAAATCTTCAGACGCATCTTTCGGTGAAAAAATCGCATCCTTAGGTATAAAAGCTGCAATGAATACTAAAGTTAAATTAGGTATGGGTTGTAAGTCTATTAAACGAAAATCAGAGAAACGAAAACGACAATCAGAGAAACGGAAAACTGGTAGAGCATTATCATTTCGAGATGTAGTGAAACGTGCTCGTTCGGCAATGAAGAACAGTAAACCTTCAGATATGATGAAGGCTGCTCATATAGCACTCAATTCAGTGAAAAGAATTAAGAGGAAAATTGGTAGACCGCGAGTCATACCAATACCTAAATCAGGGGGTTTTCTTCCTTTGATACCTCTTTTTGCAGGACTTAGTGCCCTCGGAGCGTTGGGGGGAGGAGCGGCAGGTTTAGCTAAGGCTGTTAGTGATACTCGTGCAGCTTCTGAACAATTGAAGGAAAGTCAAAGACATAATAAAGCTATGGAATCTATCGCTGTTGGTAAAGGATTGTACTTGAAACCACACAAAAAAGGTTATGGAATGTATTTGAGAGCACCATCTAGAAAAACGGGTGCAGGTATGTACTTGAGAGCTCCATCAAAGTCAAAAAACTACCAATAAAGTTACAAAAACGCGCCCTCACTAACATTGACATAAAAAACATTGTAGAAAAACTGAAGTTACCATATTTCCGCGGAGTTTTTATGAGAAACCGTCTACCAACAAGAGTAAAAGATACTGAGTTGGGTGTTATAAATTTGGATGATGTTGAAGGACCAGGTACTCATACGCAGGTAGCATACAAAAAATATGGTGATGAAGCTATATATTTTGATAGTTTTGGTAACTTGAAACCACCGATTGAAGTAGTGAAATATCTCAATTGTAATATAAAATACAACTATGACGCACATCAAACTTATGGAGCAGTGAATTGTGGACATTTGTGTTTAAAATTTTTATATGAAACCGAATAAAAGATAAAATCTAAGGTAAAAGTTATTAGTTTCACTAAAGAAATCATGACAAACACATTCACTCTTACTGGACGCAGTTCTATATTAACAGCAAATATTAATCCTGCTATTGATTTAGATGATGGTGAATATGCTCTCGGTTTCGTAAATTTTGAGTCATACAATTCAATTCCAAACATTGAGGAAGTTATATAAAATACAACTATGACGCACATCAAACTTATGGAGCAGTGAATTGTGGACATTTGTGTTTAAAATTTTTATATGAAACCGAATAAAAGATAAAATCTAAGGTAAAAGTTATTAGTTTCACTAAAGAAATCATGACAAACACATTCACTCTTACTGGACGCACTTCTATATTAACAGCAAATATTAATCCTGCTATTGATTTAGATGATGGTGAATATGCTCTCGGTTTAGTAAGTTTTGAGTCATACAATTCAATTCCAAACATTGAGGAAGGTGTTAATAACTGTTTTTATTTTGGTAATGAAAAATGTGAATTACCTACAGGTTCATATGATATTAAAGATGTGAGATCATACATAAACAAGTTTATTCAAGTGAAAAATTCTAATAAACCCAAGAAAGAAACCTTGGTGCTTAAATCAAACAGAAGTACTTTGAAATGTGAAATTTTAGCAAGTCAAGACATAGATTTCACTAAAAATGATACTTTCAGAGAATTATTTGGGTTTAAATCTAGAGTTCTTAAAGCTAATAAGGTGCACATTGCTGATTTTCCAATAGATATATTGAAGGTTAATACTTTGTGTATTAACTGCACTATAATCTCAGGCTCATACCATAACAGTAAAGCAACACATGTAATTCATGAATTTTTTCCAAATACTGAACCTGGTGAGAAAATAATTGAAGCCCCCCAACATCCTATTTTTATGCCAATCAACACGCGGAGAATTAGTTCTATTATAGTACAAATACATGATTAAGATGGAAATTTGGTTAATTTCAGAGGGGAAGTCATTACGTTAAGACTACATCTGCAGAAATTATCAAAATGGTAATTATATATAATCAACCACAGCATATCCAGGTTGCTAAGAACCTAAATAACCATCAAACACCGCCTATAAAGATAGTTAATGATCTGCAGAATCAACAACAAACTAGTTCATCGAGAACATTCAAACCATTAACACCGAAACATATAAGGTTTCTAGAGTCTCAGGGATATAAAATTAAATTATAAAAATTGCGGATAATAATAATAATAATAATAATAAAAAGAAGAAGAAGAAGAAAATCAAGAATTCCTCCACAATAATTATTTGGATAAGAATTAAATTTGATTCAATTTTAAAGTGTAAAAATTATATACTTTGTGTGAAGAAAAATGGATTTTAGTATTTTAAACGTCACTGACCGTGCCTTAGAAGACAATTCAATTGTAAATGCTGAAAAGCATACACATCAACCATATTCCTCAACAACTTTTAACAACAATGATGAAATTCGTATTCCAATTCAACAACAAGATGCTTATACCTTACCATGGAACAGTTTGATTTATATCGAAGGACGTGTTACTAAAGAAGATGGTACCCCAACAAAAAATGTAAAATTTATAAATAATGGTATAGCATTTTTATTTGAGGAGATTCGCTATGAAATCAATGGTATTATGATTGATAGAGTTCGTAATCCTGGAATAACAACCACTATGAAATCTTACGTTTCATACAATGAAAATGAGAGTAAGGCATTGAAAAATGCTGGATGGTATGGATGTTCGAAAACCGCTGAAGATTTAATAACGAAAACGGTTATTTCAATGTTTGTGTACCGCTTCGAATGATGCTTGGATTTTGTGAAGATTTTCGTAAAATTGTAATGAACTTGCGACAAGAACTGGTCCTTATACGCAGTTACACTGATAATAATGCTTTAATAAGTACAGTTGCTGATGAGAAAGTGAAACTTGATATAACTAAAGTCCAGTGGAAAATTCCACACATCTCCGTAGCAGATGCACAAAGGTTAATTTTGTTAAATTTACTCAATGTTAATGCAGAATTGCAATTAGCGTACAGGGGTTGGGAACTCGTTGAATATCCTGTTTTACAAGAAACACAACACCACACGTGGGCAGTAAAAACAACTTCACAACTAGAAAAACCTCGTTTCATAATTTTTGGTTTACAAACGGATTTGAAAAATAATATATCGAAATGTATGAGTACTTTTAATCATTGTAACTTGACTAATATGAAGTTGCATTTGAATTCTGAAACGTATCCATATGATAATTTAAATGTGAACTATGAGAAAAATTGCTATGCTATTTTATATGATATGTATGCAGATTTTCGATCATCTTATTATGGTCGTGAAAACGAACCAATAATGTCACCGAAAGATTTTAAAGAATTTGCTCCGCTGGTGGTTATTGATTGCTCACATCAAAACGAAATATTAAAATCTGGAGCTGTGGATATTCGTATGGAATTTGAAACAGCTAAAAATGTACCTGCGAACACTACAGCTTATTGTCTTATTTTATATGATAAATTTACAAAATATTCCCCAGCAACTAGTATTGTACGTGCATTTTAAATTTGTATTCTAAAACGATATAAATTTTAAATTAATTATATATTTATGTTTAGTAAATACTTTGATGTATTCATATTTTTAATAAAAAATTAATAATTTTTATGTCTTTTTATTTATAACCATCTGATATGTTTAAGAGATTTAATTTCATGGTAATAATTTACCATGATCTAGTCCCATTATAACAAACAACATCTGGTGAACATCTGTACAGATGACTCATCATTACATCTGACTTTAGTTGAAGATATTTCATGGGATAAATTTGTGTGATCTGTCCCCACTATAAAAAATAACATCTGGTGAACATCTGTCTACATCATGCAGAACAAGTTTGTACATGTATTTTGAGATGTGAAAACTGAGCACTAGTAATTAATCAAATCGATAGATATATTTTCTCAGGTTGTAGGTATATAACAGATATCATAGAGAGAAAATAATATTGTTTCCGTTGAAACACAGTAAAGAATAAATCAAGGAAAAATGATGATTAATCAAGTTTGTGATTCAAGTGATAAAGTGATTAAAATTATTCGAGAGGCTATTAATATTAATAAAACAATTGATGAGGTTGAAAATTGGCGCAAACGTGTAAACAAATTTATTTTGTTGATCAATAAGCACATCAGAAACAAAAGTAAAATTGAAAATTTTATGAAATTGGAAGCAAATTTAGCGATTTTAATATATTTTAGTGAAAAACTGAAACAGATAAAATGTTCAATTATTAAAACTGGAACCGGTCTACAAACTTCGAAGAAGAAGGCAACACCAAAATTATTATGGGGTGATGTAATATCAGTATTTGGGGGGAGAATCAAAACGGGTGTGATATTAAATAAATCATTTAAAGATCCTAAAATATTTTTAGAAAAATGTGCTCACATATTTAAAAACAAAGTGAAAGCAGCTGTTGAAAACTCTATTATAAAAGTGAATACTGTTCTAATTACTGAATTTATTATGCCTCACACTGGTGCTGTAGAAGTAAAATCTTTCAACACCCGAAATGAAGTAATAACAAATTCCACCAACATTCAGGATTGGTATAAAGAATTTGTGCAAGTTAAATTTTTAGCAAAATTAGAGGACTTCCAGGAAAGAGATTCAGGTTGGGCTTTACATGAAATTTTACATTTAAAAGTTAATATAAATAAATATGTTCCACTAACCAGTGGTACATATAACGATTTACCTAATAACATCAAAAGAAGGAAGGCTGTGATTAACATTAAAAATAGTGACGATTATTGCTTCTTGTGGGCTGTTGTATCAGCTCTCCATCCTGCTGATAAGCATTCAGATAGAACGATATCCTACCCACACTTTAGTGAGGTTTTAAAATATGATGGTATTAAATTCCCTATGAAAATCAAGTCTATACCAAAGTTTGAAACCCTAAATGAGCTCCGCATCAACATCTACACACTGGAAAAAATAGGGAAAAAGGAAAATCAAGTAGTACCCTTACACTTGAGTGAGAAAAAATTTGAACGCTGCATACACTTACTAATGATTGAGGCTGAGGAACAAGAAGAAGACGAAGAAGAGATTGATCACGATTTAACGATGGAAATTGATGAAGATAATTCAATGAATTGTGATAATGTGAAAAAGTTACGAAATAATACTCGATACCATTTCATGTGGATAAAAAATTTATCTCGTTTACTTAGTAGACAATTATCAAAAAAAATGGTAAATCATGGTTGTGTGATAGATGTCTTAACCATTTTTCTTCTGAACTGTTTGTATCAAAACATAGAAAATACTGTGAAGTTCAAAATACCACCCGTATTCAAGTACCAAATAATGATAACAAATATTTGAAATTTAAAAATTTCAATCATCAGGAAATGGTGCCGTTTGTTCTCTATGCCGACTTGGAGTGAATATTGGAAAAAATAGAAGACAATTCGAATAAAAATACACAAAATATCAACAAACATACACCATTCAGCATAGCCTATTATCTCAAATGTTCTTACGATGATTCTTTGTCAAAATTTGAACTTTATCGTGGTAGGGCCTATCTAAAGTGGTTAACCAATGAACTGCTGAACATAGCTACTACAGTCAACGATATATTGAATGATGCGAAGCCGATGCAACTAAATGCAGAAGAGCAGCGTCAGTTTTTAACAGCAAAACAATGTCACATGTGTTACCAACCCTTTAAGGAACGTGATATTAGGGTGAGAGACCATTGTCATTTAACATCAAAGTTTAGAGGTGCGGCTCATCAATCCTGTAATTTAAATTTCACCATTTCTCACACAATCCCCATCGTATTCCATAACTTGAGTGGTTATGATGCACATTTCCTCATTAAGAGCATCACAAAAAATATTTCAGGACAATTTTCAATATTACCAATCAACAAGGAACGATATATTTCATTTACCAAACACGTCCAAGGTACAAAAAGCCATTACCGTTTCATAGACTCATTCCGTTTCATGGCCAGCAGTCTCAATAAACTATCATCATACCTGAAAGATTCAGAAAAATGCATCACGAAAAGTCATTGTAAGACAATTGAAGAATTTCATTTGCTGACACGAAAAGGTGTGTTTCCCTACGAATACCTCAACAGCTGGGGAAAACTTGAAGAGAATCAACTACCACCTCAGGAAAAATTCTACAGCTCACTCAAAAATGAAGGTGTAAACGATGAAGAATATAGACATGCTATAAATGTGTGGAATACGTTTCAAATTAAATCTTTAGGTGAATATGCTGACCTCTATTTAAAAACAGATGTGTTACTATTAGCAGATGTGTTTGAAAACTTTCGTGCTAGTTGTTTACAGACATATGAACTGGATGCGCTTCATTACTACACAGCTCCAGGATCAGCCTTTGATGCGATGTGAAAGTGCACCAATGTTCAGTTAGAATTATTAACTGACATTGATATATTTTTATTTATAGAAAAAGGATTAAGGGGTGGTTTATCACAGTGCTCAAATCGATATGCGAAAGCAAATAATAAATATATGGGTAAAAAGTATGATCCCACTTTAGAAGAATCCTATATAATGTATTTTGATGTAAACAATTTATATGGTGCTGCAATGAATCAACCTCTTCCCTACTGTGATTTTAAATGGGTTAAAGAGGAGGAAATTTATAAAATTGATTTACAACACATTGATAACTCTTCAGATATAGGATACATTTTTGAAGTAGATTTAGAATACCCAATTGAATTACATGACTTACATAAGGATTTACCTTTATGTGCAGAACATTTTACACCACCGATTTCAAAACAATCAAAATTAGTTGCAAATTTTTTCCCAAAAACAAATTATGTAATTCATTATCAAAATTTGAAACAGTGTTTAGAATTAGGTATAAAAATTAAACAAATTCATAGAGTTCTACAATTTAAACAAAGTGTGTGGTTAAAACAATATATTGATTTAAATACTAATCTGCGTCAAAAATCTGACAATGAGTTTAAAAAAATTTTTTATAAACTAATGAACAATGCAGTTTTCGGTAAGACGATGAAAAACGTACGAAAATATAAAGATGTTAAAATTGTTTCTCAATGGGAGGGGCGGTATGGAGCAAAAGCATACATTTCCAAACCAAATTTTCACAGTTGTAATGTTATAGATAATGATTTAGTAATTATTCAAATGAATAGAAATTTTGTATACTGCAACAAACCAATTAATATTGGGTTTTCAATTTTAGATATTTCAAAAACTTATATTTATGATTTTCATTATAATTAAATTAAAAATTTATTGGGGAACAAAGCAAAATTACTTTATACTGATACTGATAGTTCAATTTACCATTTTACTAACGTTAACATTTATGAAATTATTAAAAAAGATATTCATAAATTTGACACTTCTGACTATGATCCAAACAATATATATAACAGTCCTTTGGCTAATAAAAAAGTACTTGGATTGATGAAAGATGAAAATAATGGAGAAATCATGTCTGAATTTATTGGTTTAAGATCAAAAATGTATACTTATGAAATTTTAAACTCTAAAAAAGATGTTACTAAAAAAGCTAAAGGAATTTCGAGCGCAACATTGAAAAGTATAAGTTTTGAAGACTACTATGATTGTTTGTTTAATAATTCAACTATTACTAAAAATCAATTTAATATTTTATTGAAAAATCACATTGTTCATACCATAAAACAGAAAAAATTAGCACTGAGTCCTCATGATGATAAACGTGTTGTTAATTATTTATTGACTGATACATTACCATGGGGTTATAACATGCCTGTTGTTAATTCTATAGAATAACTTATATTTACTTACCTGTATATCAAACTATAAAAATCTGAAATTGTGTTTAAAAATGGAACTCACACAAAATAAAAAGATATATATAAAATTATATGTGTTTTTATTTTTTAACTTAGAAAGATTCTTATACTATTTGAAATGTTATTTCTACATATTATGCACTTTTCTAGTGGTTGCGCACATTGTACACACACAACAGAGTGTCCACATGCGATAAATGCAACTTGCACAACTTCACTATAACAAATTTTGCACTTGTTGTTGTGGTTGTTGTCTTCCTCTTCTTCTTCTTCTTCTTCTTGCGGTTGTTGTTGTTGTTGTTGTTGTTGTTGTTGTTGTTGTTGTTGTTGTTGTTGTTGTTGTTGTTGTTGTTGTTGTTGTTGTTGTTGTTGTTGTTGTTGTTGTTGTTGTTGTTGTTGTTGTTGTTGTTGTTGTTGTTGTTGTTGTTGTTGTTGTTGTTGTTGTTGTTGTTGTTGTTGTTGTTGTTGTTGTTGTTGTTGTTGTTGTTGTTGTTGTTGTTGTTGTTGTTGTTGTTGTTGTTGTTGTTGTTGTTGTTGTTGTTGTTGTTGTTGTTGTTGTTGTTGTTGTTGTTGTTGTTGTTGTTGTTGATCATCATCATCCTCCTCCTCCTCTTCCTCCTCCTGCTCCTCCATGCGTTCAATTGCACTGTGCAAATTTCGGCGTATTTTGGCAACAAAATCATAACCCACCAAAAGATTTATGAATGAGCATAATTTAAATGATCGTATGTGCTCAATTAAAGGTGGGATCCCCGGTACCCAATTTCGGAGCCAGCCACCACACTTAAAACACACGACTGTATCTCCACAGCCTATGTAAAAAAACCCCGCCTCGACCATGTCCTCAGGAGTTTGTTGAATGCCGGCTGGCCATGCTCTAAACGACTCCAACCGTTTATGTTGCAGCGCAAAATGGGGGTGTACAGAATAATTTTGAGGATAGAGGACGACCTCCGGTGACATCTCAAGCAACGTACCTCTCAGATCTTGGTTAGCTAGGTCTGAGAATTTAGTATGTGCCAAGGTGTTCGTTGTCTCCAGCGGTATGTTGTCACTGTTCTGGTTTAGAAGAGGGCAATGCGGTGACACTCTACGATGCACTTCGCGTACCACAAAACCATAGTGCCACCGATCAATCTCCACCTTACAAAAGGCGCACTGCACCAAATCACCTTTTTGAGTGTAGTAGAAACCATCTTTCGCTAACTCTATGGGGTTGATAAATAGTGATGGCCAAGCAACTGTCCCATAGAAAGAGCGTAAACGTTCACTCTCAAAATTCATTATATAAACCATGATAGTAATAGGTTTGAAACTTGTTAAAACTGTCTGAACTGTTAAAACTTACTAAATGTACATTCAACTGTACATCATTTTTATTTATTTTACTGTATAGGATACACAACAGAATATCCCCACGAATCATATTATTATAATCAATGTAAAAGTGGAAAGGGTAACTTTACCAACGATTCATTCTTAGCATGAGTATCAAAAAAGCGTGGGATTTGAAATTATCAAATATTCCCAACAAAATTGCACATGTGGTCAGATGTTTACAGGATGTGATGAGTCATCAAACAGACATGTTTAAACTTGATATGTTCTTTCTCACGATCATAACATTTTCATTAACTGCATCCAGATGTTCACCAGATGTTATTTTTTATAGTGGGAACAGATCACAAAAATTTATCCCATGAAATATCTCTGACTACATTTACTCTCGTTAAAATTATATTTGTATAAAAATTCAACAAAGATATATTTCAATATATTTGTATGTTTTTTTACAAAATTCAACAAAGATATATTTGCGACAAATAAAAATTCAACAAAGATATATTTCAAAATAGATTTGTATGTTCTTTTGTATAAAATTCAACAAAGATATACAATAAATATCAATCGATACACCACCGATAAAAGGGTCATGCCGACACTTTGGTCCAGAACGCACGGAGATTTCTAGACCAACCCACTTTGGTCCAGAACGCAAGGAGAGTTCTAGAACACCACACTTTGGTCTAGAACGCAAGGAGAGTTCTAGACCAATACAACTTGGTCTAAAACGCAAGGAGAGTTCTGGACCAAACCAATTTGGTCCAGAACTCTCCTTGCTTATCTACTAGGATCATACGCAGGATAATTTGGCTTGGCACTGAGTGCAGCCATATATCGCAAAGATAGAATTTTACGACGAATGTACAGTGATGGTTCACCTGCTTCACACAGCAGGCTTAGTATTGGGCTGGTGCGAAATGCACCTGTGGCCAATCTAACCCCAGTGTGATGTACAGTGTCAAGAATTCTTATCTCTTGGTGTTTAGCTGACCCGTAAGCTAGACATCCATAGTCCAGCTTAGAGCGCACTAGAGAACGATATAAACGCAACATGACAGTGCGGTCTGCACTCCATGTCTTATGACTGAGGACCCGCAACAAATTGAGCGACTTTTGGCATTTTTTCTTGACAGACAAAAAATGTGCCCGCTTCTATTTAGTGTAAGTGTAGGATTGGGATGTACACCCCTTTTCCTACTAAAATGGACACATACAGTTTTGCTGATCGAAAATTTAAAGCCATTTTCGGTTGCCCATGTATCGAGACGATTGATAGTCAGCTGAAGCTGACGTTCGATTGTACTAGTCTTTTGTCCGGCGACAAAGATACCAATGTTGTCGACAAATATCGAACTCTGTACAGGTAATCGAATACATGAAGCTGCACCGTTAATGGCAATCAAAAATAGCGTAACGCTCAGTATGGAGCCCTGTGGGACCCCATTGTCCAGTGCGAACAGTTGTGACAGGGCATTTCCAATCCGCACCCTGAAGTACCGGTTCGACATGAAGTCTTTTATAAAGAGCATCAAGCGTCCCCGGAGACCCCAGGAATGCAGTGTACGGAGAGTACCATATATCCATGCAGTGTCATAGGCTTTCTCGATATCGAAAAACACAGCTACCAGGTGTTTGTTTTCAACGAAAGCATTCCTGATAGCTGTCTCTAGTCTGACCAGATGATCTGCTGTTGAGCGGTGACGGCGAAAGCCGCACTGTGTGTTGGCCAGCAAGTCGTTTGATTCTAAAAACCAAATCAGACGCTTGCTGATCATTCGCTCCAAGAGTTTGCAGAGACAACTGGTCAGTGATATTGGTCTATAGCTAGAGGGCTAGTGTTTATCTTTCCCGACTTTGGGGATAGGAATTATATGAGATTCCTTCCACTTGGTCGGGCACTTGCCTTCAGTTCATATCCTATTATAGACATTCAAAAGCCTAGACTTAGATGATTCCGGAAGATTTCGGATCATGCGATAATGTATCGCATCTGGACCAGGAGAGCTATCCTTACACTTTGACATCGCGCTATCTAGCTCTTCACGAGAGAAAAGCAGGTTGTATACCTCGTCATTCCTAGAAAAGAAATTTAGAGGTACAGATTCGAGGCCTGCTTTACGAGTTAAAAACTCGGGTGAATAATGTTCAGAGCTAGAATTGAACGCAAAATTAGATGCCAAAGTGGTAGCAATTTCGACCGCTGAGGTAACTACGGTACCATTTAACGATAGACCAGCAATGGCTGTAGCTGTATTTAGGCCGGATATTTTCCGGACCTTCTCCCAAACTTTGGCCACTGGAGTGGCAGCTGTAACGGTGGATACATATTTGCGCCATGATTCGTGCTTGCTTTCTTTCACAATCCTCTTAGCACGAGCTTTCGCTCGTTGGAAGGCTATCATGTTTTCCTCTGTTGGAAGACGACGGAATGTATTGAAGAGGTGTCTCCTTTCACGTAGCGCCAAGTCGCATTCCTCGTTCCACCAGGGAACGGGAACTCGACGGGGCTGCGTAGATGATAGCGGTATGCTGTTTTTAGCCGCGCTTGTGATGGAGTCCGTGAAATGATTCACCTCCTCGTCTACGCTCAAGTTCGGAATATCCTCGTGAGAGAATGTTTCTGCGAACTTGGTCCAATCTGCTTTCCGAAGAACCCACTGTGGCCAGCTGATTCGGTAACAGTATTAAACAGAGGCCTTAAGAGAATTGGAAAGTGATCACTACCTCACAGGTCGTGATGCACGTCCCATTTGAACAACGGAGCGATGGCTCCTGAAACGACGCTAAGATCTATAGCTCTGAATGTACCCGTTGCTGCACAGAAGTGCGTGGGTCTGCCGTCGTTCAAAAAGCTCAGATTCAAATCGTTCAACATCTTCTCCAGGTGACGTCCTCGTCGATCGTTCCGCACCGATCCCCAACACACATTGTAGGCATTAAAATGTTACCTAACGCCTAACAGTATGAAGGGTGGTGGGAGTTTATCGATGATGTTCACGACATCTCGGATGTCAGTTCGAACACCAGGGGGAAGGTAGATAGAACAAATCGTCACCTGGAGGGGAAGTGCAACACGAACTGCTACGACCTGCAATTCAGTGTCAATGTCTACAGGATCGTGGTACAATGTGTCTCGAACGAGAATTGCCACGCCGTCACATGCTCTTGTCCCCGTAAGGAAATCCGTACGAAAGACGGAGTACCCTCGAGGAGAGAATATGTCGGTTTCCTTGAAATTTGTTTCCTGCAGACAGACACATGATGGTGCAAACTCGTACATTAATTGTCGTAGCTCTTCATAGCGCTGATATACACCGTTACAGTTCCACTGCATTATTGGAGCACTCATTTTTGTTTAGGGGAGTTACCCCGCAACCTAATGAATTTTGGTTTACCCTTAGGTTGCGGGTCAACAGCCATTTTCTCGGCCACGATTTCACTTGTTTGTCCAGGTGCTTTGATGGACACACTGGACTCTCTTTTGGATGGTTTGGCTCTCACTGGTATCCATTGAGAGCCAACAGTTCCCTTATCAGTCTCCTTTTCGGGAGTGGCTGATGAGGAATTTATAGGAGCGACCATGTTCTGGCCGCTTCCCGTTTGTGGAGAAAACTGTGGGGTCTTCTCCTTAGGTGGTGGGGAGAACTGAGGTTTAGTGCGTTCTCCTCTTGGTTTGGGGGTTCTATTCAGACCCAATCCCCCAGGTTGTGGGGTCTGAATTTTGGTCTCTGGGACCAATTCCAAAACCTTCTCACTGCCAGCATTTGACACGACTGTCCCTGTCTTTGTAAATGTCGGACGAGACACTGTCTCCATCTGCGTCTGGACGCTTGTTGTTCGTTTTGCCGCTACTTGTGCGAAGGATTTCGCGAAATAACCGGCGCACTCTCCTTATACTTCTTCTTGGCGTCATAATAAGGTATTCTATCTTGCGTTTTTATCATCTGTATTGCCTTCTCTTCCAAATACGTTGGGCAGTGGCGTGATGTCGATGCGTGTGAACCTTTACAATTCACGCAAAAGGCCGCATTTGGACAGGTTTCAACTTCATGTTGGTACTGTCCGCAGTTGGCGCAAAAGGTCTGTTTACCACAACGACTTGATGTGTGTCCATAACGTTGGCACTTGTAGCATCGCATCGGGTTGGGATAGTAGGGACGAACGTTACACACGTTGTATCCCACCCTTACCGATGCTGGACACCTAGTGCCAGCGAAGGACACCACCATTGAAATAGAAGGCTTACCATTCCGGGGTTTAAGTTTCTTGCATTCCATGACACCTTGCGATGCCATTTCCTGCACAAACTCATCCTCCGTAACGTAAGCAAGGTCACGGTCTGTTTTGACGCCCTTTGAAGTATTCAGTGCCTTATGTGGCTGAACTGAAATACGGTCATCACCAAATACTTTGCATTTCTGCAGCGTTGACGAAGCTTCAATATCTGCTTCTACCAGCAGTGTACCGTCCGACAATTTACGCACTGACTTAACACCAGTTGGACACACTTTTCTCAAAGTTCGGGCAACAAAGAAAGGGGACATCTCTTTAAAAGATTTGCCCTCTTCTTGCAACCTCACGACGTGGTATCGTGGTACTGGCGCAAAATATTCAACATTAATCTCTGCTTTTTTAGCAGCAGGCTTTCCACATCCCTCGTCAGATGACTGAACATCCCGACGAGGTCTCTTGTTTGATTTTTTACGGAGTTTACTCTCAACTTTGGCGGAATTTAAAGAAATTTTATCCCTCCGGGTAGACGCCATACCCGTATAATAAGTTTCATCACCCTGCCATGCCCTCCCACCAGGGAGCCCCACACAGGGGACGTTGGCCGCAAACCGGCTCATTGCGCCAGGCATGTCAGGATGATATAGCATCGGAGGAAGTAGTCACGGGCTGCTCGACCCGCTCGAGAACCAAGAGTAGCCAACTCTGGAACCTTGCGAGTTGCATCAGCTTCCACAGACCCCCGAATACTTGTCTAGTGGCACGGCATTAGCCCGGCATCCACGATCCAGTAGTGGAGCCACTCTATTCATGAACCGTGACACCAGCCGATTGACGGAGCTGACCAGACTAAGACTCCCGTTTTACCGAATCCGAGGCAAAAGAAGGCGTGTTGGGATCGTACTGTCCGCGGGCAGCAGTCTCCCTCAACCGACCAGGATCCTCTTCTCCGGCGTTACGGGTCTCCACGCACGGCAAACACGTGGGTAGGAATTTAAGTGGGAGATAAAAGAGACAACAGATAAGCCTATTTCCACAATCGGCTTCTCTGAACTGTCTCCTCTCAAATGATAGGTGATTCAGGGTACGTGGGATCATCAGGCCCAAAAGCTCTATATGGTCAGGTGATGCGACCATTATGAACTTCCCTTGCGTGATTGAGGGTACGCGGGATCATCAGGCCCGAAAGCTCGCCAAATGGCCAGGTGTTATGGCCATTATGAACTTCCCCTGCGGGACCACAAAAAATGAGGTTGAGGGCCGTTTGCGGCCCGCGTGCACTAGAAATTAGATTCGGCCCTCCCCAACACAAAATTTTGGCTGCGCCACTGTATTATCTATATATATAAAAGGCAGTGTCCTGACTGACTGACTCATCACTGCCTAGCCCGAACCCCTGGGCCTAAAAACTTGAAATTCGGAGAGTATATTCCCTTCATGAAGTAAGCACCCACTAAGGAAGGATTTTTCGAAATTCCACTTCTAAGGGATGAAATGTGATTTCACAAATTCCTTAATATCTCTTAGGGCCGATGGGATATCGACTTTTTGCTTACAAGTATTGCCCACACAAATGCCGAAAAACCAATTTCGGGATTTTGCCCTAATCAACCCCTAAAGGGGTGAACCTACAATCGGGGTGGATTATACATCCCGTTGTATTTCCTGTGTTCGTTTAGTTGCAAGATTACTTTTTGGCACATAGGTGTCTTTTTGAAATATCTCGAAATGGTATTGACAGTTTTTTGAAATTTCACCCCTAAAGGGTGAAAAGGGGTGAATTGTGATTTCAAGGATTCCTTAACATCTCTTAAGACCAATAAGATATCGACTTACTTTTTGCTTACAAAGATTACCCATACAAATACCGAAACATCAATTTCAAGATTTTGTCCTAATCAACCCCTAAAGGGTTGGATCTACAATCGGGGTGAATTATACATCCCGTCGTAATTCCTGTGTTCGTTTAGTTGCAACATTACTTTTTGGCACATAGGTGTCTTTTTAAAATATCTCGAAATGGGTTTGACAGTTTTTTAAAATTTCAACCCTGAGGGTTGAAATCACAATACACCTCTTGTATTGTGATTTCAAGGATTCCTTAATATCTCTGAGGATCAATAAGATATCGACTTACTGTTTGCTTGCAAAGATTATCCATACAATTACCGAAAAACCTATTTCAGGAATTTGTCCTAATCAACCCCTAAAGGGGTGGATCTACAATCGGGGTGTGTTATACATTCCGTCGTATTTCCTGTGTTCGTTTAGTTGCAACATTACTTTTTAGCACATAGGTGTCTTTTTAAAATATTTCGAAAAGGTTTTGGTAGTTTTTTTAAATTTCACCCCTAAAAGGTGAAAAGGGGTGAATTGTGATTTCAAGGATTCCTTAAATCTCTTAGGGCCAATAAGATATTGACTCGCTTTTTTCTTACAAAGATTACCCATACAAATACCGAAAAACTGATTTCAGGATTTTGTCCTAATCAACCCCGAAAGGGGTGGATCTACAATCGGGGTGGATTATACATCCCGTTGTATTTCCTGTGTTCGTTTAGTTGCAACATTACTTTTTGGCACATAGGTGTCTTTTTAAAATATCTCGAAATGGTTTTGACAGTTTTTTTAAATTTCACCCCTAAAGGGTGAAAAGGGCTGAATTGTGATTTCAAGGATTCCTTAATACCTCTTAGGACCAAGATATCGATTTGCTTTTTGCTTACAAAGACTATCCATGCAAATTCCGAAAAACTTATTTCAGAATTTTATCTTAATCAACCCCTAAAGGGGTGAACCTACAATTGGGGTGATTTATACATTCCGTCGTATTTCCTGTGTTTGTCGATTTTTAATATTCATTTTTGGCACATAGGTGTCTTTATAAGATATCTCGAAATGGTTTTGAGTTTTTTAAAATTTCACCCCAAAAGGATGATGTTTGAGGCTATGCTCGTTTTTGATAGGTTTAATACTGATTTGTAAACACTTCTTTCAAGTTTTACGTGTTTTTATTTTGACATACAAAACGCTCTGTTTTTATTCGGTTCCATGGTTACAGGAATATATGAGAGTAGGGTGGGCTCAGAGCCACCTATCATATAAACCTTAACATGCTGCCATCTTGGAATGCCTAGAAGGCATTACAAAATATAAAAAAAAAGATAAGAATACATGCTACATATTTACAAATTTGAACAAAATAGATTGTAATTATAATGAATATAGTCTACGGCAAAAGAGGTTATTAGCACTTAACAGGGTGAACACATATATTTGCAAATGACCGTTTCACTACACCACTTGCACATTGCACACTGGCGACTCTTACAATACCGTATTTGCCTGGATGAACGCTGACGATTCTTCCTAGTTGCCATCTAGCTGGTGGCATGTTTTCTTCCTTGATAAGAACTAACGAACCAATTTGTAAATTGTCCTGATTTTGTTTCCATTTTATTCTTTGTTGGAGTTGTGCGATGTATTCTTTCGACCAGCGATTCCAGAAATGCTGGTTGATTCGTTGTAAATACTGAAAGCGATTGAGGCGAGATAATTTTATGTCTCTAATATCTGGATCAGCTGCTGATGTAAATGATCGTCCAATCAGAAAGTGAGCTGGCGTGAGCACTTCGAGATCGTTCGGATCGGAAGTCATTGGAGTTAAAGGACGGGAATTTAGCACAGACTCTATTTGTGTCAAAACGGTATATAGTTCTTCAAATGTTAAAGAGGCATCATACATAACCTCGTTTTAAATGAAATTTGGTACTCTTCACCCCAGCCTCCCAGATACCACCAAATTGTGGTGAATAGGCCGGAATGAAGTGCCAATTTACGTCATGACACGAGATTTGTTCCGCTATTGCAGCAGTATTGTTTAAAAGAAATTCCGACAATTTCATTAGTTCAGTGTTAGCACCGACAAAGTTTTTTTCGTTGTCGCTGTAAACATGCAATGGCTTTCCGCGTCTAGCAATGAACCGTCTAAATGCAGCTATAAACGAATCAGTAGAGAGTGACGTTACTGGTTCCAAATGGATTGCCTTCGTGGCGAAGCAAATAAAACATTTTGAAGTTTTACTTCCACGACCGTGTTTGTTCTTTATTTGCAGAGGGCCAGCATAATCAACACCTACTACATGGAATGGGGGCATTGCTTTGATTATATTTTGTGGCAAATTACCCATGAGAGGGTTGATGACCCTTGACTTATATCTGAAACATTTGACACATTTTCTAACTGTGTACTTTATATATTAAGTCCGCAAATAGGCCAGAATTGGTTTCTTATTGAACTTAATAACTGGGTAGGACCAGCATGGAGCAGTCGTTTGTGCTCCCATTCAAATATTAGTTTTGTTAAATGATGCTTACTGCACAATAAGATAGGATGCTTTTTATCAAAAGAAAATGAAGACAGTTGTAATCTACCTCCTACTCTTATCAGACCGATTCTGTCCATGAATGGACTTAAGCTGAGAAGTTTACTCTTTATGTGTACATGACCTCCGCATTTTAAATCATATTCCAAGGGAAAGGACTCTATTTGAGATATACGAGCTAAAGTCATTAGTGCATTTTGCAGTTCGTCAGTTCTAAGAGAGCCATAGATTCTTTCAGATTTGGGTTTAGTACAATTAGATTTGAATCTCAAGCAATAGCTAATTATTCGTTGTAGTTTATGCAACGATGAATAATTTTGAAATGGAAATGTATTCTTGACGACGGTGTGCAAGGATTTTATCTTTTTCCGAGATTCTGGCAAGTTAGAATCTTGAAGGGTTATAATTTGCTCTGGCCATTGCGAATGGTCTAGTGCGAGCCACGCTGGACCTTGCCACCAAAGATTCATGTTGCATAGTTTGTTTGGCAAACATCCACGCGATATTATATCTGCGGGATTTTCAGCAGATTTTACGTGATACCAAGACTCAGAATTAGTTAATGATTGTATTGATGATACTCTATTGGCCACAAAGGTTGACCGTCTATTGGGTTCAGACTTTATCCAAGAAAGAACTATTTTGGAATCTCTCCTATAATATTCCTTAGAAATGGTTAAGTTTAGGATGGTTTTGAATTTATGTGTTAAATTTGCTAGTACTACTTGCAACAAGTAGTTCCAGTCTTGGTAAAGAAATTGTTTTGAGGGGTGCGACACGTGATTTTGATGCGAGCAGTTTGACAGAATACTTATGTTGGTTGTTACAAGATCGAACGTAAATGCAAGCTCCGTAACCGCGTTTAGAAGAGTCAGCAAAGCCGTGAAGTTCGATATAACAACAATTTGTGTTTAAGACAAACCGAGGAATCTGAATTTTGTTAATATGTGTAAGCTCAAGCAAACCGAGCGGGTCAAATAATTGTGCGGTTACTGACAGGATAGTTCTTTTTGTTACCTGTTCATAATTTTTCATTTTTCCCACCGAGTCAACAATCCCAAATTTTTGTTTGATTTGTCTGAGACGGTTATAGGACCGTTTTACTGCGATTCACTGAGTTCTGGGAAATTACTCCTAAATTTTCTTAAAGGAAAACCTGCACTGTTGAGGATTCTAGTTACGTTTGCTTTGATATTTTTAAGGGTTTCAAGTGAATTAGAGCCTGTGAGTAGGTCATCTACATAGAAATTCCTTTTTATAATTTCAGATTCTAAGGGAAATGTTGTTTTACATTCTGAAGCTAATTCAATCAAGCATTTAATTGCTAAAAAGGGTGCGGAACTGGTACCGTATGTGACGGTGTTGAGTTGAAAGGTTTTAATATTCTGATCAGAATTATTGCGGCAAAGTATTTGTTGAAACTTGCGGTCATCAGGATGGACCCATATTTGGCGATACATCTTAGCTATATCGGCAGTTAAAACAAATTCGTGAGTTCTAAAGCGAGCAATTATACAAAAAAAGATCGTCTTGAATAGTGGGACCGACATGTTGTGTTGAATTTACGGATAAACCGTTTTCGAGCTTACATGAACCGTCGAACACGAATCTCAGTTTTGTTGTCAGACTATCTTCCTTAACAACAGGCTGGTGTGGAAGATAGTTAGTTAGTTAGTTAAAATTTTTGGCGCACAGCAACCAAGGCTATTTGCGCCTAACACAGCCCGTCTTAATGACTAGACTATATATTAAAAACAATACATTAGACAATAAATAAATAAATAAAATCATTGAAAATACGCGTACTCAATAAAAGAAATCTTGCACTGACAAACACAAATAAATAATATAAAAAGTTTGTTCGAAAATATGAACAGACTCAGGGTGATGGTAAGTGGCTGTAAAGGGGCCAATTACCATCGAATATCACAGTCAATAACTAGAAACACATTAAAATAAGGTGCAAGACTTCACACATAAAACAATAAGTTCGAATCTCTCAGGAAGAGTATCAGCCTGTCCATGAGTACCCTGTCGTCACCTAAAGCAACTGACAGGTCATAGCACAGGCCTAACCTCTCCCTGATATCCTCAAACTGTATACACCCAGTTAAAAAGTGTAACACAGACAAATTTGTGTTACACGTCTCACAGATAGGGGACTCTTCACCTCGAAGGAGGTGTCCATTGGTCCACCAACAGTGACCTATACGGAGGCGTGTGATTGCGGTTTCCTCCCTGCGGTTAATCCTGCAGGAAGAACCCTATGGTTTAACGTCTCCCTTAATCTGTCGTAACTTAACGTTCTGTGTGCGGCTCCACTCATGTTGCCACATGTCTAAAACCAGGTGTTTCAGGTGACTCTTTGCGTCATCTGGAAAAATAAAACTCACATCAATCATAGGTCTGTGGGAGGTGGCTTTTGCAGCTGCATCTGCCGCTTCGTTGCCTTTAATACCAACATGTCCCGGTATCCAAAACAGCTCTACCCTCACATTCTGAGCATTCATATTGTGGAGTAGCAACCGGATCTTTAGTACAAGAGGATGCACTGGTTCTGGATCTTGGATACTGTTCAGAGCGCTCAGCGAGTCCGTCAAGATAACACTTGACCGACTTTGCTCTGACGAAACAAAACACAGGACCTTGAAATGGTGTGGAAGATAGAAGGATCTTTCACGATCTGTCACTGTGACAGCTGTCATGTGTTTGAGGTTCTCGTATTCCTGCATAAATTCAACGTACTGTGAACATAATGAACTATTTGATTTAAGACGTTTTTCTAATAAGTTGAATCTAGTTTTAGCAACCGGAAATGAATCACCTAAATTAATAATATTTTGCTTGAAAGGGATTCTGACCATAAAATGACCATCAGTATGACGGGTTGTAGTTTTAGTGAAAAAGGTTTCACAATATTATTCCTCTGTACTCAATGGCCTTTTATCAATGACAAACTCATCAGTTTTCCAAAAAAATTTAAGATCGTTGTGTAAGGTTTCCAACGAGAGATAAGTGTCAGTTCGTTCGACTGAAGCGTGAAGCAAGTTACCCGCTACTATCCAACCGAATTTGGTTTTGTGGAGGATTAGCCCATTTTCTAATTTAAATTGCCCAATGGAAAGCAATTGATAAAATAGATTAACCCCTATGAGTATGTCTATATCGCCTGGCGCATCGAAACAGGGATCTGCAAGTCTTATGTGTGGAGGAATTTTAAAATTCGTTGTGTCAATTGTGACACTTGGTAGTTGACTGGTTATTTGTGGTAAAATAAAACAGTCAATATTGACCTTAAAATCATTGTATAATGAACAAATTTGTACATTTGTTTTGAAATTCAAGTTGCAAGACGATTGGTTAATACCTGAAACTACAGTTTTCGTTTGTACTTTTTCAAGATTAAGTTTCTTGCATGCGTTTTCTGTTATAAAATTAGCTTGTGATGCCGAATCTAATAGAATTCGCATCATATGGTATGTACCATCTGCATCAGGACATTTCACCTTAGCAGTAGGCAAAATTACATGATTTGTTGTGGCTTGCTTAAATGAAGAACAGCTTGTGGTATGGTTTGCATTCTTATCGTTACTTTCTACTGAATTTATTGATGTTTGCAAATGTAGTAAGGTATGATGAGAGCCATGGCAAACTCTGCATTTTGACGATTTGCAATCATTGGAAATATTACCTTTACGAAGGCAGTTCACACAAAGTTCTAGTTTTTTGACAAGATCAATTCTAGAATTTATGTTTAATTGTTTAAATGTATTACAATGGTATATAAAATGGTTCCCATTGCAATTTGAGCAAGTAACATTTGATGTATGATATGTTTTTGAAGATGTTAACTTGAGAGGGATATTGAGTTTATTGTTAGAAACTGACTGTTTTTTGGACGATACAGCTTCTAGTGTATTTAGTTTAGCGTTTAAGAAATGAATAAGCTCTGCAAGTTCGGGCAAAGTTTGGTTTGCATCACTTTTTAAATTTAATTTTGACTCCCAGTCATGCACAGTTTGTGGGTGTAATTTGTTTAAAATTAGGAAAATAATAATTGAATCCCAGGAGTCAATGGGTTGGCCTAGCGAGGAAAGACATTCCATGTTTATTTCGACGGAATTTAACAGGCGTTGTAAACTATTGTGACATTGTTTGTTAACACATTCTAAGTTTAATAAATTTTGAACATGTGTTTGGACAATACGGCGTTTGTTATTGTATTTCTTGTTTAAAGAATCCCACGCTATTTGATAATTTTTGCCTGAAGTTTGTATCGCACGTAATTTGTTAGCTGGTTCACCCTTTAGACAAGAGCGTAAATAAAATAATTTTTGACTATTTGATAAGTCATTTCGGACATGAATTAGTGACGTAAAAGAATCACGAAACTCCTGCCATTTTGTAAAATCTCCCGTAAATATTGGCAAATCGATTGATGGTAACTCAATGTTTTTCAGATTGCAAGAATCTTTAGAACATGAATGAGACACTTGCGAATGAGTCGAATGACCATTGCCACTGTCATCGTATTCAGATAATATGAGCGCAGCCTGTGTAGTTAAATCAAAATAAGTATTTTGAAAGGTATCTCGCTCTAAGTTTTTTGTCTCATCACCTTCTAAAATTTCTATTTCAGTTTGAATTGAGTTAAATTCAGCAAGTAACGGAATTATTTTTTCATGCCGTGCAGTTAAATTTTTAACTGCCCTAACATCTAGATTTTTTTCATCTAATCCGTCCAAATGTTTTTTAAATAAAGTTAGCTGACGTTGTGTGCTTCCTCTTTTGTAGTGCAATGACTTCAGTTCATTTTTTTGTCATAATTTTACTGTTTTGACACAAAAAGAAATAGATATGAAAAAAAAGGATACAACTTACGCGGGTACTCACGCCAGTATAATACTTTACAATATGGATGACCATACACTGCTGTTGTCCGTTGGCTCGTACGATCGGCGAGATGCTTGCTAGGTTGAGCAGGAAAATGACTGTAGATCTAGGAGTATCCAAACGTTACCAATATTTTCCAGGATCACAATCCGTGTTCGAAGGACCAATGTTTGAGGCTATGCTCTTTTTTTGAGAGGTTTAATACTGATTTGTAAACACTGCTTTCAAATTTTATGTGTTTTTATTTTAACATACAAAACGCTGTTTTTATTCGGTTCCATGGTTACAGGAATATATGATAGTAGGGTGGGCTCAGAGCCACCTATCATATAAACCTTAACAGATGAAATGAGGTGAATTGTGATTTCAAGGATTCCTTAATCTCCTAGGATCAATAAGATAATGACTTGGTTTTTGCTTACAAAGACTACCCATGCAAATGCCGAAAAACCTATTTCAGGATTTTATTCTAATCAGCCCTTAAAGGGGTGATTCTACAATTCGGCTGAACTATACATCCCGTTGTATTTTCTGTGTTTGTTTAGTTGCAATATTCCTTTTTGGCACATAGGTGTCTTTTTAAAATATTTTGAATGGTTTTGATAGTTTTTTTAAATGTCACCCCAAAAGGATGAACAGGGGTGAATTGTGATTTTAAGGATTCTTTTATGTCTCTTAAGACTAATAAGATACCGACTTGGTTTTTGCTTACAAATACTACCCATGCAAATGCCGAAAAATTTATTTCAGGATTTTGTCCTGATCAATGCCTAAAGGGGTAAATCTACAATCGGGGTGAATTATACATCCCGTCGTTTTTCCTGTGTTCGTTTAGTTGCAACATTACTTTTTGGCATATAGGTGTCTTTTAAAAATATTTCGAAATGGTTTTGTCCGTTTTTTTTAATATCACCCTTAAAAGGTGAAAAAACGAGGTGTGATTTCAAGGATTCCTTAATATCTCTTAGGACCAATAAGATATCGACGTATTTTATGTATTTGTTGAGTTATAACATTCTTTTTTGGCAAATAGATGTCTTTTTAAAATGTCCCGAAATGGTTTTGACAGTTTTTTAAAATGCACCCTTAATGGATATTTTTATTCGATAGAACGTTCCTTTGACATAGATATATGAAATTCGCAAAGTTCTTTCCTTCTATGACGCAAGTACCCACTAAGAAGAGATTCTTCGAAAGTCGACTTCTAAGGGGCTAAAAAATTTAAACATACATACAATAACATACAATAAATTTTAAAAAAATTATGATTTTATCCCAATTCACTCCAAACGGGATGAATTATAGTACCCGTAGTTTTTCCTGTTTGTTGAGATATACCATTCATCTTTGGCATATACGTGCCTTTTTTAAAACACCTTTTTTCAAAATCTTTTCAAAAACAAGTGTTTTGACAGTTTTTTTAAGTTTCATCCCTAAAGGGGTAAATTGGTATATTTTATTCGATAGAAAATCCAATGGATATTAAGACATGAAATTCGGAGCTTACATTCCCTCCATGACGTAAGAAACCAATAAGAAGAGATTTTTCTTAATTCCATTTTTAAGTGGTGAAATGAGGTGAAATTTGATTTAGGGATGCCTCAATATCTCTTAGGCCCAATAAGATATCGACTTGGTTTTTGTTTACAAATTATACCCATACAAATGTTTAAAACAGAAATTCACGTGTTTGCCCTAATCTACCCCTAAATTGATGAATATGCATTCGGGGTGAATTATAAAAAGCTTTGTATTTCCTGAGTTATAACACTTCATTTTGGTACATAGGTTTCTATTTAGAAAGCGTTTGACAGTTTTTTAAATTTCATCCCTTACAGAGTAAATTGGTATTTTTTATTCGATAGAGCGTCCCTTGATAAAGAGATATGAAATTCGGGAGAAACCCTTCGTATCTCCTATGCTCCATGAGACCATCAATATACCGTAGCGAAGCACGGGTTTTCAGCTAGTATATATATAAAAACCATATGTATTAATATAATTTACTTTCTAATTCATGTTCTTTATTAAATTGTTTACAAAATACTTAAAACTGAATTATATATTACATGAATAAGTTAAATTAATTTACGGATTTTAGAAATGTTATCCAATTGAGAACTGACAATAACTGAAATGACGCCTAGCGGAATATTTTGTAACTTAACGGAATAGGATTTTGTTGGATGTGAATGTTTTTAATATATAGTCTAGCCATTTAGATGGGCTGCGTTAGGCGCAAATAGCCTTTGTTGCTGTGCGCCAAAAATTTCAACTAACTAACTTGGATGTGGCTCATTTAATTGCATTGTTTCTATGTGTTAAAGTGAAGAAAAGTGAATAAAATGTCTTTAAAATCGCAACAGAAAATTAACTGCAATGTGAATTCTTGTGTATCAAATGGCAAATGTCAAAAAATCCTATAGGGGAAACTTCCTAAGCGCCCTGACATCTGGTGGCGATTTTCGGAAGATACGAAAGTGACATTGTTTTGTTCAATGGAGAAATACGTGTTTTTTAGTTGTTTGTTTCATTTTTGTGAATCATGGCAAAAAACAATTCATTTTGTTGTGTGCCACAATGTAAATCGTGGATAAAAAAGAATCCCACTTTAACATTCCATCATTTTCCTAAATTGAAAGAAATAATAACAATTGAAACGACATTTGGAAGTAGAGAAAAAGTGGATCATAGATCTCTTTGGATCCAAAAACTAAAAATGGGCAAAAATCCAAGCCCTTAAATGCTTCTTTGCTCGTTGCATTTTCTGGAAAGTGATTTTTTTAAAGGTAAACTATTTTGATTTACATTTATAACCTGTTTGTATTTACACTATTTATGGCATTAAATGTGTGTCCAAGAAAAGACTGAAAAAAGACACTTACCCCACCCAGAATTTACCTAAATCATCAGTTAATATTGTCACGCCTCGGTTGGTTTTGGGGGGTTTGTATGAATAAAAGAATATAAATTCTATATACTAATTTATTAATAGGAATAAAAGAATACAATTTCTAATTACTAACAGTACTGGCCACGCCAGGTTAAGGGTGTATAAATTATATAACACCTTAATACAATACAAGTCGATACACAAATCAATAAATCGTTGTCGTTCAACAATGAAATTAAAGTATCGAGACTGAATTTATCACTCTGTATACCGACAAATTATAATGAACAATTCATAGCATAATAATAATTAGTCCCTATCATTGGACAAACAATAATAACTTAAAATAAGGGCTCTAGGTAGGGCTTAGGTACAACCTAGTGACACAATAATTGAATTAACTAATTAATTCCGGATCGTAAGAGTTTTACTTAAATGGAATAAATTCCATTAAAGTTGTGAGACACATCTGGAGCAAATACAAAAATATAATTTTAAACTGTACTTACATAACCACGGCTTTGTAGGCCCATCGTTGGTCAATGCACAATTGATAATAGTCACAAGAGTACTGATTACTAGTTACTACTTCTTACTTCATTTTTCTTTAAGAACTTTTAGTTCCTTATATATGCAATATATAAAAACAATCCGTGGAAGAATTTCATGACAAGAGTTACGTGTTAAAACACGGGTCAGTTTAGTGCATAGTAAGCTATTCCTAAGATGTGGATGCCCTGTATCCGTGACAATCTGATAATTTATAAATTAACTAAATTTGTAAATTAACAGAGTTGTATTTAGTTTAATTTGTATTTAAGTTCATTTATAATAATATTTAAATTATTTCATATATTTGACATTACCCCCTCCTTCAAAGGCCATGGCCCCACATGGCCATATTTCCACCTTCTTCCATCATAAAAGGGCATGACGACATAACTACGACAACTTGCATTCTCATATTTGTTACATTTTGTTATATTTTTGTCATCCGTAATGTCTATTTACAACCCCTACAGTAGTGACGATTTCTGTTAAGTCGTTTCTGTTAACCTTTGCGAAACACTGATGTTAATCTAATAGCTACTTGTGTGGGATGACCACAACATGAATAAGTCTAATAAGTGTTTGTATTTTTTGTGTTAACAGAAATTAGGTTATTATTATCCTGTATGAATATGTAAATACACATATGGTGTTTATAAAATTAGATATGGAGATTGCAAGCAGTGTGTCTACTACTAAACTGTCAGTATTTGACCTTTTAATTTGAATGTGTCATTATCGCCTTTTTATTTAGGAATTTGTCAAATGTTTTTTAAATTTTGAAATTTGTTTTATCACGTCCAGTTTAAACCAAGCTGTTGGCACAACTTGTTTTATACTAAATTCTGTTTCTCTTGTCAAGGAAATTTTGACTTTATTGATGCTAACTTTTCGAATTATTCAGGGTTAATGAACATTCAATACATCATATTTCTCTGTGTTACTGTTGTTACAATTATTTTCGGCCCTTCCATTTGTGAGTTAGAAAGAAATTTGTTGAAGATACTTTCGTAATTAATTACTTTTATAACACGTTCCGTTTGAAATTCAGTGGGTAATATTTTGGTAGTTTCTCAGATGTTGAGCTTTTTACGATCTTTTGTGTACACAGTATATCTATGATATGGTCTTTATAGTTATTTTTGATAAGCACAGTTGATCTATATATGGATCGCAAATTGGCCTTAAAATTCCAGTATCAGATTTCTTAATTTGATTACTGCTATATTAATTGATATTCTGCCATTGTGCGTGTTAACTCTTTCCAAGCCATAGCTTTCCAGCTCTTATTAATGGTATCTGTAGATCTATCAAAATATTACTGAAGTTACTAGACACTCAGTTATTTGTATGTTTTTTCATTAGTCATTTCTAATTTTTATTATTATTTTTAAGGATTAGAATCTCGAAATCATTCAATGTTCTTTCTAATTCATGAAATGGTACCAAATCTGACCTTAAGCTTTTACTAAAACACGCAAAAATTGTGAACATTTGTTTAACCTGACTGCTAGAGATTACTCGAAAATCTCCTTCTGATAACTCGCCATCGGCACTACGTATCTTATTCTCAATGTTCCAGTTCTTTATTTCGAATCTTGATTTTAATAATTTGAAAATTAAGTTATGTTCTAACAGAGAATTATCATATTGAATTACCCTACATGAATTTATGCTTTATAAATTAATATCAAAAAGTAAGTAATGATGCCTCATGTTGCATATTATGGCAACTATTTAAATTACGCTCCAGGTGTGGTCTCTCTCTTTTAACTTATTACAAATCTTAATATTAGCGTAAATAACATAGTTTGAATACATTTTTGAAATATTCTTTTTTATTTATTATTTTTGTTCGTTTGTGATATTGACTTTTCTTTAAGTAAGTTGATCTTATTTACTGTACTCCCAATTTATCTCTACAATTATTAACCCTCATAATTGTCAATCCCTCAAGTATTCAACCTGGTTTCCCGACTACCACCAGAGGTCCAACCAATAATCAAAAATATATCCATAAAAATCCATAAAAAATCGAGCTCATAAAAATCAATCATATAAAATCCATCAAAATAAAAATCGAGCTCATAAAAATCATCATATAGTATCCATCAAAATAAAAATCGAGCTCACAAAAATCAATCATATAATATCCATCAAAATAAAAATCCATAAAATAAAAATCAATCATATACTAACAAATCAAACATATATCCTATGAACTAGCCATATATATATGTATCCACCATGGTGTAATAAACGGAGAATGGTCCGCGCCGGCTGCTACCCTCATCGGCCTCGGGACAACACCTTCTACGCAGGATACCCTCTGTCGTAGGTTGTAAGCTGGGTGAGGTGTGCGGACCACTCACAGGGATTTACTCCCCGAACAGGCACGATTTCCGGACTCGTACTGTCCCGCGCCGGCCTAAAAAAATTAACAAAATGCTTCCACCCCCGGGCGGCGTTAGAGTACCTACGTTGCTCTCTCTTAGAGCCTCATCCAAACTTCATAACTCATCACTCTCCTGGTGATATCTAGGCCTAGTTATTTCTTCTAAATCTTGTACTCCATCTTCTTCATTCCCCACTCTGGCTGGTTGGTACTTATTTATTCCTTTCCTTTATCTGCTCTCTTGATCGTGTTAAAGAGTAGGTAGGCTACAATTGTCAATATCACAATTATTCATGTTACTGCAACAAAACATCATATCATGGTCGTGTGTCCGGTTCCTGCTGTACATCATTGTACTGGACGCCTCGTAGTTTCTGGTAACTGTTTCCAACTAGTCCCTGCTATCATCTTTGTTGGGATTCCTCCTTCAACGACACTGAGTATGATAATAATGAACTATCTAAAATTCAAGGAGTCATTAGTTTTTTCTTCTTTTATTTTATTATACCCTAAAGCCCTGTAAACTTCTTATAAATAGAACATAAATATAACATACTGTTAAGACATCTTTTGTTCCTAAATATATCACTGCTTATTCCATGGTTATAAACGCTGATTTTAGTTTATCCTACTTTCTAATTGGTACTTGCCAATAACTGCTAAATAAATCTATAATTGACAAGACTTTTGCTTTGCCCATGTAACTTAACATATCTTCTATAACCAGTAATTGATAATTGCCTTTTTTACTAACCGCATTTGACATTCTGTAGTCCACGCAAAATCTCCAATTATCATCTTCCTTTTTAACTAAAACTACTGGACTACTCCAAGGCTAACCGTAGGCCTTATAATATTGTACTCAAACATATCTCAATTCTGGATTTGTAAAATGTCTCGTTCTCATGCGAAACTCAATAAGGTTTTTTATAAACGGGAGCTGCGACCCGTTTAACTTCAATGTTCTGCGGTATCTGTTAAACCAATTTGTTTGTATTAATTATTGTAATTATAGGCAATTATTGTAATTATTAACAATTTTGTAATTATTCGCGGAAATGCCCCAAAATTCCGAAGATAACTCTACTAGCTGTTTCTTTTGATTTTTGTCGAGAGTGGGTGCGATATCATGGTCTATTTTTTCCTTATCATGTGATTCTATAATAAATACTACATCATTTCCTACTGTGATATATGCTAGACTAGTATTTGCATGTATTTTATTAGCATTGCTATCTCTGTTAGTAATAAGCAGGATATATTTATTATCGTAACTCGAGCGTATATGGGTATCAATTTCAACTTTTTTCTTTAACAAAAATTCACTATTTGGAATTATATTAATTTTATCAAGCGGAAAGTCGCCTACCAAATAAACTTCACACTCAATTGTTTTTCCAGGAAGAATTACCATTGACTTTTTAACACAAATTTTAATTTTACTACTTTTATCTAAAATACTCTCAAAGGATGGTAATTCATCCCAAGTTTTATTGTCACCCATACTCGCTTTTTCTTTGGATTCAGATACACTTTCCTTACTGAATTGCAACCTGCAGATTTTTATTGTCACCTTTATGCAAAGTCAATTGCATATCTGTGAAATAAATTACAACCTGAACTCAGTTAAAAATTTTACTCTTAATATAAGATCATATGGACTTCGGCGAACCACTGCCGCATTAATTGCGGTGGTCCAGTTTCCGAATTGAATATTAACATTGATTGATCAAGCCAGTGCTTTATAATCATCCCGTAACTTTTATTAATCATGCCTACTACTCGCATAACCTTATACCTGAGTGTGTTATCTTCATCAGAAACTAGAGTGTTCACGGCGCCAGTGTTACCTAACGCCGATTCCACCAGTTTCCCGAGTTCGATTGAGCATGTCTTTCGTTCATGGCTGTATTTTGAGGGTGTATGTTTTTTGTGCCCTCTATCTATTTGGACAAGCGCTAGCGACGTGACCTGATCTACTACAGCTAAAGCAAATAGATTTGCCCTCTACATTTCATGTTTTAACATCTTAGTGTTGAGGCCTTGCGTTATTAAAACTTGGTCTATTTGGTTGCGATCTAAAATTTTGAAAATTGCCAGTTGGTTCAACATTTCTATTTTCGCTGTCAAAATTTCTATTTGTATTGTAATTTCTATAAAAGTTTTGATTTTGTCCATAATTTTGACTAAAATCCCTGTTTTGATTAAAATTTCTACTAAAATTTCTATTTTGCTAAAAATGTCTATTTTGATTAAAATATCTATTCACTATTATTTCTTCTTTGCCAGCGTTATTTAAATTTAGTTACATGTCTTCATCCCTACAGACTACATCAATTAAATTATTTAATTTCGTTAAACTATCTGGCATCTGTAATGATATTCGTGTTCTGTAGTGCGGTAGCATACCTAGTTCTATATAATTCTGAATTCTTGATGGGCACATTTTCTTATCTACTTTATAGCAAAGTGTACGGATAGAATAGAAATAAATCTTCAAATTTTCACCCGGTTGCTGAATTCTATTAATTAGCGCAAGTTCTAAATTTTTCTTGATCAGAAAAACTATTGTCTGTAGCCCTATGAATTGAAGAAACTGAATTTAATTCGGTTGATGGTGAACGTGCTGTTTTACCGCTTTTATTAAAAGCTCGAGTAATACTTAAAAAGTCTGGCGTAGAAATTTCTAAAGCCGGTCCTGCGCTGGACGAGTTTAGTGAATTAGTCCGCGGTCGTACCTCGCTCTCGGTGACCGACGCGTTCCTCGCGGATATCTTACGTTCAACCGAGTAGCTTCGCGTTTGAATTGTAAGAATTGGAAATACTTTCTTCGCCCGTGTACGTTTAATATTTTTTATTGGCTGTTTGTCACTAGCACTGTCACTTTTTTCCATATTTTTCAGCCATGTCCGTATACAATTATTATTTTAGCATATGAAAATTATTTTACACTATCTTACTAACTATGATTAATATATGTATATACAATTTGACTCCAAATGTGCCTCATGACCCTTAAAAAACGGCTGCCTCCACCATATGTCACGCCTCGGTTGGTTTTGGGGGGTTTGTATGAATAAAAGAATATAAATTCTATATACTAATTTATTAATAGGAATAAAAGAATACAATTTCTAATTACTAACAGTACTGGCCACGCCAGTTTAAGGGTGTATAAATTATATAACACCTTAATACAATACAAGTCGATACACAAATCAATAAATCGTTGTCGTTCAACAATGAAATTAAAGTATCGAGACTGAATTTATCACTCTGTATACCGACAAATTATAATGAACAATTCATAGCATAATAATAATTAGTCCCTATCATTGGACAAACAATAATAACTTAAAATAAGGGCTCTAGGTAGGGCTTAGGTACAACCTAGTGACACAATAATTGAATTAACTAATTAATTCCGGATCGTAAGAGTTTTACTTAAATGGAATAAATTCCATTAAAGTTGTGAGACACATCTGGAGCAAATACAAAAATATAATTTTAAACTGTACTTACATAACCACGGCTTTGTAGGCCCATCGTTGGTCAATGCACAATTGATAATAGTCACAAGAGTACTGATTACTAGTTACTACTTCTTACTTCATTTTTCTTTAAGAACTTTTAGTTCCTTATATATGCAATATATAAAAACAATCCGTGGAAGAATTTCATGACAAGAATTACGTGTTAAAACACGGGTCAGTTTAGTGCATAGTAAGCTATTCCTAAGATGTGGATGCCCTGTATCCGTGACAATCTGATAATTTATAAATTAACTAAATTTGTAAATTAACAGAGTTGTATTTAGTTTAATTTGTATTTAAGTTCATTTATAATAATATTTAAATTATTTCATATATTTGACAATATACTAAAAGGTCCTTCCACTTCTTCAGGCAGAAATTTAAGAATGGAAAATAGACGTAAGTTGATAGAAGAGCAAGAACTACCGTTGCCAACACTTGAAGATGAGAGCTGTCTTGAAGATATTGAGACCGAAGAAGAAATCAACACAGAAGAAATAATTGCAGTCAATGCATTATTAGAATTATCAAGGAAAGAACCTGAAGTACAACATGTTACATACAGAGACTTTCAAGTACAAGTTAATACTCTAACATTTATTACGGTTGCAGACATTATCACCCATGATAAAGTTCTTACAAGTTTCACTGGATTAGGTTCATTTCAATTATTAAATTCAATTGTTAAAAATGTTAATGTAATTTATTGTGACAAAAGAGTTCACAGGCTAAACATAAAAAGTAGGATTATCCTAGTTTTTGTAAAATTAAAATTAAATCTAAGTTTCATTGTTATCGCTACACTGTTTAGAATTACCCCAAATTTGTGTAGGACATATTTTAGTGATATGCTTAAAATTTTAAGTAAAGTGTTAAGTGTCGCGGTAACGTTCCCAAAAAAAAGAAAAAATAATGAATAATATGCCGGTATGTTTTAGTGATTTTCATGACACGCAAATTGTATTAGACTGCACAGAGATATATATACAAAAATCCGAATGTCTGTGTTGCAGAATTAAATTTTACTCGCATTATAAAGGCACCGAAACAAATGAAGTTCTGACAGGTGTATCTCCTGGTGGTCTTATTACTTTTATAAGTAAGCCTTTCGGAGGGAGAGCTTCAGACAAGGCTATTTTTGAACATAATAATTTAATAAAAAATATGGCCAAAAGTTGTGCTATTATGACCGACAAAGGTTTTTTTATTGATAAAGAGTGTCAACGATACGGCATAAAATTATATCGACCACCGTTTTTAAGAGGAAAAAACAACTTAATAAGGAAGAAGCAATTTATAATACAAAAGTAGCTGCAGCTAGAGTTCATGTTGAGCGAAGCTATCAACGCATGAAAGTTTTTAAAATATTAAGCACAAAATTTAACAATTATCTAATTAACCACATAGAACAAATAATTACAGTTATTTCAGGAGTTACAAATTTATCATCCCCAATTTTAGCATCAGACACATTTTTATAGTATATTTCTAATTATTTTTTGATATTTTTGCTTCTACCTTATTAAGAGTCTTTACAGGTAGCCATTAAGTCCAGTATCCTATTTATAAAAGATTACCGTATAAAATTTCTATTTTGTATAAAATTTTCCTGCATATTATCTTCTAAATAGGACAGTAGATATTAATGGGTTGTCCAATGTACATTGTTATTAAATAAGATGCACTGTATTATGAAACATGTTTATTACAAATATAATGGACCATTTTTTCAAAATATTTTTGTTTAACCTTAAACAATAAATTTTTAGAAAATTCATAATCAAAATTTATGCATGTCACAGCCATACTTTTATCAAAGGAGCAATATATAATAAAATAACATTTTTGTATGTTAAGAATGCTCATTCCTGTCTGTATTTGAGCATAATAAGCATGTCGCTTAATTAAGGCCACTTGGTCATGTTTAATATTAATGTACTTTAATTTTTTTAATACATCGTCTATATTTTCTGTTGCAACTAAATTAAAAATTAAATATGTAAACATTGTTAAATAAAAATATGCATACTATTTACCAACGAATGGGCATTTTATTTCAATCAACGCCACTGGATCATCCCATCAAAAACAACACCATCTGGTGAATATCCCACCCACTTATTTGAGTTTGACGTTATTGCCCCAAATTCAACAACATTCAAACCCATATTCAAACAAAACTGTTCCCTTGCTTCTTTTTCATATTTCCTTCCATATTCAACATATTTGTTCGTGAAATGCTTAGGGTTAAAATATTTCTCGCTTTTCCCTTGCCAGTCTCCATTTATATTGTACGTAAATAGTTCATATATTCTTGAACCCGTAATTCTATATTTTCTTTTAGAAAACCAATCTTCCTTGGAATATTTACTACAAATTGTAGTATTGTATTTATCTTTAAAATTACTTACAAAATCTTCACAACAAGTTTTTATATTTACGTGGAAGGAATGCAATTCCATCATTATTACGGATTGACAAGCATTATTGTACAGATATTGAACACAATGAGGGTAGTTTATGACCTCTTGATTTGTTCTTGTGCTGAAAATAAAAATTATTATTTAATTATTGTACAATATAAAATTACGAAAATCTGTAGACTAATTTTGAATAAATAAATAAATAATACATACAAGTTTAAACTAAATGGGCTATCAGGCAAATCTAAAAGAATTTTTTTTTTATATAATTTCTCGTTGAGTCCTGGTAAGAACTTCGACTGGCATATATGTTTTTTTGAAACAATCCATTTCTAAAATTGGAACAGGTCTATATTGTTCTTTTGTACATGATTTGCTTTGAGACTGTTTTATATTACTAAATAATCTGAGACAAGCTGGGTCTACTAATTATGTATTTTATTATTAATTATATACATCACTAAAATCACATGTTACTAGGATGTTCTACGTTGAATGTTACAAGATGGCCGCGCATGTACTGTGGCCAGGCAATGGTGCGATGTTGCCAACTATATCTATTGTTGACATACATAACATCCCCTCACTAAGCTACTAAACTATAACGAGCTGGCTTTCTTATGACTCGACCTGATCGAGTAACTTTAGAATCTGCCTCGATACAAGAACTAGTGCTACAACTATTACTAAATGTATTAGACATGTTAGGAGTATATGAATCATCAATACAAATATCTGTTTCAGGATTCATTATTACAGGTTCATTAAACGATTTTCTTATACGAGACCTATTCCTCACTACAATTTTGTCATTATTATTTCTAACTGAAAAAGGCCTAGGTGTTTGTTCCCAGTTGATAACCTTTCTAGCTTGCCACGTACCTGTCAATGTGTTTTTTATGGTCACATTGTCACCAGTTAACAAAGGTTCCAGAGGTTTGGCTACATGCCAAACCTCTGGAATTCCATGAGTGGAAAATAGAATTTTAAGTTTAGTAGAAATTTCTGAAATTTCTTTAGACTTTATAGGTATAATATCAAACCATTTCGAAAGATAATTGAGTACAATTAGTTAATTTTTTCTGGCATACTCAGCTATATCCATACCAATCTTTTGAAAAGGAAGCTCGGGGACTTCCTGACAAATTAATGGTTCTTTAGTGTTTGATCTTTGATATTTCTCGCATATAATACATTTTTTAACGAAGTTTTCAATGTGTGAATTTAAATTGGGCCAATAAAAACTTTTTCTTAGACGTTGCTTACATTTTATGATACCATGATGAGCCTTACCATGAGACGATGTTAGTATTTCAACCCTAAGGTTAGTAGGAACTACAATTTTATTATCTAATAATAATAAGTTTTCAACTACCGACAGCTTATTTCTGCGTTTATATAGAGTATTAAACTCTGAACTTATACATTTGTTTTTATTAAAATTTTCCCATCCTGTAATAACAAGATTTATGACTTTGCTAATAATACAGTCTTTTTTAGACTCGTCTCTAATTTTCTGTAATTTTTCCTCGGGAAGTAAGTAAAAATCAGTAAGGGCAAGAGAATGTACTATATCCGTTAATTCAGCATCATCTTTTACTTTATCTGGCAAATATGAACGCGATAACTGGTCTGCAATATGCATCTTATTTCCAGGAATGTATATCAATTTCAGATCATATTTTAATAATTTTAATTTTAAGCGCTGTATTCGGTTTGTACTTTTAAGTCGGAATTCTATCTTTCGGAATTCTATTTATTAAGGGTTTATGGTCAGTATGTACTTCTACAGTATGACCATAAATGAATTGATGAAATTATTGACATGAGAAAACTATACCCAATAGTTCTTTTTCCAAAATCGGATATCTTTGCTCTGATTCTGTTAACGCGCGAAACGCATAAGCAATAGGTTTACCTTGCTGCATTAAGCAACATCCTAGCCCATATTGACTAGCATCAGTTTGTATTACTATATTATTTTTCGGATCAAAATAATTGAGCATTGGGGCATTACTAACTGCATTTTTTACACACTCAGAAGAACAGAAACTTTCTGTTCTTTTCCCGACTCCCACGGTTTATTATTTTTTAATCTGTTTTTTTCCCGACTCCCACGGTTTATTATTTTTTAATCTGTTTTTTTCCCGACTCCCACGGTTTATTATTTTTTAATAACCCTTTAAGGGGTGCTGTCAACTATAGTTAGTTAGTTAGTTAAAATTTTTGGCGCACAGCAACAAAGGCTATTTGCGCCTAACGCAGCCCATTTAAATGACTACACTACATATTAAAAACAATAAATTAAACAATTAATAAATAGATAAAATCAATAAAATTACACATACTCAATAAAAGAAATCTTGCACAGACAAACACAAATAAATAAGATAAAAAGTCTGCTCGAAAATTTGAACAGACTCAGGGTGATGGTAAGGGGCTGTAAAAGGGCCTATTACCGTCGAATATCACAGTTTAGAAACAGAACACATTAAAATAAGGTGCAAGACTTCACACATAAAACAGTAAGTTCGATTCTCTCAGGAAGAGTATCAGCCTGTCCATGAGTACTCTGTCGTCACCTAAGGCAACTGACAGGTCATAGCACAGGCCTAACCTCTCCCTGGCATCCCCGAACTGTACACATTGAGTTAAAATATGTAACACAGACAAATCTGTGTTACACGTCTCACAGACTGGGGACTCTTCAACTCGAAGGAGGTATCCATGGGTCCACCAACAGTGGCCTATACGAAGCGGTGTGATGGCGGTTTTCTCCCTGCGGTTAATCCTGCAGGAAGAACCCCATGGTTTAACGTCTCCCTTAATCTGTCGCAACTTAACGTTCTGTGTGCGGCTCCACTCATGTTGCCACATGTCTAAAACCAGGTGTTTCAGATGACTCTTTGCGTCATCTGGAAAAATGAAACTCACATCAATCAGAGGTCTGTGGGAGGCGGCTTTTGCAGCTGCATCTGCCGCTTCGTTGCCTTTATTACCAACATGTTCCGGTATCCAAAACAGATCTACCCTCACATTCTGAGCATTCAGATTGTGGAGTAGCAACCGGATCTTTAGTACAAGAGGATGCACTGGATCTGGATCTTGGATACTGTTCAGAGCGCTCAGCGAGTCCGTCAAGATAACACTTGACCGACTTTGCTCTGACGAAACAAAACACAGGTTCTTGAAAATAGCGTACAGCTCAGCAGTGTACACACTCGTTATGGAGTGCAGACGGTACTGAAACTGTTGGCGTTGATTCAAAACAACGAACGCACACCCAACCCTGGTTCCGGATTTTGATCCGTCAGTAAAAATGACAGTATCCTCGAACCTAGGGACCAGTGTTCTTTGTAACTCATGTTGGTACTCGATAGGCAACGTAGTATCTTTATCAAACCTAGTTAATGTGAGATTCACAAGCGGACACGGCAGCGTCCATGGTGGAACATCACACAAAACGACACTTGCCATTTCGGGCATATTAAAATCAATATTGCCCAAAATGTCGAAAGTCTTCAGACCAAAAGGCCTATTGGCTCTTGGTTTTCTGTCATAAGTCTCTGTATGCCTATTTTGTAGAATAGGGTCGTACGCGGGATGATCTGGCTTCGCACTAAGTGCAGCCATATATCGCAGAGATAGAATTTTAGGACGATTGTACAGTGACGGTTCGCCTGCTTCACACAGCAGGCTTAGTATTGGGCTGGTGCGAAATGCACCTGTGGCCAATCTAACCCCAGTGTGATGTACAGTGTCAAGAATTCGTATCTCTTGGTGTTTAGCTGACCCATAAGCTAAACATCCATAGTCCAGCTTAGAGCGCACTAGAGAACGATATAAACGTAACATGACAGTGCGGTCTGCACCCCATGTCTTGTGACTGAGGACCCGCAACAAATTGAGCGACTTTTGGCATTTTTTCTTAACGGACAAAAAATGTGCCCGCCAAGTAAGACGACTGTCAAAAACGAGACCCAGAAATCTGGCAGTATCAGCAAATGGTAACTGTGCTCCATTTAGCGTGAGTGTAGAGTTGGGATGAACACCCCTTTTCCTACAAAAATGGACACACACAGTTTTGCTGGTCGAGAATTTGTAGCCATTTTCGGTTGCCCATGTATCGAGACGATTGATGGTCAGCTGAAGCTGACGTTCGATTGTACTAGTCTTTTGTCCGGCGACAAAGATACCAATGTCGTCGACAAATATCGAACTCTGTACAGGTAATCGAATACATGAAGCTTCACTGTTAATGGCAATTAAAAATAGCGTAACGCTCAGTATGGAGCCCTGTGGGACCCCATTGTCCAGTGCGAACATTTGTGACCGGGTATTTCCGATCCGCACCCTGAAGCGCCGGTTCGACATGAAGTCTTTTATAAAGAACATCAAGCGTCCCCGGACGCCCCAGGAATGCAGAGTACGGAGAATACCATAAATCCATGCAGTGTCATAGGCTTTCTCAATATCGAAAAACACAGCTACCAGGTGTTTGTTTTCAACGAAAGCGTTCCTGATAGCTTTCTCTAGTCTGACCAGATGATCTTCTGTTGAGCGGTGGCGGCGAAGGCCGCACTGTGTGTTGGCCAGCCAGTCGTTTGATTCTAAAAACCAAATCAGATACTTGCTGATCATTCGCTCCATGAGCTTGCAGAGACAACTGGTCAGTGATATTGGTCTATAGGTAGATTAGTGTAACAAGTGTTTATCTTTCCCGACTTTGGGGATAGGAATTATATGAGATTCCTTCCACTTGGTCGGGCACTTGCCCTCAGTCCATATCCTATTATAGACATTCAAAAGCCTAGACTTGTGATGATTCTGGAAGATTTCGGTTCATACGATAATGTATCGCATCTGGACCAGGAGAGCTATCCTTACACTTTGACATCGCGCTATCTAGATCTTCACGAGAGAAAAGCAGGTTGTATACCTCGTCATTCCTAGAAAAGAAATTTAGAGGTATAGATTCGAGGCCTGCTTTACGAGTTAGAAACTCGGGTGGATAATGTTCAGAGCTAGAATTGAACGCAAAATTAGATGCCAAAGTGTTAGCAATTTCGACCGCTGAGGTAACTACGTTACCATTTACCGATAGACCAGCAATGGCTGTAGCTGTATTTAGACCGGAGATTTTCCGGACCTTCTCCCAAACTTTGGCCACTGGAGTGGCAACTGTAACGGTGCATACGTATTTGCGCCATGATTCGCGCTTAATTTCTTTCACAATCCTCTTAGCACGAGCTTTCGCCTCTCATGTTTGCCTCTGTTGGACAACGACGGAATGTATTGAAGAGGTGTCTCCTTTCACGTAGCGCCAAGTCGCATTCCTCGTTCCACCAGGGAACGGGAACTCAACGGGGCTGAGTGGATGACAGCGGTATGCTGCTTTCAGCCGCGCTCGTGATGGAATCCGTGAAATGATTCACCTCCTCGTCTACGCTCAAGTTCGGAATATCCTCGTGAGAGAATGTTTCTGCGAACTTGGTCCAATCTGCTTTCCGAAGAACCCACTGTGGCCAGCGGGATTCGGTAACAGTATTGAACAGAAGCCTTAAGAGTATTGGAAAGTGATCACTACCGCACAGGTCGTGATGCACGTCCCGTTTGAACAACGGAGCGATGGCTCCTGAAACGACGCTAAGAACTATGGCACTGAATGTACCCGTTGCTGCACAGAAGTGCGTGGGTCTGCCGTCGTTCAAAAAGCTCAAACTCAAATCGTTCAACATATTCTCCAGGTGACCGTCCCCGTCGATCGTTCCGCAACGATCCCCAATATTGATCGATGATGTTCACGACATCTCGGATGTCAGTTCGAACACCAGGGGGAGGGTAGATAGAACAAACCGTCACCTGGAGGGGAAGTGCAACACGAACTGCTACGACCTGCAACTCAGTGTCAATGTCTACAGGATCGTGGTACAATTTGTCTCTAACGAAAATTGCCACGCCGTCACATGCTCTTTACCCAGTGAGGAAATCCGTGCGAAACACAGAGTATCCCCGAGGAGAGAATGTGTCGGTTTCCCTGAAATTTGTTTTCTGTAGACAAACACACGAAGGCGCAAAATCCGACAATAAAAGTCGCAGTTCTTCGTAGCGCTGATATATACCGTTACAGTTCCACTGTAGTAGTGGGCCGTTCATTTCTGTTTAGGGGAGTTACCCCGCAACCTAATGATTTTTGGTTTACTCTTAGGTTGCGGGTCCACAGTCATTTTCTCGGCTACACTTTCATTTGGTAGTCCAGGTGTTTTGATGGACACACTGGACTCCTTTTTTGATTGCTTTGTTCTCACTGGTATCCAGTCAGAACCTACGGGTCCCTTATCAGTCTCCTTTTCAGGAGTGATTGATGAGGGCTTTCTAGAAGCTACTTTGTCTGATCGCGTCTAATTTGTGGAGAAGACTGTGGGGTCTTCTCCTTAGGTGGTTGGGAGAACTGAGGTTGAGTGCGTTCTCCTTTAGGGGAGGGTGATTTATTCAAACCCGATCCCCCAGGTTGTGGGGTCTGAATTTTGGTCTCTGGGACCAAAGTGTAAGCTCAAACTCAAATCGTTCAACATATTCTCCAGGTGACGTCCCCGTCGATCGTTCCGCACCGATCCCCAACATACATTGTAGGCGTTAAAATCGCCTAGTAGTATGAAGGGTGGTGGGAGTTAATCGATGATGTTCACGACATCTCGGATGTCAGTTTGAACACCAGGGGGAAGGAAGATAGCACAAATAGTCACCTAGAGGAAAAGTTTAACAAGAACTGCTACGACCTGCAACTCAGTGTCAATGTCTACAGGATCGTGGTACAATGTGTCTCTAACGAGAATTGCCACGCCGTCACATGCTCTTGCCCTCGTAAGGAAATCCGTGCGAAACACGGAGTATCCTCGAGGAGAGAATGTGTCGGTTTCCGTGAAATTTGTTTCCTGCAGACAATCACACGAAGGCGCAAAATGGGAGAGTAACAGTCGCAGTTCTTCGTAGCGCTGATATACACCGTTACAGTTCCACTGGATTAGTGGACCAGTCATTTTTGTTTAGGGGAGTTACCCCGCAACCTAATGATCTTTGGTTTACCCTTAGGTTGCGGGTCAACAGCCATTTTCTCGGCCACGGTTTCACTTGTTTGTCCAGGTGCCTTGGTGGACACACTGGACTCCTTTTTTGATTGTTTTGTTCTCACTGGTATCCAGTGAGAACCAACTGGTCCCTTATCAGTCTCGTTTTCAGGAGTGACTGATGAAGGCTTTGTAGAAGCGACCATTCTCTGGTCGCTTCTAATTTGTGGAGAAGACTGTGGGGTCTTCTCCTTAGGTGGTTGGGAGAACTGAGGTTGAGTGCGTTCTCGTTTATGAGAGGGGGATTTATTCAGACCCAATCCCCCAGGTTGTGGGGTCTGAACACTGGTCCCTTGGACCGATTCCGCCACCTTTTCCGTGTCGGGCATTTTCGGCGCAGCTGTCACTGACGCATTTACTGTCGGACGAAGCACTGACTCCGTCTGAGTCTGAACACTTGCTGTCTTCTTTGCAGCTACTTGTGCGAAGGATTTCGCAAAAGTGACCGGCGCAGTCTCTTTGTACTTCTTCTTGGCGTCAAAATACGGTATCCTATCTTGCGTCTTGATGACCTGAATAGCCTTCTCTTCTAAGTACGTTGGGCAATGGCGTGAAGTAGATGCATGCGCACCTTTACAGTTCACGCAGTGTGCCGCATTTGGACAGGGTTTAACTTCATGTTGGTCCTGTCCGCAGTTGGCACAGATGGACTGTTTGCCACAACGACTAGAGGTGTGACCGTAACGCTGGCACTTGTAGCATCGCATCGGGTTGGGATAGTAGGGGCGAACGTTACAAACGTTGTACCCCACCTTAACCGATGCTGGACACCTAGTACCAGCGAAAGATACCACCATAGAAATAGAAGGCTTACCGTTTCGGGGGTTAAGTTTTCTACATTCAATGACACCTTGCGGTGCCATTTCCTGCACAAACTCTTCCTCCGTAACATACGCAAGGTCACGGTCCGTAACGACGCCTCTAGAAGTATTCATTGCCTTATGTGGCTGTACCGAGATGCGATACTCGCCAAATCCTTCGCATTTCTGAAGCGTTCAAGATGGCTCAGTTTCTGCTTCAATTAATAATGTTCCATCCGACAGTTTTCTTACCGATCTAATACCAGTTGGGCACGTTTTTCCAAGCGTTCGGGCAACAAAGAAGGGGGACATCTCCTTAAAAGATTTACCCTCTTCTTGCACCCTCACGACAAGAAAACGAGGCACTGGCGCACAAAACTCAACTGATCTACTGTCTACCTTCTTGGGAGAAGGCCTTACACATACCTCGTAGGATGACTGAGCATCATGACGAGGTCTCTTGTTTGATATTTTACGGAGTTTACTCTCACTATTGGCGGAATTTAAAGAATTTTTATTCCTCCGGGTAGACGCCATACCCGTATATTAAGCTTCATCACCCTGCCATGCCCACCCACCAGGGAGCACCACACCGGGGACGTTGGCCGCAAACCAGCTCATTGCGCCAGACATGTCAGGATGATATAGCATCGGAGGAAGTAGTCACGGGCTACTCGACCCGCACGAGAACCAGTAGTCGCTAACTCTGGAACCTTGCGAGCTGCAGACGCTCCCACAGACCCCCGAATACTTGTCTAGTGGCACGGCATTACCCCGACATCCACGATATAGTCGTGGAGCCACTCTATTCATGAACCGTGACACCAGCCGATTGACTGAGCTGACCAGACTAAGCCTCCCGTTTTACCGAATCCGAGGCCAAAGAAGGCGTGTTGGGATCGTACTGTCTGCGGGCAGCAGTCTCCCTCAACCGACCAGGATCCTCTTCTCCGGCGTAACGGGTCTCCACGCACGGCAAATACGTAGGTAGGAATTTAAGTGGGAGATAAAAGAGACAACAGATAAGCCTATTCCCACAATCGGCTTCTCTGAACTGTCTCCTCCCAAATGAATGTGATTCAGGGTACGTGGGATCATCAGGCCCAAAAGCTCTATATGGTCAGGTGATGCGACCATTATGAACTTCCCTTGCGTGATTGAGGGTACGCGGGATCATCAGGCCCGAAAGCTCGACAGATGGCCAGGTGTTATGGCCATGATGAACTTCCCCTGCGGGGGGATATATTTGGAGATATATATACCGCATGGAGGTCGTAGTTGCGTAGGCCAATGCAGAGATGTCCTTTCCCTTTCTCGATCCTGGACACTTGCAGCGGTCCTACCATCGGCAACACCGCCACATCACCAATCGTGTCGACTATCCACGGGTCCTTCCTTGTCAGGGCACGGTTGGGTTCTGCGACCAGTAGTAGGTCAACGCCCACTTCCTTAGCATATGCGTATGCCAGGTCGTGTGCTGCCCTACCTCTGCCCAGGTTTGCCTGTAGCATGCTAAGGCTCATCGCTGGGTCTGGCGGTCGGTCCTCTCCTGGCGAAGTTCTGCATGCGCAGGTCTCTCACCTTGTCTATTTCCTTACGGAAAAAAGGGCACCTGATCTGATCCGCCCGATGGCCCTCGTGCTTGCAGGTGGTGCAGAACTGACCGTTCTTACACTCCTTGGCCTTGTGTCCCTTCTGTCCGCAGTTGATACACTCGTCCCTCCTGCTCTTCTTCGCCTTGCACTCTCTGGCCTTGTGACCGAGTTCCAGGCAGTTGAAGCACCTGGTCACGCTCACGATCTCCCTGACAGCGCATCGGACCCAACCGACCCTGATGAATCTTCTTTCCGCTAGCGCAGCAGCTGAGTCTCTCGGAAGCTCGATCGTCGCCGTGAGTTCGCCGTACCGCACGGGCCTGACCGTTTCCACTTCCACTTCTTGCGGTCGACTGAGCAGCCCGGCTTCCTTGGCGACGTCCGTACATATGTCGCTCTTCGTCATGGTGGCATCCATCCCAATGACGAAGATCGCGGACCTCCTTTGCCTCCCTCGAGAGATCTTCCAGTCGTCGAACCTGTTTGCCAGCTCTGTCTTTAGGGACTCGGCCTTGGCTTCTCCCCCTTCCACTTTCAGTTGGAGATCGCCGTTCTCGGTCTTCCTGATCCTCCGTACCGAGATGCCGAGCTTCCCCACGTCCACTTTCTCCTTCATTGACTTCAACAGGTCAGCGTAGGTCCTCCCTCCGGCCTTGATCGTTACCGATCCCAGGCTCTGTTCCTGTCGCTGCTTCGTCATCCGTGTCGTCTGTCTGGCTAAAATTGTCATTTTCACCAGCTTTGAACCGAAGAACGCTGCCTCGCAGAGTCTCCTAACCTTCCCTTCCTGGCCTTCGCTGGTTATCAGCCGTAGCTCCTCTATCTTATGCCCCACCGACACCTTCCGCAGTTCCTTCAGGTGATCGAAAACCGTAGAAAACCGGGGAGGACGTAGACGGCTGATACCACCTCCTTGGTGCCCTTTCTCGTGGAGACTTTTGAGGTCTCCAGGAAAAAGTCCGGGAGTTTGCTCTGGAAGAGCTCTTCCAGCCCCGCGTGTCTCGCTGCCAGCTTGCGTGCCTCCTCGTTCGAGACCAACTCTTCTGATGACATCAGAATTGCATAGTTGCCCTTCGCTTGGATCTGCCTGGTATCGGAGGGCCTCACTTCCGTGATTCGGAAGCACTCCTCAGGCCAGGCCTTCTTCAACACCCCTGACAACTCCTCGAACATGCCTCCGGCAACAGCGCCTTTAACTTTCTTGGCTGTGGCCATCCTCATCCTCGCCCGTCTGAGTGCCAATTGTTCTGCACATCTTCTTTGCCTTCCTAGAGTCTTCTTCCTTTCCGGTGCTGCTACCGGTCTGGGTGCCAGCTGTTCGGCTTACCATGGCTGTCTGCGTCGACATCTCCTTTGCCCCCTCTTTCTGCTTCAGCAACTTCTCGTATCTGGAGTGAAGCACTTCGGTTAGACCCGTGACGTTGGATGCCGCTTCCTTGATATTGCACTTCGTGTTACCAGTGATAGCGGCCGCCAAGATGCCCACCTGCTTTTTGAGCTTAGCAATTATTTCTCTAAACTCGTCCTTCACCTCAGGCGTTGGTGGTCTGAGCGGTATTTCTCCTTTCTCCCTCGTTTTCTTCTCCGGCGAGGTTGGTTTTACCGGCCTCCATTCCATATTCTCCGTTGTCTCTGTCCGGGTAGAAGAGCTGGTTGACTGCTCTCCCGCTTTACTCTTCGTCTCGCTTGGAGGACATCTCCCAATAGATACCCTCGGACTGAAGATCCTAGTGGGGTCATCACAGTCCTCAGGTATTTCCTGTCCTTCCTTCGGTATCGATGCTGCGACCACAGGAACTCTCTTAACGTTGCTGCGAGTTGACTTGGGGACCCTAGTCGGTTGGGTCGAACTGCCCATCCTAAGCACCGGGCGGTTTCACTGCATAGGCGGGTAAAAGAGAGAGCTCCCCACGAAACCTAGTCTGAGGGGAGCTAGAGTTTCCGTGGTGTGAAATCTCTAGATCGGGGAAGGGGTGCAAGAAGGGTAAGATAAGGGCTCTCGTAGCCAAAATGGAACTTTTGGCTGGTGAGGGGTAGCCAAAAAATTTATGTAGGGGGGAAGAAAATTAGGGGCGGATATTTGACTCACCTTGCACAAGCAGAAGTTTTGGCAGGTGAGGGGGAACCAAAATTTTTTGAAGGGGGGGGGGGAGAAAATTAGGGGTATAAACGGATCCGCCTCGCCAAGACGAAACTTCGGCGTGTTAGAGGTAGAAAAAAAAATTCTTTTTTGGAGAGGGGACTTTGTATCTCCTAGAGGTAGAGTGGAGATTTTGAGGGTATATTCGGACTCCCCTAAATCAAAATTCGGGGGGTGGGGCGAATAAAATATCTTTACCTCGCTATTAGAGGCTGCGAGATAAATTTATTGGCTATATTGGCCTCCCCTTTCCAAGACGAAGCTTTTGCAGGGTGAGGGGTAGACCAGAAATTTTAGAGGGGGGGGGAGTTAATTTGGAGAAAGAACATTGGGAGTTTCCCAGGAGTTGCAGCCCTGTGGGCCTCGGGAAATGATGCCCGCCTATACAAATATGAAACTGTGAGCACTGTGTGAGATTCACTAAGTCCAAATTTGACACGTGCCGACAACGACACGTGCGGCCTTCACTCGTCCGGTGTGCAAGTCGCTGGCCTTGAATTTATTTTCGGCGATAGAAATCCTGCTGATAGCTGTCCAAGCCGGATTAATGGACTTAGAAAAATTTCAAAATATGCAATATCAGTGATAAAAAAGGGGTTTGTAGTGTGTAAATACTACTTACCCCTCATGTACAGTTGATCCGCGGTATTTCTGCAATAATCCTAGGCTCCTCCGGCAGGTATTGGCACAATCAGCAGGACTCTGGCACTCCGATTGGCACCGAAAACACACAACAATCCCAGATCACTTCCGGTCTCCGTTTCACCCTTAAGAACGGGGTGTATCACAACGGTTCACCACTTAAAATGTTCGCAGCCACTTGCTGATCAAGATTACAATCTTTCTTCCAGTTTTCTGTCACTATCTAAGCACAATCTGTCGTTTTTGAACGGAGCGAGCTAACAGCACGTCCGTCTATCACGGCAGATATCGGTAGATTGATGAGGGTTTGGTTAGAAGAAGCCGAGCGAAGCGAGCTACCCATCTTCTAGTTTAATGACAAAACACTATCTTAGGTTAGGTTAGATTAGTAAGGGTTTGGTTAGAAGAAGCCGAGCGAAGCGAGCTACCCATCTTCTAGTTTATTGACAAAACACTATCTTAGGTTAGGTTAGGTTAGTAAGGGTTTGGTTTGAAGAATCCGAGCGAAGCGAGCTACCTATCTTCTAGTTTAATGATAAAATACTATTTTAGGTTAGGTTAGGTTAGTAAGGGTTCGGTTAGAAGAAGCCGATCGAAGCGAGCTACCCATCTTCTAGTTTAATGACAAAACAAACTCACACTAACATAAAAATGCCACAGTAGCGTAGGTACCTATTCCCTAGTTATACCAAGACCGGTCAGTACGTTTTAGGACCACTGGTAAAACACGTGAGCTGTCGTTTACAGCAGGTAGGTGGAGTGGATAGAGTTGGATGAAGTTAGAGCGGACCATACAGTAACATTTTACCAAGCTCTCTTCTTGGCTATCGAAATCACTTAGCTAATCTTTTAAGCTCTGTGTGAAATTGGTCAAATGATTCACCTTCCTTTTGAATTAATTTAAAAAATTTAAATCGGTTAAATACAGTATTTTTTCTTGGGTTGCAATACTGATCAAATGACTTAATACCTTATCAATTTTTTTAGCATCTTCTTCCGATAACTTGAACGTGTTGTTGAGTTGCAGGCCTTCATCCCCAACTAGGTTAAGAAACATTGCCACTTGAATTTATTCATTTTTTTTTTTATTATATTCTGTAGCTTTTAAATATATTTTAAACTTCTGTTTAAATGTGTTCCAATTTTCACTTAAATTATCTGCCAGTGTAAGCTTATTTGGAGGTTTAAAGTTATCCATGACTAGGGTGACCATCCGTCCCGGTTTTCGGTCAATTGTCCCGGGTGTCCCGAAGACTGTCCGATGTCCCGATTTTTGAATCTCTTTGCTCTTTACTTTGAATCTGGATAGGTGAGGACCTTTTTTTTTTGCTTTTCATTTTGAATTTGGGGAGGTGAGGACCTTTTTTTTGTTTTTTGCTCTTTACTTTGAATTTGGGGAGGTGAGGACCTTTTTTTTTTGTTCTTCACTTTGAATTTGGGGAGGTGAGGACCTACCTTTTTTTTTTGTTCTTCACTTGGATCTGGGAGGAAACAAAGACCTTCTTTTTTTTCCTGTGTCTCGGTTTCCCTTCACTGAAATCTGGTCACCCTATCCATGACCATGTGCTTGCTTTTTAGTATTATGTTATTAAGTATTATTATTATGTGTTTTTTAATTTGAACACACCTGACACCATGTTTTATATTACTAAATAATCTGAGGCAAGCTGGGTCTATTAATTATGTATTGTATTATTAATTATATACATCACTAAAATCACATGTTACTAGGATGTTCTACGTTGAATGTTACAAGATGGCCGCGCATATACTGTGGCCAGGCAATGGTGCGATGTTGCCAACTATATCTATTGTTGACATACATAACAGAGACCAGGCCAGTGTTGCCAACTCCGTATAATGAAATATTCGTACGCTGTAGCGAAAATTATCGTATTTTCATAAAAATTATCGTACACCCGCGAGACGGGATAGTAAAGTAATAAAATTTTAAAAATTTCATTTTTATTCACTTTTATACATTTTTATTATAATTTATTATTGAAAGGAAACACGTACACTAATAATCTACAGGCGATTCTCAACGTTTAGGAGGAACTAAATGGGAATTTCGTTCTTTTAGGTCGTCACGAAAATGGACTTTACTTGGGTTATTTCATGTTTCACATTTGGTATGTGAAAATTTTAAATTCCAACAGTGAAACCATGGAAACGAATGATATTTATTAAAAATTTGCATACGTTTTTACATATTTAGAAGACAAAAAAAAAATTAAAAAATGGGAAATTTTTATTAAGAATGACAAAAATTAAAATGCAATGAAAATGACATTTTATAATGACAATCAATTTAATCTAGAATTTGCAATGTGAGTATGATTTACCAAGCTTTAAAAAATTACGAAAAGTCCGAATTAATAGATAAAAATTACTAGATTTCAAAGCCCAGTACCGCCTAAACGTTTGAAATAGCCTGTACTATATACTTCAAAATTATAATTAAATAAGGATAGGTACAATATTATTCAATGAGTAACATCAATAATGAAAAGTTGTGATTTTATATAATATATTTACTCTACATTAAATACTTCACTAAAAATAATTTTTTTAATTTTTCATCACGTTTTTAAATTTGTACATATTGCTATTTGGTTTCTCAAACATATCTTTTCCCGGTTTGAAATTTTGACAAGAACCATGTTTCTACACATGCTGACTGGATAAAACAACGCCGTTAACTGTGTAAAATAATTAAAATAATTTTGCTACATACTTTTTCACATTGTGCATTTGAATGTGGAAGACATAAGACATTTAATGCAAACAATGCAAGGTTTTGAAGGCTAGACAATATCATTGGAATAGTTGAGATACTTGATCCAAAACTCATCTGAGCTTTCTTGTCCAGTTAATTCAATTTTTGAATGAGGCATTGCTCTTCATTCTTCATTAATGTAGTAGGTACGCAAGCAGTCATCTTGGGAATCCCCGTTAAATGAAATGCAAAACATGTACGTGGTAAGATGCAACCTACGTACCTTACTTATGGGTCTATTCTGTAAAAACATGTTTACAGCACTGTATCACTATAGCGCTGTAGTGAAATAAGCACTGTAAAGTGCCAAGTTACGGCGGCTCTGTAAATATTGAGCATTAGCTATTCTGTAACACATTCTGTAATTTCGGTCGATTTAAACTTTGCTTACATTGTAGCTAACTTCACTATGTTTATTTCTAACCTCAAAATTTGAGGTATTGATCAATGTCATCGATCGGTAAGTGTATATCATATTCGTATTTACACATATACTCTTGTTTTTTACGTTTGTAAGTTTTATTAATTATTGTTATAATTTGTTTATAAAAATAAAAGTTTCTCTTTGCATCTTATGTATCTTTATTCCATATAAACATATTTTTTACATCAAACTATACAATGGACAAATTCATATCTGATTAGCTGTTAAAAAAAGTTTTAAATCAGTTTTTGAAAATTTTAAATAGGTACTTTTCAAATATTTTACTATTTGGTACAGGATTTTCATTATTTTCAAGTTCAGGATCTTCATTATTTTCAGGTTCAGGATCTTCATTATTTACAGGTTCAAGCTCATCATCATCAATCTCAGCATAGTTAGGTATTTTTGCTTTTGTTGCTATATTATGCAAAACTTACCCTTCTTTCACTCCACGTTTTTCTTCCCTCGTAGTGGGGAACTTTATATGAATTGGCATTAGATGTGTTGTTATCAGATAACAAATTTCTATTATCGATCTACTAACCATAGGCTGGCTCATAGAAGTGAAAATGTGAGCCCCAGTAGTAGCCTGATAGGATACTTAAAAAATAAAGTGTTTCTAAAACCTGTATATAAAAATATATAAATGCAAACATGTATGCACGAAAAAAAAAGGACCACTATATAATCTTAATTCATTCCAACTTCATAAAATGATTTTCAGGGATAGAAAATGGATTTTCTCTATCCCTTAACAATCTTTTTTTGACTCGTACATAATTTCTAAAAAAAAAAGTTTGTGTGTGGTTGTAACGTGATATTTTAAGCATAATTACCTGTTATGATCCTCTTGTAGTAGTTGCATTAGAAATAGGGCGAAATTTGGATCATTAATTTTTTTTTAGGTGACACGAACAATACAAACATATACAACTTGACTTCATTACAGTACTGTAACGGACTTACGGCCAGAAAAATATCGCCGTAACTTTACAGCGATATTTTACATCAGTGTAGAGTTTACAGAGCAACGCGAGTCAATACAGAATAACACTTTCCTTACAGCGCTGTATTTTGCAAGGTTATAGCGCTTACAGCGGTAGAAAACTCATACAGAATAGACCCATTAGTAAGGTACAAACTCTTTCCTATGAACCTTATCAGTTGCGCTGCTTTTTAGGACTACATTCCGTAGACACAGAACAGGGCAAGTTGAGCATTTTCAAATAGGTTTAATTCCAGATAAAATATTATCGTACCAATTATCGTACAGTAGTCAAAATTATCGTATTTTACGTACGATAATGAAAACTGTATCGTACATCGTACAGAGAGTCAAATTATCGTATGTGTACGATAATTATCGTACGGTTGGCAACACTGGACCAGGCACATATAGGAAAAAATTGCTAAGCGATATGACATCTGGTGGGATTATAGGAACTACAAAAATAGACATTCTATCCCGCTTTTTTTATAAAAAATGTTTGCATAAAATATAATATTGTAGCAAAATTATAAAAACCACCAGTAAACATTAAAATTCACGTTGTTTATATGTAACAAATGTCTATATTGAAGGTTCCAAGTATACCACAATAGCGCTGCGATCTTAAAATACTTCCCCTATTATGTCAGTTGGAGATAGTTTGTCCAATTCAGTGGCGCACCCAGGGGGGTGGCCCGGGGGCACGGGCCCCTCCTAAGAAGGAGGGTAATACCAAATTTTTTAAGTATTTATCACTATTTCTTAGGTAAATATATGAATTTAAAGAGATGAGGACCTTTTTTTTTGTGAACACACTTGTAGTTTACAAGTGAGGACCTCTTTTAGGTCATCACTTGTATTTCAAAAGCGAGGAACTTTTGTTTTTATTTTCCTGGCCCCCCCTATAAAAATTCCTGGGTGCGCTACTGGTCCAATTTGTTTAATACCCTTTTCACACTAGAACTTTAAGATCGGATGTTAAAGTGAATGTATCTTTAAACGCTAATGTGATACTGTATGGCCTCGTCTAAATACAAGCGATGTTTAAGACAGAGATCTGCGGCTTAAACATCGTCCGCATTGCCAACTTAATTTCTATTATAAAAAAATACTCCTTGTATTTGTGCTTTCAACATTTTATATTATCATAAACAAGAATACTGTATTATATCAACGTTATAAGAAGTTTATACTTATTGTTATAATAAAATTATTTATTTTAATAATGTGTTTAATAAAATACAGAGCTACAATAATTGAGATAAAATGTATCGACTTACATGTTAATACAGGTGTAATATATTCTTTATTGTAGTGTCTTTATTGTAGAATGAAATGAAATATCCATATTTGTTTATAATAATTCAAAATGTGCGTCTGCGCAGACAGTTCAAAACTGGTAATTTCATGACGGTAACTTAAGGACAAAATTACTGTAGCTGATGACAGCACCAGAGATTTAAACATCAAGTGTGAAAGCATACCGATGTTAAACATCGGTGAACTTTAAGTACACTCGTCTTAAAGTTCTAGTGTGAAAAGGGTATAAGGGAGGTAAAAGTGCATTTTAGCTATTTTCTACTACGCATGCGCCAAATGTGTTCATTTGTCCTGACGAAACAGGTACATCGTTGCCAAATGTATAGATGATTCAAAATGAAAATGGAATCTCGTACAGCTAAAATGGCAGGGAAGCGTTATTCGCGACTGCAAATAACAGTGAGACATCTGGTGTTGACTGGCTAAATTAAACAGAAGCGTATATTTGGATAATATTTGTAGCGTGTTGTGCTGCAGTTTATGTGAATTAAGAAGTATTTTAAAATATAGTGACTTAAATACAGTGCTTTTTTGCCGAAATATTGTTTGAACAGATAAATATTAGGAAAAAACTTCTGACACATACGCTTCTCGTCCGCCATCAACTGTTGTACGCAGCGCCGCCAACGTTAGTTTCAGTCGCGAATATAAATGGTTTAAAATGAAAAGGGAATCTCGCGCAGCTAAAGTGGTGGGGAAGCTTTGTACTAAGCGTTATGAAAATGTATACTCTATTTTAAAGTTTCTATGTATTTTCCACAAACATTATACAAAGTTATAAGAAAATAAATTATCTAAAAAAAAAAATGTATTATAATTTGTTATTTCAATTTTAAAACACAAATTTGAATATAAAATTTGAAAATAAAAGAAACATGATACTGTTATTGGTGATAACTTAAAATTCAAATCAATATTCCCGGTATAAAATTGAAAACTTAATATTTAGAACAATCTTGTGGAAATATATTATGAGCACATATATTAGGGTTCAAATATTTTAAAATAAAAGACAAATATATTTTTATTACATTTATTTTAACAACTGACAAACACGTGCTTATACATACCTACACCCTCATTTTTTAAATATGGACTCGTCCGACCAAAATTTAGAAACTTCTGATCGTTCGAAGTCGGGTATATTCGTAATTTATTTTGCATTCTGTAGCCATCTATCAATAGGTATGTTCGATTTGCACCTTCGCGTTATACTGCTAAACGCTAGCAGTAAAACGCTGCAGTTAGCAGTTTACTACTAAAAACTGGTAACATGCAGCGAGTTTTGATTTTCTGTTCGATTTGTTTATACGTAAAGAATAAGAAGTACGTCTGACGTAAATGTTAAATGTCAGATAACTTTCCAGGTTAAGAATCTTTTTACGATTTGGTTCGGAGATTATCTTGTGTGTCGAATAGGGTAACCAGACGTACTCTTTTTAAGAGTATTATACTCTTTTTTGAGTAATATTTTCTATACTCTTACTTTTTATAAAAAAAACCTGAATATACTCTTTTTTGATGGTCACTTGTTTTTATTACTTCTAGTCTAGAAGTGAGGACCTTTTTTTTGCTCATCACTTCTATTTTGGGAGTCAAGACCTTTTTTTTTGCTCGTCACTAGTATTTTTGAATGAGGACCTCTGTTTTTTGCTCATTATTTGAATTTTTGGAGTGTAACCTTTTTAGTATACTCTTTTTCTGTGAAAAAAATCTGGTCAGCCTAGTACCGAAAGGGTGAAAAATATTAGATATATTTAATGGATCTTGAAATATTATCAAATCCAGAATCATCTGATTCAGATTTAGATTTTTCGAGTTCGGATGATGAAGTTATGAACTGTATTTGCGAGGTTTACAAAATGCCCCAGGATAGAAAAACTGAAAAATTTTGTAGAAACTACTGTCCCAGGATATTAAAAAAAAGAATTTGTAAGACATTAGCCATCAAAGAATATAGTATAAATATCAAAACAAATATGCTAGCCGTATTCCTGTCAAAAAGTCAAAAACAAAGTACCAACCATTTATTCTTTGTCTAAGGTACCAACTCAAAAAGGTAAACAAACACAGCCGTAACAAATAATCCGCAAGAGAAGCAGCTGTAACTTTTTCGCAGTAGCGTCATAAACTGGCAGTAAATTACGACAAATTGAACAGATTTGCAGTTACTGCGAAACAAAACGAACAGATTTTTTTAACGCGACAGTAAACAGTAACTGCATACACATAAAGCGTATATATTAAATTCATCTTGTCTAATGCTGTCTAGCTGTCCACATAAAATTATGTTTTGCAAAGAAAACTGCCTCTCCTTCATAAACTACTCTTGCATTTTCGCTTGATTTTAAATAGTTATTATATTCTACGTTAGAAAAATATATTTTGTCATCTACACTAGCTTCATTGTTCTCTTCGGCCATCTAAAAAACAGAAAAAGAATTAATTTTAAAATGTGGTTTTTATTCTTTACTAATATATTTTAGTAGTATTGACAGACAGTCAAAAAGAATTAAAAATACAAGGATAAACTGTAAATTTCATTAAAATTTCTTTAGAATAATATATTATTACATACCTTATAAATCGTAGATTGCCTTTGAATATAAAAAAGCCCAAAAAAACTCGGAAAATGGGAAAATACAACTTGTTCACAATTTAAACAAATACAGACACCCTAAATTACAGTTTAATGTCACTCTCGATTGTTCCATCGTTGCCGCATATGGCGCTGCGATCTTAAAAAGTTTCCCCTATTCCAATCGCCATTTTGTAAGCGAAAACAGCGCCTCTATAGGTAATGTCACTTCTCTATGAATCACGGCTTCTATTTTTAACCTGTAGAACACCTGGGATTGAGTCACCGGTCCGACAAAAAAAAAAAAATAAGTTGGGAATACTGAAATTTTTGCCAACTGTAAAGAGAAGTTACTAGTGTACTGTAGTAATAGCTGACAATACAGGTGATTGACACCATAGTATGTTGCAATTGGTAACATGCTATATTGGTATATTTCCAATATATATTGTCAGCAATTATACAGTATATAGAATAAGACATATGTAACATGTAGCCAGTAATTAGACATAAGTAATTAGTGTAGATGTTGGAGATGAATATATAATATTTAAACTCTAAATTATGTTTATTATTTCTCGAACCTAGCCGGACATTACATGGCGACCCTGCCAGTGAAAAAAAAAAAATAGTGTTAAAAATATGTGTATAAATGATAATAAGAACCACAATTAATAAGTGAAAAATGGGGAGTACAACTTCAAAAGAAGAGGTAGTAATAGCACAAGCAGCGAGTGGAAATGCTCAAACAAAGATGAGTGGTTTTGAACTGACAGAGATTCTGCTCATAATACTATTAGTAGTAGTAATGCTTATCGCTGGGTCCATATTAGCCAAAAAGTGTGGACATTATCTTCGAGGCATGGTGCGTCAAGAAATCAACAGGAACGAACTCCAGAATTCCAGAGAACGAGTGTGAGATTCCAGCGTCACCTACCACGTCATCCAGAGAAGCCAACGCATCGCCCTGATTAGTGAAGTGTAAGTGAATGACCTTTTTGTGAAGTGCAAGTGGACAAAAATCAACTATGTTGCAAAATAGGAGACGTAAGCAAACAGGCAATAACTTTTATTTTTAATATTAAGCATTTTTTAAATTGCATTATGAATTAAAAGAAATAATAGATTTCGTAATTAGGAAATTTTTGTTAGATTTATGTTTTAATAGATGGGATCCAAATTAGAAAAAATTAATGAAAAATTAAAAGACATTAGAAACAATTTAATAAAAACAAATCCAAGTAAAAGTAAACGTATAGAAAATAAGAAAATTTTAGAAGCAAAAGATTACTATAAAGAATTTGAAGCTGTTATTGATAGTCAAATAAAACATAAAGAAATTCAGGAACAGGATATTAATAAAATTAAATCATTAACATCAGAAATTAATAAAACCTACAAATTAATATTAGATTTTATACCAATTGAAAATTCTGAATTCGAAATGGGTACTAAATTTGATTTAAAGGTTGCTTTGAGCCTTTTGCCCATTATGAAAGATAATGAGAAAGAGACTCAACAACTTATAGATGCAATAGAATTTTATGATTCCATGTTTGATGATGAAAGTAAGCCACTTTTGATAAATTTTGTGCTTAAATCTCGATTATCACCAGGAGCTAAATTACGACTTAATACTAACTACGCCTCTGTTGAACTCTTAGTGCAAGATATGAGAAAACATCTCTTAACTAAAAAATCAGATACTGCTTTACAAACAAAATTACAAAAAACTAGGCAAGGAAGTAAATCAATTCAAGATTTTGGCAAAGAATTGGAGGAATTGTTTGTCGATTTAACAATTTCGCAAGCCGACGGTAATACAGACAATTATCAAATTTTAAAACCTTTAAATGAGAAAAATGCCATTAAAAGATTCGCAGACGGTCTAAGAAATCCAAAATTAAGTACAATCATTTCATCCAGAAACTACAGATCATTAAAAGACGCGATAAGAGCAGCAGAAGATGAAGAAGTATCGCGGAACGATGACCCCCAAATATTTAATATATCTAATCGGAATAAAAGTCGAGGTAGTTACCACAATACCAGATATCGTAACCATTTTGACAATAATTTTCGTTACAATAGAAATTTTGCAAGTACGAGTAATTACAATAAGAATCAAAATTATCAAAGAAACTCGACACCAATGAAATATAGAACAAACCCACGTCAGCACAACTCGCGAAATGAAACACGATCCAGTCGTGGCAGATTTAATCGCGGTAGTATTAATTATGTTAATAGTAGGTAGGTCAAGCGGCTCCAAGTTCAAAATCCGATTCATCACAATCAGCCCTAAATTATTTTTTTCGAGACTAATTCTATTTACTGCAACTTTGATGCAAATTTAAGTTGGATTATATGTAATGTAAATCATAAAAAACAACATTTTCTCGTAGATACCGGCGCATCATTATGTGCAATAAAATATGAATGTGTGGATTGTGATATACCTATTTTTAAAAACAGTATAGACATTAATGGAATTGGAGGAAAATTAAAATCTGAAGGTTATGTAAATTTAAAATTAAAAGTAGGAAATTTGATATTTGAACAAAAATTTCATGTATTTAAAAATTTAAATTGTACAACAGACGGAATAATTAATAATAATAATAATATATTTACTTCCTTCATATTATACATACATAATTACATAGGTAAATAATTTCGTTCATGATTTTACAGTAAGTAAATATATAAAACTACACCACAGAGGCTGTGAACAGCCTGTATGTGACTTTCTTAATAATTAAATTATACCACACAGTAAACAAAATAAATGTGAACAAAAATTATTTTTTTTTTATAAAATACATATTTTATCATTATTTAATTTAAAAATAATGACGACACTTTTTGTTAAATTTAATTCAATTCAAGTTTTACCTGACTTAATTGTTTACAGAATTTCTTAAACCATGTTGAGATATTATACATATGCTTATTATTATGTTCTTCTAGGAATTCTTGAAAATTATTAAAAACTTGAGGTATATGGTAACAAAAACAACGCTGCCCAATGGCTTTATTAACTCTGTGAGATAAGGCTTTATTTTTATTTCAAGTATCATAGAGATGCGGTAGCGTTGTTATTGTATTCTCATATTTTTTAATATATATCAATATGGACATAATATAAAGTTGTGATACATTTAGAACATCTGCATCGTTATATAATAGTTCTGTAGGGTAACGTCTAGGCTTTTTAGTTATAATTTTCAAGATTCCGTTTTGCACAGTTTTAACCTGTTTTATATAAATGTCTGATGCTCCTCCCCAAGCAATTAACCCATATGACAACAAAGATTGTACAAGTGCATAATAAAATTGATAGAGGTTTTTGACAGGTAATATTCCCCTCAATTTTTTAAATATATAAAACATTTTTCTTACACTGGAAGTTATCTTATTAATATGTAGATTCCATCGCAGATTTTTATCAATTATAACGCCTAGGTATCTGGTATTGTCTACTTTATTAATTTTTATATCACAGGCACAATTTTGGTCACAACAGCTATGTAATATTATGTGATTATAGTCTGGTTGAGTATTATTATAGATGGTGAAAGGCATAAATTCAGTTTTTTTATAATTTAATGTCAAAAGATTATCGTCTAGCCAGCATTTAATTACTTTTAAATCCCATTCGGCAGACGCCTTGACTTGCTGCCATGTAGAGCCTTCAGTAAATAGAACTGTATCATCTGCGTAAGCGATAAGTTTTCCATGAAGGTTTATTTCTAGCAAGTCATTTATGTAAAGGACGAATAATATGGGACCTATTACTGTTCTTTGAGGTACACCGCAATTTATATGCCAAAAATTACTAGAGATATCATTAACAGTTACGGTTTGTAATCTATCACGTAAATAGCTCTTAAACAATTCAAGTGCAAAACCTCGAACGCCATAAATTTCAAGTTTTTTTATAAGGATTGTATGGTCGACCGTGTCAAATGCCTTTGCTAAATCTAAGAAGGATGCAGAACATTGTTTCGACTGGTCCAATCCCGTATAAATACTTTTGATCAATTCTGCAATCGCGTCGGAGGTATTCCTGCTCTCTATAAAACCGAATTGTTTGTCAGATATTATGTTAGTCCTAGTTAAAAATGATATCAGTCTTTTTTTAATAATTTTGTCAAACACCTTAGCAAAGTTTGTAATCAAAGATATGGGTCTATAGTTTTCAACATTATTTTGCGGGCCTGATTTCTGAATAGGCTTAATATTTGCAAGCTTGAAGGATTTCGGAAAGTAACCAAATATAAAGCATTTATTGAAGATGTCTGTTAAAGGGTTAATTATAACATTACATATATTTTTTAATATTTCAGATGTAATATTATCATGCCCTGGAGATTTATTATTTTTTAAAGAATTTATGAATTGCGCAACTTCAACTGGATCAGTTGGGTTAAAATATAAAGAATTATTATTAACTTTAATTGAATTTAACATATCATTTTGCCTAGCAGAGTTTTTATTTATTTTTGAAGTATATCTTGTGCTTACATTAATAAAGTACCTGTTAAATTCGTTAGCTATGGCTTGCTTACAAGTTATATTATTATTATCAATAACTATGCTATTAATGCAGGATATGTTTTTAGATTTTTTATCAAGACTCTCATTTGCTAATTTCCAGATATTTTTGGGGTTATTTATATTTTTTTGTATTTGAGTTTTATAATAACTTTGTTTAAGTTCTTTTATAAGAATTGGAACTTTATTTTTGTAAATATTATAGCATTCTTGTAGTTTTTTATTTTGAGGATAACGTAAGAGTTCTTTATGTAATTTATGTCGTACATTAATTGATCTTATAACGCCCAGAGTCATCCAGGGTTTTCTTTTTTTCATGTTACGCAGAGGCAAAATTTGAGTACATATTTTTATATTAGCTATAATAATGTTAGTTATATTATCAACATTTGTATCTATATCATGATTTAACAAATTAGACCAATCTACATTTTCCCAGTTTTAATTAAGTTTTGCAAAATCAATATAATGTTTTGTTGCAATTTTAAGATTTTTATTTTTTATTACGTTATCCGTATTTTTAATTTGAAGGTAGGTTAGTGAATGATCAGTTATTTTTGAATTTAATATTATCGGTAACAAATTTTCTTTAATACGTTTAGTTTTTACGAAAAAATGATCAATGCATGTTTTATTATTATAAGTAGGCTTGTTGATGCAAGAATTATAACCAAACTGTTCCAATAAGTTGAGATATTCATTTACATAACTATTCTGGGTATTTAATAAATCTATGTTCAAATCACCTACAATAATTTCGTTTTCAAAACAAGAAAATGCTTGAAGATAAGACTCCAAACTGAATAAAAAACTAGATACAGTATATGGCGGTGGTTTATAAATCGCAGTGATTCCAATTTTTTCTTTGTTAATAACTAGACTAACTTTCATAATTTTATAACCTTCTTCGAAATTATATGTACTAGCTGAATGGGCATAAAGATTATTTATAAGAACAACTACCCCATCGTTCTGATTGTATTTACTGTCGTTGTAATACGTAGTGTATCCATCGACCATAAAACAATCACAATTGCCGATTTTCCACGTTTCAGTGAGTACTACAATATCTGGAGAATCACTGAGAAGGGATAAGTACACCTGAAGCTCATCAAATTTTTTTGATATACTTCGAATATTAGTATTCAAAATTTTTATATTATTTTCGCTATTTGAAAAAGAATTAACTTGTTTATTAAATTCGGCAATTGTATTTATAACGTGTGTTTCAATGGAATTGATATTTATATTATTTTGCAGCTCGTCAAACACTGTCTTATTCATTTCCGGAAATAAAGTGTACAAGAAAGTTATAATATTATGTAATACAATTACTTACAATTTATTGATTTCCTAACTTAGCGTCTATATCTTCTACTGACGAGATTTTAATTACAGGGGCGTTATCAGTTTTCCTGACAAATATTTTGCCATATTTACACCAAACGTATTTATAGTTAGTTTCACGAGCACGAATTTTTGCAAGTCTTAATAGATTTTATTGTAGTTGGTAAGATGCTCAGAAATGTATATTTTGTTGCCTATATCAACTGCCGGAATGTTTCTGTTAGTTATCACTGGAGATGCTTTCCAAAAAATATACTTAGATATCGTAGGTCCTATTGAAAAAGATGCGAACGGGTTTTGTTATATATTAACATTACAGTGTGAACTCACAAAATTTGTAGAAGCTTATCCACTACCATCAAAAGATTCAACAACTGTTGCCAAAGCTTTTGCCGAAAATTTCATTTTACGGTACGGAATACCAAAAGAAATTGCTACAGATCGGGGAACCGAATTTATTTCACAAACAATGAAAGATGTCTGTAAAATACTCAATATCAATCAATTACATTCAACTGCTTATCATCACGAGAGCATAGGTTCTCTTAAAAATTCCCATAAACTCCTAGGTGCGTATTTGAGAATACAAACACAAAATCAGAATATAGCTTGGAGTACTTGGATTCCATATTGGTGTTTTTCATTTAATACAGCAGTACATACCGAAACAAAATATACCCCTTTCGAATTAGTATTTGGTAGAATTTGTACCATTCCGAATAATTTAATGAGTCATGTTGACCCATTATACAATTTTAATGATTACCCGTTGGAAATGAAATTTAGGTTACAACGAGCACAAGAGGATGCCCGTAATAATCTAATAGCAAGTAAAGTAAATAGAAAAAAGATGTACGATAAAACTTCCAACCCTGTTAAATATAATGAGAATGATTTAATTTTAATTAAAAGCGAAGTAGGTAATAAGTTAAGTAATTTGTATGATGGACCTTATGTAGTTATTAAAGATTTGGCGCCAAATGTTTTAGTAAATAAGAATAATAAGGAAATACTTGTCCATAAGAATATAACTAAGTTATATAGAATTTAAGTATTACTATAGAAATAAAAATATATTGTAGAATTAATATTTTTATATTTTCCCCCAAGGGAGGTGTACTGTAGTAATAGCTGACAATACAGGTGATTGACACCATAGTATGTTGCAATTGGTAACATGCTATATTGGTATATTTCCAATATATATTGTCAGTAATTATACAGTATATAGAATAAGACATATGTAACATGTAGCCAGTAATTAGACATAAGTAATTAGTGTAGATGTTGGAGACGAATATATAATATTTAAACTCTAAATTATGTTTATTATTTCTCGAACCTAGCCGGACGTTACACTAGTTACTAGAAGTTATCCCTATTACACGATAACAATGATGAAATTATTAATTTTATTATAATTTTCGTTCCATAAAATTCCAATATAGTACTCTTATAACACATAAAATATCCTTCTATTTCCTACAGTAATACTACTATATTTTTAACGATTGCCTTCAAATAATACATTTTAGTTCTATAGATTTTGCCTCTACAATGTCACTACTATAGTGCGTTCAAAGGTGAGTTTGCAGTACAGGGCATATGGAGTAGTTCTTTTTCATACTCTCTAATGGGTTTACACAATGACACTATCCTTTTCTTGCTTGTCGACGTTGCCAGCTCTAAAACGCGCTGATCTGTGAAGACGCAGTATTCTACAAATGGCCATTTGTTTTTGTTGACTGTTATTTTGAGTTTTATAAGAGTTGATTTTTGTAAATCATACGAGTTTTTCATATTATTATAATTGACACATTTGACACTTTTACAACATTTGGCAACACCGCTCCCATTTTCCATAAGAGTTATACTGCAAACTCACCTTCGAACGCACTATAGATAAACGTGAAATGTTTTTCCACTTTTTTTTGTAATATTGTCGTAATGCACGCAAAATAGCGCGCACTACAAATTAAAATCTGTTTTTATTATACACTAATTTATAATTAAATACTTTAATTGAACATATAAGTAAGAACATATTGATCTATGAAATACGTTTCTATTATTGTAAAGCGAATAATACTTAGAATTTCAGAGAAAACAAATATATAGATCACTGGTTCTGAACCGGTGCGCCGGTAAAATTGATTATGTATAATGTATAATCAATGTTATTTTTACCTGTTAATGTAATAATTATGTTTAATTTTCAATAAAAATGATGTGTTTGTTTTGATGTATTTGTTTGTTTTTTTGCCTTTTTGATTTTGGTGCTCCGCAAATTTACTTTATGGTCAAAAGTGCTCCGTGACTTCAAAAAGGTTAAGAACCACTGATATAGATTATTAATATAGTTTAAGAAAAATATTAAACTGAAGGAGATCAAAAGTGTTAGAGGTCAAGAATAAATACGCCAATAAAAATTCGAAATAAATATCTCGAATATTAAAGACATTTAATTAAAAAAACGCCTTACATAATAACTGATATTTTTAAATATGATATATCAGTAGAAGATAATTTTACATACGAAACCTGGTCTACAAGATATGCATGGAAATTTAGAACATTTAACTCTTTAACTGATTTATTTTTATACATTTTTGCAATGAATTTGTAATCAGTGATTCTTAAACTCTGGTCCGCGGGTAAAGGCCTTTAAGTGATTAAATTTGTTTTATATTGGAACTAGAAATTGTACAACTGCGGATTGGATGTACCTGAATGATATTAATTATAAAAAGGAAATTAGGAATTATGTAAATCCATTATATTTAAAATAACATACATACAGCGACTTGAAAAGGAGGATAGTGAGACAACTATAGTCTCCATATAAATTATATTTAACCAGAACTGTAAAATAATGATTATTTTTGTAATCAACTATTTGTGGAAAACCATTACTCATATAACCGCAATCAGAAATTTGATTGAAATTGCCTAAATAAACAGAAAACAAAATTCTTGATATGATTGGAAATATTCAAAAAGTAATCAAATCTTTACAAAACTATGTTAAAATTTAGAATTTTTCATATTCTCAAAATATTTAGGTCTACGGCCAACATCGCTCTTAATTTTCGCTTCCCTTGAAATAAAACATTCATAAATTATAATCAATACACTTTATTATTCTAAAAAAACATTAACTTTTTGTTACATTAATCATCAAAATATTACAATGTAAATGAAAATATATTTAACATACATGTTTATTATTTGAAAACATTTATCGTACGTATATGCAGGGCATAAATTCAAAATAATAAACCAATTAGATAAAAAAAAAAAAATAAAACACTAAAAAATCTAACAAGAAAAAAAAATTAACTGTAATTGTAGCCCTAATTATTTTAATAATTATCATACAATTTGTTGATTTTTAAAAATTGTTGATGTGGTCATTTGCCAAAAGTAGAAACTAAGTAAAATCTTTTTCTATACCTGTTATCCTACTATTCATTTTAACAACCAATATGGAAGTATATCAATATTTTAAGAACTGATATGTTCGTACCGGTTGAATATCGTCACTGCATATATTTAACTATTTATTGCAATATATATAGTTTAACACATTAGTATGCGAATTTTTGTGACGGAATGTCATGACAATGTTTATTTAATAATTTAAAATAAAAATACGCCGTTAACCTGCCAAAGTTAAGGTAAGCTTAGAATTGCAATAAGGCGTTTACGTAAGCTGACCATTTTTTTCAAAGATAAAACCAGGTCATTTAAAATAGCTCAAGCACAAACGTGCACAATAGGAGGGGGGGTCCTTGGATCCTGATCCCCCCCAGGATAAAAAATCATATACTGAATCAATAAAAACTAAGCTACTGAAAATAAAATCTCCTTTTTCGTTGATAAAAAACAAATTATAGTCAAAATGTAATTAATATATAAAACCACCCCTCCCCGTAAAGAGGCAGTAATAAATTTTGTATTAGGGGGATCCCCTTCAATCCATTTTTCTAGGTGCGCGCCTGCTCAGGCAGTATGAATAATAGTGGCTATCGTTGAATATATGTTTAAAAAATATTCGGAATAAGCTTATATTTTTTGTCTTTAAGAAAAAAATGCAATTAAATGTACTTCTTTTATTTATATTGTATGTTAAGAAAGTAATTTTGAACAAAACCACCCTACTGCTGTGCCGTTTTTTTGTTTAAATTTACGCGCGTACTGAAAGATGGATCGATTACTCGATCTTTTGAAAAATTGATAATTTTATATTTTGTGTCCTTAAACTGTACTGGTTAGATTTCAGGACTAACTAGGACTAATGACAAAAAAACAGTACTGTACTGGTAAAACCAGTACGTATGGTCACCTTAGTTTACAAAAACTCAACGGTAGATACCGGGAACATCAACTGCGTTCGAAAACAAGTTCGGTAAACATGTATAAGCATGTAGCTGTTTATCGCCCGGTAGATTTACTATACCCCACTCAACATAACCTTATTCTAGCTAAACTATTCTAACATAACTAGTATTCTAGCTAAAGCCTAGCCTAGCCTAGCCTAATCTTACGTAACGTAACATAACTTTTTTAAGGATTATTTAAGCCTTCTGTATAGAGGTAGAACATAAGGTTATGTTCAATAGGGTATAGTAAAGAATGGCCCCAGACCTGTATCTTTTTCACTAGTTTATTGCACTGTCATTTATTATTTAATTATTAAAATTAATTCAGTTAACTACAACTTTTCTTATGTCTTTCCATTTGAATCCGGTCGCAGTAGCACTACAAATATTTTAAGTCGCAGCAAGAAAACCTTTTTCATTGTGCCCAGCACATATTTTCTCGTTCTGATATTATAGTCCAGGCCTTATAGTGTTACATCGGACAGTGTTTCTTTGTTCCTCATTTTTTATCACATTTGACCATCTTATATCAAGATTCATTGTATTCAACGGTTTTGAAAAACCTCGCAAAAATAATCTGGAATACAGAAAACTATTTAAAAGTTTCCCTCAGTAGTCAAAACCAAAATTTTTTAATAATAAATAGTTTAAATGTCATTTATAACATTTCAATTTATTATAACATCTACTTACATTAATTATTTAAAATATGTACATATGTTAATTGTATGTTTATTAAAGGTTAAAAAATAAATGACATCAAAATTTTACTATAGTCCGTTCAAAGGTGAGTATGCAGTATTGCTCTTATGACAAATGGGAGCGGTGTTGCCAAATGTTGTAAAAGTGTCAAATGTGTCAATTATAATAATATACAAAACTCGTATGATTTACAAAAATCAACGCTTATAAAACTCCAAATAACACTCAACAAAAACAAATGACCATTTGTAGAATACTGCGTCTTCACAGATCAGCGCGTTTTAGAGCTGGCAATGTCGACAAGCAAGAAAAGTTTAGCGTCATTGTGTAAACTCATTAGAGAGTATGAAAAAGAACTACTCCATATGTCCTGTACTGCATACTCACCTTTGAACGGACTATAGTAGTTTTAAGTTTATAATAATAAGGTCTAAATTAATGTTATATATAAATAAACCATATGTATTGATGTAATTTACTTTATAATTAATGTTTGTTGGATATTTTATACATGATACGAATGGTGATGGATAGATGGCGTTAGTGTGACTGTTGCGAAGCGAGCATGTAGTATGAATGTTGGCCACGAGAGCGTATGTGTAGAGCGGATTACAGTGACTGTATAAAGACAGTGTGGCCATATGAACTGTAGCCGCCATGTTTATTCCAGATTTGTATTGGGTTATCACGGATTCTTTAATATCTCTTCGGGTCGATGGGATATCGACTTAGTTTTTGCTTACAAAGATTACACATACATATGCCGAAAAACTTATTTCAGGATTTTGTCCTAATCAACCCCTAAAGGGGTGAATCTACAAACGGGGTGAATTTTACATCCCGTCGTATTTCCTGTGTTTGTTGAGTTATAAGGTTTCTTTTTGGCACATAGGTGTCTTTTTATAATATCTCGAAATGGTTTTGACAGTTTTTTAAAATTTCACCCCTAAAGGGTGAAAAGGGGTAATATGTGATTTCAAGGATTCTTTAATATCTCTTAGGACCAATAAGATATCCACTTGCTTTTTGCTTACAAAAAATACCCATACAAAACCGAAAAACTAATTCCAGCATTTTGTCCTTATCAACCCCTAAAGGGGTGACTCTACAATTGGGGCGAATTATACATCCCGCCGTATTTCCTGTGATTGTTGAGATGTGACATTACTGTTTGGCACATAGGTGTATTTTTAAAATATTTCGAAATGGTTTTGACAGTTTTTTAAAATTTCAGCCCCAAAGGGTGAAAAGGGGTGACATGTGATTTCAAGGATTCCTTAATATTTCTTAGGACCAATAAGATATCAACTTAGTTTTTGCTTACGAAGATTACCCATACAAATGCCGAAAAACTTATTTCAGGATTTTGCCCTAATCAACCCCTAAAGGGGTGAATCTACAATCGGGGTGAATTTTACATCCCGTCGTATTTCCTGTGTTTGTTGAGTTATAAGGTTTCTTTTTAGCACATAGGTGTCTTTTTATAATATCTCGAAATGGTTTTGACAGTTTTTTAAAATTTCACCCCTAAAGGGTGAAAAGGGGTAATATGAGATTTCAAGGATTCTTTAATATCTCTTAGCACCAATAAGATATCGACTTGCTTTTTGCTTACAAAAATTACCCATACAAATACCGAAAAACTAATTTCAGGATTTTGTTCTTATCAACCCCTTAAGGGGTGAATCTACAATTGGGGTGAATTATACAACCCGTCGTATTTCCTGTGATTGTTGAGATGTAACATTACTTTTTGGCACATAGGTGTATTTTAAAATATTTCGAAATGACAGTTTTTTTAAATTTCAGCCCCAAAGGGGGAAAAAGGGTGACATGTGATTTCAAGGACTCCTTAATATTTCTTAGGACCAATAAGATATCGACTTGGTTTCTTCTTACAATAATTACTCATACAAATGCCAAAAAACTTATTTCAGGATTTTGTCCTAATCAACCCCTAAAGGCGTAAATCTACAAACGGGGTGAATTATACATCCCGTCGTATTTCATATGTTTGTTGAGCTATAAAATTTATTTTTTGCACGTAGGTGTCTTTTTAAAATATCTCGAAATGGTATTAACAGTTTTTAAAATTACATCCCTAAAGGGCGAAAAGGGGTGAAATGTTAATTCAATGATTTCTTAATATCTCTTAGGACCAATAAGATACCGACTTGGTTTTTGCTTACAAAGATTACTCATACAAATGCCGAAAAACTTAATTCAGGATTTTGCCTAATCAACCCCTGAAGGTGTGAATCTACAAACGGGGTGAATTATACATCCCGTCGTATTTCCTGTGTTTGTTGTGTTATACAATTTCTTTCTTGCACAAATGTGTCTTTTTAAAATATCTCGAAATAGTATTGATAGTTTTTTAAAATTACGTCCTTAAAGGGTGAAAAGGGGTGAAATGTGAATTCAAGGATTCCTTAATATCTCTTAGGTCCAATTTTTGCTTACAAAGATTACTCATACAAATGACGTAAAACTTATTTCAGATTTAGTATTTTTAAAATATTTCGAAATGGTTCTGAGAGTTTTTTAAAATTTCAGCCCCAAAGGGTGAAAATGGGTGACATGTGATTTCAAGGATTCCTTAATATTTATTAGGACCAACAAGATATCGACTTAGTTTTTTCTAACAATAATTACTCATACAAATGCCTGAAAAACTTATTTCAGGATTTTTTCCTAATCATCCCGTAAAGGGGTGTATATACAATCGGGGTGAATTAAACATGCTGTCGTATTTCCTGAGTTTGTTGAGTTAGAAAATTTCTTTTTGGCACATAAGTGTCTTTTTAAAATATCTCCAAATAATATTGACAGTGTTTTAAAATTGCATCCCTTAAGGGTGCAAAGGAGTGAAATGTCAATTCAAGGATTTCTTAATATCTCATCGGACCAATAAAATATCGACTTGGTTTTTTCTTACAAAGATTACTCATACAAATGCCGAAAAACCTGTTTCAGGATTTTGTCCTAATCAACTCCTAAAGGGGTGAATCTACAATCGGGATGAATGACGTAAGCACCTATTAAGAGATTTTTCGAAGTTGACCTCGAAGGGTCTAAAAAGGGGGTCAAATGTGATTTCAGGGATTCCTCAATATCTCTTAGGACCAATCAGATATCGACTTGGTTTTTACTTACAATGGTTATCTAAACAAATGTTTAAATAACATAGGAATTCAGAATTTTGTCTTAATTAACCTCTAAATTGAACCCTTCGTATTTCCAGTTTCTTAGTTCCAATCTTTGTTGAGGTCTAACACTCATTTTTGATTGAACATCTCTTGGACATAGAGACATGAAATTCGGTAATTATATTCCGTCCATGATGTAAGCACCCACTAAGAAGGGGTTTTATGAAATTCCAGCCCTAAGGGTTGAAAAGGGATGCAATTTGATTTCAGGGATTCCTCAATATCTCTTAGGACTACTGAGATATAGACTTGATTTTTTCTTAAAAAGGTTACCCATACATTTTTATTTTTATTCAGGATTTTTCCCTAATCAACCCCTAAACGGGTGAATCTACATTCGGGTTGAATTATAGAAACCTTTGTATTTCCTGAGTTATAACATTTCATTTTGGTACATAGGTTTCTATTCAAAATATTTAGAAAGCGTTTTTACAGTTTTTTTAATTTCATTCCTAACGGGGTAAATTGGTATTTTTGTTCGATAGAACGTCCCTTGACATACAGACATTCGGGAAATATATTCCCTCCATGACGTAAGCACCCACTAATATGGAATTTTTCAAAATTCGGTCCCTAAGGGGGTGAAATTGGCTGAAATGTGATTTCACGGATTCCTCAATATCTCTTAGGACCATTGAGATATCGACTTGGTTTTTACTTACAAAGGTTACCCATAAAAATATAAAGTTATGTCAAAATTATACCCTAATCAACCCCTAGAGAAGAATTATAAAACTCTTCGCATTTTCTTCGTTTGTTGAGTTATAATATTCCTTTTAACATATATATGTCTTTCTAAAATGTTTAAAAAGTTTTACAGTTTTTTTACTCAGTAGTTCGAGCCCTATATAGTGTAAAAGGGTATAATGTTTTTTCATGGTTTCCTCAACATCTCTTAGGACAGATGAGATATCGACTAGGTTTTTGCTTACGAAGGTTACCCATACACATGTTTAAAAACAAACTGAGGATTTTACACTAATGCGTCCGTCAGTATACCGTAGCGAAGCACGGGTACTCAGCTAGTATGGAATAAATGTTAATATATCCTAATATATTATAATATTTCTTAAATTTTTAATAGTTTTACGTATTTATGTTTATATATATGTGAATATCAATTTATTATTAAGAAAAAACATGTATATGATTCAACATTTATTAAGATAAATATTAAAATTACCTACCGATGAAGGTATTTTTTTGAAATGTTTGCAACATAAAAAGAAAACAAATGAAAAAAATTCATAAAAAAGGACATGAAATGAAATAAAAGAGATATGTTTTTATTATTTTATAATTTTATTTGAGGACCTATAAAAACTAATACATTTTTTTTTTTTTTAAAAACGGTAGTTACATTTTAATTTGAATATTTTAAATTTAAGAAAACAAGTTCAAACAGGATATTAGAATTAGAATAAAAAGATAGGGAAAAAATGATGATAAGGTTCTATAAAAATTAGAGAACCCAGCATTCCTCTAATTTTTGGGAAAACGCATGTTTATATATAAAAAAAAAAATAGGATATTTTCATATTAAAAAAGAATAAGCAGAACATGTTATATACCCTGACTTCAAAAAGAAATTACATAAGAGTTGGCTATGGAAAAATAAAATAATGTATACTACAAGCTTTATGTAACAATAAATAACTTATGACAACAAGAGTGATTTAATTAATTTAGACAGTAAATTAATTCTAAAGCTTTCTGTTGACATTACTTTTATTTTCCATAGCCAACCCTTATGAAATTTCTTTTTGAACTCATGGTATAAATGATATATTAATAAAGAAAACTGATGTATATATTATCAATTATGCATTTATTCAACTAAAATTATGGTCAGGTGAAAAATAAAATGAAATCAGTATGGAATAACATTAAAATTAATGAAAGTAAATACTTCTTATAATTGTGAAACCATCCATTGATTTACTGGCATAATGTTTTTTTATGTTCATTTAGCCTTTTTTTTCCTTCAATTTTAAACCTAAACATAACAAAACGTTTCATTATTTTTAATTTTAATTTGTGACAATTTAAAATATGAGCACAGTTTACATTATCTACATTACTCATTACTCATCACACACACAACAATATTCACTATTAAACGTCTAAATATACGTATATTATTTGAAAATATCACTTAAATCTGTTGAAACACAAGCTAAACACATGTAAACCATATATAATCTGTAACAAATTTGGTAGAAACATGGCGGACTTCAGCTCGACCAATAGAAAATGAGACCATCGTATGGCCACACTGTCTTTATACAGTCACTGTAGAGCGGATGTGAGAGTCTGATTTGAGAAGTTGTGAAGAGAGGTTGTACGAGTTGATATTTGATATTGTAATTATATTTAGTAAATAAACTTATCATTAATTAATAAATGTGTTATTAAATCGGCCTTATCCTACACATCAGAAGTGGGATGAACAAAAAGTGAACGGATTGACAAGATATTTAAAGATAACGAAAATTGTCGGCCACGTGGTGGTTAACTTGGTGTGAATAGTTAATGGTGCGTGGAGGCAGGAACTTCTTGAAGATTTCCGTTAATCTCGTGAACTTTTAACATCGTGCAAGGTGATAGGAACTTCTCGGGTTATCCAAATAATCCAGAGTGGGTGTTTGTGAACGTAGAACAGCAAGGTGCAAGTGAATCAAACTAAGAACATGGACGCGGAAGCCACATCGGCCTTAATGGCGAACTTGGCTCAAATCATCAGCCAAAATCAAACATTAATAAGCAATATCACGGCTACGAGCGGGTCGGCGAGTGCGGTCGCAAGCTACGCAAATACAGTGAACGTGAAAAAGTTCGACGGTACGGGAGTGCACGCGGCTGCGAGCGGTTGGCTCGAATCAGTAGCTTCGGCGGCGACTTTGTATAGATGGGACGACGACTATACTCTACAGGTCGCGAAAGCCCACCTGACTGGGAGCGCGAGCAACTGGCTGCTCACGAACGGTAAGAAGGTGGCCACGTGGAATGGATTCCAACGGGCGTTTCGCACGGTTTACGTCGGGGAAACGACCACGCTGGGAAAATGGCGCGCGATGTAAGACCGCATCCAAAATGGCGACGAGCCAACTCACATCTATTATTACGACCAATTAGCGCTTTGTGCGGGATTAGGGTTAAACTTCGCTGAAACAAAAGAACTCATACTGATAGGAATGAAGTCTAGGGAAATGTGCGCGACTTTGACTTCACGCGACCACTTAGATCCCGACGCGTTATATGCGGACATCGCCCGATTTGAAAGGATCAGTGACGCACGATCAAAAACATTTGGAAAGACAAGCGCGACGGGCGGCGGACGCGCGACCGCCCCGAGCGAAATACGTAGAACCGCGGTGCCTACACCACGACTACCGGTGGCACCCGCGGTGAACATATCAGCGCCAGTGAAACGGGAAGTGCCCACGTTTACGTGTTACAACTGTGGTCAACCTGGACATATGTCTCGCGACTGCACGGCGCCGCGAAAGTTCCGGTGTTACGAATGTCAGGGCGAAGGACATTCGCGAACGAACTGCCCGAAACTAATTCGATCAGAAACAATGTGTGTGCGTGAGTGCCCGCGTGACGGACGAGCTAAGTACATAAAAAACGTGCGTATCAACGAGATGAAAGAGACCCACCTAGGGTTTATCGATACCGGTAGCGTACGATGCTTAGTGCGCGAGAGCTTGGCAAGGGACTTGAAATTTAACGATCGAACATAAACGAGAGCCGATCTTCGGCATCGGCCACGACGGCGGTCAGACAACCACGTCGATAGGTTTGGTGCGCGACGTGCAAATGACAATCGATGGTGTGCATGGGGTGCCCGTGCAACTGGTGGTGCTGGCCGACCAATCACTACCTTACGCGCTAATCTTCGGTCAGAGCTGGATCGACCAACCCCACATCGCCTACTCACGGGTGGACGATCAACTAGCATTTTGGTCAAAGGACAAGTTCCCGTACCGGAAGATGGAGGTAGAAGGGGACCCGCCACGTGCTGGAGTGGTCACCGCTGAAGAGGAGGTCCGGATCAAAGGTGGCGAGACCCGGATGATAAACAGCTCGCTCGTTGGGCTGCAGGTGACAGTAGCCGTCGAGAACGGAGGACCTCAGACGAAGACGTTGCGGAGCGGCCAGGTGCTGGCCCGAGATGTCCGACTCCTGGAGGAAGAAGCGGCGCCCGCCTGCCAGGAAGGGGTGAGGCTCATGGCGGAGGACGAAAGAAGAGACATCACATGCGAAGAGGTGACTGTCGGTCCAACGGTCACGACCGAGCAGAAGAACCAATTGATCAGCTTGATCAACGAATTTCGGGGGTGTTTCACCCTCAACCTTCGTGAGCTAGGCTGCACGAATATAACCGAAATGGAGATCGTGGAGAAGGAGGGGAGTCGGCCGTTTTCCAGCCGCCCATACAGAGCTTCGCCTGCGGAACGGGTGGAAATTTCAAAGATCGTGCAAGAATGGAAGGACAGCGGGATCGTGAGGGAAACGCAGTCCCCCTATGCGAGTCCTGTGCTGTTAGTGAAGAAGAAGGATGGAAAATTGCGTCTGGTGGTGGACTTCCGTCGACTCAACCAGCAGACGGAACTTCAATCGTACCCAACCCCACTGTTGGACGACCAGCTGGACCGGTTTGCTGGGTACAAGCTGTACGTAACCCTGGACTTGTCGCACGGCTTCTTACAATTGCCGTTGAAGGAGGAGGACCGCAAGAAGACGGCGTTCATCACGCCTGACTGGAAGGGCGAGTTCACCAGGATGGTTTTCGGCCTAACCAATGGGCCGTTTGTATTTGCAAAGGTTATTGACAAGACGCTGGGTTCGTTACGCAACGACATCACCATGTGCTACATGGACGACCTCGTCATCCCCGCCGAGGATTGGGATGACTTGATCCGGAAGCTGCGGGCTGTCCTCCAGGCTACAGGTAGCCAATTTAACGTTAAATTTAAAGAAATGCACTTTTGCCGAACAGAAGATCGAGTTCCTGGGGTTCGTGGTGTCTGGAGATGGCATCGCCCCCGGACCGAGGAAAATTGAGGCTATAGAAGCCTATCCCAGACCCAAGGATGCCCATGAGGTCCGCCGATACATCGGGCTGACTGGTTTCTTCCGGCGGTTCATACCGGATTTCGCACGAGTAGCTAGGCTACTGACCGACCTTACTCGTAAAAGCACCAAGTTCAAATGGGAACAAGAGCAGGAGGTGGCGTTCCTCTCGCTCAAGGAGTGTCTTCTGGCTGGGCCGGTGCTGAGACAGTTCAACCCACAAGCACGGACCGAACTTCACACGGACGCGAGTGCGGAGGGCTTGGCCGGAATGCTGCTGCAGGAAGGGGAAGACGGCGAGATGCATGTCGTGCGATGCGTGAGCAAGAAGACCAGCGAGACGGAGAGAAAGTACCATTCCAGTAAGCTGGAGTTGCTGGCGATCGTTTGGTGCCTAGACCGACTGCGAGACTTGCTGCTGGGAATCCAGGTGACGGTGGTCACGGACTGCCAATGTCTGGTTTTCTTGAATACAAATAAAACCAAATCACCACAGATAGCCAGGTGGAGTATGCTATTGCAGGCATATCAAATTAATATTAAACATCGACCTGGAGAAAAGATGGCTCACGTTGATGCCCTCAACCGAGCACCCGTAAGCAACCCAGGTGACACTTGGGAAGAACTGAACGACAGAAAATTGAGTGTGATGGTAACACTCGCTGAAGAGGAATATGTGCTAGCCATACAGCACACCGACCGAGAGCTGAGAACCATCATCGAGGCTTTGAAGAAACCACCTGATGAGCGAACGAATGAAGAACGACACCTAACAGATAACTACGAATTACAAGATTCATGTCTATATCGAGTTTTACTAATTCAAGGCGAACGACAGATGAGGTACGCTGTTCCCAAATCTATGAGGAAAACCATCGTAGTGATGTTCCACGATCTCCTGGGGCATTTCGGAACCGATCGGACTTTAGAGAAAATACGAGAGCGATACTGGTTCGCCAGAATGAGAAGGTACGTAAAGAACCATATTGCACGTTGTCCTAATTGCATGTTGACCAAGATTCCTGTAGGAAGGCAGGCTGGTCTACTGAATCCGATACCACCGGGCTCAAGACCATTTGAATCCGTACACATGGACCATCTGGGTCCGTTCGTATGTAGTCACCGAGGAAACAAATACCTTTTGCTGATCGTAGATAGCTTAACCAAATATGTACAAGTGTTCCAGGCGAAATCAACTTCTGCGAGCGAGCTGATTGCCTGCGTAGATAAGTTTATAACTAATTTTGGCCTGCCCAAGAGAATCATTAGCGACAGGGGAACCTGCTTCACCTCTGCAGCTTTCGAGGAGTACTGCCGGACGCAAGGAGTTCAGCTGGTGCTGAACAGTGCCAGGCACCCACGTGCAAACGGCCAGGTGGAGAGGGCTAATCGGACTATATTAGCCGCCCTTCAGACCAAGATGCAGGAAGATGAGCAAGCATGGGATGATATCGTCCCCGAGGTGCAACGGGACCTGAATGCTGCCATCAACAAGACCATAGGTAAAGCTCCGTTCGAGATATTATACGGGTACCGTCCCCGGTTCACAGATGGGCAGCTACGCCGACTGACGGAACGTACGGATACCTGCAGAAGAGGGCCAGGAGCAGAATTCTTGTAGCAAAGATGAAGGAGTACCACGACCGGAGGCGATGCAAGGCCCCCACGTTCGAGGCGGGAGACGTAGTCTTCATGCGCAGAGCACCTACCCCCACAGGCGAGTCCACCAAGCTGCAGCCCAAGTATCGAGGGCCGTTGACGGTGGTCGAGGTGCTGCCAGCCGACACATACCGTGTTTGCCAGTTAGGAGGTCAAGAGGACGGCCGAATATACACCAGCACAGCGCATGCATCCGCGCTTAAGATATTCCGAGGCAATACAGAGACCGACGAGGATGACTCCGAGTTCGAGGAGGATGTGGAAGAAGCCACCGGGCCCATGCCGACCAGCGGTGACGGGGCTGATGAAGTCCCACTGGTACCAGCCCCGATGCCAGCCGACGACGACGGTGCCCCCGAGCCAACCACCGAGAGCGAGATGTCAGGAGCCGAGGCGGACGACGTCCAGGAGGAGATCCGACCAAGGCGGCGCAGACGTCCTCCAACATATTTGCAAGAGTGTGAGACTGATAGTGAATGAATGGATGGTGGGAGTCGAGGGCGACTCCAGGCCAGGAATGGCCGGGTGTTGGATATTTTATACATGATACGAATGGTGATGGATAGATGGCGTTAGTGTGACTGTTGCAAAGCGAGCATGTAGTATGAATGTTGGCCACGAGAGCGTATGTGTAGAGCGGATGTGAGAGTCTGATTTGAGAAGTAAATCGGCCTTATCCTACATGTTCTTTATTAAATTGTTTACAAAATACTTCAAAATGAATTAAATATTACATGAATAAGTTAAATTAATTTACGGATTTTAGAAATGTTATCCAATAAACACGGGTTCTATTTTTCACATATTTTTTTTATTATTTCGAAGTTGGGAACACTTACCGTATCATCTAATACCCTTTTCACACTAGATCTTTAAGATCGGATGTTTAAGTGAATGGATCTTTAAACGCTAATGTGAAACCGTACGGCCTCGTCTAAACACGACCGATGTTTAAGACAGAGATCTGCGTCTTAAACTTCGCCCGCATTGCCAACTTAATTCCCATTATAAAAAAAAACTCCTGGAATTTGTGCTTCTCTTCTTTTATCTATGTTCAGCTGTTATCATTTTATATATCGAGGTTATGAGAAGATTATTTGCGTTATTATTTAAATAAATATAAAAAATAAACTTTTCCTAACCTCGATATACAAAATAATGACAGAATAAATTCAAACGATATGAAATTATGTTGGCAATACATACTAGCTTTACATGGAGATTTCTTCTTCAAATTAAACATCAAGTGTGAAAGCAAACCCATATTAAACATCGATGAAGTTTAAGTTCAATCGTCTTAAAGATCTAGTGTGAAAAGGGCATTACGCGAGGATAAATCTGACGAGTCTGTGTCAAATGTGCTAAAGATGATAAGGAAAGTATTCCCAACTTCGAAATAATAAAAAAATATGTGAAAAATAGAAGCCGTGTTTATTGGATAACATTTCTAAAATCCATAAATTAATTTAACTTATTCATGTAATATTTAATTCATTTTGAAGTATTTTGTAAACAATTTAATAAAGAACATTAACTAGAAAGTAGATTACATCAATACATATGGTTTGTTTATATATAATATTAATTTAGACCTTATTATTATAAACTTAGAACTACTAGTAAAATTTTGATGTCATTTATTTTTAACCTTTAATACACATATGTACATATTTTAAATAAATAATGTAAGTAGATATTATAATAAAAAAAAAAAAAAAATGTCGCCGGTTAACGATTCTTCCAAGCACAGCTCTGGAAAAAAAGCTAACAATGATTGTAAATGTAAAGTGTGTGGAAAAAAAGTAGTGAATGGTGTATCGTGCAGTGATTGTGAAGATTTTTTTCTCTTCAGATGTGCAAATGTCTCTTCTGATAAGGAGAATTCTTGTTATGAGAAGTGGGTATGTACCATCTGCACCAATAAAAAAGCGTTAGAAGACAGCTTTTCCGATGTGAAAACCGATGAACTGTCTCCCAATGAAATTAAATATATTTTATTTGAAAATAAAATATTAAAAAGATTGCTTCGTGAAATGGAAGAAAATAATTCTTTATTAAAAGAAAAAATGATTTTTTTGACGTTGTCATTTGAAGTTGTCAAATTCCGCCGCCAGAGGAAAAGGTCAATGAACCTGTCAACGAACCGGTCAAAAACATGCGGTTATCTGTCAAAAATGGGCACTCACCAAATTAAGCAGAAGTCTTCTACATCGACAGTCACACCCGTGTTTGAAAAGAGGGCAGCACTTACCAAGGATCCTGAACGTAAACAAACATCACGTGACCACGCCACTGTAAACAATTTACGCGAAAAACAAACCACCACGTGTAATCAGCTGGACAACTCGGATAAGGACTTCCAATTGGTCAAAAATAAGAAAGCTAAAAAGCGAACACACAACTCAGTTGTTGGCGTAAATGACAGTACCGTTGGACTACAAGCAGCACCTAAAAATGTATGGTTCTTTGTGGGCAGGGTTCTTACCGGTACTACCGAAAATCAGCTCATAAAATACGTTAAGAGCAAAATCTCCACTGCAGAAATCAACGCCTCAAAGATTGTGACGTCCTCCGGCACCAGCGACTGCTTCAGGTTGAGCTGTCTCTATCGACATCGAGCCGAGATATCTGAACCACAGTTTTTTCCGAGCGGAGTTATTGTCCGAAAATATATTTTTAGAAGAAAAGCCTCTTCTCACTCAACACAATAACGCACATTTTAATGTATTGCAATTAAATCTGCAAAGCATTAGAAATAAAATGAACGCACTAGAATAACTTATCACTGATAACGACATTGATGTTCTATGTGTGAATGAACACTGGCTGTATGAACAAGAATATTCCTTCTACAACCTTAACGGTTTCATACGAGCTGATATATATTGTCGGATTAATATGGATGGTGGCGGTGTTGCCATATATGTCAAATCACATGCTGATTTTAGGGCGTTACATTTTATTTCTAATATGTCTACAGAACATTGTGAAATTGTAGGTATAGCAATTAAAAAACATAAATTAATTGTCATTACTGTATATCGGTCGCCTGTCGGGGATTTTGCAATTTTCTTGGACATTCTTCAAAGAGCAGTCCATATGTCTCATATTAATTTCAAAAATTATAAAATCATCGTAACAGGCGACTTTAACATTGACTTTAAGATCAAGGATAGTTTGTTTTTCAACTTATTCGACGTCGTATCTGGATTAGACCTCAAAATATCGCATTTTGAGACTACCAGATACACGTATACCGGTCGCGGGGCATGTCTTGATAATATATTGACTGACATTTATGAATCGGACTACCACGTGACAATTATAAACCCTGGTTTTTTCAGACCATCTTGGTGTTCAATTTAAAGTTAAGTTGAAGAATGAACACTTGATGAATTGAAATAATGAGTTTGTAAACGTAATTTTAAGAAAAATTCATTGACTACTTATTTAGCATTAATTGGAATGAGTTATTGAACGGCAATGACCCAAATGAAAAGTTCGATGTTTTTTTAAAAGAATTTTTGGATGGTTTTAACATTTGTTTCCCCCTTAAAATAGTTCGAAAACGAAATTCTACTAATATTAAGTGGTACACTCCACAGGTGAGAACTATGAGGGAGAATATTACCTTCCTCTCAGGTCTCAATTTACCTGAATTAAACCGATGCTGCAACAGTATAAAATCAAATATAAAAAATTGATGTGAAGTGTGAATATTCACACATTTCAGGGTTTCGCAGGTATATAATAAGTGAAGGCGGTATGCTGAGTGTGTAGGACAAATTTTACTTTGTAGTAATCACGGCAAAATGAACGATATTTTTAAAATAATTTATCGTCTGTTAATCATATAATAAGACTGGTTATTAAATTTACGCTCTTAAAAATTAAATACAACATTTGTCAAAATATAACTAGAATTTTGACAAAATAATTTCAACATAATAAAAATGCAAAAAAAAAACAGAAAAAATAAAATTCGCTCCGTACTCGAACTCGAAACCCTTCGTTTTCCAGCTTACGACACCAGTGCTCCAACCCATTAAGCTATCGAACGCCTTGCATGTGAGTGTCTTACATTGGTATAACTTTTGTACTTTGTGAACCAAAAACCACAAAAAATGCGTTATTTTCCGAAAACATAATCTGATCAAAAATTCCTGTTGTACTATTTCGGTTCACACCAATATACATTACTTAGAATTTTTTTAGATTTTTAGTTTAAACCATCTGGGCTACAGGGTGTGGGACAAAACTTTTTTTGCACAATTTTGGCAAAAATCGCATCAAAATAATTTATTTTGCAAAAATAAAAATTTGATCGTTAATCCACGTACTAAGGGCTTTCATTTGATACCCTACTCAGAATTTAAAAAAAATATTTTTGTTTTCGATTAGCACATATTTGTTTATATTTTTAGGGGGGTATGTTTTTTAGATGTTTTAGTATTTTTCCTATGTGCGGGTCAAAGAGTTGTATAAGCATGCCAAATTTCAACTCTCTAGATTTAGCCGTTTGGCTACAATTTTTACCGAACAGACAGACGACAAAATGACGGTATAAGGGTTTTTTTGTCATACCTACAAAACCCTAAAAAGCACTAAAAAATGCAAAGATTGAGGCATACAACATGTTTGTATGCAACTCAAAAAATAAATGTAAGGCTTCTTGGAGGATAATCCAGCAAGAGTGTGGAGGAGTTAAGAATACAAAAAAGAGCGAAAATATATCGCCTGATAATTTTAATAATTTCTTCGTCACTATGGCGGAGAACACTGTATCTAACCTCCCCTCCACAACTGCGGACTATAATACATTGCTACATAATAAGAAATTAAGTTACCATAGTAGTTTATACTTAAGGCCGACTGATGAGATAGAGATTGACAATATAATCAGGGGACTCAATAACAGTAAAAGCCTCGACATCTATGGTGTTAATGTCGAATTATTAAAACGTACATCTGTAGCCATTAGCGAGCCCTTGGCTATAATTGTCAATTCCTGTTTCTAGTCAGGAATTTACCCTGAAAAATTAAAAAACTCGAGAGTTACGCCAGTCTTTAAAAAAGGAGATGCTTCCGATCCTAACAATTATCGCCCTATATCAATAACGCCATCATTTTCTAAAATATTAGAAACAGCGATTAAAAGTAGGATGCTGTCATTCCTTGAAAGACACACGGTGCTTTCTGATAATCAGTTCGGCTTTCGAAAACTCAGATCTACATCTAAAGCAACTATCAAACTGATTGACGAATTATTAGAAAGCATTGAAAAGGGACTACACGTTGTTGGGACGTTTTGCGATCTGTGCAAAGCTTTCGACTGTGTCAGTCCCGACATACTTCGTAATAAATTTGACTATTACGGTATACGTGGCGAAGCACTCAACCTAGTTACAAGTTTCCTTAAAAGTAGGAAACAATGTGTCTTCCACAACAATGTTCTGTCGTCGACGAAGAGCATAAACATGGGCGTCGGGCAAGGCACAATTTTGGGACCTTTAATTTTTATATTATACATTAATGATCTACCAGACAATATGCAGGCCATAACTATGCTCTACGCCGACGACTCTTCATTTATAAACCATGGAGTCCACTGTGATGATGCTATGCTAGCCGCGAATGTAACCCAAGATCACGCTTTACAATGGTTCACTAGTAACAAATTGTGTTTAAATACTACAAAAACCAAAACAATTATTTTTAGCTTAAATAGGATGTTAAATAACAATACTCTGTACAATGAAAATACCGTTAAGTTTCTTGGGTTTCATTTGGACTGCCGGCTAACGTGGAAAGAGCATATCCACGTATTATCCATTAAACTGAATAGAATTACGTATATGCTAAAGATAATGACCGAATGTGTCTCCGAAGACACCGTCAGAATGTTGTATTATGCCTACTTCCATAGTCTACTCTCTTACGGTGTCGAGCTATGGGGCAACTCCACTGAATGAACGCGTATATTTAAAGTCCAAAAAAAACCTATACGCATTTTAGCGAAAGCTAAACGCTACGCACATTGTAGAGATCTATTCAGGAAACTGAACATATTGACGCTTCCATCATTGTACATCTTAAATGTACTTTTGTACATTAAAGACAATGAAAGTGTTCTGGAAAAAAACCAGAACACTCACAATTATAACACCAGGCAAAAGGAACTTTTTCAGACGCCTCTGTGTAGATATACCACGACCAGACAGTTACCGTCGGTAATCGGAGTCAACCTGTATAATATGCTTCCGCTTCAGATCAAAAATCTTAATAGAAATATATTTAAAAAAAGAATGAAGATATTCCTTTCTAACCGCGTATTATACAGTGTTGACGAATTCCGTATGAGTATAACTGAACTGGCATGATGGGCTAAATAAGACTTAAGTTACTGTATATTTAATGTACAAAAAACTTGAATAAATTATGGGGTTTGTCAGGTCTTGACAAGCGTCCACTAATCTCAAACTTCAGCAACCTTTTGAGCCGCGTCATACTAGAGACTAGTGGAGCTAAATACACACGACTGCATCCCAAACCCTGGCTATATGCAGCCGCGGAAATTACGCTAGATCCAGTGCCCGCACAATGCGGAGTGACCCGAGCAGCACTGCTTTCTGCATCCTGCAGATCAAAAAGTTGGCAGAAGATCTGCAGACGGGAATGGACTCGATTTCCCTTCGATAGGAGGCTTTCATGCCACCCAAAACACCAACTATCAGGACTACAAGCTTAACTTTATACCCGGGATACAGCTTTCTAAGCTCGGACAAGAGGTCCATATACTTGGACCTCTTTCCTCCTCCTTGAGAGAGATATTCTTCTCAGCTGGACTTGAGAATTCGATCACAAACATCTGTTTGGTCTCGATATCCAGGAGGGTTATGTCCGGCTTAGTGGCTGTCAGTAACCTCGAGGTGGGGAAGGAGTAATTCCAATAAATTCGGCACTTGGAATTTTCCACCACCGATTCTATGTCAGAAGGAACGTACGGTATAACCGGTATTTGGTCAATACCATAGGCATGTCTAAGATGATAGTAGAGCACGCGGAGAGCAGCATTATGTCGAGACACGTAGCTCGACGCTGCAAGAGATGGACAAGCAGACAGAATGTGCATTATCGTTTCAGAATGGTGGTGGCACAACCTACAGAGTGTGGACTCCGCTATTTGTAATATGCGGGCCATGTATGCCAAAGTATTTATAACACCATCCTGACACGCAAACACAAAACCTTCTGTTTCCGATCTCAAACCAGCAGACTTAAGAAACGAGAACGTGAGTTCGGTGGACAACTCTAGACTTTTAATATGTTTGAAGAACACAGAGTGCATACTTTTACTCATGTGTTCTTTTGTCAACATGTCTGTCTCGCCTCGTTTCACCGAACCGGTAACTCTGTTGTACTCCTCCCGAGAGAGTTGTACTCCAGCGTTTTCCCTGATGGGACTCAAGTCTGCCAGGTTAAATCTCAAACGGTTTTTCAAAACCGTTGCTTACAATGAATCTTGATATAAGATGGTCAAATGTGATAAAAAATGAGGAACAAAGAAACACTGTCCGATGTAACACTATAAGGCCTAGACTATAATATCAGAACGAGAAAATATGTGCTGGGCACAATGAAAAAGGTTTTCTTGCTGCGACTTCAAATATTTGTAGTGCTACTGCGACCGGATTCAAATGGAAAGACATAAGAAAAGTTGTAGTTAACTAAATTAATTTTAATAATTAAATAATAAATGACAGTGCAATAAACCAGTGAAAAAGATACAGGTCTGGTGATCCTGCTATCCAAACAGCATTCTTTTTATATATAAATATGCATACGTAAAGTGTATCTTGGCCAAATCACTAGGCGTTTACGAAAACTCTACCGGTGGATATGGTACATTGGCCAATCTTTACTATACCCCACTGAACATAACCTTATGTGCTGCCTCTATACAGAAGGCTTAAATAATCCTTAAAAAGGTTAGGTTAGGCTAGGCTTTAGCTAGAATACTAGTTATGTTAGAATAGTTTAGCTAGAATAAGGTTATGTTGAGTGGGGTATAGTAAATCTTCCCCAGGAAATCTACCAGTAGGTAAACAGCTACATGCTTATACACCTTCACCGAACTTGTTTTCGAACGCAGTTGATGTTCTCGGTATCTACCGGTAGAGTTTTCGTAAACGCCTTATTGCAATTCTAAGCTTACCTTAATTTTGGCATTCCGTCACAAAAATTCGCATACCAATGTGTTAAACTATATATATTGTAATAAATACTTAAATATATACAGTAACGATATTCAACCGGTACGAGCATATCAGTTCTTAAAATATTAAAATACTTCCATACTGGTTGTTAAAATGAATAGTAGGATAACAAGTACAGAAATAGATTTCACTTAGTTTCTACTTGTGGCAAATGACCACATCAACAATTTTTAAAAATCAACTAATTATATATATATAAAAGCCCTAATTTCTGTGTGTTGGTAACGCTAAGTTCCTAGGTTCTAGCGGGGCTTGAGGTGTGTGGTCGGTCATTCCCCACCAGTGCGAGCGACGTTCTCCGACAAACAACAGCTCACTTAGGCTAAGCACATAGTGAAGCATAGAGCCATAGACCATAGAGCAAAGCAGCGATGAAAGCGGAGAGTAAAACAGCGAAAGAATGTCGCGCTTATAAAAGAGTGTCTACACAAAGTGACGCGTTTAAAATCGAGCAGAAAGTTCACAAAATTATTATTATTTATTTATTTTTTATTGGCCTTCGCAACTTGGCAATTAGCCAGGACAATTCTATTTTTGAAAATTCCATGCTTGAACAAGACCTTAGCAACGCAGGGCACATGTGTTACCACTACGCTACGCCGGCCGGCTCACAAAATTATAATGGATTTCTTGCTAACATAAAACTATTCCCTGAAAATTTGGTATTTACTAAAAAATAAAAATAAACACACTAGAAGGTGCAATGTTCACAGATTAAATAAAAGTAGACATATAAATGGTGAATTTCATCATTTCTATATGCAACTCCGCGAACATCCAGAAAAGTTTCATTCTTATTTTCGCATGAGTATTTTAACGTTTGATTATATTTTGGAAAAAATTCAACATAAATTGGTAAAAAATGGACAAATTTCAATCGGAACCTACAATAAATACCTCTTATAAATGAGAACTACTCGTAAATGCCTCAATATCCATTTTAAACAACTATTTCAGCAACGATGATAGCAGAGAAATCAAAATTGTTTGAACGCGTCACCTTGCTCGACTATAACAACGATATAACCTCGCTGCAGTACGCTCCACTATGCGCGTGTTAATGGGAATTAATTTATTTAATTTCGCCGCTTTGCTCTCTTTTTTATACCTTGGCTTAATTATATATATAAAAGCCCTAATTTCTGTGTGTCATCGTAACACTTAGTTGCAAGGTGTGAATGGGTTTTGCGGGGTGTGGGCGGTAACGAAGTTAGTAGTAGGGGGCGACGTATACGACGAAACAGATAGCTTACCAGACACTAGAGCATTGCAGTACATACGGCGACTCGAGGGAAGGTTGTTGTGTCAGGGGCAGGTTTCGAATTGATGTTACGCAAGGTATAATGACCCGCGGGCCGTCTCCAGCCCGATACTAAATTTTTAAACTTTAAACGACATGCATTGAGCGGATTTTAGGATTTCCTAGGTATAATCAGAAACAGCTATACCACTGTTGTTCAGCATATGGCCCGCGGGCCGTATCCAGCCCTATACTAATTGTTAAACGACACGCATTAAACGGTTTTTAGGATTTCCTAGGTGTACTCAGAAACAGCTATAACATTGATATCCAGCATATGGGCCGCGGGCCGTATCAAGCCCGATACTAATTTTTAAACTTTAAACGACATGCATTGAGCGTTTTTTAGGATTTCCTAGGTATAATCAGAAACAGCTATACCACTGTTGTTCAGCATATGGCCCGCGGGCCGTATCCAGCCCTATACTAATTGTTAAACGACACGCATTAAGCGGTTTTTAGGATTTCCTAGGTGTACTCAGAAACAGCTATAACATTGATATCCAGCATATGGGCCGCGGGCCGTATCAAGCCCGATACTAATTTTTAAACGACACGCATTAAGCGGTTTTTAGTAAATCCTAGGTATAATCAAGAAACGTTTTTGTTTTGTTAATATACGCAGAATCATGCAAATTTTAATAATTAATTCCTGCTTATATTGATTTTTATTCGATATCAGTTTGCCAACGTCGTTGGCAACGGGGTCTGCTAGTTGTATGATAATTATTAAAATAATTAGGGCTACAACTACAGTTAATTTTTTTTTTCTCGTCAGATTTTTTAGTGTTTTATTTATTTTTTTTATCTAACTGCTTTATTATTTTGAATATATGCCCTGCATATACGTACGATAAATGTTTTCAAATAATAAACCTGTATGTTAAATATATTTTTATTTACATTGTAATATTTTGTGAAGATTAATGTAAGAAAAAGTTAATTTTTTTTAGAATAATAAAGTGTATTGATTATTATTTATGAATGTTTTATTTCAAGGAAAGCGAAAATTAAGAGCGATGTTGGCCGTAGACCTAAATATTTTGAGAATATGAAAAATTCCAAATTTTAACATAGTTTTGGAAAGATTTGATTACTTTTTGAATATTTCTAATCGTATCAAGAATTTTGTATTCTGTTTATTTAGGTAATTTGAATCAAATTTCTGATTGCGGTTATATGAGTAATGGTTTTCCACAAATAGTTGATTACAAAAATAATCATTATTTTACAGTTCTGGTTAAATATAATTTATATGGAGACTATAGTTGTCTCACTATCCTCTTTTTCAGGTCGCTGTATGTATGTTATTTTAAATATAATGGATTTACATATTTCCTAATTTCCTTTTTATAATTAATATCATTCAGGTACATCCAATCCGCAGTTGTACAGTTTCTAGTTCCAATATAAAACAAATTTAATCACTTAAAGGCCTTTACCCGCGGATCAGAGTTTAAGATTACAAATTCATTGCAAAAATGTATAAAAATAAATCAGTTAAAGAGTTAAATGTTCTAAATTTCCATGCATATCTCGGAGACCAGGTTATCGTAGGTAAAATTATATTCTACTGATATATCAGATTTAAAAATATCAGTTATTATGTAAGGCGTTTTAATTAAATGTCTTTAATATTCCAGATATTTATTTCGAATTATTATTGGCGTATTTATTCTTGGCCTCTAACACTTTTGATCTTCAGTTTAATGTTTTTCTTAAACTATATTAATAATCTATATATTTGTTTTCTCTCAAATTCCAAGTATTATTCGCTTTACAATAATAGAAACGTATTTCATAGATCAATATGTTCTTACTTATATGTTCAATTAAAGTATTTAATTATAAATTAGTGTAAAATAAAAACAGATTTTAATTTGTAGTGCGCGCTATTTTGCGTGCATTACGACAATATTACAAAAAAAAAAGTGAAGAAACATTTCACTTTTATCTAGTGGTAACATTGTAGAGGCAAAATCTGTAGAACTAAAATTTATTATTTGAAGGTAATCGTTAAAAATATAGTAGTACTACTGTAGGAAACAGAATGATATTATATGTGTTATAAGAGTACTATATTGGAATTTTATGGAACTAAAATTATAATAAAATCAATAATTTCATCATTGTTATCGTGTAATAGGGATAACTTCTAGTAACTAGTAACTTCTCATTACAGTTGGCAAAATTTCAGTGTTCCCAACTCATTTGTTTTTGTTTTTTTGTAGCACTCTTGACCCAAGCCGGTCAATTATTGGGTAGTACACGTAGTTAATGTTAAAAAGTTTATAACCTCTTTTATTTTAATGATTGCAATATAGCTACTTCACTGTAAGTATACATACCTATACACTTATTTTGTACAATATTAAAAAAAAAAAAAATCCTTCTTTAGGAAATTACAAAATTTACTATAGTTATTTTTAGTTTTGTTTTAGATTAAATACCATTAAAAATGAAGTATATAATTGTATTATTCATTGCTATGCAATTTATAGAATTGCATGTTTCACAACGAGTGGCCCCTGGTGTACCTCCACAGCAGTATGGTCAAGTAAGTCGCAAACATATGGACTGTTATTTTTATAATACGGAATCAGTTAACCAATCACCCATGTCAAATTGATTCAAATGAACCCATTAATTATTCTTAAAATGGTTAGTCCATTATTTTAATATTTTCTGTATTAATATGTAATTTAGAAAATATCCTTATATATGTCATATTTTCATAAATATGTCAGTGTATTATAGTTTAGCTTAGTTTATATTTGTATTTTCCATTTACAGACATTACAATAGAGTACAGTGTACAATAGCGCTACACTATATATGAAAATCATGTCATACACGAATTTAATTTATAAAACATTAAACATATTATACAATATAAAGATTATTACAAATGGCACAAAAATACAAAAATTTTAAAAATACTACACAGTATTTTAGTCAGCAACATTATAGATGATATTTTGTAATAGGTGGCATTTTACTTGAAATTTGAATTGAAGTATTTACAGCAATTAAAGTATGCTCCTTTTTAGTAACCAGATGTATTATGAGCCTGTGAAACAAGTAGATTTCTGTTTCTTGTATCGTGAAAGAGTTTGTCGCTTAATAGGAATAAATTTCTATTTTTATACACTAGAATGACAAGGGAGAGGATATATTCTGCAAGGACTGTCAATATGTTCAATTTTTCGAAAGATTCTCTACAAGAGTCTCTGAAATTTAGGGAATCTAGGATTCGTATTGCAGAATTTTGTAACACGAAAACACTATTCCATCCAGCTGATTGACCCCAATGAATAATGCCGTATTTGACATGCAAATGGAAACACGAAAAAAGTATGGATTTTTTAAAACTTTTTTGCTGCACTGCATTTTTAAAGATTTTAAGGCATATAAACAGGAGCATAACCTTTGGCAGAGATTATCTATATGAGTAAACCACTTTATGTTTGAGTCTATGTAGAGTGCAAGTAATTTCGTATCTTTGGAGAGATTTATATTTTCACCGTTGTATGTTAGAAAATTACTTGATATTGTTTTGTTTTGTGATTTTTTTTAAAGGCAGTGTAAGTTGTTTTGTCTATGTTCAAAGTTAATTTATTTTTATTCGTCCAAGTATGAATTTAAGTCATAAAGGAAGCAAAATATGTTATCGTGTCAAGAGCATTTTGCATTTCGTCAGGAAGTTCATATCGTCGGCAAAGGCAGTCATAGTTAAGTTCGGAATGTTTTTAAAATAATTGGGAAGGTCATTGGAATATAGAATGAATAATGTGGGACCAAGAACAGAACCTTGTGGCACGTTCATTTCCATGGGTTTAGTTTTAGAGCGGTGAGTGGTATTATTGCTATTAACAATTGTGTACTGAGTTCTACCTCTCAAATACGATTTAAACCAGTCCAAAGTTATTCCGCTAATGCCGTAGCATTCCATCTTATTTAATAGGATATTGTGATTAATGCAATTAAACGCCTTACTCAAATCAGCAAAAATTCCCAAGGCTGTGTCTCCCGAATCCAGTATTTTGTGTATATCAGCTACAAAGTTAAAAAGAGCAGTATCTACTGATTTATTTTTTGCAAATCCATGTTGAAAAGGTGTTAGGATATTGGAACTAGAGAGAAAGGAAACTAATTGTTTATTAACAGTCGATTCTATTACTTTTGAGAAGGGAGATATTAGGCTTATTGGTCTGTAATTATTTAGCGTTGTTTTGCTGCCTTTTTTGTATAATGGTTTTACAAGTTAAATTTTCAGGAAAAACAGGCTGTTGAAAAGAGAGCTTAATGATATGCATTAGAGTGCTGCAAATTAGATTTTTAGAGAGTTTAATTAAACTATTCGAAAAATTGTCGTCCCCAGCTGCATGCGAATATTTGAGATTTGATAATTGCCTCCGACACATTGCATTTACAGATAGGTGCTAGGAAGAAAGTGTTGTTTGACAGAGGAATATTGAAATTAATATACTCGTAGTCAAAGTTTATACTCATGTTTCTTGCTCTAGAAGAAAAATAATTGTTAAAAAGGTCAGCCACATTTTTATTATTTACGTTATCAATATCTATATTTTCAGATTTTTTTTTCATACACGGAAAAGTCAGTATTATCTGTTAAATTTTGCTTTGTTTTATTGATTATTCTCCACATTTTTTTTTTTTTTTTTGTTTATTTTCAGTATTTTCAATTAATTGGTCATTATATTGAATTTTTAATTGTTGTTTACTTTATCCCTAAGTTCGTATGCATCTTTAGTGAACCAGGGTAGCTTACTTCTTCTGCTGTTGGTACTTAAAACGCGCTTTTTAGGAAAACAGATATTGTAATAATACATGAAGATATTATTGAATAATGTGAATGCTTTTTCGGGGCAATTTTGTTGAAGTACTGTTTCCCAATTTTTAGTTACTAAAAAGTCCAGAAACAATTGTTTGTTCTTAGTGGAGTAATCGGTAATATATTTGTATGTAGAGTCATTATTATTATTTAAATTTGTAAGAGTAATAAGTTGGCCCATGTGATCTGATAGATTAAATTCTAAAACTTTAGCTTCTTTAAATACTATATTATCTGACAGTAGGAAATTATCTAGGCATGTTTTTGAATTTCTAGATATTCGGGTTGGAGTAGTAATAGTGATTTGCAGATGTATGATTGAATAATGTCAAGAAAGCTTTTCCTACTTGTCTTATCTTCTAGTATGTCAATGTTAAAATCGCCACCTATTACAATTTTTTGCTGATTTTTACGTAAATAATATAAAGTTTCATACAATTTCTCAAAGAATAATTTGACATCAACACCGCTAGGACGGTAACAAGCCACAAAAACAATAATACAAATTTCCATACTACAACACTCGTTAATGAATGGAATGTTAAACTCAAGAATTTTTTTATTAACAGTTCCCGACATATTTTCCTTGGTTAAATAGCAACTCCTCCATGTTCTCCAACATTCCTACAAAAATAAGTTTGGAGTTTGTAATTATTTATATACGAGTACTTTAATTGTTCCTCGGATTGCCATCATTCGGTAAGAAAAATTATATCTGGTTCTAAATTTTGGAGTGCGACTTCTAATTTTTTTTTTTTTTTGGTAGTCTGCATATATTTTGATGAAAAATTTTAACACTTGAATTCAACTTTCGATTTGATTTATTATGAAATGTTGTATTATTTAACGATGTGCTTTTTCTAAAAAAGCGGGCGTAGAAATATTCTTATTTGTTATTGAATCATGTTGGTCATTTTTATCAATTTTTTTAAAATTATTAACCTTATTGTTAGTAGTCAAAGCAACGTTACATTCAAGATTTTTATTTTCTACAGGTTTGAAAAGGTTTTTATTTGTAGATATAAAAGTATTTATTTTACAAATGTATTGCGTAACCAATGTAAGAATTTTAAACTTTCCGTTTTTGTTTAAATGCAGCCCATGGCTTGTCATGTCCGAATAAGTTAGATGTATGTTTGGTTCGATAAACAGTGTGTTCTCATATTGGCTAGTTACTAGTTGCATGAGTGAGTTTTGATTAAAAACATCTTCGTTAAAATAGGTTTTGTGTTGCCAGAAAAAGACGCCAATAATTATCCTGTTAGAATGGTTCTAGTATGGTACAATTTATTGAGTGTATTTGTGATTATTTGTTTACTAATATGAGATTTATTAAGTACATTGTTGGTGCCGGCCATTATGATGACGTAGTCATTTGTTGTGAAATTTGTGGTAAGTTTATTTATATTTGAAGTCACATGGTACAAATCGGCATTCGGATAAAACGTAACAGTTACATTAAATTTATTTTCGGGTAGTAAATTACACAATATATTCGAGCACTTACGACCTTGATTGTCTGCTAGTATTAATATTTTGATTTTATTTTCCGATATTTGGGGTTTTTGGGGCAGTTTTTTGTCTATGGGCAAGTTATAACTATTTTTAGTAGCTAATTTCACTGTGGTAGAAGCACTTGTGGGTTCTATCATATGTTTTTGTACTGAAGACTGATGACTTCTTGATCTTCTTTAAAACTTTTTGGAGCCTAACTTCAACAGAGTTTATTTTATTTTCCAGGTTTTTTATATGATTTAACAGTCTAATATACGGGTTTTTATTACTATTCCGAGATTTGATTTGATTTTTAGAAAAACTCGGGTTGAATTTCACTGCGGTTAGACGAGTCTAAATGGTCTAAGTTGCATACATCATTTGATTCCCTTAAATCATTTTTACAGATCGTGTCTTCTATAATCAAATTATTGTCACTTAAGGGGTCATTATGCTTAATTAAAAAGCTATAATCAAGAATCTTTTAATTTGCTGATAATTCGGATTTCTTACCACTGCATTTTACACCTCTAATTTTTAGTTCCTCTTTCAGCTCATATATTTTTGGTTCACAAATTTTGACTGCCATTTTATACGTCGATTAAGTGGTCTGTATTACTGAATTATCTGTATTATTGAATTATCTATAATATTTTAGAAATACAGTATAAAAGTAGATAATAAATTTAGTTTAGGCCTGAAGATTTTTTCGATTTTTTTCACTTAAACACTTGGATTTTTATTTCAGGCTGAACTATTATTATTAACAGGTAGATTTTTCTTTATGTTACACTGTGATAAAATAACTTTTTTTAAAACTAATTATTATTGTTATTCAAATAAATATTTAATAGAAACTTTTATGAAGTAACATGTTTAGTATCATAATGAAAGTCATTATAACACTCAATTCTAACAGTCAATATAACACTCAACATATTTGAAATTTGGTTTAAAGCCTGCTAAAAGAATCCTAGGTCGCCTTTTTTATTTATTTGAAGACGGTTGCCTTGTTTTGTTAATAACTGAACCACTATAGTTATACATGTAATATCTATTAACATATTAATAACATTGAGATTTTAACAACTAAAACTTTAACATGAACATACATTATAATACCTACATAGTTTTAGTTAACTGAATTTTAGAACTTTTATATGACCCATCCACAGCGGTGGGCCCCGAGTGAGCGGCCGCCCGGAGCCCACGAAGCCGGAGGGCCCACCGAGGTATTAGTATATTGGTAAATTTATCAACTTAAATTGGTTTAAAATAATAGAGGGCCCATTTTAATTTTACCGCCCAGGGCCTTAACAAGCAACTTAATCCGCCACTGCCCATCCAATATTGCAAATGCTTCCCAAAATTTAATTTTAAATTTAATGCGTAGATGGGCGATATTGCCCACGTTGGGAACCACTAAACTAGATACAAATAATAAGTCTGTTCGTAAAATTAATTTCCAACAGTTTGTTACTATCAGTCGCAAGCTCAGAGTTCATAGGAATGCATTAAAATTATTCTGCGTTTGCAGCTGATAGTAAAAAATTGTTCAAATACACTGTTTCTAAGTCATTACTTCATCGATAAGTAATTCTTTTTTGTAATACTTTCAAGCATCAACAAGTTCACATGCCGCAACAGCAGCAACATGCCCCACAATATCAACAAGCTCCTGTGCAACACCATGTTCCAGTGCACGAACCAATGCAACATCAGCAAGTACCAGTACAACATCAACAGGCGCATCAGCCACAAATGGCACAACAGCCTGTGCATCAACAACAGGTACATCAACAACAGATACATCAACAACAAGTACATCAACAGCAGGTGCATCAACAACCAATGCAACAACAACAAGTGCACCATCAACACGGCCATGCACATCCACAGCAGGGACAGCTGTTGAATACTGCTAATATAGCACATGAGAAAGAGTAAATATTCAGATTTATTGCTAAAATAAGGGCATGCAACAATTTTTGTCATAATATTACATTCATTTTACACAATCTTTAATTCTTTTTACCGTTTTTTGATATCAAACTATTGAATTTAGAATATTATTCTTGCGGTGACCTTTTCCACATTTCTTGGCACTTCTTTCTAAGTGTCATAGTCCCATAGTCTCGTTTTTTCCCCATTCTACCCCTATTCTTGCTACAGCTTTTTGAATTACTTCTTTCCATGCTCTTGGTCTTCCTCTTGTCTTCTTTTCTGTTGTTCTGGTGTCAAACATTCTTTTTACCTTATTTTTATTGTCCATTCTGCAAACTGTCTATACCACCTCATCTAACTTTGTTCAGCTATTAGCTTAATAGTAACCGTTCAAAGAATCTTACTATATGCTGTATTTCTAAATCTATCCTTTTCGTTTTTCCTGCAAGAATCCCTATTCTGTTATTGTTCATTTGCTTCTAGTTTTTCCGTCGTTATCCACGACTCGAATCCACACACCAGAATTGGAACTGCAACTTTTTTGAAAACTTTCTTGTTATTTCGGGTTTTCCAAGAATGCAGATTTTATGTTATTGAAAAGTTTTCTAGCTGTTCTTATATTTTCAGTTATTTCCGTATCTGTTTCCCCACTGTCTGCAAAAACTTATCCCGAATACTTCAATTAAAATAATGCATCTGTACAAAAATTAGTTTCCTTGAATTCGGTAAGAATACTATAAAAATATAGAATTTATTTGAAAATAGAAAAATTATATTCAATATGTGTTTAGTATCGGGCAATTTATATTGTAATGTGACTTAACTTAAACTTGAAAGTGATACTGCCGCCAAAACAGGTGCCATATATTAATAGTTGTAAAAATAAGTTCAACCTTCAAAGTTAATTGTAAATTTGTATGTCTGTTTTATAAAGTATGAAAAGTTATACTTGTTAATTTTAGTCATATCCAAGAACATATGGAAATTCCGATGGACACAAGCAAAATGTCTGAACAAGAGTTGCAGTTCCATTACTTTAAAATGCACGATGCTGATAATAATAACAAACTTGATGGTTGTGAATTAATCAAATCATTAATTCATTGGCATGGTAAGTAGAATATTTAATATTGTTTTAATCAAATGATAACCATATTGAATGACAACAATATTGACAAATAAGCCTATTTTTTACTTTATTTTTATTATTTTATATTTTTAAACTTTATTTATTTTTTTCTTTTCTCTTTGGCGTTTATAAAAATAAAAAAGATATTTATTAATCCTTACTCGTACTAATAGCACTCGAAAAAAACGAAAGATGTTGAAACTAACATTTCGCCTAAAATACATACTTAAACTCAATCTGTAATTATTTCATTCTTTTACAAGTACAGCAATCCCTTGCCAACCGCGAGGGTTACGTTTTTCGAAATAGGGTGTTCGCGCTTCTAGTGCGACCTTTTTACACTTAACCCTTTACTGCATAAATTTTTATTTTTGGCTGAAATAATTCATGAGCATTAGGAATTGGTTCTTATTGATAGAAAAATTAATTTAAAAAATATATTTAAAATATTAATTATTATTTTTATGAAAAAATAATAATTAAAATAATAATTTAGGGTTTGTGAAGTTATCGTTGAAGTGCAAATTCCGCTTGATATCCTCAAATCTATTGCAGCCCATTACTTGAGATACTGCAGGATCCATTGCTGTGTATGTGTCATATATGAACATTCATGAAGTAACGTTCTGATTCAGTTTTTAAATAAAATAAAAAATAAAAATCGGAATGTGCCATATATGGCACACAATGCGGTAAAGGGTTAAGTGGGGGGATTAGTAGTCTAACATTTTTATTCAATCAGTAACAATCTAGCACTCGAACCAACCGTGTTTCGGGTTCTAAAGTCGCGTGGGATTGCGCGCAATTTAGTCCATTCGCTTTATTTCGCGTTTTCCATCTAGGTCGTGAGTCCATAATTCACGACGCCGCGATCGTGCTCCTAGAGCAGGTACCTGGTCAATGTCAGGGAACATTGCAGGGTTCCGCATTTCACATAATAGTCCGCCCATCCGTTAGATATGTTTTAAAGAAAATTAGGGATGTGTTAGGGTATTCGTTTTATCCACAAATGCAATGATAGAGAAATTTAAAATCGCGAAAAACCCGTAATTGTGCCAAAAAGCTGGTCCATAAGATCTCGTCCACCTTTGGCGAACTCGCGATTTTTAGTCATAAAAGATTTTTTCATACCGTAATACGCATTAAATAGAACCAATTAACTTCGCTCATAGATGGCCATAAGATCCTGTTTCTTTTATCACATACATCAGAAATTAGTAAATCTTTTTTCGCATTCTTTTATGCAAATTCACCATAAAACTTCATCAAAAAATTATCTCAAGGCAGATTTTATCATTCAGTTTAGTTTTTCACTCCTTGTCACGCCGAAAAAAATCCTTTAATTTTTCAATCAGAAAGCATCCGAAACACACACACACACACACACACACACTATATATAAAAGCCCTAATTTCTGTGTATCCTCGTAACGCTAAGTTCCTTGGTACTAGCGGGGCTTGAGGTGTGTGGTCGGTCGTTCCCCACCATTCAGAGCGACGTTCTCCGGCAACAGCACATAGTGAAGCAGAGAGCAAAGCAGCTATGAAAGCGGAGAGTAAAACAGCGAAAGAATGTCGCGCTTATAAAAGAGTGTCTACACATAGTGACGCGTTTAAAATCGAGCAGAAAGTTCACAAAATTATAATGGATTTTTTACTAACAGAAAACTGTTCCCTGAAAATTTGGTATTTACTAAAAAATAAAAATAAACGCACTAGAAGGTGCAATGTTCACAGAATAAATAAAAGTAGACATATACATGGTGAATTTCATCATTTCTATATGCAACTCCGCGAACATCCAGAAAAGTTTCATTCTTATTTTCGCATGAGTATTTCAACGTTTGATTATATTTTGGAAAAAATTCAACATAAATTGGTAAAAAATGGGCAAATTTCAATCAGAACCTACTATAAATACCTCTTATAATTGAGAACTACTTGTAAATGCCTCAATATCCATTTTAAACAACAATTTTAAACGAGTAAAGCTGCGTTCCCACCTCAGTAAATCTATACGTTGTACGCTATGGATAATTTTTAAACGAGGTCATTTGGTATGATCGGACTTGCTCGTGCTTTGTCGTTGCTATACTACTGTTGAGCGAGATAGTACGAGCTTGTCCGATCATACCAATTGCACTCGTTTAAAAACTATCTACAACGCACAGAGTGTTAAATTACTGAGGTGGGAACGCAGCTTTAGTATTACAACGAGTTAAACCAAGGCCTTCTTGGTTTAACTCATGACTTATGCAAAAATATCTCGAGTAACTATTTAAAAGTCATGCATACCTTTAAAACTAATTTCACTTGTTATTTTACACAACAACAACAAAATATATGTTGGTGTTGGTATAGCATGAATTGTAAAATCGTGTCGATTAACTAATCAAAAGATATTCACAACTTAGAATAATTTTTTACATGTTTCAAATAATATTTAGTATTCGATATAAACTTGGTTTATCTAAAGATGTCCAGTCAAGGTCATATGACTGAAATAATAATTAACGTACTGATGTGTTTCTCTTCCACTCACATTGGCAAAATAGTAAGAAAAATGCAAATACATAGTTTGTCAATCAATTTTGTTTATTGTTCAGGTATAGCTACGACAAACGTACTTACACATGCAAACGTGTACGATAGTTATCCCAGCACGAGGTTTGTACGAGATTTCTAGTGTCATTCATACTGAACCAATGGCGTGTAAAAGTCTGTTTTGGTATTTATTTCGTCGCGTTTTTGATTAAATCGGTTTATAACCTATATAAACATTTCGTACGATGACAAGAAAACAGTGGACCTTTGTTAACTGTACATACAGTTCAGCAGGTAATTAAATATGCATTAATATATATTATAATTAAGATTAAACTCCAATTAGAGTTTCGAGCGAAGCAAGACCTAGATTAAGTCTTAAAAGTGAGGATTTAGATCCCTTTTATAAAGATGCTATTAGTCAAAAAATGTGTACCAAAAGTAAGTAAAAGATAATTGTGTGTGAATTGACATTATTAATTTAGGCCTTTTATTTACAGAAGAGCATATTACTTTAAAATCACTTATGGATGTGTTAAAACATGACGATATAATTTCAAATTCTGTATCGAGTTTGCGAAGAATTCTGCTTTCGATGCGACTTTGAATATAAAGTAGATTATAACCAGATAGATAGATAGATAGTTATTTTATTTGTACCTTTCGGTTAAAATCTACATATTATTTACCTAAAGCCTAATTACATTTAATTTCAAAAACTTATTCTAATTATTGGTAAATCTTCGTCACAAATCTTCTCTTCTCTCTAAGACGTCCTCCATCCATTTCCATCCTTGCCCTGATTCACACAAAGCGCTTTCTCTTGTTCCTTCTTTAAATTTCATTTCTCCACAATTCTTCATTATATGCTCCAAGGTCTCTCTTTCCTCTCCACACATCCTGCACATTCTTTGTTCATCCGTTTTCAAGTACTCATTTTCTCTTTCCTCATTTCCGCACCTATATCTTGCTATTACCTTCTTTTTTAATCCATTACTTTGGCTTTTGAGGTACTCGGGTATTTGCGTCGTCCAAGTTTTCGTGTATTTACTATTATACCTCTTGTATACCATCTTGTCCTTCCGACCTCTTTCTTGCTATTTCCTTAGTAGAGTAACCATTATACTCAAATCTTTTCCTTCTTTTTGCTTCCCATCTGGATTGTATTTTTCCTTGTATGTCTTTCCTCTCTATTTCTATCCAATACGCAGGGGAAGTTCATGATGGCCATAACACCTGGCCATTTGTCGAGCTTTCGGGCCTCATGATCCCGCGTACCCTCAATCACGCAAGGGAAGTTCATAATGGTCGCATCACCTGACCATATAGAGCTTTTGGGCCTGATGATCCCACGTACCCTGAATCACATATCATTTGGGAGGAGACAGTTCAGAGAAGCCGATTGTGGGAATAGGCTTATCTGTTGTCTCTTTTATCTCCCACTTAAATTCCTACCCACGTGTTTGCTGTGCGTGGAGACCCGTAACGCCGTTGAAGAGGATCCTGGTCGGTTGAGGGAGACTGCTGCCCGCGGACAGTACGATCCCAACACGCCTTCTTTAGCCTCGGATTCGGTAAAACGGGAGGCTGAGTCTGGTCAGCTCAGTCAATCGGCTGGTGTCACGGTTCATGGATAGAGTGGCTCCACTACTGTATCGTGGATGCCGGGGTAATGCCGTGCCACTAGACAAGTATTCTGGAGTCTGTGGGAGCGGATGCAGCTCGCAAGGTTCCAGATTTGGCTACTTTTGGTTCTCGAGCGGGTCGAGCAGCCCGTGACTACTTCCTCCGATGCTATATCATCCTGACATGTCTGGCGCAATGAGCCGGTTTGCGCCCAACGTTCCTGGTGTGGGGCTCCCTGGTGGGTGGGCATGACAGGGTGATGAAACTTTTTATACGGATATGGCGACTACCCGGAAGGATAAAAACTTTTTAAGTTCCGCCAAAGTTGAGAGTAAACTCCGTAAAAAATCAAACAAGAGACCTCGTCCAGATATCCAATCATCAGACGAGGGATGTGTAAGACCTTCTCCTAAGAAGGTAGATAGGTTGGTTGAGTATTGTGCGCCAGTACCACGATTTCTCGTCGTGAAGGTGCAAGAAGAGGGTATATCTTTTAAGGAGATGTCCCCCTTCTTTGTTGCCCGAACGTTCAAGAATACGTGCCCAACTGGTGTTAAGTCAGTGCGCAAATTGTCGGACGGTACGTTGTTAGTCGAAGCAGAGACTGAGTCTTCGTCGACGCTGCAGAAATGCGAGGTATTTGGTAAATACCGTATTTCTGTTATGCCACATAAGGCTCTTAATACAACTCGAGGCGTCATAACAGATCGCGACCTTGCTTACGTCACGGAGAAAGAGTTCGTGCAGGAAATGGCATCGCAAGGTGTCATTGAATGCAGAAAACTCAAACCCCGAAATGGAAAGCCCTCGATCTCAATGGTGGTGTCCTTCGCTAGCACTAGGTGTCCAGCATCGGTAAGGGTTGGGGTATAACGTTTGCAACGTTCGCCCCTATTATCCCAACCCGATGCGATGCTACAAGTGTCAGCGTTATGGGCACACCTCAAGTCGTTGTGGTAAGCAGACCATATGTGCCAACTGCGGACAGGATCAACATGAAATTGAAACCTGTCCAAACGCGACACACTGCGTGAATTGCAAAGGTGCGCATGCATCCACCTCACGCCACTACCCAACGTACTTGGAGGAAAAGGCCATTCAGACGATCAAGACGCAGGACAAGATACCATATTATGACGCCAAGAGGAAATATAAAGAAAGTGCACCTGTTACTTTCGCGAAATCCTTCGCGCAAGTAACAGCAAGCGTCCAGACTCAGACGGAGACAATGCCCCGTCCGACTTTAGCGACAAGTATAGTTGCGCCCAAACAATCCGGCAATGAAAAGGTGTTTGAATCGGTCCCTGACACCAAAATTCAGACCCCACAATCCGGGGGGTCGGGTCTGAATAAACCACCCCAATCAAAAGGAGAACGCACACCATCTCAGTTCTCCCCACCACCTAAGGAGAAGTCTCCACAAACTTCTCCAAAGACGAAAAGCGACCAGAGTGTGGTCGCTTCTGCCAAACCCTCATCAGCCACTCCAGTATCGGAGACTGATAAGGGAACTGTTGGCTCTCAATGGATACCAGTGAGAGCCAAACCATCCAAAAGAGAGTCCAGTGTGTCCACGAAAGCACCTGGACAAACAAGTGAAACCGTCGCCGAGAAAATGGCTGTTGACCTGCAACCTAAGGGTAAACCAAAGATCATTAGGTTGCGGGGTAACTCCCCTAAACTGTAACGGTGTATATCAGCGCTATGAAGAGCTACGAAAATTAATGTACGAGTTTGCATCATTATGTGTCTGTCTACAGGAAACATATTTCAAGGATACCGACGCATTCTCTCCTAGAGGATACTCCGTGTTTCGCACGGATATCCTTACGGGGGCAAGAGCATTTTGACGGCGTGGCAATTCTCGTTAGAGACACATTGTACCCCGACCCTGTAGACATTGACACTGAGTTGCAGGTCGTAGCAGTTCGTGTTGCACTTCCCCTCCAGGTGACGATTTGTTCTATCTACCTTCCCCCTGGTGTTCGAACTGACATCCGAGATGTCGTGAATATCATCGATCAACTCCCACCACCCTTCATACTGCTAGGCGATTTTAACGCCTACAATGTGTGTTGAGGATCGGTGCGGAACGATCGACGGGGACGTCACCTGGAGAATATGTTGAACGACTTGAATCTGAGCTTTTTGAACGACGGCTGACCCACGCACTTTTGTGCAGCAACGGGCACATTCAGTGCCATAGATCTGAGCGTCGTTTCAGGAGCCATAGCTCCGTTGTTCAAATGGGATGTGCATCACGACCTTTGCGGTAGTGATCACTTTCCAATCCTCTTAAGACCTCTGTTCAATACCGTTACCGAATCCCGCTGGTCACAGTGGGTTCTTCGGAAAGCGGATTGGACCAAGTTTGCGGAATCATTCTCTCAGGAGGATATTCCGATCTTGACCGTAGACGAGGAGGTGAATCATTTCACGGACTCCATCACAAGCGCGGCTAAAAACAGCATACCGCTGTCATCCACTCAGCCCCGTCGAGTTCCCGTTCCCTGGTGGAACGACGAATGCGACTTTGCGCTACGTGAAAGGAGACACCTCTTCAATACATTCCGTCGTTGTCCAACAGAGGAAAACATGATAGCCTTTCAGCGAGCGAAAGCTCGTGCTAAGAGGATTGTGAAAGAAAGCAAGCGCGAATCATGGCGCAAATACGTGTGCACCGTTACAGTTGCCACTCCAGTGGACAAAGTCTGGAAGAAGGTCCGGAAAATCTCCGGTCGAAATACAGCTACAGCCATTGCTGGCCTATCGGTAAATGGTAACGTAGTCACATCAGCGGTCGAAATTGCTAACACTTTGGCATCTAATTTTGCGTTTAATTCTAGCTCTGAACATTATCCATCTGAGTTTCTAACTCGTAAAGCAGGTCTAGAATCTATACCTCTTAATTTCTTCTCCAGAAATGACGAAGTATACAACCTGCTTTTCTCTCGTGAAGAGCTAGATAGCGCGATGTCAAAGTGTAAGGAAAGCTCTCCTGGTCCAGATGCGATACATTATCGTATGATCCGAAATCTTCCGGAATCATCTAAGTCTAGGCTTTTGAATGTCTATAACAGGATATGGACTGAGGGCAAGTGCCCGACCAAGTGGAAGGAATCTCATATAATTCCTATCCCCAAAGTCGGGAAAAATAAACACTTGCCTTCTAGCTATAGACCTATATCGCTGACCAGTTGTCTCTGATTTGTTTTTTAGAATCAAACGACTTGCTGGCCAATACACAGTGCGGTTTTCGCCGTCACCGCTCAACAGCAGATCATCTGGTCATACTAGAGACAGCTATCAGGAATGCGTTCGTTGAAAACAAACACCTGGTAACTGTGTTTTTCGATATTGAGAAAGCCTGTGACACTGCATGGATTTATGGTATTCTCCGTACTCTGCATTCCTGGGGTCTCCGGGGACGCTTGATGTACTTTATAAAAGACTTCATGTCGAACCAGCGCTTCAGGGTGCGGATCGGAAATAGCCTGTCACAAATGTTCGCACTGGACAATGGGGTCCCACAGGGCTCCATACTGAGCGTTACGCTATTTTTGATTGCCATTAACGGTGCAGCTTCATGTATTCGATTACCTGTACAGAGTTCGATATTTGTCGACGACATTGGGATCTTTGTCGCCGGACAAAAGACTAGTACAATCGAACGTCAGCTCCAGCTGACCATCGATCGTCTCGATACATGGGCAACCGAAAATGGCTTCAAATTCTCGACCAGCAAAACTGTGTGTCCATTTTTGTAGGAAAAGGGGTGTCCATCCCAACCCTACACTCACGATAAATGGAGCACAGTTACCATTTACCGATACTGGCAGATTTCTGGGTCTCGTTTTTGACAGTCATCTAACGTGGCGGGCTCATTTTTTGTCCGTCAAGAAAAAATGCCAAAAGTCGCTCAATTTGTTGCGAGTCCTCAGTCACAAGACATGGGGTGCAAACCGCACTGTTATGTTGCGTTTATTTCGTTCTTTAGTGCGCTCTAAGCTGGACTATGGATGTCTAGCTTATGGGTCAGCTAAACACCAAGATGTACGAATTCTTGACACTGTACATCACACTGGGGTTAGATTGGCCACAGGTGCATTTCGCACTAGCCCAATACCAAGCCTGCTGTGTGAAGCAGGCGAACCGTCACTGTACATTCGTCGTAAAATTCTATCCTTGCGATATATGGCTGCACTCAGTGCCAAGCCAAATCATCCAGCGTATGATCCTATTCTTCAAAATAGGCATACAGAGACCTATGACAGAAAACCAAGAGCCAATAGGCCTTTTGGTCAGAGAACTTTCGACATTTTGGGCGATATTTATTTTAATATGCCCGAAATGGCAAGTTTCGTTTTGTGTGGTGTTCCACCATGGACGCTGCCGCGTCCGCTTGTGAATCTCACATTAACTAGGTTTGATAAAGATACTAAGTTGCCTATCGAATACCAACATGAGTTACAAAGAACACTGGTCCCTAGGTTCGAGGATACTGTCATTTTTACTGACGGATCAAAAGCCGGAACCAGGGTTGGGTGTGCGTTCGTTGTTTTGAATCCACGCCAACAGTTTCAGTACCGTCTGCACTCCATAACGAGTGTGTACACTGCTGAGCTGTACGCTATTTTCAAGGCCCTGTGTTTTGTTTCGTCAGAGCAAAGTCGGTCAAGTGTTATCTTGACTGACTCGCTGAGCGCTCTAAACAGTATCCAAGATCCAAATCCAGTGCATCCTCTTGTACTAAAGATCCGGTTGCTACTCCACAATCTGAATGCTCCGAATGTGAGAGTAGAGCTGTTTTGGATACCGGGACATGTTGGTATTAAAGGCAACGAAGCGGCAGATGCAGCTGCAAAAGCCGCCTCTCACAGACCTATGATTGATGTGAGTTTCATTTTTCCAGATGACGCAAAGAGTCATCTGTAACACCTGGTTTTAGACATGTGGCAACATGAGTGGAGCCGCACACAGAACGTTAAGTTGCGACAGATTAAGGGAGACGTTAAACCATGGGGTTCTTCCTGCAGGATTAACCGCAGGGAGGAAACCGCCATCACACGCCTCCGTATAGGTCACTGTTGGTGGACCCATGGACACCTCCTTCGAGGTGAAGAGTCCCCTATCTGTGAGACGTGTAACACAGATTTGTCTCTGTTACACATTTTAACTGAATGTGTACAGTTCGAGGATGTCAGAGAGAGGTTAGGCCTGTGCTATGACCTGTCAGTTGCTTTAGGTGACGATAGGGTACTCGTGGACAGGCTGATACTCTTCCTGAGAGAATCGAACTTATTGTTTTATGTGTGAAGTCTTGTACCTTATTTTAATGTGTTTCTAGTTATTGACTGTGATATTCGATGGTAATTGGCCCCTTTACAGTCTCTTACCATCACCCTGAGTCTGTTCAAATTTTCGAACATACCTTTTATATTATTTATTTGTGTTTGTCGGTGCAAGATTTCTTTTATTCAGTATGCGTATTTTTAATGATTTTATTTATTTATTTATTTATTGTTTTTAATATATAGTCTAGTCATTTTGATGGGCTGCGTTAGGCGCAAATAGCCTTTGTTGCTGTGCGCCAAAAATTTTAACTAACTAACTAACTATTTCTATCCAGCACGGATAGAGCAAGTTTTTTTCTGGGTGTTTTATTATCCGCTCTTCGAATTTAATAGCTCTTTTGGTAGCTTCTATTCTAATGTTGTCCAATTTCAATTCTTCTAATATAATATATTCTGGTGTGCATTTGTCGAGGCCCAACATCCATTTAACGTATTTATTCTGCACCACCTCTAATTTTTCCTGGTCTTCCCATCCCCATATTTCAGAGCCATACATCATTATGCTCTTGACAATGAAGTTGAACATAAGCATCCTTATTTTGATGACTCCTTTAAATTTTCTCTCACCTATTCCCCACACTTGTGGCAGAGCTAACATTGCTTTCCTTGAGTCCGAATATGTTCTTCTGGGCCCCCGCTGCTTTTAAACATGTATCCCAGGTATTTGTATTCTTTCGTTTGTTCTATCTCTTCTTCTCCCCAACTCCATTTGTTTTGTGTCTGTCTACCTCCTCCTTTTTTGAACAACATTATTTTTGACTTAGCTGCGTTTAGCTTTAGCTTTTTCTTTTGTAGGAACTTCTCAAAACATTTAAGGAGTTTCCTCATTTCCTCTTCGGTTTTAGCTACAATAGCAATATCGTCCGCATAGGACAGAGAGATAAATTTTGTGTGTCCTACTACCAATCCTCCTGTTTGTTCTCTTTGTAACGCTTCTTCTAAATTTGCCATGTATATGGAGAACAGAGTTGGTCTTAATGGGCATCCTTGTCTTAAACCCTGTTCTGTCCAAAATTCTTCACTATATATTTCTCCATTTCTTATTTGGTTCCTTGTTTGGTTCAAAGTAGATTCTAACCACAGGGTGCTCAAGTAATGAATCATGTGCAGTTAGCTCGGCTGAAGTTTTTAAGAGCTTATCGTATAAATATTAATAATAAATATCTACCGAGAGTTTTCATGGACGAAACCTAGATGTTTTCTAAAGGTGGTCGAAGAAGATCTTGGCAAGACCACAGCACTAAAAGTGTTAAAAAATTAACAGAAGAAGGAACAAGGTATTTAATTATAATTAAACTTTAAGATAGACCTAAAATTAAAAAAAACGACAATTAAAAATAAATAGTAATTGATGTATGAATGGGTTAAATAGATACAGAAAGATATAAACCCTGTCCGTAGAGCCATTTCTAAAGTTTATTATTCAGTCAGACGTACACGCATAGTTATTTTAAAGCACTCTTACGAAGTCTGAGCTTCTGTCTAACAATAATATACCATTGAAAATGTCTTACGAACAAACCTCTTACCAGGATTGATATTCAGCTCATATGCGTGTACCACTTGTTAAAATATTAAAATGCTTCCATAACTGTTGTTAAAATGAATAGTAGGTTAAACGGTAAAAAAATATGGTTAAGTTAATGTACTTTTTACTTTGAACATAAGGTCATATCAACAATTTCAGAAAAACAATAAATACACAGCTGTATCATTAATATATTTCATGAGAATTATTATTTAAATTAATTAAATAATGATAAAAAATAAAATGAAAGTAGGTAACTGCACTATATTAATAATAAAATTTGTCTTTTTGAAGGTATATTGTAGTTCATGCCGGAAACAAGGATGGATTCATTAATGGAGCCAGTCTTCTATTTTCCTCAGGAAAATCTACTCCGGACTACCATGGCGTCTTAAATACTGAAATTTTTAAAAAGAATATTCATTGCCAAGTCTATTTATGACAGAAAACCAAGAGCCAATAGGCCTTTTGGTCTGAGGACTTTCGACATTTTGAGTGACATTGATTTTAATATGCCCGAAATGGCAAGTTTCGTTTTGTGTGCTGTTCCACCATGGACACTGCCGCGTACCCTTGTGGACCACACATTAACTAGGTTTGATAAAGATACTACGTTGCCTATCGAATACCAACATGAGTTACAAAGAACACTGGTCCCTAGGTTCGAGGATACTGTCATTTTTACTGACGGGTCAAATTCCGGAACCAGAGTTGGGTGTGCGTTCGTTGTTTTGAATCCACGCCAACAGTTTCAGTACCGTCTGCACTCCTTAACGAGTGTGTACACTGCTGAGCTGTACGCTATTTTCAAGGCCCTGTGTTTTGTTTCGTCAGAGCAATGTCGGTCAAGTGTTATCTTGACTGACTCGCTGAGCGCTCTGAACAGTATCCAAGATCCAGATCCAGTGCATCCTCTTGTACTAAAGATCCGGTTGCTACTCCACAATCTGAATGCTCAGAAGGTGAGGGTAGAGCTGTTTTGGATACCGGGACATGTTGGTATTAAAGGCGACGAAGCGGCAGATACAGCTGCAAAAGCCGCCTCCCACAGACCTATGATTGATGTGAGTTTCATTTTTCCAGATGACACAAAAAGTCATCTGAAACATCTGGTTTTAGACATGTGGCAACATGAGTGGAGCCGCACACAGAACGTTAAGTTACGACAGATTAAGGGAGACGTTAAACCATGGGGTTCTTCCTGCAAGATTAACCGCAAGGAGGAAACCGCCATCACACGCCTCCATATAGGTCACTGTTGGTGGACCCATGGACACCTCCTTCGAGGTGAAGAGTCCGCTATCTGTGAGACGTCTAACACAGATTTGTCTGTGTTACACTTTTTAACTGAGTGTATACAGTTCGAGGATGTCAGAGAGAGGTTAGGCCTGTGCTATGACCTGTCAGTTGCTTTAGGTGACGACAGGGTACTCATGGACAGGCTGATACTCTTCCTGAGAAAATCGAACTTATTGTTTTATGTGTGAAGTCTTGCACCTTATTTTAATGTGTTTCTAGTTATTGACTGTGATATTCGATGGTAATTGGCCCCTTTACAGCCTCTTACCATTACCCTGAGTCTGTTCATATTTTCGAACAGACTTTTTATATTATTTATTTGTGTTTGTCAGTGCAAGATTTCTTTTTATTGAGTACGCGTATTTTCAATTATTTTATTTATTTATTTATTGTATAATTTATTGTTTTTAATATATAGTCTAATCATTTAGATGGGCTGCGTTAGGCGCAAATAGCCTTTGTTGCTGTGCGCCAAAAAAAAAAAATTAACAAACTAACTCATTGCCAAGTCTCGAAGAGCCTTCTTTGATAATTATGTATAATGCTCTATACCAGAGTAGAATTAAAAATCTTTGCCCAACAATAGCCTGGAAGAAGCAAGACATAAGGAACTACTTTTCCTGCTTTAATACAAGCTATTAATAACAATAATACTAACAAGTCCAAAACCATTATCTTCATTGGCAATTTTATGAATCTAATCCTATTGGCAAAAAAAAATCTAAATTATGACGACATTATTAATGTTGTCGCAATAAAACATGCCAGAAAATAAAGTAATTTAAATTATTCTTCAGAATGTTTTACTCAAATTTAATACCTTACCATTTTATAATTATGCAATGTGTTATGTATGCAATATTATAAAACCTTATTTTTGTATTTATATGATTTTGTTTATTTTGTTAAATGTTAATGAATTATTAGTTTTTCTAATGTAATTTAGAATTGTAACTAATTTCTGCAAATATTAAGTGCAATTTTACAGAAGACAAATATTTTCATAAATATGTATATTTTTGTATTTTTAGGCTTTTGTATGTATGACCATCAAAAAACCCTTATAACGTCACTCATGTGTCTGTCAGTCTGTACAGTAGAAATTGTAGCCAAACTGCTTAACATAGAAAGTTGAAATTTGGCATTCTTATACAACTCTTGATCCACGTATAGGAAAAATACTGAGAGTTCAAAAAGCACATCCCCAGATATATATAAACAAATATTTAATTAATAAAAAAATAAATATTTTTTTGATGGGATTTTTTTAGTGGAAAAAAAACTTTTGTCCCCCACCCTGTCTCAGAGGGGTTGATATAAAAATCTGAAAAAACCTCCATAATGTACATTGATGGAAACCGGAATAGTTCGATAGGAATTTTTGATCAGATAGGGGAAACTTCCTAAGCGCCCTGACATCTGGTGGCAATTTGTGGAAGATACGAAAGTGACATTGTTTGGTTTTGTTCAACGGAGAAATATGTGTTTTTTAGTTGTTTGTGTTCTATTTTTGTGAATCATGGAAAAAAAAAACAGTCAATTTTGTTGTGTGTCGTAATGTAAATCTTGAATAAAGAAGAATCCCTCTTAAACGTTCCATAATTTACTTAAATCGAAAGAAATATCAATTGAAACGACGTTTGGAGGTAGAGAAAAAGTGGATCTTAGGTTCTTATGGACCCAAAAACTAAAAATGGGCAAAATTCCAAGCCCATGCAAGCATGTTTGCTCGTTGCATTTTATGGAAAGTGATTTTTTACGTCCCAAAAGTTGCCTATATCATCAGTTGATATATTAAAAAGCCCTTCTACTTTTTCAGGCAGAGATATTAATTTTTACTAATATATTTACCATATTTTTGTTGATATTATATTGACAGACAGTCAAAAAGTATTAAAAATACAATGAAAAACTAAAAATTTCCTTGAAATTTCTTTAGAATAGTATATTATTGCATATCTTGTAAACCGTAGATTACCTTTAAATTAAAAAAATTGATGTGAAGTGTGAATTTTCACACATTGCAGGGTTTTGCAGGTATTTAATAACTGAATGATGATTATTTGGGATGCCAAAACAAATTTTATGTCAAAATATTTTTTTATGAATTTTAATTCGAATGACTAATACCATTATTTAAGTTTCTAAATATGTGCAGTATTTTTTTTATATAGCAAGGTTCATTAAGATTTTGAAAATTGCGCCTATGGCTTCTATTGGTTGCTTAAATCATTAGCCACGCCCTCTGATTTCGTATACATCAAACAGAATTAAATTATAATTTCAACACTTCCCACTGGTTATTAAATTTACGCTTTTAAAAATTATATGCAACATTTGCCAAAATATAGCTAGAATTTTTACTGTTAAATTTTTTAATTTTTAATATTAAATAATTTAAACAAAAGAAAACTGCAAAAAAAAAAAATTAAAATTGACAGGATTCGAACTCTAGTTTGCAAGTTAACTGTGTTTAGCAAATTAGAAAACCAATGACTAAACACACATCGCTATCAGCGCTGACGTCTGAACTTGGTTACATAGCGAATTAAATATTTAACATATTTTGGTTAAAAACACAAAAAATGCATTATTTTCCGAAAACATAATCTGATCAAAAATTCCTGTTGTACTATTCCGGTTCACACCAATATACATTACTTAGAATTTTTTCACATTTTTAGTTTAAACCATCTGGGCTACAGGGTGTGGGACAAAAATTTTTTTGCACAATTTTGGCAAAAGCCTCGTCAAAATAATTTATTTTGCAAAAATAAAATTTTGATCGTTAATCCACGTACTAAGGGCTTTCATTTGATACCCTACTCAGAATTTAAAAAAAATATTTTTTTTTTCGATGAGCACATATTTGTTTATATTTTTAGGGGGATATGTTTTTTAGATGTTTTAGTATTTTTCCTATGTGCGGGTCAAAAAGTTGTACAATCATGCCAAATTTCAACTCTCTAGGTTTAGCCGTTTGGCTACAATTTTTACCGAACAGACAGACAGACGACAAAATGACGGTATAAGGGTTTTTTGGTCATACCTACAAAACCCTAAAAAAAGCTCGGAAAACAGGAAAAATACAACTCGTGTTCATTTTCACCATGTAAACAAATACACGAGTAACAGTTTAATGTCACTTTCGAGTATTCCAGCTTTGCCGCATACAGCGCTGCGATCTTAAAAAGTTTCCCCTATAAGTTTTTCGAAAAATTTCGACGTTTTGTGTCTTTGAAAAAAATAATATATGTTTTAAAATTTATTGTGTGGTGTCAAAAGATAGCTCATAAAACATAGATTAATGAACGAGAATAAGTTTTTTTTTTAATTCGTTTCTCTTAACACGATTTTAGTAAAAAAATACAGTTCAACCCCCTTGGGTAAAATGGGGTTAAATTAAAATCGGAAAAAATTATAAGTAATGTACACTGATGAGCCGGAAACGTACGAGAGGAATTTTAGATCAGATTTCGGTTTTGGAAAATATTGCAGTGTCTCGTGTATTATTTTTTTAAATTCATGGCTAATAATGTTATGGATTTTTTGTATTTATGACTAAGGTAGTTTGTCTTTTTTTTTTTTATTTTAAAAATATAATAAAAATTGTTATTACTTTACAACGAATCGTCTTCTTGCACTGGACCATTAGGCGGAGCCAATCGTTATACGTCTTGCTTTTAAAGTTTCAATGAGAAATAAATCATTTATAGTATTGAAGTACTTATATATCAAATAGAACATTGTTAATAGTGAGAAATACGTTCCTGGAATAGAAAAAATATTAAGTGTAACAGAACTATATTTTCGGCGGACGCGATCTACGTCAATAGTATCCCTCCGCCAATGTGACTTAAGTCACATTACGCGTTCATTGAGCGTTCGCAGACACTGCATCACTTAAGGTACTATTACCGTCTAGAATGCTAAAAAATGGCATATATTCAACATTTTTTTTTCACTTTCTTTACTATATATGGTTATCAAATTTTTTTTTAAAATATAAAACAATTCTTATAGATTACGAAAAATTTCTTTATTTTTATTTTCTATTAATTTTACATTTTGTAGAGGGCGCTCAAATTTTCTTCTTAAAAAAACAATACTGCATGGCGGACAGTTAATCTCTGGAACGGTAAGTATGAAACATAAAATTCAAAATGCGTTACAAAAAGGAAGTATTCTTACGTGATAGTTTACCAGAAAAATTGAAAAATCATTAAAAATAAAAAAATGGCGGACATTTTAAATTTTTTTTCAAAAATCGACTTTTTTTCCGACCTTTTTTGAGACTCAAAAATTTTATATATTTTTTTTGTGGTCAAATTGTGGTAAACTATCATACAGGATATAAAAACAAACAAAATGCTTCAAAGTTTATTAAAATCGGCCCAGTAGATCCGGAGATTAACTGTCCGCCAGTTAAAAAAATATATATTCGAGAAAAACGCGTTTAAAGTTTTTTTTTACATTTTTTTGTAAATATTGTTTTTAAAATTGATTTTTATGACTTACAATCAATTAATCGGCAATGCCTGGACCGTACAGAAGTAGACCTTCGTCCTCAAGTGCCTGATGTTGCTCCAGTAGGTCTTGCTTCTTCTCCAAGCAACCGCTTTTCGTTGCCGCGTTGGTGCCTTTTTCTGCTAAGGAAACTCGCTCGATATCTTTTTTGATCGCGTATTCGTAAGAATTTTGATTTAATATTTTAGAAAGTTATTATTGAAGGTATAAAGAATCAAAATACGTAAAAAAAAAAAATGAGTTTTTGAAAATTCTAGACGGTAATAGTACCTTAAATTATTATTTAGCTAAATCTAAATCAATATATATTTATCATTTTCTCTAATTTGTGAGTGGTCGAATAATAAATTTATTTTAAATTTTTATATAGAACGTATATTTAATATGAACCAGCTATAGAAGCCTTGAATTGAAGCTAATGAAGACTTGGATTAGTAGTAAATGCAGAAAAAATCGCTAGGATTTTTTAATTTACATTTTCTTATGACGTAATATTCGCAAATTATTTAAATTTAGTTAAATGGAAGCTTTTAGTACTCAAATATCGAATAAAAATGATTATCAAAAATCTATTGATTTTGATGTGAATGTGTTGATTTTGATTGAGAAAAAAAAATTGTCTTAGGCATCCAGCATTCTGTTGACTTCTTACACTTATTAAATACTTCCAATCCCTGAAATGTGTGAATATTCACACTTCGCATATATATATTTTTTTATATTGATGTATCTTTTCTCAGAAATTAATTAAAAGAGTACACGAATTTACATAATGAACTATATAAAATAAAATTTTAAATATTTCACAGTCTCATGTGTATTTAATTCGACTGATACCCAACAATATATTATTTGAACTTTGTTATACTTGGTTGTTGCCTTTATCTTTCTTTATATATAAAAGAGAATATTTGTGGCTATGTCCGGAAATTCTAACCCACTTCCAGATATGCTACAGAGTTGAAATTTTGCATACAGGTAGGAAATGCTTTCATCATAACTAGAAAAAACGAAAATCTCAAAAAAATCCCATCAGAAACGAGAAATTAATAATTTTGTTTTTAATTATATTGGACCATTGAAGTATGTATGATGCATTCAGTGAGATCGCGGGAATTTCGTTTCATTGGTTGTTTGGACAACTATAGTAAGTTCGTGGAACATGGGCCAATTTCGTTCGGCACGATTAATCATTGTTCTGCTATAGGTGATTTTATTCAGTGAATTTAGCAAAATTTATGTTTAGTGTATGCAGAGCGAGACTTAAGTCGAGCATCTGTTTTCTGGTTTTTTATTTTTGCGAATTTTTAAGAATTTTGTTAATTTTATTTATTTATTTTTTATCTATTATTTTATATAGATATTTAAATATAATAGTAAAATATTTTATATACATAAAACAGAAAATCTGTGTATACCGAGTTGAAATTTGGTATATACATAGGTAGGAAATGCAGTCAAAATAAGGAGGCAAATTGAAAATCAGAAGAAAAAAAAAATTGTATCACTTATGACGAGACTAAACAGAAAAATTGCTTATAAAAAGAAAATAATTCTTTTTAATGTTTTTTTTTTCAATTGGATTGATATTACGGGAGTTACGAAGGGACAACCTAAAACTAAACTTTTGAAATCTCTCATTTACTATTGACTTACCAGGAAAAACGCACATGAGAAAAGTTGTTTAAAATAAAAAAAACAAATATAATATGTTGTCCTATAAATTATTCAATTGGTTGAGAAGCTGGGATAGGGAGGAGGGGAGTGGATGCTAAAACTAAAATACTGGAAATATCTAGCTTATTATATACTTTACATCAACAATTTATAAAGACATTTTTTTTTTTTTGTTGAAGAACGATTATTTTCTGTTTAGTGTAGCTTTTGAATATTTAGGGGGACAGAGGAAGCGCTACTTATAAACTTGAAATATCTCTCTTATTATTGACTTAACATTAAACATGTGCATAACAAAAGTTGTTATAATATCAATAATATAAATAAATAAATAAACAAATCTTTCCTTAATATATCAGACCTATAATGAGATATCCACTTGGTTTTTGCTTCCAAAGGTTACCCATACACATGTATAAAAACGTATTTTGCTCTGATCAACCCATAAACGGCAAATCTAGATTCAAGGTTAGTTATAAAACGCTTCGTATGGCCTGTGTTTTATTTCTTTTTGGCACATAGACGTCTGTTTAGAATCTGTACATGTATTAAAACTCAAAAACGGCTTAACCGATTTTAGTGCTATTTGCAACAGCGTCTTGCATATTTGTCTGAAAATATTTTAAGCTATATATCATCGCTGTATGACACCAGGCTTCCGATCAATTAAGAAATATTTAGAAAAAAGTCGGAAAATTTTTCCGTATTATAAAAATATATAAAAGATACACATATTTAAAATATATATTAACGAATTTTAGGGTTTAATATTGCTACAAAAATGTTCCCGACAATATATATCACCAATTTTTTTATTTTCATTTTTGACTACAATTATAACGTTAAATTCGCTGTTGAACATTATTGTAACCCCCTACAGCAATACGAAGAAAAAAACTTCCTTGGGTGGCAAGAATATTTACTAACGAAAAAAAGTGCTCCGACCTATATAGGTACGATTTATAAATCAGGAATAATCACGGAGTAATTATAATAAATATCATAATAATTATAATAAGAAATTTCGTAAGGTGCAACATAAAATGTTTCACGTGATCGGCGCTGCATTTGGCGATGAGTGATTCTCACATGGGCATTTTATGTGGCATTTTCCTGGATTAACACAACGGGACACTTATACGTGTTGTTACTAAATGTCTATGCTACCAATGTTTACAAAGAAGTTCGTACTTAAATTATTTGTATAAGAAGCACATATTAATACAATGGTAGATTAAAACAAATAAATATATTTGAATGTAAAACGATTCGCAGCAACCAGTCTTGAACAGATTTCGAAATGGGCCCGATCTAAGCGGGCTACGACTATTTTTTTCGGTAGCGAAGCAGCGGGTATACTGCTAGTTAGTAATAAAATAAAGATTGATGTCGCTTGTTTGTTTAAAATATAAATATAGGCCCCGCACAAGCGCATTGAACCGGGCCGAGCTTATTCTTTTCATCTCATTACACCGTATAGTGTATCTTATAATGCATTCAGAGGCATTTAACATAAAATTTTCAATGATATTAAGGAATATACTGCTGTCCAATTTTTTATCGGCGATTGTACAATGAAATAAATGTAAATACGTATTGTAATATTTTCCGTAGCATTTGTTTTTTTTTTTCTTAATAAAACCGACGATGAATCAGTTAAAAGTATCTTGTTTACTAATATTGATATATGTAATATGCAGAACACCCATATATATATAAACTAGTATATGGCGCCTGGCCTATCTCTCAATGTAACTTAAGATGTTCCAACATAGAGAGTAAGATATACATATGTCTGTCTCTTTTGGTGACCGTAAAACACAATGCGCATGCTCGGGTAGTGTCAATTCATTTTGAAAAAGCAGGATAAAATCAGATGAAATGACATTTACATTTAAAAAAATAAGGTTAGAAGTTATCAAACAAAAACCCTAATTATTTGGTTTTTACTATTTGGTAAAAAAGACGTAGCTGTACCCGTTTAAATGGCTGATAATATTTGCTGTGAATATTGACTGATTATTTAAAAGGAACAACACACTTCTTTACTTTAAAATTACATTTAGAGTTGTGAAATTTTAATCAAAGTGGTAAACATTAAGAGTGGTAATTAGTGGTAAACTCCCTCATAATGAGTTTTTATATTAGCATCTTCATATGTTACTTGTGATCTTCATATGTTGTATTAAACTTGATTCGTAACTCGTTACGATCCAAGTGTTTCGAATAGCAACATGAGTTTGGACTAAAAATAAATAGTAATGGGACTGAAATCTATTACTGACTACCTCATATATAAGGGAGATATTTATCATACCAATTTTGATGGCTCTCCATGAATTAAAGTTCATATGTCATGTTTCGACTATTTTCAGCATTGTCTGTCAATCCGTGGACATGGGTACAGCAAATTTGGCTGAATGGATCTTTGTGAAATGGATCGTTCTACTTTTGGTTAAAAACGGTCAACTGAAAGTAGAAGTTTACTCGTATCAAGTTTTTTGTGAATATTTCGAAAAAATGTATTCGGATAAAGTTGCTGCACAACATAAAAGTAACCATTTTTATTTGAAAAATTTTTCTTTTAGTTAAAGTTTTTTATTAAGTGTTCTGTGGTGGCCGTCGGTTTTGTGCTGGTTATACCTGATTTTATTCATTATATTTTCTTTTTACTTTCTAATGGCTGATTGCTAAGGAACGAGTCAAATATTTTAATTTATGCTTCGAACTCGAATTAAAGCAGTATACAGAAACACAGCATATCTCGAGATAAAAAATTAACTGTTTCTTTAGTAATTGGCAATAAACTTCTATTTTCTGTTAACTGTAATGTTCAAGTCATGATACTTTCTTCTAATTTTTGTGCATAATACTTTTATCAAAAAGGACAATAATTAAAACAATAAATATTAATTTTATATAAAATATATTGTAATAAAATTCTTACAGTGTCATACTATATAAGTATACAGGATTACAACTAAGTTAATAATACTTAATACTAGCGGACCCGTGTGCAAATTTCGCACAGCCCTTGCTAACATAAAAATTCAAGAGTAAAACAAAGACAAAACAAGGCAAAAAAAAAATAAATAAAACAAAAACCATTATTGGTTTTTAACATTAACACGTTTCTTTTCAGCATTTACGTTTCTCCAACTTCTTCAGAAATTAAGTTTTTCTTCTTTAACACCTTCACTAACTCCTTAAGAGAGGTAACTCTTTTCTTAACGTCCAAAACTTGTGTTCGTAAATCTTCAATTTTTTTGTGTGTCCAGTATTTGTTGCTTTAACCAGTTTCAAAGATCTTTTACGTTTTTTGTGGGTTGAAAAGTTTACATCTGTTAGGTCACCAACATAACGTGGCTCGTAAAATCCTCGTTTCGGAGGTGTACGCATCAGGCTGCTCTCAACTAAAAATATAATTTAATTTATAAAACATGTCATATTTAAAAACAAATATATTATAAGTTGATTATTGTATACCCTGCTTTAATTTTTAAATTTACTTAAAATTAATATATTACCTGCAGATTCAGTTGTAATACTGCCAGTAACACAGTCACCTGGACTGCTAGGGACAGGTTCATGAACAGTCTGAAATACAGTCTCCATAAGTGTGTGCAACAGGAGTGCCCACAATAGAAGTACTCGCAACAGAACTGCTCGCAACGGGTTCAACTAAAAAAAATAATTGAGAATTTATTTTAGCTGAAGGCATAACCCTCGGTTACTTTACTGTGTTCTACGCCAACAGTTCTTAAACTAGGGTCCGCAAAACAATTTTGACATTAACTTTACATCCCCCAACTTTTCGCTTTTATTCAAATAACTCATTTAATAAAAATCCTTAAAATTAAAAAAAAAAAAAATCCATTTAATCAAAATGTTGTTCAAGAGGGGGTCCTCGGACAACATAAGTTTAAGAACCCCTGTTCTACACATGTAATTAAAATGTATAAACAATATTAAAGACCATCTAAATAATTAATTTGACACTAAGTGTCAATAGTTATCTACGTTCGCACAGTTCAGTTCAAAAAATGTCCAATCATATTGCGTTATTTAGTTACATCATTAGATCTCAGACTGATCACTATAATTTGCTAGAGAGCGAGAGATCAGTAATATAGTGTTAAATAAAAACTTACCTTTAATCTCTAGCAAAATTGGAAATGGCACACGCAATGTAGGATATGGATCGGGTTTTAGAAACAAACGTCCACCATAAGTATTAGCTTAAGGATGGATATAACTGTATGCAGAAAAATGTTTTCAAACAGAGGTAGATTCTAGACACATCATCTTCTTCACGTAGGTCAAATCATTTTCCACTTCTGACATAACTCAGCATTTCTCGGGAACCTGACAATGGAAGAGGTTATGTAGTTGATATCATAATTATAAATATTTAGATACACATGCAGTTTAGGGTCCTACAATACTGAACGTAACGCAATTTTTCAGTAATTTTACTTGCCCAAATATTCCATTTTCTTAATTTTTTCAGGTATAAATTGGTTAGATTGCACTTGATTAATAGGTTTAGCAAAAAATTGCACAATATTGGCATATATATATATATATATATATATATAAATAAAACACTATCTTGTATATTCGTCAATTTATTAAAACCGTAATTAAAACATTACAGATACGTTTCGTGCATATAGTTGCACATCTTCAGTCATGTAAAAAACACAGAAAAATAATTATTGCAAGCATGGCAGGGCCACCATTATATATATATATATATATATATATATATATATATATATATATATATATATATATATATATATATATATATATATATATATATATATATATATATATAAATAAAGTAATCTAATTTGAAAAATAATAATACGCGTGGGTATTAGTAGGCCCCCAAACATGCAGTTTATTAATATTTAATACTTACTTGTGAAAAGAAACAGATTTCTTTCGTGGACAACAACATAATACACAATTTGCTGGCATTTTCGTTATAAATACGAACTCTTTTCACAATTTAATACAGACAAAACTTCGCATAATATTTCTAACAGAAAGAATGACACTACATGTCCACATGCCTAGCTCCTTCTCTTAACTCCCGCTACGTAACTTTAATTTTTTCGACCAATAGCAAGGTCGTAATTTAGACATGCGCAAACTATTCATCGGTCATGAAGGGGTACGGCAATACATAGCTCCATCCTCCTATCATGGAACATCATAAGAGGATAAATCTGACGCTCGATTGACACATATACGCATGCGTTCCAGTGTAGCGGGAAACGAGGAAACCACTGTTATGTTAACATGTACTTATATGCAGCGCACACATTTTTAAATAAATTGAAAATGTCTGTGATGTGATTAATTTGCAATAAAATATTTTCAAAACAATATAATTTAAATGTCCATTTGAAAAGTATTCATAAGATAAACTTTAATGGTAATCGCCGAATGTTTACAAACAGGCAGGACACTACTGGTCATGATTTTTTTTTTTTCGTAAAATTTTCTAAAAAATCGGTTTAATAAATTGCAATGTGTTTATATCCGATATAAATGAAGTGTTTTACAATGCCTGGTGTGCAGTGATGGGCACCAAACTTTAAGAACTTTAGAAATAACCCTTAAAGAATCAAAATTTATAGAAATGTTACCAAAAGCAATAGTTTTTTACTTTCGGACAAGACATGAAAATATTTGGTGAATATTTTTTCACAAATTATTATGAGAAGCCCAATCTTTGGGCTTACACTTATAGAATATGTTTAGAAATTAACAAAGAAAATAAAAAACTGAAACACCAACTAGATACGACAAAATCTGAACCAAGTAATAAAAAAATTAATAAACAAATTTCTATATTTAGTACCAGGAAAAAAATTAAGAAGTCGCATATTTTAAAAAACCGACAACGCAAGAGGAAGAAAATATTATTGAAAAAATACAGAAGTAACTTTTTTTTGTCTTAACTGTGTGAGTAGTTACACACACACACGTGTAATTTCATTCATTTTATCTCCTTTGTATATATATATAAGCAAATTATAATTTAAGAATGAATTATTTGTTGCTTAACAATAATTTTATGGCTATCGACAACACTGTGACATTTGTTCCTTATTGTTTTTTTTTTTTGTTTTTTCTTGTTTTGTATTATTGTTCATATTAGCTACAGTCTATTCCAAACGCTTAAGCGGAACTAGATTTTGCAATCTAGTTACTTTCATCGTTTAAATCGTGCCTTTCGGCCGTTTTGTTTAAGCTTTGTAAATCATACTTACAATAAAAAATTTTTGGTTAAGGTTAATATCATTTTAAAATGTCATTTTCTTTATATTTTGATTTTTTGTGTCATTCTTAATACAAATTTCCCATTTATTTATTTTTTTGTCATTAAAATATATAAAAAAATAATTTAATTTTGACATAGGTCATTCGTTTCCATGGTTTCATTGTTGTAATTTTAAATTTTGACATTGCAACGTGAAAAATGAAATAACCCAAGCAAGGTCCCTTGTCGTGACAACCTAAAAGAACGAAATTCCCATTTAGTTCCGCCTAAGCGTTTGAAACAGACTGTACGTGCTGTTCTATTAAATAAATAAATAAATAATAAATTGATAATTATTATTGTCTTATTATTGATGTATTAATGATAATCTTAAATATATCCACAATAAATCAGAATATTATATTTTTAATCTCCGCTCAAGATCATTTTGAAGCATGCGCACATGTGTCAATCGAGCGTCAGATTTATCCTCTCATTGGAACATCTAGCCAGCGTTCATGCGCCATATACTTGTTTATATATATATGAGAACACCACATAATATTGAGGTTATGTTTCTAAAAAGAATTGTTATTTGAACAAAGTTCCCCTTAAATAATCAACTACCAACAAAAATCATTTTTAATCCCAATCAAATAGGTACCTGATAACTTTCTCATATTTACAATACCTGCTATAATTTCATTATTGTCATAAGCTTGTAAATAGCTCTGTAAATGTAAATATTTTGTATAGTTATTTCATATTTTTTGCAATTAAATTTATGTAACGAACTAAATCAGCAACAAAGAATTAATCACATCATAGAAACCAATAATTAAAATAAAGAATGTTAAATGATTCTGAATTAAAAGCCCTCAAGGTAAAAAATTATGCTACGCCAATAGCACGATTTTGATACGCGTAGCTAAAATCTTAGTTCGGAACACTCAAATATGACCTTGACTGGACTTTTCAAGTATACATAGAAAACATGTTTTTCATGTCGCCTAATATAATTTTCTACCGAAGAGGAAGAGACGATCTACAGCCGGCTTATAAATGTAGAAGATGCATTGATACGGCGCGGAATCAACTTAATAAAACATAATGGCGCGCCCCAGAGAGATATAATTCTATCCTTCGTTCGATAGAGAAAAACTTCCCGAATCAGCTCCCGTTTCATTTTCGTATTGCCGTCACGCCGTATGTACGGAAATGTTAGGAAAAATTATACGTAGAATTGTCGCGGTCGTGTCATTTTACTTTTCACTCCCCATCACGCCCGAAGAAAGCGTTCCGAGAACGAATCGAACAAAACGTACATACATACATTCATAAAACGAGATATTACTGTATTTTCGCAAAAGTACCTAATATACAAAGGTTTAACTCAATATAACCTGAAAATACTGAAAATGTATATCCGTGTATTGTCTGATACAAAATTTAATATAGCAATAATATATTTATATACTAGAAATACATATAAAACCCATACTAAATGAAAGGACAGAACCAAGTATCCCAACTAGACATCATGCGCATGCTCTCGTTTATTGTACCCCTCACCTCCGACTCTTCTCGTCTAGGTTCGAAGACATTACACCGAGCTCATAAAACTTTACACTATCTGTTATTATTACTAGCAAACCCGTCGCAGAATATCTGCGAAAGTAGTTTATTAATTTTTATTGTGGGCTTAACGCCCGTGCCCGTAGCAGATTCATATTTAACAGAGTAAAATACACATTAATTATTTTTTTATCTTTTTAAATTATTTATTTGACCTCGGATATTGCATCCATAGTCACTTATATTTACTAGTACATTTATTTCCATGTGATTTTACAATAACAATTACAATATACAGTTTTCTTAAAATCTAACGCTAATAACAGTTCTATATAGTTCATTCTATAACAATATTAATTACTACAATTAAGTCTATAATAGTATTAATTACAATATGTGCATATATACGCATGTATATAAATGCCTATACATACACAAACATATATATATATATTTTTTTCTATTATTTTTGCTATTACTTATTAAATCTTAATTTCACATTTTTTTATATGTTCATATATCTTAATTTTTAGTCCGTTTTCGTTTGACACAAGGTAATTAAGATTTATGGGTAAAGTCTTGATGGCTGACAATATGTTACGGTAAAATAGATTAATTTCATTTTTATCAAACTGTGTTCAGCAGTGGCTTCTTCTCCGCACTCACATTTGCTGTCGGTCACTACACCCATCCTTTTTAAATGGGTTGCACTTTTATTATGTCCGGATTTTAGTCTTATTATGGTACTTATCAAGTCCCGGTTATTTAGATAACTAAACCATGGCTTTTCTTTTACTTTGCTTTTATATTTAAAATAAATGATAGCAGTCTTTTGGCACTGTTTGTTATACCACAGTTGAAACTTCTTCTTTAACTGTTTTCTTTTCTTTCTTATGATGGTGCTATATGGTATTTTGATGTTCGTTCCAAAAGAATCACAGTAAGCAGCTTTGGCTTCCCTATCTGCCTTTTCATTGCCATTTATACCCTTATGGCCTGATATCCAAATAAAATTAATAATGTTTTGTGTCAATTGTAAATTTTACACAAGCTCTTGATTTCACAAATTATGCTGTTATTATTGTTCTTAAAGCTATTGTCTTTTAGAGATTCCAGTGCGCTTTTGGGGTCTATGGCTATTAGCACTTTTTTATTCTGTAGGTTTTCCAAACTTTCCAATGCCATTTTTATCCCCAATAATTCAGCATAGCAGGAGCTTATTGCAGTGGTTATCTTAAATCTCTCAGTGGTGTTCCTTGTTTCATTAAAATATGTTCTATCTTAAACGTTTCTATATTTGTACTTTTTTCTTCATTATATATAATAACAAATAAGGAATTTATTGTTTAAATAAAACTCAAGTTGTTCACAGACTATTTTATTCTAAGTGTTCACTCTTACAACGTAAGAAAACATCTGATCTCTCTATCAAATTCTACGTGTGTTTTATAAACTCCAATTAGTGTAATGAGCCGTCATCATTATCGTTACTGAGTCGTCATCATTAGTGGGTTCAGATTACGGATTGCATCTAGATAACATTTAAGATCCACACCATTTACCATTTAAGATCCACACCATTGACCATTTGAGGTTCACACCACATTCGAGGGCCCTCATTCTCACTACATACAGACCATGGTCTTAACCTACAGAGACGATACCTGACCGTTAAACTGCTCTCAACTTGCAGAGATGGTTCCTTATCGTTCAACTGCCCTCAACACGACCAGTGTGTCTTGCGGTACTCGACAAGCTATCAATTCTCAACTCAACTATCCATCAGTTTATTTCATAACAGATTGTCTACAGTACCCAACAAGCTCAGTGACTGTCGCTTCTTCATACTCAGTGCCTTCACAAAGCAAAAACGACCAGTGTGTCTTGCGGTACTCAACAAGCTCAGTGACTGTCGCTGCTTCATACTCAGTGCCTTATCATTTTGTCAAAGCAATAAAATGTGTCTTACTATTCTAGTTATTCTCAACATAATCAGTTACCTTCGTGCGGTTTAAGCGCTTCAATAAATAGCGATCGTTCGCCCTTACACTCAAAACTTCATAAGGCCATAGAAACTTGGCCCCCAACTTGCCGCTACCGGTCATTTGTATGTCTTCAACTATTCCTTTTTTCCAATTTCATAACGGATAGCTTCGGCTCTCGCAGCATCGTCTGGACACAGCCGTATGAATCAGCAGAACCGTAAAACTTCACCATCTGTCTGATGTCTGAGCGTTGCTCGATGGCATCTCCTAGTCTTTTCCAGGAATATGGTCTGCAGAACTCGAATGCTGTAAAAAGTCTGAGGGCTATTGTTCTAAAATTAAAACGATTAATGTTGAGAAATCTCCTCCAACGGCACAACTCTGGCCGTAAGAGATCAACTATTAGACCAGTTTCTACTTTATTATCCCAGAAACTGACTAATCTGCCAGTGGTAATCCAACCACCCTAAAAAGACAAAATACAACTGATCAACTAATACTTAGCATTGAAAGTTACCTGCCTCATCAGATTCCAACATCTCGATGAGGTATTTCATATCACAGCTCACCACCCAACTGGCAAGCCACCGTCTTAATAGTTCCTTTGCAGCTTTACTGATGATCTTCGTACCAACTTTCATCAACTCGTATCGACCTTTATCTAAGCATTTAAGTACTTCATAGGGACCCAAAAACTCGTAATGTTTTACAGATGTGCATTTTGAAATCCCTATGTATCAGCACAAAATCTCCCAGCAAAAACTGTAAAGTATCTCGCCTTTTTCGGTTAGAGTTTTCAAAGCCACGATTATCTCTCATTGTTCTCTCAACTTTTTCGTGATCAAGTTGCCTGTTATCAATCGCATTGTCAAAACATGTAAAATAAAGTAGAACGCTACGTTTCCCACTATTTCAGTTCTTGTTGGAGTTCTCCAAGGAATAAAGAACAAATTTAATGAATTTATCTCCTGGCACTAAAACCTGCAATAACTGTATCTAAAGATCTGCGCAAGCAATGTACATTAATTTTAAAATCTCTCTTTCTATTGGCATTTTCATCAAATGTGTATCATTAGTACAGACTTAAGGCCAAGGCATATTTGACACCTTACGAGACACCTTCGACACCTTTCGCCGGCCTATATTTGTCTGTGTATCCACAACCACCACATCAGTTACAGACTCAACTTGGTACTCCTGTATTATTGAACCTGGAAGAACTAAAAATTTAACATTCATTAGATTTAAAACACTATTTATTTTTTTTAATTTTAACTCTGTAAAAGCTAGTTCTTTGAAATTTAAAAATCCTTTCTTTCTAGCATACTCACAATAATAATAAAATTCTTTGAATTACAATCTTAAGTCTTTATCCAAAATTCATTCTAGAACATTTCAACTTCTACGTATCACTGTCAACAAACTACTCAGTCAATTCATAAGCCGCCACTGATTTCACAATAACAAATGTCAAATTTTACGAACATAACAATGACACATTTGAACATAAAAACGTAAACTCTCGTATTTCGCTTTTCTAATCTCAGTGATCTAGTGTTTGTATTTCTGATTGCAAATTTCTAATTCTTATCAAAGTTTAAACTCAATCATCAGAACTTAGATCTCAAAACTCACATATCAAAATGGGATATCTTAAGTCTTAAAACTCTAATACAAATTTCAAATAATTGATCTCTTAACTCAGATCACATTATTCTTAACTAATACGTGCCACATAATCAAACTAATAAAACTTCTCTTACCATTTTACTCATGTTCTAACCATTACCTTCATACAATTTGTCCATAAACAGAATACCGCTGACAATTTTTTTGTATTTCTACTTCATTACTGGAACCATTTTATTCATCATCTAAAGATTTTCCTGCATGTAAGTTGCCTGTCCCTTAATAAAACAACGCTTGTCCATGTTGATAATTTTCATCAAAACATTTGCTATTTCGTCTTAACTGCACCTCAATCTGTTGTCAATCGCTAAGTAACCAGACGTAACTAGTTTGAAGCACGAATAATACCTGAAAAATTATAGCCTGCAAAAGTGTTTTCATCTGAAAACGTTTTCCGACGTTTTCAGATAACGTTTCGTTTTCCTTCCACGGTGGAAGTTCCACCAATGTGTTCCATTATGATCACTTATTATTTGCAATAATTGAAACGTATCACTTGCGTTTTTCACTTTCAAACTACTATCTTAGACAAACAATATTTTCATATCCATTTGTTCCATTTTTCCCATTCAAATTGATTAAATAAGTTTTTCATGAACAAAATTGCATAGTTAACTTTTGTAACTGTTCAAGCACACAAACTTAAATTCAATAATATCCGAAACAACGCAGATAGGTAATAATTTATCACATCACTATTTGTCACTTAATCATCAAATTAATAATTTAAACAAAACACTGAAAAATGCATCAAAGCAAGATCCCCAATAAAATAACAAAATATTATTAAGACGTGCATGAATCCCATTCACAAGCAGAAACGTTGACTCGATCCCACTTCTGATGTAAACAAATAAGGGATTTATTGTTTAAATAAAACTCAAGTTGTTCACAGACTATTTTATTCTAAGTATTCACTCTTACAACGTAAGAAAACATCTGATCTCTCTATCAAATTCTACGTGTGTTTTATAAAAACCAATTAGTGTAATGAGCCGTTATCATTATCGTTAATGAGTCGTCATCATTAGTGGGTCCAGATTACGGATTGCATCTAGATAACATTTTATGGTGACGTAACAGGGCTTCGTGGAAGGCTAGATGCTAACATATATTTTTACTAATAGTGGTGTAGCCTTTTTATTCCAGAAAGTTTTATCTTGTAGGTTTGTTAGTCTTTGCAATTTTTTTCGTTAGACTTTGTATTTTTTTTTAAGTAAATTTTTGTGCTAGATACCTTCTTCTTAGGAGCTGGCAAGGGGTCGATTTCATGGCTCCTAATAATGTACGTAGAGCTAGATGCTGTATTCTGTCCAGTGTATTTTTCATAGTTTCACTTGCGGAAGATATGAGTGTCCCTGCATAGTCGAGATGTGGTCTTATTAATGCCTTGTATAAATTTATCATTTTAATCGGGTGGGCTCCCCATTTAAATCCAGCTATACATCTTAATATATTGATACCTTTGTAACATTTGTACATTACTTCTTGTATTTCTTTTTGCCACTTGCTCTTTGTATCAAACAACACACCTAAGAATTTAGCTTTGATGCTTCTTTTATTATGGCATATTCTAGGACTACTCCTAAGATGGTATCGTGTGCATATGACAATAGATCTTTTGCTTGTGGATATTTTTAGTTGTAGATTATCTAACATTTTATTTAGTTCAGACAATTTCTTCTGAAGACGTTTCTGTACAATGTGCAGCTTACTTCCATGACTATATACCACAATATCATCTGCATATTGCAATATTACTGTCCCACCACCACGTACCTTTTCAAGTTCTTTCGTATATATAGAATACAATAAGGGACTGAGGATGGACCCTTGTGGTATTCCTCTATTAATTATGTATGGTCCTTTCAAGCTGTTTTTATATTTGATAAACGATTGTGGTTCTTGCATATACTTGCATATCCAAGTTGCTAGTTTGCTTGATATACCAATTTTTAATAAGTTGTCATGAAGTATATTTGCATTAACGTTATCAAATGCTCCTTCTATATCCAAAAAGTCTGCAATGGTATAATGGTTTCTTTAGTATGTAATTTGTATATCTGTATTTAAGATGTTTATGTTGTCCTGTACACTTTTTCCTCTTCTGAATCCATATTGTGTTTCTGGCATTTTGCTATTGTGCTCTAGGAACCATTCTATTCTGTTCTTGAGAATACTTTCGAAAGTTTTTCCCAAGCAGGATAGTAGTGTAATTGGCCTGTAGGATGAGGCTTGATAAAGTGGCTTATCTGGTTTGGGTATGGGTACGATAATATGAGTTTTCCAGCTTTCCGGTACAAAATTATTGTTTAACATATCCGTAAACAAGTTTGGCAATTTTTTAAGTGCAGTGTCTGGTAAACGTCTTATCATTTCGTAGCTGATATCATCGTATCCAAAACACTAGTGTTATGGTTTATGCTTTGCAGTACCTCTTCGTATGTTATTTCTTTATCTTGAAATGTTGATACAACTGTTTTAATATTGTTGCATGTAAGTGTATTAATCACATTTCTTAGGCATATTTTTTGGGCAAAATCATCCAGCCAGTTAGAACCATCTTCAGTGTTAATATTGTTTGAGTTATCTCTTCTGATCATTCTTATTTTATTTCAGACGTCTTTCGTGTTGTTGTTAGGTGTTAAGGTTTCGCAAAATTTTCTCCATTCCTCTTTTTTCCTTTTCTTGAAGTAGTTGTTTGCTTTAGTTCTTTGTCTCTTGTAGTTTTCTATAGTTGGGAATTTATTAAATATGGATAGTGCTAGTCGTCTTTTTGCTATTATGTGATTGCAATCGCTATCCCACCAGCAGGGCTTTATTTTCGTGTGCTGCGTTTTTATTTTCATGATTGGTGTTGACATATTTCTTGCGCTGTTTATAGTGTTTACAAGAAAACTGAAATTTTCTTGTACATCTAATGTATCGTTCACACCATTTATCTGTTCACCTCTATATTTTTTTGGTAAATGTTCATTCTGTTTTTTTTATAATTTTTCTTAGAACCGTAGTTTATATCTTTTCCTCTATCACTAAGTCTTTGGCTTAAATTCGTATAGTTAAATAATGGGTGTTTTTTTTTTAGAGGTATAGAACTTTAAATTGCAATAAAACAACGATGGATTATTCGATTGACATGAATTTTTTTTTATTCGAAAGATAATCTTGTGGCATTACATTTTAAATATGATTTCTGGCATATGACCGCCACGGCTGGCTCGGATGTAGTCCAATCTGGACGTCCAATTTTCGATGACTTTTTCCAACATTTGTGGCCGTATATCGGCAATAACACGGCGAATGTTGTCTTCCAAATGGTCAAGCGTTTGTGGCTTATCCGCATAGACCAATGACTTTACATAGCCCCACAGAAAGTAGTCCAGCGGTGTTAAATCACAAGATCTTGGAGGCCAATTCACAGGTCCAAAACGTGAAATTAGGCGGTCACCAAACGTGTCTTTCAATAAATCGATTGTGGCACGAGCTGTGTGACATGTTGCGCCGTCTTGTTGGTATGATTTAATGTAATGCCACAAGATTATCTTTCGAATAAAAAAAAATTCATGTCAATCGAATAATCCATCGTTGTTTTATTGCAATTTAAAGTTCTATACCTCTAAAAAAAACACCCGTTACAATAGGGTAGTGGTCACTTCCCATTGGATCCTTTAGTACTTCCCATTTGGTAATGTCACAAAGTAAGGCTGGGCTGGAAATTGTTCTATTACGCTGTTTAATCGTTTTACTCTTGTTGGAGTCCCATCGTTGGCAACATAAAGGCATTCTTCATCGATAAACGCTGCTAGCTCCATCCCCTTCTCTATCCGAAGGATAATATCTGTCCCACGACCCGTGATGGCAGTTAAAATCTCCGGCTAGAATGAAGGGTTCATTAATTTGGTTTTTGATGTATTTCCAATCAATTTTCGTCATTTTATGCTTAGGGCGTGCATATATAGAAATTATTATTATGTAACCAATGTGAGTTTTTATTCTTATTGGCATGATTTGGACATTATCGTTAGGTGTTTTAATTGAAATGGTTTCGTACTGAATTGATTTGTGTATTAGTATGGCTACCCCTCCGTGAGGATTGTACGTGTTCTATTTCTATCTGTTCTTTCTATTGCGTAGTTTTGTAAGTTGATATATTTGTCTCGTATTAAAAATGTTTCGCTTAGTAAGCCTATTTTTATTTTTTGTTCATTTAGTAGGTACTGTAACTCCGTTTTGACACTATTTATACCTTGGCAATTCCACTGTAAAATGCTGAATTTTAATTAATTTTGTTATACCTAATTATTGTATACTTCTATTAGTTGTACCTACTACAATTAATGCAATTTAATATAATCAAATTTGTCTTCTGCGTGACCTTCTAAGATTTTTATTTCTTTGAGGTTCTTTATTCTCTGTAGTGTTGTTATTTTTCATTGTGTTTTTTATATCTATGTTCATTTCTGTTTCTTCGTTGACTATTTCTATTTCATCCAAATTTTCTACTTCCTTTGATTTTATTTTATCTGCTGGGTTTTCCTTTACTATATAATAATAATAATAATAACTTTATTGACATACTTATATTTTACAGTTCAATTACATATTACACAAAAAATAATAAAGTTGGGTATAAGTCACAGAAGATACGGAAGTATCTTGTGGTGACAAATTTTCAGATAAATATACAATTAGTATTAATATGTACTACTATTTAAATAAAAATGAAAATGAAAAGTGAGTACATGTAAATACTATATACAAACATATTCATATATACATACATATATATACATATATATATATATATATATATATATATATATATATATATATATATATATATATATATATATATATATATATATATATTTGGCTGTAAAATTATTGGGAAGAAAACGGTTAGGAAAGTAAAACTCAACTTTTACTGATGCCCAATATTTCGGTCTGATATTCAGACCATCTTCAGGGGCTGGAAATATATTTAGTTATGAAACAGTGTTATCGATAAAAATACAAAAAAACTTACAAAGTTAAAATTAAGAGTTTTTTCCTTTGTTGCACATTAAAATCAAGACTAGAATTATTATTATCACAAACATTATATATCACAAAATCAAAATTAAAAAAATTAAAAAAACTGAAAAAAACCGTTACAATCTGTTACATGGCGGTAATTTCAATACTTGATATCAGCATGTACATTCTTCTTTCTGCTACAAGTAAATTCGGGAGCATTTTGTGGAGTTGATATCTTGAACTAACATGCGGTGTAGAGTCGGTAAATCAGGTTCCTTGTTTTATTAGAAAATTAAGTTTACAATAATATGTAAACATTATGTTAGATTAGTGTTACCGTCGTGAATTTTTAACAAATTTTTATAAATAGCACTAAGGCCCTGGATATCAGTTTTTGCATTCAAATTGTTGTTAAATTTGTTAATGTAACACATTTCTAAGAAGGTTCTTTTTTGTGTGTTTGGTTCCGTGGCCAGAATCTCCGTGCTGTCAAAATGAGGGTTATGCTTCGTTTTAGACATATGATTGGCTAACGCGCAAAACTGGGGCTTCACTCTGGCATCCGATTTATGTTGCGTTATCCTGTTCCCTAGGAACCAAACACACAAAAAAGAACCTTCTTAGAAATGTGTTACATTAACAAATTTAACAACAATTTGAATGCAAAAACTGATATCCAGGGCCTTAGTGCTATTTATAAAAATTTGTTAAAAATTCACGACGGTAACACTAATCTAACATAATGTTTACATATTATTGTAAACTTAATTTTCTAATAAAACAAGGAACCTGATTTACCGACTCTACACCGCATGTTAGTTCAAGATATCAACTCCACAAAATGCTCCCGAATTTACTTGTAGCAGAAAGAAGAATGTACATGCTGATATCAAGTATTGAAATTACCGCCATGTAACAGATTGTAACGGTTTTTTTCAGTTTTTTTAATTTTTTTAATTTTGATTTTGTGATATATAATGTTTGTGATAATAATAATTCTAGTCTTGATTTTAATGTGCAACAAAGGAAAAAACTCTTAATTTTAACTTTGTAAGTTTTTTTGTATTTTTATCGATAACACTGTTTCATAACTAAATATATTTCCAGCCCCTGAAGATGGTCTGAATATCAGACCGAAATATTGGGCATCAGTAAAAGTTGAGTTTTACTTTCCTAACCGTTTTCTTCCCAATAATTTTACAGCCAAATAATTACTGGAACGGAATAATTTTTTAATCTATATATATATATATATATATATACCTTAAAAGGGTTAGACAGAGTTAAATAAACTGCTTAAATCAGTAGATGAAACATTAAGCAACCAGAATTTAAAGTTTTTTAAAAATATTAATTTGGATGACTGTAAGAAAGAAGATTTAAGTGAAGTTGGAAACAAGTTAAATAATTTTGGAATTATTACGTAGTAGCATCTCGCCGAAGTACTTTTTTTTATTCTAATTGAATTACATTTTTTTAGTGTTTTACTTCTCGTACCGTAATGATGATCTGAAAATTGTAGATCTGTTTTATTTGTACCCTGGCTCATAAATTGAGCAACTGATAATAAATAAAGTTTGGCAATATCAAAAATTTTTGTTTCTGAAAATAATTGTTCAGAAGAGAATCTAAATGGTTTTTTAAATATTATCTTTAAAATAATTTTTTGTGTGACCTTAACCTTGTTAATAACTGATTTAGCTGCACTACCCCATGCTATGATACCGTATTTAAGGTGAGCTTGTGCTAAACCGTAATATATTATTTTTAAAGAGTTAATGTCTAAAATATATTTAAGATTTTTAAATAAATAAATTAACTTCCGTAATTTGTTATTTAAATATTCAATGTGAAATTTGAAATTCAAATTTGAATCTAATACAATTCCTAAATATTTAACAGTATTTTTAATTATTATTGTGTTATTACATTTACAAGCATTAAAATCGCAAAATTCAGTATGTAAAATAATTGATTTATCCGGAGGTAATTTATTTTTTCGACAGCTAAATGGAACTAAATAAGTTTTGCTTAGATTCAAAGAAAGTAAATTGGCATCTACCCAAGATTTAATAATGTTAAAATTAAGTGAAATTTCACGGAAAATATCCGACCAGTTATCACCCGCCACATACAACACGGTATCATCCGCATATGACAATAGCATGCCGCTAATATTTAATGTCAATAGATCATTTAAATATATAATAAAAAAGAGTGGCCCCAAGACTGTCCCCTGAGGTATGCCACAAGACACAACTGCGGGGTCACTCAGAACACCATTAACAGATGTACGTTGTTCTCTGAAGCTCAAATAACTCCTTACTACCTGTAGAAAAATCCCCCGAAAACCATAACATTCTAATTTTGCCAATAATCTCTCATAATTTACTGTATCAAATGCCTTGGCTAGGTCGATGAAGATAGCTGCGGCAATTTTATCATCATTAAAGGTTTTATGGATGGCAGCTGTTAGGGTTGCAATTGCATTTTCGGTAGATACATTTTTACGAAAACCAAATTGTTTATTTGATAAAATGGAATGTTTATCAAGAAAATTACACATTTGAAATTTAATGATTTTTTCAAAAATTTTTGCAATATTTGAAACAAGTGAAATTGGTCTGTAATTAGATATAATATCTTTAGGTCCATCTTTATGTAATAATTTTATTACCCCTATTTTAAGCTTTTTAGGATAATAACCTTCTGAAATGCATCTATTAAATATAAATGCTAATGGGTCGCAAATTGCAATCTTTATGGATTTAAGGATTTTGCTAGAAATACCGTCGAATCCAGCAGAATTATTATTTTTTAATGTATCAATTGCATCTGATATGTCACTTCCTGAGACTGGTCTACAAAAAAAAGTTTCAGATATGGTATTTAGGGTAAAATTTCTATTATTAGAAGGTATTTTGGCTGCCATTTCAGAGGCAATATTGGCAAAGTAATTATTACAATTATTGGCAATATCTTTTTTATTTGAAATTTTTTCATTGTTTGTCCCCATTATATGAGAGATACTAGTAGAATTGTTTTTTATATTAAGGTTCATTGCTCTTTTCGATATTTCCCATAATTTTTTATTATCATTTTTACAATTTTCAAGTTCATTCTTATAAAATAACGATTTTGCTTTTTTAATTATAGTATTTAATTTGTTTCTATATTTGTTGTACTGATTTTTAAGTATTTCATTATTCGGGTTTAATTTATATTGTTTGTACAATCCATCACGATAATTAAGTGATTCAATGATACCAGCTGTAATCCAACCTTTTCTTTTTTTTAAATTGCTTTTTTTATTTTTTTTAGAGTAGGTGCAAAGGTCTATATTAAATGACAGAGAATTAATAAATTTATCCAAAACTGTATCCAAATCAATATTTTCATTTATATAACTGAAATTTTCATTTAACATTAAATTTAGCAAATTAGAGTAATTCAAAATTTTAATAATATTATCATTATTATCGCAAGTTTTTTCTGGCTGATTTATAGATGAATTATGTAAATATTTTATATTTAAGATTACTGGGTAATGTTCACTTATTTTACTGTGCAAAATTATGGGTAGTATATTGTCTGGCGAAATTTTATCTTTGATTAAAAAGTGGTCAATGCATGAACGAGAGTCGTTCACAACCCTGGTGTAGCCGTTTATACAAGATCTAAAACCAAATTCAGTAAATAGGTTTATATATTCCATACTACACTTAGTGTCAGATAAAATATCGATATTTATATCACCACAAAATATTTCGTGTGAGGTTTTACAATAAGATAAAAAGTACTTTCTTAGCCCAAATATAAATTCATTTACATTTGTCGAGGGTGGTCTATGAACTGCAGTTAAAGCAATGGATTCATTATTATTATGTATAAGTAATCGAATAAATTTAAAATTTTCAATAACTATAATTTCATAGCTGGTCTTTAAATGATCTTTTACATACACACTGACTCCATCGGATTTGTTTATTGTACCCTCATTGTATATAATGTTGTAGTTTGTCATTTTAAAATACTCAATATTTTTACATAACCATGTTTCAGATAAGATTATTATATCGAAGCATTTTTCAAAATAAGATAAATAAACTTCAAGAAATGTAAAATTATGGTTAATGCTTCTAATATTAGTTTGAAAAATGCTTAGATTTTTACTAACTTTACAACTGGGTGAAAATGCTTTTAGCTGATTTACACAATTTGTTACTGAATCACATGTTTTTGTATTTATTTCCGGATAGTCAAAGTTTAATTCTAAATCCATAATTAATTAATAACTTACAAAATAGTAAATTAGTATAATTTAAAAAGAAACAAAGGGAAAAAAGAAGAATAATCAAACTTATACAATTTTATACAATTTTACTTAGATCAGCTTCATTTTCAATAATATGAATTAAGCTATTTACATCTTTACGCACACAGATTTTTGAATTTTTAAACCATACAAACTTAAATTGATTTTCTCTGGCTTTGGTTTTAGTAAGCCAAAACAGATTTTTATAAAATGGAGAAAGATTTTCGTTAATGTAGATTCTTCTAGAAATATTGTTTGCAGAAATTTCGGTAGAGTTGATTATTGTTTTTCGCATTTAAATTCGTCGCGGGTTTTTCGTGATTTAAATTGAACAATAATGGGTTTCGGTCTATGTACATTTTTGGATTCTAGTCTGTGCGAAACTTCAATATCTTCCTTTACAAGATTAATTTCTAGTTTTGTTGCAATTTTTATTAAAATTTCTTCGGTGTTCTCCCCATTACTTTCTTGGATATTGTGTAATTCAATGTTTTTATTTCGACTATATTGTTCCAGTTTGTTTAATTTATTTTCTAATATATTAATTTTTTCATCTTTTTGTTTGTTAGCCTCGGTTAAATTTTGGACTACATTCTCCAGTTTGTTTATAATAATTTTATTCTGTTTCTCAATCTCAAAAATCTTATCGTACTGTTGACTTATGAAGTCCCTAGTCTTTACCATTTCATCTATTTCATTTTTAAGGTTTTTTAATTCCGTAAACATGTGCTCCATATTGTTAATTTTGTTTAAAATTTCTTGATTTAATGTTTCTGTCGTGTTTACTGCCGCAGTGGTGGAGCCACTACGTAATCTTGATTTTTGACAGAAACCGCATTTGAAATTGGATTTTTTTTTATATTCAAATTTCTGTAAATAGATTCCGCTGTCCCTGCACAGTTGTGCAGATTTCCACAGCCGTCGCCGGTACAGATCACATAGTCATTAGGTAAAGCTTCATTGCACCGCACACACGAAGTCATTTTGAAATTCCCAAAAAAAAGTTATTAAATAATAATCCTTTAAATATATTTTTTTTTTTTTAAGTAGGAAAAATTTCTCTTGGTTCCTCGGGTCTTGAACTTAGGAAGTCAGGATGCTTCTTTATCCGACAACGAATTAAACCTTGCGGCTATTCTGAACACATCAACTTATTAAGTGATATGCAAAATTTGCAGAAAAGTTCAAAATATAATTGCGATATAAATAATAAAAAATGTTTCTAAATTTATTTATTATATAAATTTTAAACAGTTTTAGTTAAATAATGTTCATTACCACTTACGAAATTAAACCACAACACTTAAATTAACACAGTTTTTAAACACAAAGGAATGATTAAACATGAAGTACCAAGTCAAGATACTTAACAGTTTATTTATTTGTTTAAAATGATGTATTTTTATTAACAAAATAACAAATTTGAGTTACTTTTGTTATAGATATTCACAAGATTTTCACAAAATATATTATTGTTTAGAATAACTCACTTTTCTTGAAAAAAAATGTTATGACTAATTAGCAGTAGATATTAACGTCGCCATTTTTTTCTTATGTTATACTAAAATTTTTTGTGTTATTATGTTGCTTTTCTTATGTTATTATGTTATACTAAATTGTTTTCGCTCATATTTGTTTGAATTGTATTTATTTTATCTGCTGGTTTTTCTTTAACTGAATTGCTTTCGCTCATATTTGTTTGAATTGCATGAATTTCTACTTCAGTGGTTATTTTGTTGTTACAGTCTTCTTTAATCTTCTTATTCAAGTATTTATTTTCATCTTATTCCCTTTCTGTGCTTGAATTGACTTCTTTCATGCTTCTTTTCTGACTAGTAAAACAAACACTTGTTTGTATCTGTTTGTTTCCTTTTTTATTATCGCTTTTGTTTCTCGCCCAACGAGGTTTTGAGATAGGATTAGGTACGTAGATGGGCAACTCCTGTACTTCTTTTGTCAATATTTGGGGATACTCTTCATCGTAGTTCTGTAAAAGATCAAACTTATTTTCAGTCCTTACCGCATACTGATTTATTCGGTCTTTTAATCCCGGTATTTCCAAAGATGCTTCTTGATTGTTCATATTATGTGTTGCCATAAGCGAGTTTAATATTATTCTGTCTGACTCTTTCACTACATAGTTTGTAGGTGGGTTCATGTTCATCTCCACAGTTAACGCCTACTGGCTTTCCTTGTCTGCATTAATTCTTGGTATGTCCTTTATCTCCGCAAACTGAACAAGTTTCTACCGTGCTTCTGCACTGTTTTGCCACGTGTCCGTATCTGTAGCATCTGTAACAATGTTTCACACCTCTTACGTATGGTTCGCAAGGGAATCTTGCATTCCATATATAAATATATTCTGGAATTTGCTGCCCGTAGAAGAAAATTTTGATCGTATTACTAGCAATGAATTCTACCTTATCATCATTTATTATTTTTCTGCTCATTCTGGCTATGGATTTTATTTTAAATTGTCTGCTATCAATTATAGATTGTTATTTCTCTTCCGTATAGTCAGCGTCTATATTTCTAACGATTGCTGCCCGAGGTGTCAGAAAATTGGGGATGAAGGCATTTAGTTGTTTCTTCTGTAGTTCCTCATTTTGAACTAAATTGTTGGCTGTTGCTGGATTTGTGCATTCCACAACTACTTTATTTCTGCCGAGCTTTTTAATGTCTATAATACCTTTTCTTTGTGTTATTTTATGTACTTTTCTGCTACTTTAAGTACACTTATTGCTATTCTTTTAACATTGCTTGGTTCCTCGTTTTCTTTTCTTTGAATGGAAACTTTAAATTTTCCATTGGGGTCCTCCTCTAGGTATAAATTGGTTTGATATATATATATATATATATATATTTTATTTATTTATTTATTTTTTTTTTAACTGTTCCGGTAAAATTTTAATTTAACTAATTTTAAGATTAAATATTAATAAATAAATAAAAATCTGCTGTGGGACTCGAATCATGGATATTTTATTCTGACGCTATTCTGACTTTATGACGCTAACCACTGCTCTAATACGAGTCTAGTGTATTACATGTTGCACTCAGAAGCAATACAAAATTGTTTAAAAGATTTTCTTCATTTATTCACCCCTAAAGTGTCACTATCACAGTTTATCACAATTTCCAAACTCTTTCAAAGGGAACTTTCCGCATTTATAGTAAGTTTTACGCAAAAAATTCACTTTTTTAATCACCAATTCTAACAACTGATTCACTCATTAACACGTCTGAGCTGATACTGACATTAATTATTCATAATATATATTTTAATATAAACGTCATACAAAATAATTATAACAACTCTCATATATTACTTTCGTTAGTAATATCTGACATATTGATTGCAGCTTCAGCACTTCCCCTCAATCAACATGTACGTCAGAATATTTGTCAATGTTAATTTTCTTATTTGGGGTTAAATTGTCACTGTCAGACAATAATGTCAAATTTGAAGTTCTAGAGGTTATGTCAAATTCATTTGTATGACACAAGATTAATTTTTTTTGTGTGTCAGACTTTTTGTCAGTATATCAACTACCATATTTTCGGTACTAACATGTTTCACCTCGATTATACCTTCTTCCACAAATTGTCTAATAAAATGATGCCTTATATCAATGTGTTTGGTTCTGGAATGGTATACATTATTTCTGGCTAAAATTCCAGCACCAACATTATCGCAATAAAGCTGTATATTGTACTCTATGTTAATTTCTTTTAACATATTGTTCAGGAGCGTAGCTTCCTTTGCTGCTTCGGTCAACGCCATATACTCGGCTTCTGTGGAAGACAATGCAACTGTTCTTTGTTTCCTGTCTTCCCATGTAATTGGTGCTCCCGCTAAAATAAATGTATAACCTGTATAGGACTTCCGGTCCTTCACACAGGCGCCCCAGTCTGCGTCTGCATAGCCAAATAAGTTGTTACCTGTTTTTTCTGTACTTTAGTGAATAGTCAGAGGTTCCCTTAAGATATCGAAGTATTCTTTTTGCCGATGTCCAGTGTTCCTTGTTATAATTTGTGTTAAACTGGCTTAAATAATTCACAGCATACAGTATATCTGGTCGCGTTCCAATTCCCAAGTATAAGAGTGACCCAATTAATGGTACCCGTACCAAAATAAAAATTATTTTGGTACGGGTATTTCTCCATTTGTTCTGCTGATTTTGTTTCAGGTTTTCGTAGTTGACTATTTGACTCAAGCGGAGTTTTGACAGATTTTGAATTTTCCATACTGAAAGTTTCCAGGAGTTTTTTAATGTTACATTTTTGTGCCATAATTATCCCCCCACTTTCGGTGTGTGAAAATTCAATTCCTAAGTAATGACTAATTTCTCCCATATCTTTTATTTCAAAGTCTTCGGACAATTCTTTTTTAATGTCTTTTATTTTATTTTCATTACTACTGTACGACAAGTATCATATCCTTTCCAGTTTTGTCAAAAAACATACAGGGCTCGTTCAGTAGCGGTTTTAGATTTGTTTTTAGTTTTTCGTTCAGTGTTTTATACTACTGGCGTCCAGATTGCTTAAGACCATAAATTGATTTTTGCAATAAGCAAGAATAATTTTCCCTCGGTGCAGCTCTTCCAGCCATTCTTGTGCTGTTTGCTTGATAATATCCTTTATATTCTTGTTTTCAATAATAAGGTTTAGGGATTCTTCTAGTTCGTCTGGAATTTTCATATATACTTCTTCTTCCAATTTAGCGTTCAGATAGGCTGTTTTCACGTCTAATTGATGAACTTTAAGATCATATTCTGCAGCTAGAGCCATAATTAGCCTAACAGATTTTAATTCTGTTACAGGTGTAAATGTTTCGTTATAGTCAATTCCTGGGATTTGAGAAAAGCCCTTGGCAACAAGTCTTGCCTTCCACTTGGCAATACTTCCGTCTACCTTATATTTATTTGTTAATACGAGACGATTTCCAACTTCTTTGTTTTTAAGCAAATTGACAATTTTATATACTTTATTTTTTACCATTTGTAAAAATTCTTCTGTAATTGCCCTTCTCCATTCTTCTTGATAGTCCCCTTTAAGGCTTTTCCGGGATATTTCAATAGCACCAGTAAATTCTTGTTCGTTTGACGTTCCTACTTCAACTACTTTAAATTCCTTCCTTGGTTTTCCAACTTTTCTAGTTTTAACAATTTTCGGTCTTCCTCTTCTTCTTTTATATTCATTTTCAGTTTCAATATATTCATCTGAACTATGTTGCTCTTGGTCTACTTCCTGTTCTTGAATAGTTTCTTCATTTATGTTTTGTCTTACAATTTGGTTCTCTGATTTTTGTTTTTGAGGTTTGTTCAATATTGTTATATACTTTTTATCTTTCTTTTGGATTACTTCTTTTTCCTCGTTATTCCAAAAATCTTCGTACTTGTTTTCGGAGAATTTATTTATAAATTTTACATCTCTACTTTTGGTTATTCTTCTTGAATTCAGTGACCGTAGTCGATATGCCTTTGATTCTTCGGAGTATCCAACAAAGATACATTTTTCAACTCTTTCGTCAAATTTTCCCTTTCCAGGTTTCTTGTTTAAAACATACGCTTCAGTACCAAATATTCTAAAATAATTTATTATTGGCTGTTCTCCGAACCATACGTTATACGGCGTATCCATATTTATACCTCTAGTTGAAGCAGTTGAAACAGCTTCCGCCCAAAATGATGGCTGCAGACCAGATTCAATTAATAAACATCTTGTCATCTCAGTTAGCGTTCTATTTTTCCTTTCTGCAATTTCGTTTTGCTCTGGCGTGTATGTAGTAGTTAACTGACGTTTAATGCCATTTTCTTTCAAAAATTCTTCGAATTTTTTGTTGCAAAATCCCAAGCCATTATCTGACAGATATGGCTTGGTAACAAGATATTATTTTCTTTTACTAGTCTGATTTTCCACTAGCCGCTTATATTCTTTAAACATTCGAAAAGCGTCACTTTTTTCCTTTAAAAATCTCACCTCACACCATCGTGATTTATCATCAATAAATGTGATAAAGTATTTACTTCCGCCATTTGACATTGTTCTCAATGGACCACATATGTCTGTATGTACAATGTCTAACAGGTTTTCAGAAGTTCTTGATGACCTTTTAGGGAAAGGTTTTTGTGTCATCTTTCCACGCAAACATACTTCACAAGTTTGAAGTTTTTCCTCTTTGTTAAAATTTAAGCCAATAGCTGCTTCTTTACTTACCATGTCGACTAAAGTTTTTTTATTCAGGTGGCCCAACCTTTGATGCCATAGGTTTATATTTGATTTTTCTTTTGAGGTATTGACTTCTTCATGACCTTCATCTATAATGAAAAGATTATTAATTCTTTTGGCTAATACTTTGCCATTTTCATTTCGTATTACTGCTAAGTCCTTTCGAAATTTAATGGAATGGCCATGATCTGTAATTTTTGCTACAGACATCAAATTGGTTCTAAGGTCAGGCACAAATAAGGCATTTTTTTAGGTGACCTTATTTATTTTATTGCCTGTACTTAGAAGTAAATTCATTGACCCTTTTCCTTCTATTTTCGTTGATGAATTATTGGCAAGATTCACATAATCTTTATTTTCATTTAAATTGTCAAATTTTTCCTTTTCGCTACACATATGTGAGGTACACCCACTATCCAGACACCACATTTTCTTACTTATATTCCTCTGATTTATGTATTCCTTAAATATGGTTTCACATTTCTGGTCCTCGATCTTTGTCAAAGACTCATTTGGACAATTTTTGTTGCAAGTTTTCTTGAACATTTTACATTCCGTGCGCTTATGGCCAACTTTACCACTTTACAACTTTTCAATACTTGGTAGTTTATCCCTCGATTCGATTGCACATCTAAAGTTCTCAATTGTATCAGGCAAACTACACAACAGAATGATTCCTAATAAATCTTTATTGACTTCTAAGTTAATTTCATTCACCTTGTCAACAATGTCCATAAATTTTCGCAAATATTCATGCACATCTTTGTTCTCACCTATTCTCACCCATTTTACAGAACAATAATTGTTTTAATAGTGTTACCTTACGTGCAGGACCTGATTGATAAATTTCATGTAATTTTGCCCAAATTTCTCGAGATATGGAACATCCCTTAACTTGCTTTAATTCACTGGGACTTATTGCTAATATCAGATCAGATTTAGCTTTCCGATCCGCTAAAGTCCATGTTTTAACCTCATGTTTGCTAGCATCGTCTTCTTCAATTTCGTCCGGTCTTTGGTTCGTACCGTTGACGTAGTCCCACGTATCATTTTTTATTAGCAGTGCCTCTACTTGTATTTTCCACGTCGCAAATTTTGTTTTTCCCAGAGTTTCTATTTTTACATTTGAATTCATGTTTCTTCGGGATTTTTGTAAACGATAAAAATTTTACTAACACTGATTTCCAATTATTAGAAGAACGTAATTTCTGGGCCCATAACCTATTGTGGGCTTGACGCCAGTGCCCGTAGTAGATTCATTTTTAGCATAGTAAAATAAATATTAATTATTCACAATATATATTTTAATATAAACGTCATGCAAAATAATTATAACAACTCTCATATATTACTTTCGTTACTTTAGTAATATCTGACATATTCAGCAATTTTATTGATCATTTAAATTTGCACAGCTAATGTACCATATATACCATTCAATCTCAAGCCTTTATACTTCTACACTCTTTTCAAATATTCTTTAAAAACGCATCTTTGAACAAGGTGCGCCCCGGGGGCTCGCTTGAGCCTCCCACCCAGCACTGAAAAAACATGTTTTTAAGGAACACATTCGTTAGATTCAGTGCGCGGCGCTTTTTGGAACTAAAAAATCAAGATGGCGGCCACCTCTTTGCAAAATTTTTAATTTTGTCGTAGGTGCAATAAGGGTGAATAGTAATGTGTATTTAAGCGCCCGCGCGTATATATATATATACATAAAACTGAAAATTTGTGTGTATGTCCGGAAATCTGACCCACTTCCAGATATGCTACCGAGTTTAAATTTGGCATACAGGTAGTAAATACCGTCAACATAACGAGAAAAATCTCAAAAAAGTCCCATCAGAAACGAAAAATTAATAATTTTGTTATTAATTATACTGGACCATCGAAATATGTATGAAGCATTCAGCGAGAAGGCGGGAATTTCGTTTCAATAGTTGTTTGGACGACTATAGTAAGTTCGTGGAACATCGGTCAACGTCGTTCGATGCGAATCATCAATGCTTTGCTATAGCTGATAAGATTTCTTTATTCAGTTATTTAGTAAAATTTATGATTAGTGTACGTAGAGCGAGACAAGTCGAACACCTGTTTTCTGGTTTTTTATTTGTGCGCATTTTTATGAACTTTTCAACTTCCAATTTCAACTTCCTATGTTAAACTGTTTTGGCTACAATTTCTACCGTATAGACAGACAGACAGACACATGAGTGACGTTATAAAGGTTTTTTGGGTAGTCATGCGTACAAATACCCTAAAAACAAACATCAAACTTTTTTGTTATACGTTGTCAAGAAACCTCCCAAATGGTGTGAAGACGTTTGAAATTGGGGGTCAGGTAAGGCACGCGCGAGAACTTAAATACACACTCATTAATATTCAGCCTTATTGCGCCTGCGACAAAATTAAAATTTTTGCAAAGGGGTGGCCGCCATCTTGATTTTTTAGTTCCAGAAAGCGCCGCTCTCTGAACCTAGGGGGCGCTGGCTGTCTGTCTGATTCCAGTGCCGCAATACCTACTTACTAAGTATACAATAATTTCTTGAACCTGTTGAAAATACCGTTTTGGTTCATTATCCTTAAAATATATAAATTCGTTTCAGGTTCACGAAAATACAACTTTTTCGTTTCGGGTTCAGCTTCAGGTCCCTGGTCATAGTATTGAAATTTATGTTTTTTTTTTTTACAGAACAAAGTGGCAAAGACAGAAATGAACCAACTCACGAAGAAAAAATATTCAAAGATGACGAACTGATCGCACTAATTGATCCAATTCTCGGTATGGATGATGGTAATCATGATGGGTACATAGACTATCCCGAATTCATACGGGCACAACAAAAGGCTGCTGCTTCGGCGAAAAACTAAAGTATAAACTTGATTGTTAGCTTCTGATAAAGATTCAGTGGTAATTTTTTTGTACTTATGTTCCAACCACATAATAAAATAAAAATCAAGTAAAAGTATATGAAGTTTCCGCTTCTGTTGTGTCAAGTTTTGTTTATATTCTCACTCATTAAATGTTAAGTGTACATTATATCTCATTCTATCCCACAATAGCCACTCTGTGAAGTTTCTTAATGTTTCTACGGAAAATGTATTGAAAGTCATGATAATGTCTACATTAAAATGTTTCTACAATTGAGAACTAAGCAGCTTAAGAGCTCTGTGAATGTGGTTATAAGACTTGTTCATCAATCAAAAAAGACATTGAACACAACATGATCAAATATTCTAGTATTAATATATCCGTAAAGATATTTATAAATTAAGCAACTACACTGTTTTATACTCTCCTAGATCATACAAAGTGTACCAGAAAGATTTTTCTAGGGCATTTGTGATGTATTCTTTTAAAAAAATGTCGCCTTTACACTACACCTACACACAGAAATGAAAAAAAAACTACTAGTGACGATGTCGGGCATAAGTGCAATCTATATACTTGCTATTTGCAGGCGTGTTTGACCTAGACCATACAATCTTTCTGCTACACCCTGAATATCAATCAGTTTATCTGTGCAAAATCTCAGATTTCAAATTACTTGTTTTTTATATATTGTGTGGTCCTTCTCTTCAACGAAATGTGATCTTAAAATCGCACGGAGGAACAGTAAAATGTCGATTATCCAGGTTTCAGTTATCTAATTTTTTTCTAAGAATTATGTATTTAAAAAACCAAACATATGATTTGTTTGAAAAAAATACAAACTTCCTCTTAAAATGATTTAATCGAGTTTTTCATTTATGCGTTCTCCGACGTCCTTGAAATACCACGGATAATCACGTTTTACTGTCTTTTATATACTAATTTTTTATTTAGTTATACACTAATTGAATTTTTTAACTCATATTTATTTAAATATTTTAAAATTGGGCCTAAGTGCATTAAGATCACATATTTAAGTATTTTGGAACATAACCCATGGATGAATGATCGTAAAACAATATTTAATTCATTATTCAAGTCGAAAAGAAAATTATTTTGATAAAGTATATTTTTTGTTACAAATTTGTATGATGTACATACATGTATCTGTTTATAATAAAGATTTTATTTTAATATGAAGCGTTTCATTATATATTTTAGAAATGGGAACAATAATCATCTAAAACTAAATATATCTGATTTCTTATCTATTTTATACAGATAAACGACTTTTTTTAGGCTTAACGATGACAAAGAACCATTCGATTGAGGTAATCCATCTGATTACCTGTAAAAGATGTGATGCCGAAAAAGTCAGGCAGATCAGCGAGGGGTTATTCTCCAGCACAGAACACAAGATCGTGATCTTATCTGATAAAGAGACAGGCATGGAGAAGCATTGCCAAACACCGAGTGATTGCTCTGTGACGATCAAGACAGGAGGGAAGAATACCCGGAGCTGCTGAAATCTATAAAAGAGAAAGTAGATGCCGGGAAGCTAGGTATATCCATAAAAAGAATACGGAAGACAGAGAATGGCGATGTCCAATTGAGAGTAGAGGGAGGCGAGTCCAAGGCCGAAACCCTGCAGACAGAAATCATGCAGAGGTTTGAAGACTGAGAGGTCTCCCGAGGAAGACAAAGGAGGACTACTGTCTTAGTCTATGGGATAGAGGAGACAATGACAAAAGACGGTATCAAGACTGCTGTCATCCAAGGAGTGGGGATGCCTGGCTCGTCGGCTCTAGTGGAAGTCAAGGCTATGACAACTCCACCGCAACGGTGGAGTTAAGAGCCGCGGCAGTCCACATAGTAGCCAGGAAAAGCTTCAGGGTCGGGGTTGGGTCAATTGCGCAGTGAAGGAGTTAGTGAACGTGACCAGATGCATCAACTGCCTGAAGAATTGACACAGGGCCAGAGACTACAAGACTGCTGAAAGCATGAGGGACACATGCCTTAACTGTGGACAGAAAGGTCATATGGCCAGAGACTGCAAGAATAAGCAGCACTGCACTACTTGCGGCATTGAGGACCATCTTCGGGCCATAGGCTGGGGGATGTAGCGGTGCTACCAATGAGAGAAATCCTGGAATTGTACGGGGAACTGGGCATCTCTGAATTGGTCTAGGCAACTACGATCTTCACGTGGTATATATTTCACCGAATATACCCATGGAAGAATACTAGCGTAGAGTCAACAGCATCATGAATCTCGTCAGGACCAATGGCCGAGAGGCCGTGAGCAGGGGACATCAACGCCAAATCTCTGATGTGAGACTCCCCAGTAGTCAACGCGCATGGTGAAGTCTGGACTGAGTGGACAGCCGCACTGGACATTGTGGCGCACAACTGTGGAGACCTTCCAACGTTTGCCAGAGGAAGGAGTGCCTCCTTCATAGACGGAACATTCACCACGCAACGGCTGACACTACACGAGGCAAACTGGAGAGTCCTCGAGTTGGAGAACCTCACCCTCCACCGCTACATCCGCTTTGAAGTAGCAGACAGGTCAGGGGCCAAACGACGGGAGGAGGCGACAAGAAGAGTCGCGGACTGGAGTGTCTTCAGATCTTCTATCACTCTGCTAGTGGACTCCGTGACTGTCCTCATCACTCTAGATGTCAGGAATGCATTGAACACGGCAAGCTGGGCTCTGCTCCTAGATGAGCTCAACAGACTGAACATTTCGACCTACCTCCAGGCAATAATGGCGGACTACCTTCGCGATAAACAGGTCTATACCTCAAGGTGCAGGAATGCCAAGAAAATCCGAGCCACAGCGGAAGTTCCACAGGGTTCTGTCTTAGGCCCAACTCTATGGAACTTACTATACAATGACGTCCTGAATCTCGCACTTGAAGGGGACTCCAAGTATATTGGTTTTGCTGACGATCTGGCACAGACAACGACGGCAAACGACAAGGAAGACCTGATGTACGCTGTGAATGTGAACTTCCGGAGGGTAAGTGCCTGGCTGGAGGCTCACAAGCTCCTACTGGCTCCAGAAAAAAACAGGGCGTAATCTTCAAAGGAAAACGAAAAAGGGATGGCATAACTTTCAAGCTGGCCGATCAAATCATAAAGCCCAGGTCTTCTATCAGATACCTGGGTGTGACATTTGGCACAAACGGTTCCTTCGCAGAGCATGTGAAGAGCACGATGGCTAAGGCTCAGAAGAGGACGGGGAGCTTACGCAGATTCATGCCAAACACCGGAGGTACTAGCTGGGCCAAAAGAAGAACTTGCTGGCGACAGTGCACTCCACACTGCTCTACAGTGCTTCAATCTAGAGTGGCATGCTCAAGTACGAGAAGTACAGCAACTTACTTCACAAGGTGCAACGCAAGGCCTTGATAGGGATGGCGTCGCCCTACCGCACCGTCTCAACGGTGACTCTGCAAGTAATTATCGGATGTTCCCACGAAGATTGCTGGCAATGGAAAGAACAGAGATCTTCGAGGCAGGCGGAGGGAAGGAAGCCAAGACAGCGGCCAAAGCAGTTCGCTGCAGCAATGGCAAGAGGCTTGGCTGCGAAATACCGCCAAAGCACAGTGGACCAAAAGGATCATACCCAACATCCCGGAATGGCTGGTCTATAACCACAGGTATATCGACTACTACGTCACACAAGCACTGACAGCTCATGGGTCCTTTAGGGTATTAACGAAGCGAATCGTCCACAGACACATATGAACATAAGCTGTTCGTATGTGGCAGATAGAACGGAGTAAGAACGCGTGCGATGGCCGCTGTCAACGAGATTCTAACACCAGATAATCTAGTCCAGATTATGGTGCGTTTCAGGGAGAACTAGGAGGCAGTCGCCAGATGTTGACAGAAATCCTAAAGAAGAAGGAAGCCGACGAGAGAGACAGGGAAGAGGTAGGCAAAATTAGATAGTTTTGAATAACTCCCTCAATCATCCGCATGGTTGTCGACACAGTCTCCCACAATTCGGTAACTCGGGCATCGGGTATAATGAGGATTGACACTGACAACATGGAGTGTGTATTCACAACACACCGGATGCGCACGCTTGCATGAACGTGTGCTAGCGTAGACCAGGGTTGAATTCTGAGAGGGCGATGCAAGAAAACCCGCTGAGCCCTCTATTGTTCAACCTTGCGGTCGACGAGCTAACATTTAGCTGGTACACCGACTATTGGTCCCCCGATATTTGATCCTTCGACAATTGGTCCCCGTCAATTGATCCCCGGGACAGTTGATCCCTCTGCCAGTTTATCTCCCAGACAATTAATCCTCACAATATCTAAAAGTATTTATATTCATATTTACATATATCGTTAAGGTGACATTAATATTTAAACGAAAATTCATGTTTAAAAGAAAATTCAAATTGCATATTGCAATAAGTATTTCAAATTTCTAGTTTTATTAACGAATTAAATTTATGAAAACACTTCTTAACTATGTGGAATTAAATGTAATTTCATACGAAAGCAATTTTTGTATAAATTTGCACCCACCGTATTTAAATATAATTTATTTATCACCTTCACGATATATGTAAATATGAATATAAATACTTTCAGATATTGTGGCGATTAATTGTCTGGGTGATCAACTGACAGAGGGATCGACTATCCCGGGGATCAGTTGACGGGGACCAATTGTCGAGGTATCAAATGTCGGGGGACCAATAGTCACTGAACACATTTAGCTCAACTCCTCGAGGTCATAGTGGTACGACTGCGCCAGGAGAGCGCGTCGCAAGCACCGCTTCAGCGGACTATTGGCCGCTACAGTGTTGCTGGAGGACCAAGAGCTAGAGCTGGCTACTTCTCTAGATACAAGGGCACAGTTATCCAAGGCCAAAGGATGGAGGTGAATACAATCAAGTCTGGCCGTAGCGGCGTCTATCTTATGATGCTAGTCCGTGTTGGGCACCAGCTCCACCTATACCATCGGGCGTAGTAAGTTGAAAACTGTGAAGAACCTCCAGACGCCCGGTGCCTGGGACACCAGTTCTCGGGACCGGGGCGGCCATGCTGACACTCACTACTTGTCAGACTGGTTACCAGCACTCATGCGTGCGCCCCTGGAGCGCGACCGGATACTTCCACACACTCAGAACATATCACTCGCCTCACATGTACTATGGTTTTCAATTCCCTGCCTCTACGGTGAACGCCTCTTGCCGAGGGTGTATAGACAGGACAAAAAGATGCTCAAAAGAACCTGCAACAGCTCTGCGGAAAAAAAAATGATTTCTTAAATGAGAACGTATCTCGTATATCTATGTAGGGTATCTTAGGAATAGAGCTATTGAAAAGAAACAACTTTTACTTAAAAATTTTTTAATATCTTTTCGGTTTACGAAAAATTGTATTCTCTGTAACGGCTTAGAAGTAGAGTATTTTTATTTGCTAGTATTCAAGGTACCTTGCATTTTGATTTTAACTCTTTCACATCCTTACTCTTGAGCTATTTGTAGCTCGGACCATGATATAAATGTAGGTGATTAAAAATATTTCATTTTCTAGTGGGTATGACTTGAAAATTAAGTGTTGTTTGTTATTATTATTTTTATCATGCTTGATCCAAACATACCCTATACTAGTGTTTCTCAACCTTTTCTGGCATGGGACCTCCGAAATATTGTCTGCGGCCCCCCTATATATATATATTGCTACACCTCCCTTTCTCCCAAAATTAGGGTGGCCAGATGGGAGGCCAGGATCTTAAATTCCTAAGATAAAAGGAGGGAAACGAATACAACTTAAAGTTGGCCGGGCTAGCGTCAGTGGAGACGGGCGGGGTTTATGATTATAATAATCAAGGGGGGCAGAGCTGGTTCTAGATAAGTTCCAAAAAAATATACTAACGGTATTACTTAACAGGGCGCCAGTTAGTCAAACAGCTTAAGTAATCAGCGCAGACTAACATACGCTGGCCTGACCTACCTTGGATTTCCGTCACTCCTACCCTGTAATAAAACTAGGAGAAATAGGGGCTACTTGAAGTATCCACAAATCTAATAAAAAGCAAAAGAAGTGTCCCTTTTATTATTCGGCAGTGAGTGCCGAAGTAGTGTTAAATAATAGTGTACAAAATAAAAAGCTAATACAGTTCATCAAAACAAATAATAAAAATATCTCACACAAATCGTATTGCTACTACAATACTACCAAAATAAATAGTAGTCGGAAGTTGATCGATTATCGTATGCAATTTCAGTAGTACAAAAACTGGAATCTACTTCTGACTCTTGTCGTGAGAACCAGGGACCATGAATTTATGTTATACAAAAAAATAGAGAATATTACTCACAAAAAAAGAAAACAACTAAATCTAACACTTATCTGTACTACACTCTTAAATATACTGGTCTGAGCGGTAGATGCTCACTCCCACGGGACTCCCAGGACAGCCCGACGGTCTCCTCACGTACACGTCGGAGCGTCTCTTCCTTTCCTACGTGGCGGCTGGATCCAGGAAACAAGATTATGTTAGCAAAAGCCTCCGGACTCCCACCGAATTGGATTCTCAAAAATGTTCAAGCAGCAAACAAACGAAAATGCAGAAAACGAAAACGACGTCGATAATCCGAAAACGGCGGGGTGATGGAAACGATGTCGGGACGGAAACGTAGACGAAACGGAAACGATGCCGGTACAGAAACGTAAACGTAGCGGAAACGGTCTAAAAAAATATATAAACGGAACTAGAAGTTTGATTCTGGGTGCGCAATGTGCGCACATTTCCACTACAATGAGCACGTGGGAATTTTCATCAGAAATTCCCAAAAAATCGTATCTCGCGATACGAATTATGGTACAGAGATACTCTGTGCCTACTTTGAAATAAAGATAGACTCACCTAAGTTGTGATGCAGCCGTATGTGTGTATGTTGACCCCTTTTCTAAATCCTTGTGGTAACTTTCGATGTACAATTGCACAATTTCACTGCATTAAATCGTAGAATAAAACGTATTGCTGTTGAAATCTGCAGAAGATTTAATCTCGCTACTTATATGTTCGTACAGTAACTTCTTCGACTGTCACCACGTCTTGTTTTATCAGCGGTCAAACATTTTATGTCGCGGTCGGAGTCTAGGGTTTGTGACTGTCTGAACCTTCCTGAACATGTTATCCTAGTTGTGCTGTGTAACACTAGGCTAGGGGAAGGCTGGATGAGTACGCCCGGCAACACACCTACGTGATCGGGGTGGTATACTCTATTCAAAGCAGGGGGCCAATTTTTTGAGTGTAACAATATATATATATATATATATATATAAATGTATACACTTTACAAAATATAACAACAACAAGATAAAGGTGTAACTACTGAATTACATCCTACACCTCACAAACGTTTTTTACACAAACTTTTTTAAGCTTACTTTGAGCTTTTCGGCTTCTGCTGTCCTAGACTTTTACTAACCTAATCACCCAGTTTTTAGGTGCACCAAATTATGTTCCCCCTTCTTTAATCGGCTGTGAATGTAACATTATTATTTATTCTTATTATAAATACCGGAATATTAATTTAATTAGATTTATTTAACTGAAAGTTAAGAATTATTATACAAATAATTTTAATTCTATTTTGATTTTAGTTTAAATTTACGTGTTTTAATTTTACTATAGTTGGCAACATTGTCTAGTGGCATTGCTAAAGTAGAATAGTGCCCAATGTTCTTTATTAAATTGTTTACAAAATACTTCAAAATGAATTAAATATTACATGAATAAGTTAAATTAATTTACGGATTTTAGAAATGTTATCCAATAAACACGGCTTCTATTTTTCACATATTTTTTTATTATTTCGAAGTTGGGAACACTTACCTTATCATCTTTAGTACATTTGACACAGACTCCTTTTAAACGATTAAAAGGGGCTTTTGTTAAACTAAACGGTCAAAAGCCCCCATTCAGTTATTAAAAGTTACTAGATTTCAAATTCTAGTTCCGCTTAAACCAAAGAAACAGATTTTCATTCATTGAAATAAAAATGACTAATGTAAATTCACAAATATTTTTCCTGCGCTTAAGCAATTCGCAGTAAAATCACTAATCATCAAAATATGTCCGGGCCTTGGTAATCAACATCAACATCTTACTGTAGAAGGCATTTCGAAACATGTTATAAATTATAAAATAATAAAATTTATTTACAAATAAATTAAATTCCAGATAAAAACAATGAATAAAAGTAAACATGAGTTAAATAACCGAAAGTGTCCAAGTTCTTTGGTCATCAATCAATTTTCAATAAATTAATAAATTGTTTTATCTTGTAACATTGAATCTTATAGGGATTTGCAGCTAAGCACCCTACCATCTGGTGAGCGTTTCATGAACTTGTGTACATCATATAACATTTCGTTTTGTGTATTGGTTTTGTATGAAGTTTGTTTTTAAAGTTTTATTATAATCATTGAAAAATGTATAATACATATTGTTGTGTGCCTATGTGCAATTCATTGAAACGAAGAAACCCGGAAATATCGTTTCATTTGTTTCCACTAATATCAGACACCGTATGGTTCGAAACAAAATTGGGAAAGCAAGAGGTTAGGAATCGACGCGATGTTTAGATAAACAATTTAAAAATTGGAAAAAAAGTGAGCCCTTGTATCAAAGTTTGCTCATTACATTTTAATGATAGTGACTACAAAAAATATTTTCAATTTTGTATTTATTATCGCATATCTTGAAAATTCTTGTTATTGTGTGTGGGTTTGTAATGCATAAATCTTTATGAACTCTCTGTTTTTTTCAGTGACTCCACACAATATTATATGCCCAGCATTGTATATTTCTACCCCTTGGTAAACAACACGGGAATTATAATTTCCCCCAATATAGTTAAAATAATCGACAATGGAAAACCGCCATAACTTAAAACCAGATCACAAAATGTAGTATTTTAGATGTTTACAAGTAATGTCACTTCACAAAATCAGAAAAGCCCAAACAATTATTTATTTTTTGTCGTTTTTTGATACACTTTTCGCTATTATTTACTAGTAAATGTCAAGTGGTATCTGATTTAGAATGGTTTCAAAAAAATCCGCGTGGCGCTACGATCTTAAAATTTTTCCCCTATGTTAAAATGTGTTTATATTTCATGTGAACAAACCTTCGTTTTTTACGCAATATTACGAAAGAGAAATGCAATGTTCAAAGTTCGTTTGTCAATTCTTATTTACAATATTGAATTATTTAGTTTCAAATGAAGTTTTTCGTATTTAGTGGTAGCAGATAAAATTATAAAGATATAAAAAAAGGTAAGACCACTTTGTTTTTTAATATCATTTTTGTTTTAACTTTAAATTTTTAATTACAAGAGACTTTATTTTTAATTACAACAAAAAAAAAAAATGCAGTTTTAGATTTTGCTTTTATTAAAGTATAATTTAAATATAGTTTTATCTTCATTATAAAGAGTTTTTGATAATAATCCGTAGTAAACTAGTAAGATAAAATTTGTGGGTCATATTCTTAATTTTAATTCACTGCAATAATGCATTTCAATGGCGTGTCATGGAGTGATATTAAATCAATCCTTGATTTAGAATTGAATTATTATTAAATATACATGTTTTATAACAAACTAGGAATTATAAATATGCTATCCATATGGGAAAAAATATTATTATATTTATGAATGTGCCTTTATAGTTTTGATCAGTTCAAATTTTTTTTCCATTCAAGTTTAATATTATGTTGAAAAGAAATATGGATTCTTAAGTATTTCGGTATACTAAATTTAATAGGATGGTTAATGCAGGCTTAGAAGCTGCATTTGGTAAAATGCAGCCATTTTGTAAAATGAGTTTATGAAAACCCTTCGCAAAATCCCTTATGTGACACCACTGTGTGCAGGAATTAGCATACAGCCCAGATTTTTTTTTTTCTATACCAACTGAAATTACGTGCAATTTCATAACCTTATTTTTTCCTTGCTGTTAATAGAGCACTCCAAAACAGCTGATCGGCTGTGTCTCTGGAGGGTAAGCAAAGTTTGGTTGCCATAACAGTAACAAGTGATATAGTAGTTTTTAGCCGTTATATTTCATTTTTATTCAAATATATTACCTATTATTATATTATCAGTCAGAATATCACGCACAGAACATAATTCACACAAAATATCACTTAAACACTTATGTCAAAATCTTTGTTTTCTTCCAGCAATTGACAAGTGACAGCATTCTGGAGTGCCCTATTGTTATTATTTATATTTATATTTTTTATGAGTATTTTTACAAAACCACAATAACATTGTTATTTAATATTATATTATATTTTAAAATGTTTCCATTACGTCAGCTTAATATTAGGTAAACTGTTTCTAGTATAATATTAAATATATTAATAATTGGTTGTTTGTATGTTTCAGATCATTTTTATTACTACAAATAAACCTCTGTCTGTGATTTTATACTGAAAATAATTTTGATTTACACTTATCAAACTGGTTATACATATGCAGCATAAAATTTTATCATGTCTAGTTATAATTTAGCAAATTCTGTCAATAGTAGTTCCGATAGCAACTTACACCAACATATGGATAAAACGGTACTGACGATGATTTTTTAAATATCGTTACTAATTTTTATTACGATTTACAATTTATTAGGATAGAGATTTATTACCTTTTATTTTTGTTTTTAGTACCATCCGGTACATCACCATTGGTTTTATAATCACAAAGTAGAAAATCGTCAAATATGGCATCCTTTTTCAATGAGAGATTCTAATGCGTTAGAAAATGCATATAATTCAAGTAAACCTTTAAAATGCATTTCTAAAATTGGTGGCATACATTAAATATTTTTTTTAGATGATTTAAATATAGATACTGTGGTGGCTACAAATGGTGGGAGATACGATGTTAATATTGTACAGCGCACCAGGAGTGCTGTGTATTGGGAAGCTGAAGTTACAAAAGTTAGGAGATGTTCTTGGTTTTATAAAGCTACCACAGATGGTAAATATATTCCGTATGAAGAACACTTAGCTAGCAAATTAGAGGTACGCTACTTATATTACTAGCATATATTTCTTAATTAATGATCGACAACAATGAACCAACTTTAAACATAATAATTGTACCTGATTTCTATTATTATGTTAAATTAACAAGATTATCTTTTGTCTCGTTGGGTTAAATATAACTAAACAACATCAGCATTGCTTGCTGGCCTATGGCTGCAAGCGTTAAAATGTTTGTATGTGCTGTTTGACAAGAGCTGCTGAGCTAGAGTATGGACTGGAGTTCAACTCCTGCCTATGTCAAATAATTTGTTTAAAAACATGTACATAAATTACAGGTTTTGCTTAGCCAATCACAACTGGTTATAAACTGTAGGTGCCTTTCTGTATACGCTAAAAACTAGGGATGTAACGGATATTCGGTCAAGTTGGCCGACTATCCGAATTTTAACAATTATCCGGCCGAATAGTTGCAAGTTATACATAAAATTTATGCTTACTAAATTAAATTTCTTACTAAACGATCAACATAATCGTTTCCTTGGCAAAACATTTTATTTCAACCAAATGCCTTCATAGAAATTTTAGTCATTTATAAAAAACAAACAGCATGTAATATAGCTGTTACAATTTTTTTCAGCGTTATATTATGTGTTTGAGAACACAGAAAATTTATTAGAACAAAAATTGTAACATAAAAAGTAATAAGTGAAACAAATTAAAATTATTGCTTTAATATTAATATAATATTATTTACAAAATATTTTTAGTACTGAAAATTAAGTAATGGTAGATTATTTTCCACTATGCGTAATTCCATTTTGAGCAATATACATTTTTATTTCTGTTATAATTTGTTCATAGACAAAATTTACTTCAACAATTCAATGATTTTTTTTAGGGAAATACACATTAATATAAACCGGAATCGTAGTTTCGGAATTTTTCGGAAGTCAGTTATATTTTCGGAAAATAACTCATTTATGGATTTTTGAAAAAATGTTAATTCACGTTAGGTATTAAATGAAATCTCTTAGTACTTAAATTATTTAAGGTAAATTGATTTAAAAAAAAAAATGCTTTAAACACGATTAGTCAAAATTTTGCTAAAAAATGTCACCAGATACCTACAAAATTCTGAAATATGTGAAATATCACACTTTGTTTTTAAATCGCTTAAAAACTTTTTAATTCAATTATATATTTATGTTGTTGCATTCTCACAATCAAATTTATGCATAATTAACTTTAATTACGTCAGTTCGAAATTTTATTGAGAAATTGTTTATCAAAGTTCAAGTCGTCACCATTGCAACATTATTTATTTTTATTGTTTAATTCAAATGATTTTGTTGCACTAATTTAATATTAAATTACGTTTGGCAATTGAATTACATGTCAATTTTATTTATTTTAGGACGAGTACAAAATAGCCTTCGAAACAAATCACTGGCATCACAAAGTTGAGCTACCACATCGGGAAAATATTATGCTGCATGGCCCAGATATAATAGTATTATTTTCACCAACGGCTACGCCAGACGTAAGTTATTTAATTTGTATCCAATTATTTTTCAGGAGCAACGTTAATTATCCTGTATAAAATCGCCTCCAAACCTGTTTTATTAATATTATTTAAAGCAGTTTATAACCTTGCTCAAGAACCAAGATTATTAACCGGTACGCAACAACTCGGCGACGGTGAGAAATCTGTGATAAAAAATATTTTGAAAAGAAAATTATACAGGCAATAATAGTAGTAGGGCATTGTACATGATAAAATTGTATATTTTTTGTTTTAATATTATTATGTTTTTTAGTTGCATTTTCTGTATCTTCAACTCCTTCTGAAATTATTTAAGTACAGGTGATTTTTAAGGATGTAATTACATAAATGGAATTCACTTTATATTTTGTGCCAACTGCTAATGATGGTAGTCTAAATAGATGATAGGCATGATTTTTATTTTATTTTTTATTATATTCTTCTTGTTGCATATAAACATAAAAAACAGTTTTGCATTTATTTTTTTTTAATTTGAAGGCTTAAAAAAATCATAAATGTATGTAGCGCGCGAAAACCACGTGTGACGTCAGAGCCTACCTAGTGTACAGCGTACAGCCTACCCAGTCTACAGCGTACAGCCTACACAGTCTGTCGTGAACTTATTTGCTTGTATAACTTTTATAGATGGTGTAAAGTTAGAGTGATTTTAATTAAAATAGAGTTATTCTAATTGTTTACCGAATTAAATTATATATTAAAATATATAAAACATGGACGATCAGGGGCCCAGTACTTCGAAACATCGAAAATATTGTTTAGTACCGATGTGAACAAATACTTTGTTTAGAACTCCACAAAAACAATTTATTTCATTACCTAATGGTGAAAAACAAAAGAAAAGGAAGAAAAGAATCAATGTTGGGTAAATTGTCACTCTGAGCCCTAACAAAATCTTCATCTGCCATTTTAATAATAAATGCGTGAAAAATTGTTTAAAAAACAAGTACAAAACTCTCAAACAATACACGTTAGAGTTGGCAATAACAATTAATCAATCAATTAATTGATCATTTGATTAATCGAAATGTTATAATCGATTTTGATTAAATTGGTAAAAAATAATCGATTAATTGATTATGAAATAAAAAAGAAACATGTTCATTCGCCGACAAAAAAAATGGGACAGTCTTAATGTTGTATTTTAAATATATATATATATATATATTGTGTCCTAGATCTCCTCGCTGGAGCATAGGGCCTTTACAAACTCGCGCCATCGGGGTCTGTGAAGAGCAAGCCTCTTCACCTGGCGCCAGGTAGTTCCGTGAGCATCAAGTTCTTTGTATATTGTTCTCCTCCAAGTGGATACAGGTCGGCCTCTACGACGGTTTCCCTGAGGGTTCCACTCTAATGCCATTCTGGAGATGCCGTTTACTGCCTTCCGGAGGGTATGCCCAATCCAGTTCCACTTTCTTGCCTGAATTTCCAAGTGGATAGGTTTTTGTGCTGTCGATTCCCACAGATGAGTATTGGGAATATGATCTGACCAAGTAATGCGAAAAATTCTGCGCAGACATCTGTTAATAAAAACTTGGAGTTTATGGGTAATTTCTTTAGTGACTTTCCAAGTTTCGCAGCCATACATCAGAACTGATTTTACATTGGTTTTAAATATGCGTACCTTAGTGTTACGAGAGATCTTATTGGATTTCCAGACTTCTTTCAACAAGCCGAAAGCTTGTTGAGCTTTAAGTATTCTGTTGTTCACGTCCCTTGTAGTTCCTCCATCTCTCGTTATTGCACTACCGAGGTAGCAGAATTCTTCCACATCTTCTAAGACTTCGCCGTTAATGTAAAATCTGTTGACGTTATTGGTACCAATCCGCATTACTTTGGTTTTCCCTATATTTATGCATAAGCCAACTAAATTTGCCAAAGTACTTATACTTTCAAGTTTGGCTTGCATATCTTCATAATTATGTGAAAGAAGGCATATATCGTCCGCATAGCTCAAATCTTCCAAACGGTTTTGGAAGTCCCACTGTATACCTCTGTGTTCTGTGAGGGCATTACGAAGAACCCAGTCCAAAACGGTATTAAATAGTAGAGGAGATAGTAGGCAGCCTTGCTTAACTCCGCTTTTGACGGTAATACTTTTACTTCTCATCCCATTATGCACAACTTGCGAACTTGCTTCACGGTATAGTTCTTTTATGAGGTTAATTATTTAAATAGGGACCCCAACATAATCTAAGATATTCCAGAGTGCCTCTTGACTGACCCTGTCGAATGCTTGCTTAAAGTCTATGAAAACCAGATAGAGTGGTGCCTGCCACTCTACTGATTGTTCAATAATTATGCGCAATGTATTAATGTGGTCAATACAGGATCGGCCAGGGCGAAAACTAGCTTGCTCACGACGCATACGTTTCTCTAGTTTATCTGCAATTCTGTTGAGTAAGATTTTAGATAGAACTTTGGTTATAACATTAAGAAGTGTTATACCTCTCCAGTTACTGCACTCTTGTAAGTTGCCCTTTTTAGGTAGTTTAATAATTAACCCCTCTTTCCAGTTCTTTGGCATGGATTCGTTATTCCATACCAGTGCTATCATGGGATGTATTTTAGAAGCAAACAGTGAGCTATCGGCTTTAAATAGTTCGGCTGGGATGTTATCAGCGCCAGGAGATTTATTGTTCTTAAGCTGATCAATTGCTTCTTGTATTTCTGCTTGTCTGGGAGTTTCTGTGTTCATACGCAAGGTTCTATTTGGCGATCCTGGTAGAGTAACAGAGGGTATACTGTATTTTAAAGGCTGATATAAAATCATTTGACCGTTTTATTAGGAAAACATAAATAATGGAAGGTAATACAATGTATGCATAAACAAATATTTTTTTTACAAACAGGCTGTAACAATAAATAATGCCCGTTTGAACGAATACTATATAATATTGATATTGCATATTAAGTACGTAAATTTTAATACAAATAATTCATTGTTAAATTTTTGCTTATTGAAAAGAAGAGAGCAAAGTCATCTTACCGACCAGTGTTTCAACAATACAACTAAGTAATTTATTGAAAATAAAGTATAATTATCGATTAATAATAAATGAATCGAAACTTTATTTATTAAAAAATAAAGCAATATTTATTAAAAATATTGTATGATTAATCGATTAATTGAAACGATATAATGGATTATTTTAATATACAATTAATCGTTGCCATTTCTAATACACACGTAAAGGCTTTTGTAGGTTAGGGTTGTACATCGAAGGCAAAACATCGATGTTTCACATCGATGTTAACATCGGCGCCTTACTATCGATGTTGAAAAAACATCGATGTTTTATTAATATTCAAAAAAGCTACTTATTTATATTATACAGGTTTTATTTAATAATGTAAGATAAAATACGAAAAAAAGTAACTTACAATACACAAAAAGCATTTATTAGATTTTTAAATAGAAATATTCTTTTTTAATAGTAATTAATTTCACATTAACATTACCCAATATAATAATCCTAATTTGTTCCTACTATTTTTACATTTCTAAAATGAAATATTGCATTTTATTATAATACTAATATAGTAATCTTAATGTTAATTTTATATTATTTAACATAAAAATAACATACCGTCATACACATTTTTTTTTTTCACTTTTTTAAGTTGAAATACATATTACATTTTTTATAACACTAACATAGCAATCATAATATTAATTTTACACTAACATTACAATATAATAATCCTAATAATAGTTTTATTAATAAATAAATTATAATTATACTTCTCAACACGGTAATTCCAGGGATTGGAGGAATAACAGCTGGGAAAGTGTCAATAAGACTCAAAAAGCAACAAGTTTGTTGGCGTCGTTGGTCGTTGCATTGTTTGCAAAAATTAGAAGTTTCTTCTTATTTTTTTCTTATTCTGCTAACTGCTAAAAAGAATAAGAACTAACACTATTAGTATTGTTATATCACTATAGATGGCGCTTATATTTTGTGTACTAATATTAATAAAAATTTAAATTTTAAGATTCCAGCGCTCTAGCAGTAGTTTCTGAATTTCAAAGTTTAAACATCGACATCGGTAGTAGACATCGATGTTTTATCGATACTATCGCCATCTGACCATCGATGGTAAAAACATCGGTGTTTTTAAAACAAACATCGATGTTTTCGATAAATCGATGTTTTTTTCATATCCCTAGTGTAGGTAGTCTGGGACGTCTAGGGTCTGACGTCATGCTCAGTCGTATTTAGTCGGCAACCTTCGCGCTGTGGTCGGCTTTATTTTAAATTTATATATATATATTATTAGTGTTTCTTTTTTAAATCGTCATGTGGGTGAAATAAATAAATTAAATCATGGAACGTTTCGCATTTATTTCAGTAAATGCATCCTCAGCCTGTTATATTCAGTTATCATAAACTGTGCAGAACGATGTGGAAGGTCATGTACCAATCCTAGGTAAAAAACGAGGTTACAAGTTAAAAATTATAAAACACATGGAAAAAGTACGTAGAAATAAAAATAAAAATATGTAAAAATTAGGTTAAACGAGACGATGTTACCGTGTCAATAATTTAAAATCAAATGATTTGAATCAAATCATCAAATAATTTGAATCAAATCATCAAATGATTTTAATCAAATCATTATTATTTATTACAATGGTATTAGCCATTACAAATAGAAATAAAATAAGTAAAATAACCAAAACAATCCAAATTACATAACGTACAATACAATACAATTTAATTTACAATATATTACATTTTCTTATTTCTTTCTTCTTGCTCCAGTGTCCCTCTCTTTCTTCCTATTCTCATTCTGGTTTCCCTCTTCGATCTCCTTCCTTCTTGCTTCCAGCTCTCTCGCCCATCTTTAATTTATTTTATTCCATTCTCTTCCCTTCCAACCGTTTCTTCACCCCTCCTCCTATCTCCCTTCCTTCTTCCCCATTTCCAGGTGACCTCAGCCCCCTTCCTTCCTTCCATTTCTCGCCTTCTGCCTCCCACCGGGCCTCTTCCTTCCTTCCTTTACCCCTTCCTGTTATCCTTCCCCGATCTCAATCCTTCTTGCCTCTAATTCATTCGCCCACCTCTCCCCCCTTCCATCTTGGTGCAACAGGTCTAATGTGCTCCCCGACCATACTGTCATCTCTCTACACCTCTTCGCGAGGTGCTCTATATCTTCTTCCTCCTCCCCGCACATCCTGCACATCTTATCCTCCTGTTTCCTCCAGTATCTATTTCCTCACTCTTCATTCCCGCACCTTAGCCTCGCAATCCTCCTAACTCTTGACCTTCCTCTTTCTCCCTTCAAGTAGCTTGGTACCCCTATAGTTCTGACCTCCTTATATCTCCCTGCGTTCCTTGATTTGTCTATTCTGACTGTCCTTTCTTGCTCCCCCACTTCCTTATCCCTCCACCACAACTCCTCAATCACGCTTATCCCGTCTTTTCTTCTCCTTTCCACCTCTGCCGCATCCACTCCGCATCTCCAGTAATACTCATCTCCCCCCATGCGTACCATCTTCCTTTCTGTTCCTCTCTGGCTCTTTCCTCCCAGCATTCCCTCATTATTCTTTTGTCTGTTTCTATTCTTACTTTCTCCTCGTACTTAACCGCCCTCCTTCCTGTACCCACTTTCATCTTATCCCTTTTCAGTTCCTCTCTTAAAATATACCCTGGTGTTGTTCTATCTACCCCTAAGATCCATCTCAAATACCTCTCCTGTACTCGTTCTACCTTCTCCCATTCCTTCCATCCCCAAATTTTCACCCCATATAGTAGGATGTTCTTCACCACGGCGTCAAACAACCTCAATCTCCATCTAATATCGTCATTAAACTTCCTCTCTCCTATACTCCACAGCTTCCCCATGACTATTCTTGCCTTCTTTACTCTTTCCCTTATGTGTAGTTCAGCCCCATTGTTCCTCGCTAGTACAGATCCCAGGTATTTTAAAGTCTTCACTTCTTCTATTTCTCTGCCTCCCCATTCCCATTTTATCTTCTTTCTTTTCCCTCCTCCTTTACTGAATACCATTACCTTCGTCTTGTCCCTGTTTACTTCTAGTTTTTTCCTTTTGAAATATTTAGCAGCCCTTTCAATCATTCTCTTTAGCTCCTGTTCCCCCTCTGCCATCAATACTATATCGTCCGCGTACCCCAATGTCCACAACTTCATCTTCCCTACTACCACCCCCCCAACTTGACCCTTCCTTATATTCCCTTCAAGATCTGCTACATACAAGTTGAACAAGGTCGGGCTCAGGGGACATCCCTGTCTCACCCCCTTATTCACCCAAAAACTTTCCGACTCTTCCTCACCAACCCTCACCTTGCACCTCGTCCCCTTGTATATTTCCTTTATCCTCATTATCAACTTCTTTCCTATCCCCTTCCTTTCCATTACCTTCCATAGCTCCTCCCTATCCAGCCTGTCAAACGCCGCTTTCAAATCCACGAATGCCATATACGCTTTCCCTCTTTTTTTTCTTTAACCTCTCCTCTACTATGTGATTCACTGCAAATATTCCGTCAATCGCCCCTCTTCCCTTCCTGAATCCAAACTGCGTTTCCTCCAATAAATCTTTCTTCTCTATCTCATCCATTAATCTTTCGTTCAGCACTTTCGCGTATACCTTGTACGCTGAACTCATCAAGGTCACACCTCTATAATTACATGGTAAGTCCTTGTTTCCTCTATTGTATATCGGTACAATCACCCCTTCCCTCCAGTCCTCCGGGTATCCCTCTCCTTCCCATATCCCTCTTATTATCTCTACCAGTTTATTCTTCGCTTTCTCCCCTCCATTTATCCACGCCTCATTCCTTATTTTATCTGTCCCTGCTGCTTTCCCTTCCTTCATGTTCTTTATTATGCTCTCTATTTCTTCCCCTGACGGTCCCTCCCCCTCTTCTTCCCCTTCTCTCCCGTCCACCCCTTCTGATTCTTCTTCTGTCCCTCCTTCACTCCTTCTATCTCCCCCGCCTTCCTTCCTCCTTTTTTCGCTTCCCTCTAAGATTTCCATGAAGTGTTTCCTCCAGTTCTCCATGGAAATCCTGTTACTCCTGTCTCCTTGTTTCCCTCTCATCCTGTTTATATACTCCCAGGCTTGCTTTTCGTTCCTTATCTTTCCCACTTCTTCCTTCTCCTTACATGTTTTTTTATACTGCCCCAATTTTTCTCTGTACCCTTCCTCCGTCTCCTCCCCCTTAGTCTTTTTGGCCCAGGCTTTCTGCGCTTCTTTTTTCTTTTTCCTGTATCTCTCCCCCCACCATGGTTTTTTCCAATCCTTGTACTAAGCCCTCCCCTTTTTTTCACCACCGCTTTCTCTATCCCTTCTCTCAATTCCCTCCACCCTCTCTCCACACCTGGTTCTGGCCATTCCATTTTCTCCATTGTTTCCTTGTATTTATTTTTTCCTTCCTCCGACCAGTCTTGTACACTCGTGTTTTTCTCTTCCATCTCTCGTTTTCTTCCTCTCCTGATCTCCACTATGATCGGTTGGTGATCTGAGTCTATCCTTTCCTAAACCTCGAAACTTTTTACTCTTTCCCACCCCCTTTCATTCACCACCGCATAGTCAATCGTCGATTTTATTTCCCCCTTATAGTAAGTCCATCTTCCTTCCTCATCTCCCTCCTTGTTTCCATTTAGTATACTCCAACCCCTTTCCTCCAACCATTCCAGCATATTTTCCCCTTCCTTATTCCTCACCTTATCCATGGCCCTCCTGTTGAGTTCCACCCCATTCACCTCCCAGCCCCTCCCCTCTCCAGTCTCTCCTATCCTTGCGTTAAAATCCCCTCCCACTACTATCCAATCTCCTTCTCTCTCTTCCCCTAGAATTCCGTCCAATTCCCTCAGTTTCTCTTTAGTTCCTCCTCTATTGTACATTGTGACAACTCGCCACCCCTCCTTCCCTATCTTCACCCTTCTCTCCACTATCTCCTCTGCTTTCTGTGCCTCTTCTTCATCCATAAACAACTCACATCTTACCCCCGTATTTTAAATTTATAATATTTTAATAAAAAAAATTCGCTGAAATATTAATTAAAATGTGCATTTGGTTTTGTTAGGTGACATAACTAATATTAACGAATCAAAAAAATGTACTTTTAAAAAAATATAAATTCTATGCGTATCCCCTATTATATGATGAAACTGAACCTCTGTTGCCATCTACGCATAAATATTGAACTGAAACATTTCAAACTTTTTTGAAATTTTTATTTTCCAAAAAAAATTATACGTGTTAGAGGTAGTAATTTATACACAATGACAATTATTAATTATTTATGGAAACAGACTGACGCATTTTAACAAGTTATAGTACTAATATAACCTAACATGTTTTAATAGATGCAAAAATTCAGAAATTACATTATCGGTGGCGGCACTGTGATCGAAAGATGGGCAAGACTGGCGACAGTAGTACTTAGCCGTACATTTGCACATAGCGAAAAGGTTCATTTAAGCACAATTTTTTTTTTTAACGCGACTAAATATTTGCGTCGTTTTTCAATTATTAAGTCCTACCTACACATGCATCGAGGTGTATAACAGCAGATGGGCATCAAATTCCAGTATTTACAGTTTTATTTCAGTCAACTTATTGAAGTGTTATTTGTAGAGCCCTGCAAATCCGCGGGGATCCGCGGATATCCGCAACTTTTCTGCGGATGCGGATAAATTATCATTTAAACCATGCGGATGCGGATAAAATGTCATATCCGCTTATCCGCAATATCCGCATTAACATTAAATCTTCGGTTACTTTCGGAGAAAAATGCGATTGTGTTCTGACTTGCAGTCCTCGGTTACCTTCGGTTGTCTGTATAAAGTCCATTTACCGTAACTTTGAAATGACGTCACATTTGAAAAACTCACCTTGTTGCCAATTCGTAAACTGTCAAAAAAATTAGGTTATATCGAACAACTTCTAAAAATATATTGAAAACCTATATTTCCTATGGAGGAAAGGAATTAATGTAAATTATGATGCACAGCAGTTCTTTCTAACCGATTTGTCGCGAAATTTATGGTTTATATCAGAGTTTCCCAAAATGTGGGTCGCGACCCGGCACCGGGTCGCAGAAAAACTTTGCCGGGTCGCGAAAAAAATTGTAAAAACACAAAAAAGATTTTTTTTGTACATATTATTTTTTTTACGTCAGTTAATCACTAGAATAGTGTGTATTTGTGCTCTTTATTACTATACTATATTCTTTATTACTATACTACAGTCCTTCTTAAACTTTTTGATGTCGCGGCTCCCCTGCAACTCAAATCAATAACCCACGGCCCCCCTAATTTTTGGTTTTGGAACCAAGATTAGTTAAAATATATACATACATATAGTTTTTTACGCTCAGATCATTCAATAATCTATGTATAATGAAGAATAATATTTATGTAGCATTAAAGTTAAAGCTACTCATCCTTCTACAAACTTTGTATTATATTAAGTGTGTAATGTAGTATTAAAAAAATAAATAAATAAATAAATTTCAGTGTATAAGAATCATCAGAAATATTTATTTTTAGAAATGTGTCGTGTTCTTTTAATACTTTTTATACAATTTACTTAAATTTTTCGCCTGGTGTCCCATTGACACAGCGGGTTCGGGAAGCAAACACGGAGTATTCCGAGTCATACGGTTTAACTCCAGACCGAATAAACGCGTTTAGACCTTTTCTCGAACGCTTCGAGCTTGCTTCCTGAACTCACTAAATGATATAAGAAAGCAATGATAAAGAGTCAAATTTTTTATTATTCGAATAGAAATTTTTGAATTTCAGATGTTAGATACAATTTTGTTTCGAATAATGAATATTCAAATATTATTTCCAGTCAAACAGTTTATTGCCGCTAGCTGCAAGTGTAAATTTCATGAGTACGCTAAAATTACTTTTCGTTTGCATCTGATGATAATAAACCGTTCTACATAACAGACCTGTAGGTTAGGTTAGGACATATTTTATAATCATATATAATATTTGTTTATCGACCAAGATACAAAATTAAATATTGTTTTTGTTCACAAAATTTTTGTTCATCTAATACTCTTTTATGAGTTTTAAAAAACCCTTAAATTTTGGATTCAAACGCTCTGTTAGAAATGGTAGTTTACTAAGGTACCATTGCAATTTTTAATGATTTACTCTACCAATATCTCGAAAACTATTGCTACGATCAAGCTAAAATTTGATATATACAACTCTTTTATGAGTTTTAAAGAACACTTAAATTTTGGTTTCAATCTCTCTGTTAGAAATTGTAGTTTACTAAGGTACCATTGCAATTTTTTAAAATTAACTCAACCAATATCTCGAAAACTATTGCTTCGATCAAGCTAAAATTTAATATCTACTACTCTTTTAAGAGTTTTAAAAAACCCTGCAATTTTGGTCTCAATCGCTCTGTAAGAAATGGTAGTTTACTAAGGTACCATTGCAGTTTTTAAAAATGAACTCGACCAATATCTCGAAAACTATTGCTACGATCAAGCTAAAATTTGATATCTACAACTCTTTTATGAGTTTTAAAAAACCCTTAAATTTTATTCTTAATCACTCTGTTAGAAATGGTAGTTTACTAAGGTACCCCTTTCATGTAATTTTATATTAATAGTGTCGACAGTAACATGCTCTCTTAAAATCAAATTAATTATCTTTCAAAATAATTAATAAGAGACAAAACCATCCTTTGAGCACGGATACTAAGAGCTATGGGCAGTTTTATTACAATAAAATTTAAAAAAAATAAAATATAACCTCACTAAATTTTAAGCACATAAATGTCAACCTGACAAATAACGATTGAACAATCCAATTTCAAACTGAAAACATTGGAAAAATGTACCAACATTAAATAAATAAATGTACTAACTGAGTTATGGATTGATGTTGATTAAAACATATCATAACGTTGGTACTTAAATTAACGAAGTGTGACGTCATCTCATATTTATTGTGAATGGAGTTTACACATGTGATATTTTGTAGCATTCTATCTCACGCTATGTTATTGTTATTAAGACAATTGTCCATGATCGAGATTGTGTTAAAACAATCAACATAACTTTTTTTTTTTTATTATTGTATATAGAAAATAATATTTTGGATAAAACTTGCTTGGTAGACTTTCGATGTAATTCTTCCTACCTCGGCTCTAATTCTGGCTTTTAAATCTAATAAACGCTTTTTTTTATATATAAAACTGATTAGTAAATTTTATTTAAATACCAAAATTTACCTATATACATTTTTCTCGAAAATTTGATTATGTAACCTGCCAATTGTTTTATACTACCCGAAGTAAAAAGTCTTGCTGATTTCAAAAACTGAAATTGACAAAAATTAATACTGACAATAATTGAAAAATGACACATGTTGCTATTTGAAAAAAATATGAAGCACCTTCTACCAAATAACTTTTCTCTATTTTTTTTATTTTTTAATTCAATATTAGAAAAAAACATATATAGCCACGTTGCATTACTTCTTCCGCTCCTTGGAAAAGGTAAAACTAACGTAAGATGTTAGTTGACATTAATATGATACTTGACAGTACGATCAACACGTATTTCATGAGCAGTACGCCACCTGCTCCCTACGAAAAAGGACGCTTAGGTTCCTCAAAATGTTTCTCTCTCTAGTTTTCAAAATTATTAGTGCATTTAGGCCCCAAAACTTTTGGTGTCCCTTAGGTTAGTTTTAGTTTATATCCAGAAATTTTCAGTAGTGTTTTAGAGCAGCGATTACCAAATAAGGCGAAACATGTTAGTTATTTCCAAACTGACAGCAAAACTTGTACGGATAATGCGGATATTTTTGCGGATGCGGGTTGGATGCGGATTTATTATTTACAAAAGCTGCGGATGCGGATCATGGATATGCGGATGCGGATCGGATGCGGATACAGAAAAGCTTATCCGCGCAGGGCTCTATTTATTTGTAGGCGAGAAGGTGTTAAATGCCGGGCACATAATTTTATGTAGTACATTAGAAGCTGAGTGGCAATCATATAAATTTAGAATAATAATATAATAATAATAATAATAATCATATGAAAATAAATATTTATATCCACAAGGACACACCATAATGAAACAATTTTAGTGCGTGGCGATAACTTATACAGTCATTTGCAAAAGTTTAAGACCACCTGGGATATTTTTCTATTTTTTGCAAAAATGGTAGGTTTTCAGAAATAAAACAAAAAGTTGACCGGTCAAGAAGTTTATTTAGGTTCTTTAATATTATTTAAAAATTCTTAATAAGAAAGAACACTATTTTAGTACTTAGTATTGCCGCCATTGTTGTCGATTACCGCCTGCAGTCGCCTCGGCATGCTAACGATGAGTTCCTGGCAATACTCCTTTGAGATTTCTTTGACCCATACTTCCTTAATGGCCTGCTCTAATGCCTTTAAGCTTGATGGCTGCTTTTCTGACATCTTTTGCTTCATAAACGACCACAAGTTTTCTATGGGATTCAAATCTGGGCTATTCCCTGGCCATTCAAGCACCTGAATATTCTTCTCAGTCAGATAACCTCGCACCGCCGTGACTTATGGCATGGAGCTCCATCGTGTATGAAAATATCACACTTGTGGATTGTCATGTGTATATCTAACCATTCATTGTAGTTTTCTGAGGTAAAAAGTACAGTCCAGCTGTTCCATTGTGGCTAAAAGCCCCTCATATCATCTGGCTGGGAGGATGTTTCATGGTAGGAATCGTGTATTTCACATCAAATCTTTTGCCAACTGGCCTCCGCACATGTTGCTGACGTGATGTAAACTGATGGAAGGTACTTTCATCGGAAAACATTACTTTGCTCCAATCAGCAACCGTCCAGGTTTGATGCCTTCGAGCAAACTCCAATCTTTTCTTTCGCATGGCTGGAGTCAGTTTTGGTTTTTTGGCTGGTTTGTTGCTTTTTAGGTTAAATTCTTTGCTCGAACGTCGTGAAACAGAGCTGACACTTACCTCACATCCCTTTTGAAGCAAACTAGCTTGAACTTTTTTGCAGGAACTAGTGGGCGATCTTGAAACAATCAATTTCATCAAGTTGTCATCTCTCTTGGTTGTTTTGCTTGGTTGCCCTGTTCTCTTCTTGTCCGAATAAGTGCCCTCATTTTCAAATTTAGTGATGGCGGTGTGTACAGCTGTCTTGCTACAACACATCTTTGAGGAAATCTTGCGCTCAGAATACCCTTCTTCTTGTAAAACAACTATTTTAGCTCTTTGAACTTCAGAAAGGGACGTTTTCTTGCCCATTTTCGAAAACTGTTCGTGAGAGATAAACGCGAAAACAACCTCCCCGTACAAGGGTCAGAGCGCAAATGGTGGTAAAACGCGGTTGTCAGAACCATTACCACGTGACTTGCACCATACTTGTTTCATACAAGTACATATCACGTTCAGATTACGATTATTTTTGAATTTGGTTAAATATCAGAGGTGGTCTTAAACTTTTGCAAAAGACTGTATAGATAAATTTTGAAGTGTATAATTTGATCTGAGCTTAAGAAAATACATGGAAAAATATCACTGAGTCAAATAATAATGGAAAAATTTAAGAATTATCCAATATTACAGTGGTATCCTCATGATTTAATAAAGAAATCCACTTTTTCAATATTTTTTTACAATTCTCAATATTTAAATTTGTCATTAAATTTTAAATAGTTATTTAGGTTATTAAATATTTTGCTGATAAAAAATGTATAATAACATTTCGAATTCGATTTACGATATATTTTTGGCACAGCTTGATGAATTGACATAAGTCTGGTAGGATACATGTGATTTAAAAAGGAAACAAAAGCGGGATTTCTTACAATATGTGAACCTACGGCGAATAAATACAATTTATTAAAATCTAATATTTGAGATTCACTAAATAAGAGATTTGTTGGGAATCTTCTATTCTAGATTTTCTATTCTGTTGTAAATTATTTTTACAAACGTTTTTACAATTAGCGGTTTAGTATGAGTTTTCTGTATTCCACCCCAGGCTAGAATACCATACTGAATAATAGATTGAACAATTCCAAAATAAAGGGTTTTTAATTTTACAGAGTTAAGTATATTTCGCAATTTTTTAAAAATGTATAAGATACAGCGCAAATTGCTCGAAATTTTGTCAATATGATGATTCCATCTGAGGTGTTGATCAATTATTACTCCGAGGTATCTTATTTTGTCTGTCCTAGTTAAGGCTGCACTACAGTTGCAGTTATTAGCATCATTCCACTCGTGTAGTGTAATTGAATACTCATTAGGTTGATTACAACTATTACACGAAAATGTCATAAAATGTGATTTATTAATATTAAGGTATAATGTATTGAAATCTAGACATTGTTTAATTATTTTCAAATCGACTGAAGTTGATTTGTAAACTTTTGACCAAGACAGACCATCTAAATATAAATCAGTGTCATCGGCGTAAGAGATAATCCTTGAATGTAAGTTGAGTCCAAAAAGATTATTCACATAAATTAGAAAGAGCAGTGGTCCTAAAACTGTACCTTGAGGCACTTCACATGTAATGATTCTTTTTTTGCTCCACGTACCAGTCACTGACGTTTGCTGTTCTCTGTCTGTGAGGTAGCTTTCAAGTAAATTTAGAGGTATACCTCTAACTCCATATAATTCCAATTTTCGAAGCAATAATTGTTGATTAATTTTATCAAATGCTTTCGCCAAGTCGAGAAAAACCGCCAGCTTTACTCGCCGTGGATTTGCCCGACCTGAAGCCAAATTGATTCGGAGACAAAATGCTATGCCTGTCAAAAAAAGATGAGAGTCTATTAGAGATTATTTTTTTTTTAGTATTTTCCCAATCGTGCTTATTATAGAAATAGGTCTGAATTATCAATATTGATACTATTACCGGTTTTTTGAAGTGGAATTACAATAGATGAGTTAAGTTTCGAAATGTAACCTGTTGAGAAGCACTGATTTAAAATATCACACAATTTTGGCGCAATATAAGTTTTCATACCTTTTATGATAATTTCACAATATATGTCCAAGTTATCATTAGATAAATCTGAACACACATTTTTTTTGAAAATATTATCAAGTTTTTTATAATCAATGACAGTAGTAATTTTGTTACTCGTTTTTTTAAATGTAATATCCAAGAGTTCTTTTTCATTTCGTATACTTAGTAATGTCGGCGAGTGTTCAGTTATTATTGAATTTTTGAATGAACATTGCACATTTTAACGAAATGATTATTATATTATTAACTAGCTGAGTACCCGTGCTTCGCTACGTTATATTGACGGTCTGCTACCATCGTGCAATTATTTTAAGTCATGGTTCCTCTATAAATCACATTGCTTACTCTCTCCTCAAGTGTAGATTCACCCCGTTGGAGGCTCATTAGTGTAAAATTTTCAGTTTGTTTCTAAACATGTGCACGGGTAACTTTTATAAGCAAAAACCTAGTCGATATCTCATTTGTCCTAAGAGATATATAGGAATCCGTGAAAAACCATTTTACTCCTTTTCACCCCGTAGGGGTCGAAAAATCTTTTCTTAGTAGGTTCTTACGTCATATCGAGAAATGTACTCTTGGAATTTCTTATTTCTAATAAAAAATACTAATTTACCCCTTTAGGAATGAAATTTAAAAAACTGTCAGAATACTATCGAAAGTTTTAAAAAGTCACCTATATGCCAGAAAGGAATGCAAAAACCAAGTAGATAACTCATTTAAGAGATATTGTATGCTTACCTCATGGAGGGAATATACTTTGCGAATATCATGTATCTATGTCCAAGGGATGTTCTATTAAATAAAAAATATCCTTTTACCCCTTTAGGGGTGAAATTTTGAAAAACTGTCAAAACCATTTCGAGATATTTTAAAAAGACATCTATATGCCAAATAGGAATTTTATAACTCAACCAACACAGAAAATACGGCGGTTTCTATAATTGTTTCTGATTGTAGATTCACCCTTTTAGGGGATGATTAGGACAAAATCTGGAAATAGGTTTTTTAACATTTATAAGGATAATCTTTATAAGCAAAAACCAAGGCGATATATTATTGACCTAAAAGAAATTGAGGAATCCGTGTAAACACATTTCACCCCTTGTCACCCCTGAGCGGTCGAATTTCGAAAAATCATTTCTTAAGGGGTTCTTAAGTCATAAAAGTGATATACTCCCCGAATTTTATGTTTCTTTGTCTAGACGAAATTCTATCGAATAAAAAATACCAATTTACCCCTTTAGGGGTGAAAATTAAAAAAACGGTCAAAACACTTTCTAAATATTTTAAAAAGGCACCTATATGCCAAAAAGGAATTTTATAACACAATAAACACAGAAGATGCGAAGGGTTCTATAATTCACCCTGATTATAGATTCACCCCTTTAGGGGTCGATTAGAACAAAATCCTGAAATAAGTTTTTTAATATTTACATGAGTAACCATTGTGAGCAAAAACCAAGGCGATATCTTATTGGACCTAAGAGATATTAAGAAAACCGTGAAGCCACATTTTACCCCTTTTAACCCTCTTTTCACCCACTTAGAGGATGAGTTTCGAAAAATCCGTTCTTAGTGGGTGCTTACGTCATGGAGGGAATATACTTGCCAAATTTCATGATTGTAGGTCCAGTGGTTTGGGCTGGGCGTTGATTATGAGTAGGTAGCTTAGTTACGATTTTATATATATAGATGACTATTTTTAACGAAATAATTATCTAAACAACTTTTACTATTTTTTACTATTCGCGTATAATCATTAATGTACGATACAAACCCATTTTCATAAAGCAAATCTAAGTAACTATGCTAACTTTCAGGAATAGCTGAGGTATCAATATTAATATCTTCTACTAAGATTTCAATGTGTTTATTACAAAAGCTTTTTATATCAAGATTTTCAATAAAAATGTCACAGTTGGTGGAGATTGGTGGGTTCGGTGGAGATTTATATACCGCTGTAATCGCAAATTCAGAGTCTACTAACTTGCATTCCAATCAAAGAAATTTAAAATCATTAACAGTTATAATTTTAACAGTATGTTCAACATTTTTGTGTACAAACAATACAACACCATCATTTTGATTGTATTTGCTGTTATTATAGTATATAGTGTGGTATCTATATTATATTCATATTCATTTATATATATATATAAGAAATATAAACATAAACGTATTGTTGTATTTTTTTTTTTTTACCAATATTGTACTAGGTTTTTGGTAAAAAAAAAATACAACAATACGTTTATGTTTATATTTCTTATATTTGAGATCCTCTATTAGGGTCATTCCATGTGAATTCACCAAAGGTCTCCCACTCGACCCTTTCTAAATCTAATGAAATTTTGTAATAAAGTAGCCCTAGACCCCAAATGAAATTGTGCAAAATATTAGAGGTCAATCTGCTTTGGTTCTTAAATAATAGGTCCATGTTCAATGGGCTCTCATCCCGTTAATGCGTACATATCGTAAAAAGAGCCAACTTTGACCCTTTATAAAATCACGTCTAGTGCCCAGAGAGGTGTGAAATTTGGCATACCTGGACAACTTTTGGTGCGGAATACAGTAGTGTAATCAAAAAAGTAGTTTGGGTAGCCATTCAGCTACCAATCCATGCTAAAATCACTGCCAAATTGTGTCGCGAGAAATTTGGACCCCAATTTGGAGACCAGTTACTCATTACCAAAAGGTCTAAACGCCATGATTTTTTGCAACGATGTATAACAAGCACAATACTATGCAGTGCTGCAATAGCAACTCTGTTGTATTCATATGGTCAGAGATGGTCCACTTGAAAGTTGGCCAAAAACATTTTTTTTTGTAAAACTAGCCAACTTTCAAGGCAAAATATCGGAATATGCGTCATTCCCAATTTGGTTTTGAATGACACCATTGGATAGAGCAGATTTTTCTGTACAATAGTAACTTTTATTTAGATTGGGATCTGAATTCCTAGTTCAGCCACAGGACTCTGAAAATGACACTTTTATATGCGAGGTGTACTTATATTGTAGGCTATTGCAAGCTGTCAAATTCACAGCATGGCAATTTGCAGAAGGCAAATTTATCCATTATTAGTGTAATCCTTGCTTTGGTCCATGGTGGCTGAGCCACTACCAATGGGAGTGAGTATAGGTTGTCAAGTGACATTCAGAAGAACCACGCCATGGCTAGCAATAGCACATGGCAATAAACTAGTGCTGTCAGAAATCGATCTTGACGGAACCGGAACCAGTTAAAAAAAAAACGGTTTCGGGTTTACCCGGTTTTGGAACCGGGTAATCGGAACCGGGTCATCGGAACCGGGTAATCGGAACCGGGTATCCGGAACCGGGTAATCGGAACTGGGTATCCGGGTAACGCGAAAATTACAAACCCGGTTTTACCCGAAAACTGAAACCGGGTACCCGAAAAACCGGTTTCGTTTCCCAGCACTAAAATTATCTCGCCTATGACTATGGCTAAGAATTTAGGAAGTTCGCACTATTTTCTGTCTGACTTTATTTTATGGTTTCGATTCCCAGCATTAATTTTAATATATTTATGTTTACATTTTACTTAAATCAACATCGGGAATTTGTATTCATTCGAATTCCTGGGGTATTTTCCCGAACCCAGAACCGAGTATCCAATCTAGGAACTCGGAATCGCGTATCTGGAACCGGGTATTCGAAACCGGGTATTTGATACCGGGTATCCGGAACCGGGAATTTGGAACCGGGTAATCGGAACCGGGTAATCGGAACCCGGTAATCGGAACCGGGTATCCGGAACCAGGTATCCGAAACAGAGTATTTCGAACCAGGTAATCGGAACCGGGTAATCGGAATCGGTTATCCGGGTAACGCGAAAATTACGAACCCGGTTTTACCCGAAAACCGGAACCGGGTACCCGAAAAACCGGTTTCGGTTCCCAGCACTACAATAAACTAATGGAATCCTGATCCATGACGTATCCGTAATCGAATTCAAATCAAATTATTTAACTAACTGAATACAGTAATTTTAAGTGAGACCTGTAATACATTAATATTAATATTGCTTTTTATTTATGTGTGTATTTATTGCAAGTAAATACACAAATAAGTAAACAGCAACGTTTGACCTGCTGACACGATACTACAAAGATGTAAAGATAAATATAGAACAGAAACCTGAAATATAACTGATTTTTAAATAATAATTCTGAATCCCACCCAAAAATGTTCTACCCAATGATGCTTAAAATTTTTCCAATCAGTTTGGATATCAATTTGCTGGCAATCATGATCAGTGCACCAAGAAGATATGGAGAATCATAATTTGATTTTTTCGATATCGCACCAAGATATGTTATTTTCAGAGTCCTCTGGCTGAACTAGGGATTCAGATCCCAACCTAAATAAAAGTTACTCTTGTACAGAAAAATCTGCTCTATCCAATGGTGTCATTCAAAACCAAATTGAGAATGACGCATATTGAGATATTTTGCCTTGAAAGTTGGCTAGTTTTGCACAAAAAATTTTTTTGGCCAACTTTCAAGTGGGCCACCTCTGGACATATGGATACAACAGAGTTGCTATTGCATTACTGCATAATATTGTGCTTGTTATACATCGTTGCAAAAGATCATGGCGTTTAGACCTTTTGCTGACGAGTAAGTGGTCTCCAAATTGGGCTCCAAATTTCTCGCGACAAAATTTGGCAGTGATTTTAGCATGGGTGGATAGCTGAATGGCCACCCATACTGCTTTTTTGATTAGACTGCGTTATTCTACACCAAAAGTTGTCCTGGTATGTCAAATTTCACACTCCTAAAGGCAATAGAAGTGATTTAACAAAGGATCAAAGTTGGTAATTTTTGCGGTATTTACGCATGAACGGGACGAGAGCCCATTGAATATGGACCTGTTATTTAAGAACCAAAGCAGATTGAGCTCTAATATTTTGCAAAGTGTCATTTGGGGTCTAGTGCTATCTTACTACAAAATTTCATGGCATTTGGAGAGGGTCGAGTGGGAGCCATAGGTGTCTTTTTGGTGATTTGAGATGGAATGACCCTATAGTATAGTTACTGATTTGGTTTATGAATGGGTTAATATTTAATTTACATCTTTCAAAAAACTTTGTTGTATCTTATCTTATTAAAAACGTTTTATTGTTATTTAATTTTGTTTTCCACTTAGTAAAGTGTTTACTTATTTTAAATGCACTCTCAGATAAACGATTCGATATAGTGTCAAGACGCCAGGAGTCTGTATAAACTGTAGTATCATCCGCGTAAAGTTCTATGTGGGTGTTTTTAATTTTTGGAATGTCATTAATAAACAAAATGTACAAAATGGGCCCTAACATTGATCCTTGGGGAATCCCGGCTTTTATAAATTTTTCGGAAGATTGTGTGTCATTCACTTTTACGCTAAAGGTTCTATGTTTAAGATATGACTGGATTATTTTTACTAAGTAAGATGGAATTTTTTTACCTATCATTTTATAAATTAGCCTATCATGCCACACAGTATCGAAAGCCTTTTCGATATCAAAGATCATTAAGTCAGTGTATTTATTTTTATTAAAACAGTCCGTTACGTAATCGCATAACCTTGCTAACTGGGCAGTAGTAGAATGATCTCTACGAAATCCAAATTGTTCATGGATTAATATTTCTGTATCATCGAGATGCTGGATGATTCTGCTCTTTATGACTCTTCCAATAATTTTTCCTAGACCATTTAATAAACTAATGGGTCTATAATTTTCAGGAAGGTCTAAGGATTTCCCTGGTTTAGGGATAGGTATAAGTTTGGCAAGCTTTAATATTTTTGGGAAATAACCTAGTAGCATTATTTTATTTATAATATATAACAAGAGTTCTAGTGCTTTTTTAGACAAGTTTTTATATATAAAATTTGGTATTAAATCGAACCAGGTGCTTTTTTGTTTTTTAATCATTTTAAAACCGTCGCTTTTTCATCCATTGTACATTGTTTTATGTCATTAATATTGTTTTCTTGATTTTTAAAAAAAAATTTAACAATTTTCTTGACATTATAATTATGTGTTTTTAGCCCCAAGTCTTCGGAACGACTATGGATGTTTTCAAAGTGTTCGGCAAGAGTCTCGGCTTTTTCTTGATCACTGTAAACTATGTTATTTAGATTATTTTTTAGTGGGGGTATGTGATTTTTTGTTCGTTATAATTTTTTAATTTTCCAAAGATTGCCTTAACACGCGAACTTAACTCAGTTCGCGTGTTTCGATAAGTTCTCCTATATTTATTTTTTAGTTTAATCACATTTTGTAGGCATTGTGGTAGTTCGTTTTTGACTATATTTTGGGGCATTTGTGGGACTGATTTGTTAGGTGATATTTTAATTAATTTGATATTTTTTTTTTGTGCAAATTTCAAGATCTCTTTCGTTATTTATTGGTGGACTTGTAGTATTTATACTATTACATATGTACTTTTTAAATGTTTTCCATTTAATTAAATTAAACCTGTAAGTATATTTTAAGGGATAAGTGTTTGAACTAAAATAAATATCTGTCAAGACTGGGTTGTGGTTTGTATTTAACTGGGATAAAGATATTGGCAGAGCCGGCGCGAGGTTCTGTAGCGCCCCTAGGCAGAGCGTAACTAGTTTTTTTCCAATGAAGACAAAAAAGAAGGTCCTCACTCCTAAATATCATATGAAGACCTAAAAACAAAAAAAAGGTCCTCACTTCTAAATTTCAAGTGAAGACTAAAGCAAACAAAAATATCCCCTTGGTTTACGCCCTTTTACCGTGTTTGCGCCCTAGGCAGTTGCCTAGTTCGCCTATTGCCTTGCGCCGGCCCTGGATATTTGTTTGGAATAATTATATACATTTTTAATAAGCATGATGTCAACATTATTATTATCTGCAATTTTTTTAAATATTTTACCATTATTATTATTGGTATGGCAATTCCAGGCGATATTTTTAGAATTATAATCCCCTAACATTATAACTTTTTTATCAAAATTTATTAATTTATGCATTTCACCGATTTTTAACGTATTTTTAGGTGGGTTGTAAACCGCGATGACTGTGATAGATTCTTTATTAGTAAATATTTTAATAGCCACATGTTCTAAGTCTATATCGATTTATGATTCTACAATGTTTAAAATTATTTCTTATTAAAATAGCAACCCCCCCCCCCTCCTTGAGTGTCTCAGTCACTGCGATGTACAATGTAACCTTTTATATTTAATTTTGAATATGATCCTAATCTAGTTTCATTTGGGCAACAAATATCAACATTCCCCGCAGGGGAAGTTCATAATGGCCATAACATCTGGCCATTTGTAGAGCTTTCGGGCCTGATGATCCCGCGTACCCTCAATCACGCAAGGGAAGTTCATAATGGTCGCATCACCTGACCATATAGAGCTTTTGGGCCTGATGATCCCACGTACCCTGAATCACATATCATTTGGGAGGAGACAGTTCAGAGAAGCCGATTGTAGGAATAGGCTTTTCTGTTGTCTCTTTTATCTCCCACTTAAATTCCTACCCACGTGTTTGCCGTGCGTGGAGACCCGTAACGCCGGAGAAGAGGATCCTGGTCGGTTGAGGGAGACTGCTGCCCGCGGACAGTACGATCCCAACACGCCTTCTTTGGCCTCGGATTCGGTAAAACGGGAGGCTGAGTCTGGTCAGCTCAGTCAATCGGCTGGTGTCACGGTTCATGAATAGAGTGGCTCCACTACTGGATCGTGGATGCCGGGGTAATGCCGTGCCACTAGACAAGTATTCGGGGGTCTGTGGGAGCGGATGCAGCTCGCCCGGTTCCAGAGTTGGCGACTACTGGTTCTCGAGCGGGTCGAGCAGCCCGTGACTACTTCCTCCGATGCTATATCATCCTGACATGTCTGGCGCAATGAGCCGGTTTGCGGCCAACGTCCCCGGTGTGGGGCTCCCTGGTGGGTGGGCATGGCAGGTTGATGAAACATTTTATACGGGTATGGCGACTACCCGGAAGGATAAAAACTTTTTAAATTCCGCCAAGGTTGAGAGTAAACTCCGTAAAAAATCAAACAAGAGACCTCGTCCAGATATCCAATCATCAGACGAGGGATGTGTAAGACCTTCTCCTAAGAAGGTAGATAGGTTGGTTGAGTATTGTGCGCCAGTACCACGATTTCTCGTCGTGAAGGTGCAAGAAGAGGGTATATCTTTTAAGGAGATGTCCCCCTTCTTTGTTGCCCGAACGTTGAGGAATACGTGCCCAACTGGTGTTAAGTCAGTACGCAAATTGTCGGACGGTACGTTGTTAGTCGAAGCAGAGACTGAGTCTTCGTCGACGCTGCAGAAATGCGAGGTATTTGGTAAATACCGTATTTCTGTTCTGCCACACAAGGCTCTTAATACAACTCGAGGCGTCATAACAGATCGCGATCTTGCTTACGTCACGGAGGAAGAGTTCGTGCAGGAAATGGCATCGCAAGGTGTCATTGAATGCAGAAAACTCAAACCCCGAAATGGAAAGCCCTCGATCTCAATGGTGGTGTCCTTCGCCGGCACTAGGTGTCCAGCATCGGTAAGGGTGGGGTATAACGTTTGCAACGTTCGCCCCTACTATCCCAACCCGATGCGATGCTACAAGTGTCAGCGTTATGGGCACACCTCAAGTCGTTGTGGTAAGCAGACCATTTGTGCCAACTGCGGACAGGATCAACATGAAGTTGAAACCTGTCTAAACGCGGCACACTGCGTGAATTGCAAAGGTGCGCATGCATCCACCTCACGCGGATGCTACAATAGGGTGCGGATCGGAAATACCCTGTCACAAATGTTCGCACTGGACAATGGGGTCCCACAGGGCTCCATACTGAGCGTTACGCTATTTTTAATTGCCATTAACGGTGCAGCTTCATGTATTCGATTACCTGTACAGAGTTCGATATTTGTCGACGACATTGGTATCTTTGTCGCCGGACAAAAGACTAGTACAATCGAACGTCAGCTTCAGCTGACTGTCAATCGTCTCGATACATGGGCAACCGAAAATGGCTTTAAATTCTCGACCAGCAAAACTGTATGTGTCCATTTTAGTAGGGAAAAGGGGTGTACATCCCAATCCTACACTCACACTAAATGGAGCACAGTTACCCTTTACCGATACTGCCAGCTTTCCGGGTCTCGTGTTTGACAGTCGTCTTACTTGGCGGGCACATTTTTTATCCGTCAAGAAAAAATGCCAGAAGTCGCTCAATTTGTTGCGGGTCCTCAGTCATAAGACATGGGGTGCAGACTGCACTGTCATGTTGCGTTTATATCGTTCTCTAGTGCGCTCTAAGCTGGACTATGGATGTCTAGCTTATGGGTCAGCTAAACACCAAGAGATAAGAATTCTTGACACTGTACATCACACTGGGGTTAGATTGGCCACAGGTGCATTTTGCACCAGTCCAATACTAAGCCTGCTGTGTGAAGCAGGCGAACCGTCAGTGTACAATCGTCGTAAAATTCTATCCTTGCGGTATATGGCTGCACTCAGTGCCAAGCCAGATAATCCCGCGTATGACCCTATTCTACAAAATAGGCATACAGAGATTTATGACAGAAAACCAAGAGCCAGTAGGCCTTTTGGTCTGAGGACTTTCGACATTTTGGGCGATATTGATTTTAATATGCCTGAAATGGCAAGTTTCGTTTTGTGTGCTGTTCCACCATGTGAACCTCACATTAACTAGGTTTGATAAAGATACTACGTTGCCTATCGAATACCAACATGAGTTGCAAAGAACACTGGTCCCTAGGTTCGAGGATACTGTCATTTTTACTGACGGATCAAAATCCGAAACCAGGGTTGGGTGTGCGATCGTTGTTTTGAATCCACGCCAGCAGTTTCAGTACCGTCTGCACTCCATAACGAGTGTGTACACTGCTGAGCTGTACGCTATTTTCAAGGCCCTGTGTTATGTTTCGTCAGAGCAAAGTCGGTCAAGTGTTATCTTGACGGACTCGCTGAGCGCTCTGAACAGTATCCAAGATCCAGATCCAGTGCATCCTCTTGTACTAAAGATCCGGTTGCTACTCCACAGTCTGAACGCTCAGAATGTGAGGGTAGAGCTGATTTGGATACCGGGACATGTTGGTATTAAAGGCAACGAAACGGCAAATGCAGCTGCAAAAGCCGCCTTCCACAGACCTATGATTGATGTGAGTTTCATATTTCCAGATGACGCAAAGAGTCATCTGAAACATCTGATTTTAGATATGTGGCAACATGAGTGGAGCCGCACACAGAACGTTAAGTTACGACAGATTAAGGGAGACGTTAAACCATGGGGTTCTTCCTGCAGGATTAACCGCAGGGAGGAAACCGCCATCACACGCCTCCGTATAGGTCACTGTTGGTGGACCCATGGACACCTCCTTCGAGATGAAGAGTCCCCTATCTGTGAGACGTGTAACAGATTTGTCTGTGTTACACTTTTTAACTGAGTGTATACAGTTCGAGGATGTCAGGGAGAGGTTAGGCCTGTGATATGACCTGTCAGTTGCTTTAGGTGACGACAGGGTCCTCATGGACAGACTGATACTCTTCCTGAGAGAATCGAATCTATTGTTTTATGTGTGAAGTCTTGCACCTTATTTTAATGTGTTTCTAGTTATTGACTGTGATATTCGATGGTAATTGGCTCCTTTACAGCCTCTTACCATAACCCTGAGTCTGTTCAAATTTTTGAACAACCTTTTATATTATTTATTTGTGTTTGTCAGTGCAAGATTTCTTTTATTGTGTATGCGTATTTTTAATGATTTTATCTATTTATTTATTGTCTAATATATTGTTTTTAATATATAGTCTAGTCATTTAAATGGACTGCGTTAGGCGCAAATAGCCTTTGTTGCTGTGCGCCAAATTTTTTAATAATAGCCGGGATAATAGGACCGGCCGAAAAGTCACACTGACCACGTGGCTTTCATATCTATGGCCGGAGGTCTAGAAACGGAGAACTTACTTTCTCTGCCCCATATACGCCTATCTAGGTGTTGGGATTCTATTATTAACTAAAAAACTAAAAGTATAAATTAATTTAAGAAATACAGAAACACAAAAAATATATATATAAAAAATTTAAGGCATCAATACGATACTGACATAATTAGCGACTATCGAACGTATATAAACAAAATTCTTAGATATTAGACCTGGTCGTAGAGACGGTTCTGACTGTCAGAAATTACCAGACGTATTTAGTTGCAAACAAAGCAAATAAAAGTTGTTGGTTTGTAATAGTTTGTCTTTTTTTATTATTTTTATTTATTTATTTTTTTTGTATATACATCTAATAATCATATACGGTGGAACTCCAATATTCGTCATTAATCCGTTCCTGAGGGTAGCACGAATATTAAAAAGGACGAATATCAAACGATTTTTTTCCATAAGAATTAACTAAAAATAGTTTAATCTGTCATTAGCCTCGAATTTTACCTATCTATTCTTTTACAAGAAAAAATCCCTCGAAAATCATAATTCCTAATACATAATAATCTAATACATTCTAATTAGATAAATAAATACATAAATACAATTTTAAAAAGAAATTTATCTTTTGGATGAAAAAAACAATGATTGTTGTTAAGAGTTTATAATATTTTAGAAGGGTTAGGCTATTGTTTGGAAGGGGAGTCACCTTCCATTATGACATCAGGTAATGTCACTTCTGGTGATTGATGTCCTGATGATTCAGTAGCATTTCCAAACGATTCACCAGCACTCGTTTTTTTAAAGAAGTTATCCAATGTTGTTTGTTTTGCTGTTTTTTTTTTTTTTTTTTTAATTTTCCAAAGTGTCAAATACATCATCAAATGAATTGATACGCTCATTAACTACAGCGATGTTTGGGTGCCATTTCTCGATGAAAACCTTCATTTTTGCCCAAGTGGACAGCCATTCCTTAATTTCAGCACTTGGAACCGGCCCATTATCTGATGAAATTACACGACACATGGTGACATACAATACTGTATTTATTAAAAAATTAACTGTAAAAACTGTAACTCATAATTATTAAAAACAAAATAAAGTAGAGACTAGAAACTGAACCAGTTAACAAACGATCAGCTGACTGGGCGACCACGTCGGTGGTGCAAGGTGGGACGAATATTGACTTTTCGGACAAATATCAAACAAAAATTTCAACAAAAAAACAGGACTAATATAAAAAAATATGAACATTGGCGTGGACGAATATTGGAGTTCCACTGTATATATAAAATTTTCGTTTGTGTAATATACCTGCTGACCCAAACCATTTGACAAACTAACTACTATCATGTAAAAAATACGAAGTTGAACATAAACCTCTACCTACCAACATACAAATTATATTAAGTCTTCATAAAAAAATTATGAAGCTGTAGCCACATATTTAGAGTCTACAAATATTGAAATATGAAGGACTGTTATTAATAAACCATATTTGATTATATAAATTTATTAAATTAGCTAAATTAAGAAATGTCGAACTAGGAAATCATATTCATTAAATAACATACAAATTCTATTGTTAAACCTTTCATGCCCCCCCTTAAAATAGTGCTACCAAAGTCCTGCCGTGACGGGCCCCACTGGCAAACCCCCCTTTTTCCCGTCCACCTCCCACCCTTGTCTAATTCCCAAAGCATACTCATCATTTTCGGGGGTTCTTAAGTCATAAAAGGGATATACTTCCCGAATTTTATGTTTTTTTGTCTAGACGACATTCTATCAAATAAAAAATACCATTTTACCCCTTTAGGGGTGAAATTTAAAAAAAAAAACGGTCAAAACTCTTTCTATATATTTTAAAAAGACACCTATATGCCAAAATGGAACGTTATAACACAATAAACACAGAAGATGCGAAGGGTTCTATAATTCACCCTGATTGTAGATACACCCCTTTAGGGGTGGATTAGGACAAAATCCTGAAATAAGTTTTTTAATATTTACATGAGTAATCATTGTAATCAAAAAACAAATCGATATCTTATTGGACCTAAGAGATATTAAAGAAACCGTGAAGCCACATATTACCCCTTTTAACCCACTTAGAGGATGAGTTTCGAAAAATCCGTTCTTAGTGGGTGCTTACGTCATAGAGGGAATATACTCGCCGAATTTCATGAGCTGGGCTGGGCGTTGATTATGAGTGGGTAGCTAAGTTACGATTTTATATATATAGATATGCTAATTGTTATTTTCTCACTATCACTACAGGACAATTTTAAACTATAGAGCAGCGTTTCTCATCCGGGGGCCGCGGCCCCCTGAGGGGCAGTGAAAGCATCGTCGGGGGGGGGGGGGGGCACGAAGTCATATAAGATCGAATCATGAAATTATAATAGAAAAATCAGCTGTGGCCACCACCGGTCCGACCGCCATCACAAAGTACTTGTATAAAATACATTCTAGCAGCAGAGTAGAAATAACTTGGCCTAATATTTTCTAACAGAGATATTATTTATCATGACCATGGAAACGGTACATATAAGTATCAAAAAATAGATACTTTAATAAAAATTTCGAAATTTTTTTTTCGTTTTATCAAAAAATGTCTCAAATAAAAGTTATTAGTAATTGCATTTATAGCAACTTTTGTTAAATAATTTTTTTCGAAATATTTTTCTGTTGCTAAATATTAGCAAAAATCTTAAAATCAACACGAGTAAACTCCCATATCTTGTCAACCGATTATTACCAAAAGTTGATCAACTCGTGCCATTGATGTCAAAAGCTTAAATATACAGTTTCATAAAAATCCTTTTAGCCGAATTTGCTCTGCACGTGTACACAGACAGACAGACAGACGGACGGATGGACAGAAGGACAGACAGACCGACAGACATCATGCTAAAAATTGTCAAAACATTATGGAGGGACCTCAATTCGTGGAGATCCATCGAAATCTCGAAATGTCAAAATTTGTATAATCACAGTACCTCCCTTATATATGTTGGCGGTCGATAAAAACGCTCAATTTTGCAAGATATATTCATAAATATATGACATTTATATTCATTAAAATATACCTTTTAAACATAAATAAAATAAATTATACTTATTTTGACAACTAATTTAAACGGTTCGCGTTGGAGGTACTTCAAGTACTTTCAAGTAGGTACGACTTGAACGTGTAATATTTTTTTTATGCACCGAGCTAAAGAGTAAAGATGCGAAAGTGTTCAAAATGGAAAGCAACTTTGAACACTTGTAAATAAAAATACTTGCAAGCCATTATAGGTAACAATAACAGATATTAAAAACATGTTTACATAAAAGTTGTTTCTTTTCAAAAGTTTTATCCAAATATGTACCAATTTTTTTCCCAACTTGCTCACACATCGTCTTTTCGAGAAAAATCGTGTTCCTCTATCTTGATACACCTTGTGATCCCTCCCTCCCTCTTTCTCTCTATATATATATATATATATATATATATATATATATATATATAAAAACTTAAATTTATAAAAAGTATATTTTCCTTCCAATTTACATTATTTTTCTACATTATAAAATAAAGTATTTCCAATTATGCACACTTTTACCGTAGGATTTAGAATTTTAAAGTTTTAACTTTAAAACCACACCCACTATGACAATTCACCTGTCTCCGCGTCAGCTTTTTGTCAAGAATTGTCTATCGTTTTGGGTGACATAAAAATATTCTATCGTCATCTGTATTTTAGTTATATATCTAACATGTGTGGAAAATTCAAAATTCGTCGCGAACCACATCAAAAAGTTAAACGAGCCACACGTGGCTCGCGAGCTACGGGTTGGGCATGCCTGATTTAGACTATAACAAGAATTATTAACAAATAAATATAAATAAAATTTGAAATGTTATTTTTAATAATTAAGCAACAGTTATAACCTAAAACCTGAACTTGATATTTTAGGAAATAAATTAAAATTACATACTACGCTTTGAAGCAAGTTAATTTAGAAAAAGTATGAGAGTTTATCGAAAATGATGTATCAAATTTTTCAGATCGGCAATTTAAATCATATTTCCGGGCATCTGTTGAGTATTTTAATAATAACACAAAATTATAATATAACCGATCCTTTATTCGATCTCAAAATGACAAACTGTTCACTATTTTCTCTAAAAACAAATTACCTAGACTTCGTTCAACATAAGAAAAACACAGGGTAAAATAAATGACGTCATCAGTTCTGCGCGAGAAAACAGCTGATCACATTGATGTGCATAAGGGTTTTAAACAATTGTTGTGGCTACCAAACAAACAAAATCATGTATTTCAAATTTTTACTCGTTTTAGTACAGAATACCTTGAAACGTACTGGAAATAAATTATAATAACGGAAATAAACAAATAACATCGCAAAATACGCGTAGTCAAAAACAAATCAAAGTAAGTGACGCCACTGAAATGTGTTTAACTAACTGTTGATAATGTAATAGACGAAATTTGGTTTCTGCACATGGGAGCCGCTAACATCCGCCTGTGTTGTTCTTATGTTGAACGAAGTCTACTAATTTTTTATTATATGTATATGTGGTGCACCACACTTCATTTAAAATGGTATCTGCCCGAAGGTTATTTGACAGTCTTTTACAACAGTATCACCTATAGTTTTTGAAAATGTAGCTAGTTTCCCGCAATGTGTCATGTTCAGCGTATGCTCCGAGCGTCAAATCGAACAAAGTTGAAGGTATAGCGCGTGATGAAGAGCTCGTTGTGCCAAATCAAAAGTATAGATAATTCAAATAGACATGAGTACAGCAATAAACATGCGCAGAAAACATTTTTGTTTAGACGGGCCTAATTTCCTTATAAGGGTGTTAGGTGTTAATCATTGTCGTAGATTTGTTTGTTGTTAGGAGCTTTCAACGCGTTTATTGTTTGGTTATCAATTTTATTAAATCTTTTAATAAAACCTTAAAAAAAAATAATAATAAGAACGCTATAAAAACTATTAAATACTAGGAAATAAGGGCAGTATCTTGCGTCTGCGTACATCCCGTATACGAGCACGCGCTCAGACTTCAAGACCTAAGTTTTTTGTCATGCTATCACACATACAAGACTTCGATTCGAATGCAAGGACTTTTTTCCTAGTATAGACTTGGATTAATCTAGTGTGATAAGACGTTTCTACTTTTTTCATCACTCAATACAATCTCTTTCTAACAGATGGCACCGCATACCCCTTTCTTCTTTCCTTCAACCACGTATACTCTCAATAGATGGCACCACATCCACCATTACTTTCTCTCTACACATATATTCTTTTCAAAAATCCGCGGTTTCACCCCTTTGCTTAACCCTTATCAGGTTCCTATACGAGTTCCACAAATCTGTGATTTTTACAACATGCGATCATTGTCCATATAAACGCTTCACGTTACACCTGTGTTCGTATATATTTATTTTTATATAAATTTTTGTTATTTTTAATTTGTTGTATTGTTTATTTTAATATCTGACTTCGTTTTACAGTATTTATTTATTTATATTTTTAACACACTGTTTTTATACCATGACCCTTTTTTATCAATCTTATATCACTCACTATTAATATCAGGTATGTCCAACAATATTGTACTTATATTTATTTATTTATCTACTATACACTTATATAATATTTGGATTTTCTTCTATGTAGCAGCGCTGATGAAGGAATACATTTTTTCGAAACTGGTCAGCTGTAGATCGTTGTGCTTTATTTTATGTCCTATACCCGTACAACCTTTCCACTTTTACTCTATTACGGACACGACAATTTCCACATCTATTTATTTTTATATTGAAGTATTTATTATTTTTTATATAGCATTTAAATCGTACCCTAACTAACTGAATAAAAATTATTCTTTAATTGTGCCATTTGGTTTAAAAATATTTTATTTTTCTCCGCCATTAGAATTATTTTGTTTGCGCATTTTATAACGATCGTGTACTCTTCTATCTTTGGATCATCTCTACCTTACACAAAAGTAACGTACAAGCAAAACTAAAGGTCGAAAAGTGGGTTCTAGATGTTTTTATTAAAATAGCATAAGACCGTAAAATTCTGTCAATTTGAAATCCGTTAAACTGGGATCCGTTATATCAAGGTTTTACTCTATTGTAAAGTAGAAAATTTAACAACTGATGATATGGGCTGGTAACTGATTATACTGTACCATATTATTTTTAGATGTTGTATTTCTCACAGAGCGATGATGCTAATATATCGCATATATCTTGGTGCATATAAAATAACTATGGTTTGTACATTTCGATATTGACGTTTTATTTTTCAGCAAACATCGGCGAGACCTCGAGTGGTTAAACGCGGCGTAGATGGCTTTGACATTGAAGAAGGTGAATCAACCACGGTGGATCATCTGTTATTTTTAGTACATGGGATTGGATCTGTTTGTGATTTAAAATTTCGTGGTTTAGAAGAAGTTGGTAAGATGAACGATTACGCAAATTGTAACAAAGTTTTATATTTTAATATGTTTTAGTTGACGATTTCCGAACATTATCTCTTCAGCTAGTGCAAGCTCATTACAAAACTTCATGTGAAAAGGGTCTTGTGCATCGTGTTGAAGTCTTGCCAATAAGTTGGCATAAGAAACTTCATTCAGATGGGACAGGGGTTGACAAAAAATTAAAACAAATTACATTAGATAGTATACCACGCCTAAGAGATTTTACAAATGACACTTTATTAGACATTTTGTTTTATTCTAGTCCGGTATTTTGTCAGGTAAATTCAGAAACTCTTCCATAAAAATTTGAAGACAAAAACTTTTTTTTTAGACGATTATTTCCACTGTTGGTTGTGAACTAAATCGAATTTACGATTTATTTAAAGAACGAAACCCTTCTTTCAAAGGGACTGTTTCTGTTGGTGGACACAGTCTTGGATCATTAATTATTTTTGATTTATTATGCCACCAAAAACGTAAACATGTTGAACAGGAGGAAAACGATGAAGGTAATTTAAAGAAAAATTATAAAAAGTAACAATATTTACATGTTAATCACGTTGAAGTTGAAACGATAGCAGAACGACAAACTATTGTTGCCCCTCGTGATTATAAGTATATTCTTCTACTTCTAGTATTTAACTGTTACAGAAGCCAGAGACACATTTTCTCCAATACGATCTGTAAGAAAGCCTTACCCATCTCCTAATCTTATGAGTAGAAGAATAAGTTACATGATGAGCGTAATAGGAACAGGGCAGCCTGAACTGACCTATCCTCACCTTAATTTTGATCCTAGTGCCTTTTTTGCTTTGGGTTCACCTATAGGTATTTCCAGATTTACTTTAATTTTTCTCGTTTTAAATATATATTTTGTAGGTATGTTTGTAACAATTCGAGGGTTGGAGAGTTTAGGAGAACATTTTGTATTACCTACTTGTCCAGCATTCTTTAACATTTTCCATCCATATGATCCAGTAGCTTATAGAATAGAAGCTCTCATTAATTCTGATTTAGCTAACGTAAGACCAGTTTTAATACCACATCATAAAGGCAGAAAAAGGATGCATTTAGGTATGTTACTTGTGTAAATAATTTATGTCTTTAAAATAAATTTATTAAATTCAGAATTAAAGGAAACAATGGCCAGAGTAGGAGCGGATTTAAAACAAAGAATTTTGGATTCATTAAGAACCACTTGGAACTCTGTATCACAATTTAACATTTTCTATCGTCAAGAAACTGTTCTGAAAGAAGTAGACAAGGTATTATTCACTCAATAAGTATAACTTTGCTCAGTCCTTATATTTTGAACAGATTTTAGATAAGCAACTAACAACCGAAGACGAATGCCCTCTAGAGCCTGATCCTGACATTCACGTTACTGCAGGAATGTTGAACGGAGGACGAAGAGTCGACTATGTACTTCAAGAAGCGCCTCTAGAGTTCTTTAACGAGTACATTTTTGCCTTAACCAGTCATTGCTGTTACTGGTAATATTTTTCTGAACTGATCGATGTGTGTTGTGCTAACTTTTAAAATTATTTTAGGGAATCTGAAGATACGATGCTGTTAATTTTAAAAGAAATTTATAACAGTTCTGGTATTTCCGCAGATAACCAGATTCCACAGCAAACAATGAAAATAGAAAAAGAGCCACGACCAGAAACAAGCCGTAACGAATAGTTAATTATTCTTTTTTTATCATGTACTAATTCAATGGGAGAATAAATATTGTCTGAATTCTTATATGGCATATTACTTAATATTTAATTTTATGACAGTTTTATTTAGTTTGTTGAAATGAGATTTTGTTTAATTATTATATAAATACATATGACGTTAATTAAAAAATAACTATTTTATATAATATGTAAATTATTTGCATCTTTAAATCCTACAGAATACCTTACTTACATGCTATGCACTACACACCTAATACATTTAAGTCTGCATCACGTATAGAAAAAAAAAAGGATAAATAACAACACAAATGCTCTATTTACATTAGTTTATATTCACAAAAATATGCCTTAATATCTGCAGAAGCAAATTGTAAAATGCATAAGCTTGTTTAAAAAAAAATATATGTATGTGTAAATGCAAACTGATAATATATTTTATTATTTATTTATTATTATTATTATTTTTGATGATATTACATATTTCGTTTTTACTAATTTCATCTAAAGTTAGAAGAAAAATAAATGATTTTGTGCATAATATACACTATATATAACAGTATAATACTTTTTTCATGTTGTAGGAACAAAACATCTAGACTAACCAAGTTGCTGTTAAATTCTGACAAAATATTAATATATTTTATTAATAATAATAGCATGAATCTTACAATAATACAGTATATAAGTATACTTACAATAATACAGTAAGTATCAAGTATAACTGAAGTACTCAGAGGTATCCTGTGAATTATCGCAAACTGAGACATGCAATAAGAAAAAAAAAACTGCACTTTATTAAAAATGTTCGAGCATTTTCTAAACCGTTGAGAAAAGAAAAGTTTTGACGCACATTAACATGGTTAGGCAAAATAGTACACAGTCGGGTTTATATATTCACGTATACCACGGATATATTCACGTATATCACGGGTATAGTCACGGTCCGAGTTGCTGAATTTATCATTTAAAATTTTGGCAACTGCTCACATGCATTCATCCTGGGTAATGGTCAGACATGCATTCCATACTACTGAGGGGTACAGAATCCTGTGGTGATTATCATGCTGCATGCCTTGTCCTTAATTATATAATAAAATTTCCACACAATATATTCATAAATATGTGTCTAAAACATAACTCGTTATTGTAACACAATCCTCTAAACACATATATTTATGTTGCTCACTCTTGTAATTTAATGTTTTACGGAAGGTATTGAACATAATCCCCGTGAATATCTGATTATCTAACATACAATCTCCTGACTAAACAAAAAAAAAAAAAAAATAATAAATAAACATATCAAAATGTTTTACACTTCCAGCTAAAAACTTTCTGTGGCAATAAGCCTTTAAAATATAGACTACATCGTTCATGACTATTCAGGAGACGAGAAAAATTGTGCAATTTGTTTTAGTGAAATATACAATTTTCGAATTTTTGTTCTTTATTGAAATCAAACTGCTTTATGGCTTGCGCCTTTTCTTTTTTAGTTAGATGTAGATTACCTCACAGGCATCAATTAAAACCACAATTGATAGATACGAAGTATTAGAACGAAGTAGTCGATATATTTCTTTATATATTGAAAACTGTTCGTTTTAGCGATGTTTGGTATGTAAATAAAGCCTACAATGCGACATATTCACAGATTGTTATGTTTATCACTATGCTTAAGTTGCATAGAACTATACGTAAAATAAAATCAAAAAGTTTTAAGAATAAAAATTAAATAGTTATTATATGTATTTAAAATTATACTATACTCATAAAAATATTATATATATATATATATATATATATATATATATATATATATATATATATATATATAATGAATTAAAGATCTAAAATATTAATAGTAACTAAGCCATTTCCACTTGCGAAACACATATTTTTATCAAAATGCTTCTCTACCTTTATGCGCCACCTAGGCTTTGGGAACTTATTATTATTAATGGTTGATAACAACGCTATCTCTATAACAATGCCGATAAAATGTGGATATAATTAAATAACTAATAATTGCCAGGATACCTCTTAAAATGCAATGAAATTAAAACAAATATCTCTATACCCTTTCAAAAAAAACCTTTACCAAATGTCAAAAATCACATTTCAATACAAATAATATACGTGTACCCAAAACAAGTTTTACTAGAAATATTATAATTTCTTTTCTTTAATTTCGTAATAAAACCTATCTTTATACGCACTATAAATTGGTACTTAAGATTTAAGTTCTATAATCGATTTGAGCATATTTGTTTTACATACGAAATATTTGGATTTTTTTATGTATTGTAGCATAACATTTTTATCATTCATCTACTTCTAACAAAACATAGCTAAAATGTCTATGCAGTTTTATGTGCTGTGTTTCTATTTCAACTCACATGAATTCTTCAAAAATCGATTACGTTACTTAAATCTTACGTTCTATATTTAAAATATCTTTAACTACTATATGATTATCACTCCTGAATTATCAGGGTAATTTACTAAAGGCCGAAATGAAATTCTACAACCATTTAAAAATTAAAGAAATGTATCTAAGCAGTTAATGGTTATAGTAGATATATAATTCAAAGTCCATTTCGAAGCCCAAAATTATTTTTAAACTGTCCAACAAATATTTATTCCAAATTTTGAATAAAAAATCTGCTGGGCAACTGTTACACCATTTTGTTAAAAAAAAAAAATACAAACATGAAAAATTTAATTTCCACCATTTTTCATCTTTCTATGTTTTTAACTAATGTTATGTCTAGTGTTCATTTTTAGTAATTTGCGCACATCTACTTACTTAATACAGTGTTGTGCACATATATTCATGTAATATAAAATATAGTGAGGCCTGTTAATACGATTAATAAAATACTTAAAAACAAATTTTAAAATTCCCAAGTATTTATAAATACTTATTGTCCCTTCAATTATTAAAAATGGAATACGTTAATACAATAGTATATTTATATAACGTATACAATACAAATTAACTTAAACAACTGTAATAGAGTAAATTTGTATTGTGGTTAACATGTAAAACAGGATAAAAAGACAAAAAGTATTATTGCACGAAAAAATTTAAACACTTTCTATATAATGATGTGCAACTTTATTTTCTGCCCTTTTAAAACAGCTAAAAATAAAGTTTAATAAAGTATATGTACACAACGCCGCACATGTGCATATTTACATATATATTAATACCTGTAATAATTAGGTTTAAACGGACCGGCTTTGTTTAATCCCATATACTTAGCCTGTTCATCTGATAGTTCTGTAAGATGTGCATCAAAAGTAGGTAAATGTAAACTAGCTACATATTCATCTGCAACAAAAAGTAGAAATGGTTAATTTTCAATAGAAAAACAACATATAGCGAAGATAAAAAACAAAAACACTTATAACGAACACTCTTAAACTATTACTTACCCATTTTTTTAGGCAGAAGATACACATCTGACTTATACCGTCCAGCTGGTGCATTAAACAGTTCAATCAGAGCCAAAGCTTGTGTGGCGGATGTTATGGACACAACAAATGATGGTAAACTTGAGCAACTTAAATTGACCAATCTTCCTTCAGCTAATAAAATAATTCTTTTTCCGTCAGGCCATATAACATGATCTACTTGAGATCGAACTTTTTCCCAAGTAAGATCAGGTGTTCGTAAGCTATTCACATCAATTTCTGTATTGGAATGTCCCATGTTACAAATGACACATCCGTTTTTAACTTTATCCATATGTTCACGTGTAACAACGTTCTTATTTCCAGTTGCAGTTACAATAATATCCACGTTACGAATCACTTCATTTAGCTTTACAACTCTAAAGCCATCCATACTAAAAATGTAAAAGATTAGTTAAAATCCGTGATGTGTTGATTTGAAATAGTGAAAGTTTACCTAGCCTGAAGAGCACAAATTGGATCAATTTCAGTAATATAAACAATACAGCCAAGTCCCTTGAGGGACACTGAACATCCTTTACCAACTTCACCATAACCACAAATAACAACTTGCTTTCCTCCAAACATTATATCAGTTGACCGTTTTAGGCTTAAAAACAAAACACATAAGTAAAATAGTTGCCACTTGACCTTGTGGTCACTATATAACCTCCCGTCCAAATTGTATACATCCACATTATGAACAAGTGAACTATAAGTTGACTTGCATAATCGAAATACGATATATTATGATGGATGATCAGTAAATAAAGTTCTCTCTTTTTCACATTTTTACTGACAAGTTATACTACAAATAAAAGAATAACATTGAGACAATGTAATAATACAATACAATATGAGAGTATACTGACTAATTTTCTATGTAATCTTGCTGTGAATTTTATATTTGTACCATCAAGTTATAAGGTTATAAATTCCTGTTTGGCAGAAATCTGATAATGGTAGAATACTTTGTTACTTCTTTGTCCTTTTATTTATTGTCTATTTTGTCAATAAAAATGTGTATAAAAATAGGAAATCTTGTTTATTGAGCAACCCTTGTACATCGAAAAATGTTGCAGGGAAAATTATTTATCACAGTTGTAAACCCGCTTAACAATAGCTTTGTTCGGAGATCAAGTTTCTAATAGGGTACCAACAGTTAAGGAATAAGTTCATGAACAGATTTAATGCGCATGTCCGATTTTAGACGTGTTAGATATTACTGTCACCGCGAATGCTAAAATTATCTGACTGTTGGAATCACGGTGTAATAAATTTAAGTAGGAGAACTAAGTTTGTTATTTAAATTCAATGAAGATATGAACGCGTATGTTCTAACTAAGATTTTTTGCTGTAATCTACAGATACGATTGACTTGCTATGAACAGATGACGTAATTATCTAAAGGTTACCGCGAATAGCAAACATCCTGTCAGGAACAGTAACAATTTAAATTTAATCCGTGAACACTAAAAGGAATATTGCGCACATGTGTGGTGCTCTAATTTGCAAGAAACTTCATACGCGAATAAAGTTCATATATGATAAAATTTAGAAGTATCGATATGTATGCCTAGCCCCACTATTTATTTGGTCACAAAATAATTACTAGGGCATATGCTCGAAAATAGTTGAGTTTTTTCAAGAAATTGCAATATGTTTTACCTGTTACGTGTTTTATAAACAATAACGTAAAATTATTGTGAACATTAAGGAAAACATTTTATTTAGCTCACTGTTTAAAAAAAAATCTTTCTATAAGGAGGTTAATTCATCTTGAGATAATTTAAAAAGAATCATGACAATCCTCTTAACCAAACTACATTTACCTATAGGACGAGAGGTTAATATTAACACATGTAAACATTTAATTACTACCTGTCAATAATTGACTCCCGACAACTGTATAAATTATCAAACTTAGTTTTAGTTACAGAATCATTGACGTTCATAGCAGGGACAGTTAATTTTCCAGCTTTAGATAATTGATATAAACGATGCACTCCTGTTACACTCTCCTCAACAATACCTAGAGAAATTATATTAATTAAATGCAAATACAAATTTACACAGAAATAATTTTAAACTTTATTAAAACAATACCTTTAATCATTTTGAACATAGCAGGATATTTTTTCAACATCAGATGGGTGGCATCACCACCATCATCCAAAATCATATTTGGTTGCCAATTTTCTGCATTAACACATTTATCAATGCACCACCAGAAATCTTCTTCTGTCTCCCCACGCCAAGCAAATATGGCAAAACC